>CM053787.1:842999207-843614832 GCA_028749045.1 Cupressus sempervirens | reverse complement strand
GCCCATGGGAGGGATTCTCATATTTTAAGGTTAAAAAGAGCACTACATGGACTCAGTCAAGCTCTAAGAGTATGGTATTCACATATTGACAATTACTTGCATAGTGTGGGCTTCATCAAAATGCTAGTACAAAAACAAATATATATCACTAAATAAACTACTAAATGCTGTAAATATATGACCAATTTTGATCATGTGACCATTGGTAATTTATTGCCAGTCATTACTATAACAACCAAATTCATGACTGCACTATTTTAATTATTAATTTGGTCATTGATTTGTTTGTTGATTGTTATTAAATGTAAGTTTATTTGGTGGTTTATTTGGTGGCTTATTTAGTAGTTGATTGTTATTAAATAGTAGTTTATTTGGTAATATATTTTGTAGTTGATTTGGTAATAAATTGGGTAGTATATTGGGTAGTTGATTTGGTAGCATATGTGGTAGTTGATTGGGAACCATATTTGGTAGGTTATTTGGCATTTATCTTTGTAGTCAAATTGGTAGTATATTTAGTAGTTGATTTGATTGTTGATTTAGTAGTTGACTAGTCATTTATTTGATAGCTAATTTGACAATTTATTTGTTTATTTTCATTAATTAGTTCTAAATATAATTATGAAATGAGTAGTTGATTGAACACCATAAATTTTAAATATTAAGAAAAACATAATATTAGACTTGACCAAAATATTATAGCTAATGAAAATATTATACACATGACCAACACAAATTAAAATATTAATTCAATATCATGATTAATAAAAATATTAGACATGAACAACACTAAAATTAAAATAATGACTCAATATCATGATTAAAAAAAGGTAACTTGGGATTAAAATATAAATACAAATATATATATATATATATATATATAAGTAATAAAATTTCAAAATTGTTTAAGGAATATACACGTAAATATGATAAAAAGTGTCAAAGTTGTTGAATATTTTCTAACTCTTTGAAATACACCTCAAGAATTAGAGTATATTTAAACAATAATTGCAAAATACTACAATATAAAGCAATGAGCCAAATTTTCTAACAAAAAACATAGTGATCAACTATGTCATTTTCCCTCTTTCTCTTTGAGATGAATAACTCCATCAATTTTATCTTCATAAGAATGCAGTACATTATTGACTATTATAATGTTTACATTGGCATCTCTAACTCCATTTAGATTTTGTCCATGTAAAATAGGCAAGGAGTTAATAATACCAATATTAGAGACACTGCCATCATATGGATTCAAAGCTTTAACTTTATCCCCTTCTCTCATTTTATCAATATTTCTACAAAAATCAAACAAAATAACATACTAGATTACATGGGCAATGAAATGCTAAAAATATAAAATTCAATAGTATGAACTAGACTTAACTCATCAATAGAGCCTCATACCTTATATGAATTACATTTACATATTACAACTAGGTTGTTGGATAGTTATGTTCTAGTTACATCCACTCAAGTTATCAAGTAACTATTACATTGCATTAGGTGTGGTATGTATTGTACTTAAACCCTAAGAAGGGATTGAGGATGTAGTTATGTTCTAATGGTGGTGTTTTTAGCTAACATGCTAGGGTATACATCATAGGGATTATAGTACATTCATACTTACGTTTCTACAACATTTAAGAGCTAATTCCATTTCACTCTATGTGCTTATTATTGTTTGGGGTAGTACCCTAAACATTAAATCAAAAGGAGTTAACAATCCTTGTTGAATTTGATATTAGAGGTTCCTAGACTTATAGCACTTCTAGGTTTGCAATGATGTAATTAATTAGCCTTAGGAATTAAGCATATATTATAATTTTAATTATGCTCCACATCTTTATAAGGCATGAATGGGTACTCCTAGAAGACATCAAGTTTGAAGTAACTCATTATAAATCTTAATTGAAATGGGTTCAAGAAATGGTTTGGATTAATGAAAGGGATGCATAGCTAAAGGATTATCAATGAACTCCAATATCTTTTAATTACATTTTTCATTATATCATATATCTATAGTATTTTTATATACTTAGTTGAATTGTGTCATATAACTTCATTTCGTTCTCATCTCGATTTTCATACTCCAAGTACAAAATACTTAAATGAATAATTCATATGTAATTGATTTACCTAGTTCCACAATATAACTTATCTATAAAACATTCTTCATTCATTTCCTATCAGATATTGCCTATACTGATGAGTATTATTAATGTATATAATATATAGAATTCTATTGCACATAAAAAATATACTTTTCTAACAATTATCCTTTAACATCTATAGTAGTTGAAGAATATAGCAATTATATAGTTAAGCTATTCTACCCTATTTCTAATCTATAATATTATAACAATAAACTAACTTCTATTTACTAACAATTTAACTATCAGTCAAATGTTAACTAACTAGTTTACTAATTAACTACTAACTACCACTAACAACTATTTTCTAAATTATTAAACTTACAAAATTGCTGATAACTTCATATTACTTTACCGTTTTATGGATTTACCTATACCACCTACTAAATCACCCACAACTAAAATCTAACTAAATTTATTAACCTACCAACTAACTACTAATTTATAAACATGCTACTAAATACTAAATAAATAACAAACCTTATACTAACCACTAAATAATTTTCCAATCATACTATCTTACTGCCCTATTTACTAACACACATCCTAATTATTTAGAATTCCCTAGCCCCTAACTACCTCATGTGGCCTCTAATCTATTACCATCACCCCAATTCCCTACCCACCAAACTCCACCTACCCCTATCTATTTCCCTCCATGCACTTGGAGGTGGCTTGAGTTATAGGGAAGATGGCATGAAGTGATGGGGGGACCACTCTTTTCCTAGGATAGAGTGTAGATGATGGTCATATGGAGTTGGTGGAGAGAGGGCTGTTGACCAAAAGGGGCCCCTCTCCCTATTTGAAATAGTCTTTTTGCACTTAGTAAATACACACACACACACACACACACACACACACACACACACACACACACACACACACACACACACACACACACACTTAGTAAATACACACACACACACACACACACACACACACACACACACACACACACACACACACACACACACACACACACACACATAGAGAGAGAGAGAGAGAGAGAGAGAGAGAGAGAGAGAGAGAGAGAGAGAGAGAGAGAGAGAGAGAGAGAGAGAGAGAGAGAGAGATGTGTGTGTGTGTGTGTGTGTATAAAACTCTTCAACCCCATGCCAAAGAAGAGGGAAAGAGAAGATAGGTAGAAACCAAACAATATCCTAAAAATACATAAATTTTGTGCTCTAAATGAAATTTATAGAATATGTCCAAACCTTTAACTTCACTTTCATACACTACTTTTCTATTATTTTCTATTATAGTTGTCTTTGTCAACATACCTGTGCATGACTATTGTTGTTATAAATATATCTTATTTTAGAGTTCATCGAACAATCAATCTACTACTACCATTTAATTGTAATTTTCAATCAACCTCAACATTAGTTAATATGATGGTTACAAGATCATGATTTGGTTCTCATTCTAACTTTCAATCCTGACACACCAATTTTCCCTCATTCATGCTCCAACATACTATCTAATTATTCTAAGACTAACTGCATGAAGCATGATGTCCTAATCTAAAGTTTTGACCAAAGTCCAAAATGCTAAAACTAGCTGGTAATATCATTGCAATGAGTTTAATATGAGATGAGTTTGTTGTTAATAATTATGTCTACATTGCTCTAGTAGTTCTATGTCAAATCTTTATTTCTAAATTAAGAGAAACATATTATAGGTAACTGAAATGTGTGTTGCTATATAATTGATAGCTATGGATGTTCAGAAATCAATAATACCATTACTGCCTAAATTTTTTGAATTAGAAGTTTTTGGTTGTAGAGAACTAAACTGTTTTGGACAACACAAAAGGTCTCATTATACAGAGCAAGTTTTTTATTACCAAACTGATCAGAGGTGCCTTAACAATAGTACACATTTGCAACAATATAGTGGATTTGCTAGATCAGGGCTATCAAAGTTTAAGAGTTCATATGTTCTTAATCAATAGCAAAGTCAATTCCATAATTTCACTACCCAAGCTTATTAAACTCACTAAGGCTTCCTTCTATTAAGAGTATATCACTCTATAGATAATTGATATGTCTTTGAATCTTTTTATTGAATAGAATGTTTTTCCATTTGATCACCACAAGTATAATTTTCTATTGTCAACTACCTGTAAAAAATCTTCACATGTTGATACATTAGTTTTCCTAGAAACATTGTGGTGGACATAGTAATCTTTCTTTGCAATACTAGCTCTAGAATCATAGTATAAGACAAAGATGAATAAGAATTAGTCATTTCCCTTATTTTCTCAACAAACAGTGCATCATCATTGAAATAACTATTAACATACTTCACTCCCACTAATCTCTCACCCCAAATCTCTTCCTTTTTAGAATAATCATCATGTGAAGAAGGAAAGAGTCTCATTTTTATTAAGTTTTGATCCTTATTTCATAAATGGAGACTTGATTTTTTCCAAAAAATAGGGTCACCATCAAGCTTGACCAAGAAATACCCATTATGTTTAACCAAGAACTAGAAAAATACATTGAAAAAGAAGGCTAAGAAGTTGTCTATGGTTCTTATTAATAGTTCTAAATATTTAGAGCTTGCTATCCATGAACTAGAGGAGAATAAATCGAATTGTAGTTCTAAGGAAGCTATATGTGAAGATGTTGCTGAAAAGGATGATTGGGTAACATTGAACAATTTAATCAAAGAAAATTTTCCAAATGCTACGCCTCTTAGAAAAAAGAGGATTTGTATATCATGCCCAAAAAAATGAGGGCAAAAGCACACAAATATTTTGTTTGATTAATAATTAAAATACTCTAAGTTTGATAAGTTTGTGTCCAAAGTTAAAGTATAGATTCTCTACAATCCATCTTAAGTTTATAATCTTGTGGAGGAATACATCGTTAAATTTGAACTCTCATTATTAATCTGATCTCGACATTTGTTTCATTAATTCATTAACTTACAACAATATATGAAAATTATTTAAATAACAATTTAAATGAATTCAGGTTTAAATTAATTTGAAATATCAAATCAAGAACTCATTAAAAGAAATATCTCATCTACCCATACACCTATATAAACTATATTTAAGTTTATTCCAATAATAATTTTATATAAATCAAATAAAAAAATTCTAATATAATGACCATATGAATTAAATTTAAATTTGACTAAGATAATAAAAATATTTCATGAAACATTATCTATAGAACTTAACAATACTTTAACTAAACTAAAACAATATTAGCTATAATTTTAAAACAATAGTATTGATTAACATTTCAATAAAATCTAGTATTTAACTTATAAAGTATTAATTACTTTAAAAAAACAACATTTAAATAAAATAAATTATACACTACTCCAAACTAATAAACAATATAATGTTAACATTTTTCTTCTTTTCATATAACAATTTCCATTTAATTCTTAAAGTAAATTTCATTTAACTAATGTAAGTTTACATCCAATAATAATAATAACTTATAACTCTAAAACTAACTTAAACGTAAACTAAATTAAATTTAAACTAACTTTACAAAACAAAAAAATATGAAAATCTAAAACAACTTTAATAAAATACTCACTATCTAATAATAATCTAATTATCATCAACTAAACCTTATTAAACTTAAACTACATTAAATAACAACTAACTAAATTTAAATATGGCTCATCTTTAACATATACTAATCTTATCCTAAAACTAACACAAAACTACCATACCTACACTAACCCTCAACTTAACCTTGTTGGTCTAAATTTTTATAATAGGTTTCATCGTGCCTAGATAAAAGTTTTTTAGATTGTGATCCCTTAATGGTGATTACGTTTCCAACTAAGTTTGTGTTATTTTCTGGCTAGTCCCTTTTTCCTTTTAAATTTTCCTTGGTGAAAAAATTCTTTTAAAAAAATGGGGGGAAGCAGTTAAGAAAATGATTTTTTATTCACCTTTGTTGAAATTGTTGTTTTAATCCTTGTGAAAATGTTATACCTCACCGTCATATTTCCTTTAAATCTACGATTTTCATTGATTCACAATAGAAAGATACTCGAGATATAAGTATATCAAATTAGTGATCTGATGACATGTGTCTGTGGTCATCCGTGGATAACAAGTCTGGCATCCAAATAACTCTGGCAAGTCGCTTAATCGTTATCAGAATATACAAGCGAGTTGTTGGTAGCAACATAGCAAGGACCCAATCATGGCCAAATGTTGCATTCTTTTATGACTAGAGATGATTTGGAAAGTCTTGAAAAATTCTGTGCAGGCTGTGCTACTTTGCCTAGCATCTATTTTCCGGGGGGTCATTGCATCGCTAGCCGGGTATTTTTGTGTTTTGCCGATAGCGACATAATGACTAACCCTAAAGTCAAAAACATGGTAGAACCTAAGATAGAGGATGATTAGAATATATAAATGTATGCCAACACATTGCGCTAGCTTAGAAACAACAGTACCGTGGACCCAATTCCTAGGAATGCAATGCAAGGATTTTCGACCGTGAGATTGGGCCAAGATCAAGGGTTGTCATTAGCTCGCTATGGGGAAGTACTCAAAAGTTAAGCATGGTGAGTTAGCAAGTGATGGCCCACCATTGATTCCTTGAAAAGTTGTTTCAAATTTTTGCCACATGATTGACATAAGATTAAAGGTTATCACTAGCTCGCCATTGAAAGATACTCAAGGTATAAGTATAGCGAATTAGTGACGTGATGACATGTGTCTGTGGTCATCCATGGGCCAAATCTAAAGGGCTAGCATTGAAGGAAAGGTGTAGGTGGAGCTATTCTATTGGTTTGATTGCAAATATGTTAATAAGAAAATGAGCCAGCTTAGTTGTCATTACCAGATCGCAAGATTTTCCAAGAATTGACGATGCATTTGTTTTTTTTTTTAAGAAGGAAGTGTGGTGACATTCTGTCTCATGCATTTATGATGAACAGAGACATTGCATGTGAGGAAAAAGAAGAGTATAATATGTAAGATTTTCTTTTATTATTCATTACAGTCCACTCTAGCAAAGTTTTCATTTTCTCTAAGCATAAGCACCCATCGATCACATTGTGATTAAGCACAGGTGAAGACATGAAAACAATTCCATATCTATTTGAAAGAAGTTGTAGAAGTCCAAGGGAGGATAATTTTGGTAAATCAAGTAAGTACTCAATCATAACCTCTGTAATATTCCAATTCTCATTATTACAATCAAGATGCCTCCTAAGAAATCATTCTCTAGGAAAGTTAACTATATGAATAAGAATATCCAAAATGAATTCTTAGAATTACTCCCAGGATCCATTACAGAGTCTACATAGGTCAAAAGATTAATATCATTAAATCCTAGGCTTAAAATTGCTGATGGCTTATATGACAAGGGGAACTAGGTAAGGGATGCACTAACCAATTAGACTGCCATTGTTCTGTTTAAAAAGTGGTTTTCAGAGAGGAATCTATTTGCCCCTCATGCTAATATATGGAATTTTGACTTGGGAAAGTTAGTAGTTCCTAGTGTTTTCATGGACTACAACTTGCTAGAAGACATTGCCAAGAACTATGACCAAGCCATTAGGGTTGTGAGAAGAAATGATGGTGTGCCTCTAGTGTCAATTAGCCCTGAATAAATTAGAGAGGTTTTTCACTTAGAACCATTATTAGACTTCCACATGCAAATAAATTTGCTGGAATTAGAAAAGGAATACAAAGAAAAGAGAGATATAATTAGGGGAGGTGCATTAAGGGCACACATTGGTACCATAGGAACTCTGCCAGTAATAACTGCAACCTCTAAAGAACCTTTTAAGAAGAGCCTTTTCACTTCCCGGGATGTAGAGATATACAGGACCCTGTGCTGTGTTCTTGGTGAAGATGAGCAGGATTTCATGCCCATTGACCTTATGTATATGATGATTCAAATTGCCTCTTTCGGTGTAGATGACATTTTTTATTTTGCCTCCTTTCTAGCTGAAGAAATTCAGATCGGTTTGGTTGGAATTGCTAGAGGTAAGGTGGAGAAAACTTTTGGCCACTATTCCTTATTAATGCATATGTTCTTTTTCAAAGGGGTAACCTATTTTGGTAATGAGATGAAATTGAAGAGAGAGGAAAATGGGGAAACACTACCAGTCCAGTTGTGGAGTGCAGATATTACTTGGGATACAAATAAAGCCAATTTTGTTAGATTTGATAAATATTTTGCTTCTAAATTGAGATGTCTATTTTTGAGTGATATTCTCAGGATCCCTAAAGTATTGATGAATCTCGTTAGACTTATGGATAGCCCCCATAATTTGAAAGTTTTACACAATTTGGGAGATATTATTCCTTACCCTGTTTCTACAGTTTTCAAAATTTATGGTTTTAAAGGGAGTTCTCATGTCTTGCTTTACCAAGTTCCCCTAAAGGTAGGAATGGCAGAAATCTTATGGCAACTAGGAGGAGTAGAGGAAATGTTCTTGTCAAAAAGGCAACTAGGGTCGACTTTCCCTACCTACATAGTGGCCCATCAGTTTGTGATTACTAAAGGAGGATAGATCTTTTTGTACAAAATTTTGGATTAGTATATGATGGCTATCTCCCACCACCATTTTTGTGATTCTGAGGGATTTTTCAATTAGGCTCTAAGACATAGGATCAAGCTGGGACCGATAAAGCATGATTCATATTACCCAGAAGACATTATAAGAAATGAATTTTCTTTACAAGAACAAGAAACTAAAAAAGAAAAATGGAGAGTTTACTCCCGGGTCCTAGAATTTATTCATTGTTTTGATCAGAATTATAGTTCTTTAGACAATGCCAATACAAAGGCTAATAGAATAAACAAGCTCATAAATAACTTCCCTACAATAATGGAAACCATGAATGAGAAGAAGAAATTTATCATTAATTCTTCTCCTGATAAGGCCAGAGAAGTCATGAAGAGGTTAGATTTCACTCCTAATATAGGGGTTGGTCAAATAATTGTACAGAAAAAACCTGGTTACACTATAATTCAGAATAAAAGGGCTCCTATAGATAAGGCCAAACAAATAAAGGGATCCACCAACATAGCTCTAGAGGAGAGACCTAATGAGCCTAGCCCAAAGAGGAAAAAGGTAATAAGATAAGGGATACCTCAAACTAAGGAATATTCACCCACCCAATCTCCTTTGAGAATTAGAGAAGAGCAGCTCACAGGAGAGCAAGTTAAAGAAATTGGATCATAGGGAGGTGGTTTTATTACCCAAGCAAAATTTGATGAAGGTAACCCTCCAGAGCCTCCTCTCCCATGTTTGGATCTAACAAGATCTGATTATAGAGGTAGAGAATTGAACCCTGTATTAGAACAAGCAAGTCATCAATTTTTGACTGATGACAATTTTTTAAAATCAAGAGCTTTTCAGCAATTTGCATGGAGGACAAAAATGAACATCTTTGAGGAGAAATGTAAAAGGATGAAGACAGACTATCTAGAAATGGATGAAACTTCCGTGAAAAACTAGATTAAAGAAGAAATGATGAAGGAATTCTAGAAAATTACTCCTAAAAAAGGAAGGCAAATGGTAAGGTCCTCTAACATATTATTGTTGCCAAATTGGGATATTGCAGATGCCTTAATTTTTAATTGTGTTTCAAATAAATTGGAATTGCAAGACCTAAATAAAAAGGATTTCCAAGGAACTACATTTATTCAAGATCAAGCTGCATTGGTCAATTGGTCATTAAAAAGAGGATCTAGAGCTACATCATTGCAACCAGATGAGTCTGGATTGATGGGCAACATATTTGTAAGGAGGGTTGCTGGCACCTCCCACGTATAGGAAGTCTATTGGAAAGTGGATCATTCCCAATTTCTTTTGGCCACTACTAAGAAGTAGGAACAAGTCATGCTTGAATTATAGAGCAAGTATGAGATAGTGGTGGATGCATACAACAAAGAGGTAAAGAGGAGGATTGAGCTTGAAAACAAGCTATTGGAACAATCCACCAGGGCTACAATAACATACCCTTGTCCCCCAGTAGAACCTTTTAGGTCTACCCCCCTCATTGAAATGTCAGATACACCCCAGGGGCCACAATATTACACTACTAAGGATTTTGAATAAGAAAAGGCTAAACTATGGGCCTTACATATAGAGTTGGAATATAAGTATGAAGATAAACTAAGAAAGGCTCTTACATATCTGGGAGACAAATTTGAATGGCCACTAGTCCATCATCAATTGGTCAGGGTAATTAACATTTTGGAGGAGTTAACAGCAAATGATGAGGCTCTAAAGCCTATTGTGAAAAAATGGGTCAGAAGGGAAAAGGCAAAAAACTTTTTGTGTTTATCTATTATAGATAATTCTCATGATCAGATTGAAAAACTCTTTGATATTGTTTTTTACCTTGCTGACTTTGATAGCAAAAGGATACATTTACAGAAGATAACAATAAGCCACTTAGACAAATATAAGAGTCAAAATTTCAAATTATTTCTTGATGCCCTAGATAAGAAAAATAATTTAAAAAGCAAAGAGGAATGGGTGAAAGAACTTGATGATGCATTCTGTTTAAGAATAAATCAAGTAGTTAATGAAACTGGGCATGCATGGTGGGCCACCATAATAGAAGAGATGGTGAAAGCCAAAATATTATTTGATTCTTTAAAGTAGGATTTTGATGATATAAATAATGTGGCTAATTATATAATAAAATAATAGAAGGATATTTTGCAATTCAATTGGCCATATGATGCATCATTTGATAGGTGGATGGCAGAAATGGCTTCTAGTGAACAGTTGGATGCAGATGAAACTGACAGTGATGATGTACAGGATGAGGAAGTCCAAATTAATGATACTATCATTTCTCAAACCTAATAAGAAGAAGAAGACAAGAAAAACCTATCATTTTTAGTTACAAACTCGGGACCACAGGATGTTGATACGGCTAGAGAAAAGGACAAGATAGAATTTGTTCCTACCACCCAAGATAAAGATGAAGAAAACCCATAGGTGGAAGTTAATTTGCCATCATCAGAACAAGCTTCACCATTGGCTAATTTGGCAATTACTTATGTAGGAAAAACAAATCAATAGCCAATAAGCAACACTAGAATGCATAATAGAAGCTGATTCGCTTAAAAGAATGTTTTAATCTAGACATCTTCTATTGTACCCACATTTTGTCATTTTGTGGTAGGTGTATGTAAATATTCTTTGTAAAGGACACCTGTCACTTTCTTTTAGCCTAAAGCTTGTTGCATCTCACACTATTTAAGTGGGATTCCAAGGCTAAAGAAGGGTCCAAATTCTATTCTTCTAAGTAATATCCTTAGTCTGTCTTTGGTTCAAATTTTTGAAAGGAAACCCATGATGTATTTTCTCTATCAATTCTCTAAGAATACATGAATATAGAATGAATTGTGTTTCTTTCTAAAGGTCATTCTGAGTCTATTGTAAATGGTATAAAATTTGTAAAGAAAATAAATACAAATTGTGAATTGTTCCCATATCATTCTTTTTTGAATATTGTCTCCTTTTCATTACTTGGTTATCTGGATATTGTATAAGTAAAGGCTTGTGCAATTGAATGCAATCCAATTAGGTTGTATTTCTATTTATCATTGCTGTTAATTCAATGGATTAAATAAAAGCTTTGGTAAATCTGATAAGGTTTCTTCAGTAGTGGAAGGGATTTTGAATGATGAATTCTAATAAGAATTTATGATAGAATTTGTTGTAAGGCAACGAATTAGATCTAAGAATTTTCTATAGAATCTGAGCCCTAATGGATTAGGCACTGATCAAATTGATTCAGCTGAAGGAGAAATATATCATAAATTGTTATCAAAATGCAGCATCAAGTAAAATTTTACTTGTATTTCCTGTAGATCTTCAAAGGCTGGCCAGTACTTGTCTACATGGAATGTTTTAGCTTTAGTTAGCCACTACTGTTGAGATCATCTGTAGATCTATAAAAGAAATTTAGGCCATATCTATTATATGGGATGTATTTAGCAAATTGTCATGAATTATGTATGTATTTGAGGATTTGAGATGAAAATCAGAATGAAACTAAATTAATCATCATATAGTTTTTCCTAGTTTTAAATCATCCCTAGTTATACCCACCCTAGTTTTGCAGAGCCAAAAGAGTAGAAAACCACCTTTAGTTTTGTTGAAGTTGGGTCCAAATGTCTTACGCATGCAATTGTTAATAAGAATTGGCTGACCTTTAGATTGTGCGAGTATTATCATCTTGGTATTAAGCATTTTGTTTCTTAGTGGTTTCAATCCTTTTAATACACCAAAAAAATGATGACTCTACTGGGGAGTTGTCCAACACATCTGTGAGAAAGTACTGTAGTTTCTTTGGTTCTATTTGTAAGGAAACTCAGGTGTAGAAATAGCTTCCTACACTAATCTCATAAGGAAAGTATGATGCAAATCCTATTAAAATCTTCTACACTTATAGATTCAATATCATGTAAACAACAATATTGCAGACAACCATGCATACAAAAAATAGATAGAGAAAGGAACACATAACACAAGGATTTTCTAGTGGGGAAAAACCTTTTGATAAAACAACCCCACCCCTTCAGAACCTACACAATGTATTATTTTCAACATGAGGTT
Organism: Cupressus sempervirens; assembly: GCA_028749045.1. Lineage (NCBI taxonomy): Eukaryota > Viridiplantae > Streptophyta > Pinopsida > Cupressales > Cupressaceae > Cupressus > Cupressus sempervirens. The sequence goes on along the minus strand of CM053787.1, from coordinate 843,602,089 downwards.
ACAATACACTTGCAATGTAAGTTCAACATCAACAATAGAAGACTCCAGTAGCTACTCATAGTACCAACAATACACCTTTTTCGCATCACATCTTTACACATCCCTAAAATTGCTTATAACATGCACTTCACTTTAGGGCTACACCCAAAAGGTAAACCATATTAGGGTTTTACCATTAGAACCCCAAAAAAAACCCCACTATTGCGGTAGAGTGTACAGTACTCAAATATCTTAGTTGCCACATGTCTTCACCTATCATCGAATCTTCCTAACATAACTCTTACATGTCATAGGAATCTGTCATAATTGTTTTAGTCATGATCTCCTTACACACAATTCAAGATGTCGACACATCAACATTATTTGCAAGAAATACATTTAAAAAAACAAATAATAAGAATAGGAATTATACAAGGTTGAGACACCTTATTCCTAACATTCTCCCACTTGTCACACACCTTGTAAGAGCAACAGGAACATAATAGGAACTAACCGTTATAGGCCGAAAGGCCCATAGACTCTGAACACCATCTGAACTTCTCAGTGCCCATTGGTTTCATTAATGCATCTGCAACATTCTTCATAGTATCTACCTTTTCCAAATTTACCTTTCCATCTTCCACCATATCTCTCACAAAGTGATACTGCACATCAATGTGCTTCATTCTGGCATGGAAAGTTGGATTCTTTGCAAGGCAAATAGCACTCTGACTGTCACACCAAATAGTAATCTATTTTGCATCAACACCAACATCAAAAAACAATCTCTTAAGCCAAATGGCTTCCTTACAAGCATGAGTAGCAGCCACGTACTAGGCTTCTGTAGTGGAAAAAGCAACCATAGGTTGTCTCTTGCTCATCCAACTCATGGCACCACCAAACATAGTGAACACATAAGCACTGGTGGATCTCCTATGGTCAATATCACCTGCCCAATCTGAATCCACAAACCAATGAATACAAACTAAATGCTAAGATCCAAAAGAGTTACCATGATAACATATGGAGTAATCTGATGTACCCCTCAAATATCTAAATACTCACTTAATTTCATCCAAATGTATCTATCTACGATTAGCCATAAATCGACTCAGGACTCCCACTACTTGGGCAATGTCTAGTCTAGTATAGACCATAGCATACATAAGACTGCCAACTGCACTAGCATAAGGTACTCTACTCATGTCCTCCATCTCACTAGGAGATTTTGGAAAATCATCTACACATAACTTTGTTCCCACAAGAATAGGAACACATAGTGGTCTACAATCTGCCATGCTAAACCTGTCCAACACAGACTTCACATACTTACTCTGACTCAACCAAAGCTTTCTGTTAGACCTGTCTCTACTGATTTCCATACCTAAGATGTACCTAGCTACCCCAAGATCTTTCATCTCAAACTATGTTGACAACTGAGATTTAAAATAAAAAATTATACCCTTACCCTTCCCAAACAACAACATATCATCAACATATAATGCAACAATAAGAAGGCGATCATTTTGAATTCTAAAATAAACACAATGATTTGATTTCAATCTTACAAATCCAATTGACAACACAAAGGCATCAAACTTAAGGTACCACATCCTAGGAGATTTCTTCAAACCATATAGAGATTTCTTTAATCTGCAAACTAAGGATTCTTTACCTTTAATAATGTAGTGCTCAGGCTGTGACATATAAATCTCTTCCTCCAAATCACCACGAAGGAAAGGTTTCTTCACATCCATCTATTCTATCTCTAAATCATATGATGCAGCAAGAGATAACAGAAATCTAATGGATGTCAACTTTGCAACAAGAGAGAATATATCACCATGATCTATTCCCTCTACCTGTGAATACCCCTTTGCAACCAATCTAGCTTTGTACCTTTCAACACTGCCATCTACACAAAATTTCTTCTTGAACACCCATTTACAACCAACAAATTTTTTCCCTTTAGGAAAAGGTACAAGGTCCCATGTTTTTTTTTCCTCTAATGAAGCCATCTCATCATCCATAGCCTCAATCCAGGAACCTGCATCTTCCATGCCCAAAGCCTCTTTCATAGATCTAGGCTCATCAATGTTAGTAATCAAAGAAAAAGCACAACTGGAATCTAACATAGAATAACCAAACCTTTTTGGTTGCTTTCTTTCTCTTGTGGATCTTCTCAAGGGCTGAGGTTGAGGTTGTTCTTCCTCTTCTTTTGAACTATCAAAGCTACAAGAGCTCTCCTCATCATTAGACCCAACATGGTCTCTCCGTTCAGTCTTCTTAGGGGTAGGAGGCAACTAAACAACATCTTTTTCTTTTTCTTTTTCATCTTGTTGTAGCACAATAGGAGAAGATGTTAGATCTCTAAAAATAACATTTCAACTATACAACACCTTACCAGTCATAGGATCCCAAAGCTTGTATCCTTTCACACCAGCACTGTACCTGATGAAAATACATTTAACAACTTTGTTTTCCAACTTAGATCTTTTCTCCATTTCAACATGTGCATAAGCTTCACAAAAAGAACCATGAAGATGTCTAACTATTGGCTTCTTACTAGAGCACACCTCCATGGGTGTCTTACCAACAAGAACTAATGTAGGAGATCTATTAACCAGATAGCAAGCAGTAGCCATAGCTTCGGCCCAAAACCTTTGTTCTAAACCAGCTCCACTAAGCATACTCCTAGCCTTCTTCATCAATGTCCTGTTCATTCTCTCTGCAACTCCATTTTCCTATGGGGTATATGAAGTTGTCTTATGCCTCTCGATACCTTGTTCTTTACAGAATTGTTCAAACTCTATTGAGCAGAACTCACCACCATTGTCAGTTCTCACACACTTAATCTTCTTACTAGTCTAATTCTTTACAAGGGCTTTAAATTCCTTGAATCAACTAAAGACTTGTGTCTTACTTTTAAGGAAATAAATCTATGTCCATCTACTGTAATAATCTATGAAAGATACAAAAAATAAAGACTTGGAGATTGAAGGAACTTTTATAGGACCAAATACATCAGAATGAATAAGATCCAAAACATCAAAAGTTTTGTGAGGACTAGAGTAAAACTGAACACAATTTTGTTTACCATATACACAGTGTTCATAGAAGTCAAACTCGAGATTGCAATCATTTAACCCCTCAATGAGATTTTTATTTTTCAGGGTTATGAGACCCTTCTCACCAATGTGACCAAATCTCAAATGCCACAACATTTTCTTTTTTAGAGGAAGCTTTCCTTCCAAAGTGTTTGCACCCTTAGGTACACTTGTTGCACTGCCATCAGAACCACTAACCACAGTCTTCTTTACTGCTCATTCAGATGGTGGGGATGAAGTGATAGCTACTCTTTTCTTTGAAACAAAAGAACTATTACATTGAGAAATGTGTGCATCAAGCTGAAACAAACTACCTCTCCTAGTACCCTTAGCAAGCACCATAGCTCCTCTCATCATCTTACATCCATCTTTAGAAAAAATAACTTGCACACCTACATCATTCAGCATACATATAGATAATAGATTTTGTGCCAAAATTGGAATATGCATAACTCCATTGATTCCCTTTACTTGTCCATCAGGAAATTTGATAGTGACCCTTCCACGTCCAACTATCTTTAGGTGAGAATCATCACCCAAGTACACCTTTTCACCATCGAACTCTTCATATTTTGAGAACCAGTTTTGATGAGAGGTCATGTGAAAATATGCATCCAATTCAACCAACCACACATCATTAGATGCATGGGCTGCCAAAGCTATGATGAATGCATCACCATCTTCTTGAGATTTTTTAGAACCAAAATTTGAGGCTTTCTTCTTCTTCTTAGGCTCTTTATAGTCTTTACAGAAGTGCCCAGTCTTATCACAGTTCCAACATTTTTCCTTGGACTTATTGGAAGTCTTTGAGTTCCCATGGGATTTGGATCTAGCCTTACTGTCAGACTTATTGTCATTTTTCTTCCCTCTTTCTGTGGATCTCCCATGAACAACAAGGGCTTCTTTTTCTGAAATGAAAGCCTTTCTTCGCATCTCCTCTAATAGCAGAGAAGACACCACATCATCCATTTTGAAAGTGACTAATGTGCTTCTGAGAGCCATCACAAGATGGTCCCATGAATCCGGTAAAGAACACAAAAGTGTGTAGCAACAATCCTCCTCCTCTAACTTGACACTAGCTAATGTCAAATATGAAGCCAGCAAATTAAATGCATTCAAATGATCCGTTAAGGATCCACCTTCCTCCATTCATAGAGAATACAACTTCTTCCTCAAGAACAACTTGTTCACCAAAGATTTGGCCTAATACACGGCCCCAAGTCTCTCCCACTAACTATATGCATTTTTCTCGTCTAGAACATTCAGAAGGACTGCATTGGTTAAACAGAGTCTTATGAGACCCTTAGCTTTATGGTCTTTGATATCCCAATCTTCTTGAGCTATAGTTGCTGGTCTTGTAGTGCTTGTAGTCACTTCCATTAGGTCATGATCTTCCAACATGTCTTCCATCTTGAGTTTCCACAACTCAAAATTAGTGCCATTAAATTTCTTCACCTCCATTCTTCCATATGATGAACTCACCATCTCAATCTACAAATAAGATTCAGGATGCTTCACATAAGACTCCCACTCAACTTGAGATTAGCTCAAAAAACCCTACCCAACAACTAGGATCAAAAGTTGATCAAGCTCTAATACCACTTGTAAGGAAACTCAGGTGTGGAAATAGCTTCCTACACTAATCTCATAAGGAAAGTATGATGCAAATCCTATTAAAATCTTCTACACTTATAGATTCAATATAAAGTAAACAACAATATTGTAGCCGACCATGCATACAAAAAATAGACAGGGAAAGGAACACATAACCCAAGGATTTTTTGGTGGGGAAAAACCTTTCGGTAAAACAACCCCACCCCTTCAGAACCTGCACAATGTATTATTTTCAACATGAGGTTACAATACACTTGCAATGCAAGTTCAACATCAACAACATAAGACTCTAGTAGCTACTCACAGTACCAAAAATACACCTTTTTCGCATCACATCTTTATGCAACCCTAAAAATACTTATAACATGCGCTTCACTTTAGGGCTACTTCAATGTAAGGTTCTAGAAAGGTATAAAAAGACTTTTTCAAGTTATGAGGTTGAATGAGGATGTCTGTCTCACAACATATTTCAATGCCTTTGATAGAAAAATGGCTTATCAATTGAGGGATAAGGGTCCCAAGACTTTAAGGGATGCCTATAAAGCTACAATAAACATAGAGAATAATAGGAAGGCATCTGGAAAATTGGGTAGGAGGGATGATCCAAATCTTTTCAATCCTAAGAACAATAATAAAAGGGAGATTGATAAAACTCCTATAGGAAGGAAGCCAGAAGAACCCACTATAACCCAGGTTTTGGAATTGCTCAAGAAGATTAATCCCACTAATTTTAATAAGCCAAATGTTGTTGAGAGAACCCCTGTAAATAACAACAGTTTCAATAGGTAGCCCAGAATGCAAAATTACCCTTACACCACTTAGTGGAAATATGGTAAGCTAGTTCCCAACCAGACCCAAAATGTGAAGGATAAGGGTACTCCAGATCCCCTGCAAAGGAACACTATGAATATGAATGATGATGTACCATGGTGCATTATATGTCAATCACCTCATTCTACTAGCTATTGTGTTGTTGCTCAATCATTTTCCCAAGACTAAGGAGTTCAATCTGAAGAAGAAAGTGAAGAGAAAAGCCATGATGATATAAGTTGCAATATGGTAAGCATGTGTGATGATTTGATAGATTCTAATTTAAAAGAGCCTGAAAATGATATTACCAGTCAGAGAATTGCTTATCATTTACATCATCAGCAAGTTCTTTCAGATGATGAAAGTTATGATAAAAATCAGATATGTGTTACATCCTCTGATGTAGGACTCACAAGCTTAAGAATGCCCTCCAAAGAGGAAATTGACAAAATTACAACAGAAATGATTTCACAAGTCCATAGTAACTACAATCTAAGAAATAGAATAGTCAATAATGATGCAGGAAATCCATCCAGTGTATTCATCAAAGACATCACCCATAAGATAAATGATCAAAATAAGAGAGTCAGGGAAGATGTGCCTAAGATCAAGGACAATAAGGGTAGGAAGTGGGAACCAAAAAGGAAGGTTCAATTTCTGTCAAATGAAATAGCAAAAATAGTTGTGCAACCAAAGAAATTAGAACCTAATATTATCAAGAAAATAGTGGTGCCGGCTGCTCAAAAGAATCCAACTCTAGGTATTCTTGTAAAACCCACTATTGTGGATCCTGTTGATATGATATCTATGTTGTCCCAAATTACTATAAAAGTGCCCTTGTCTGAACTACTTAGAATTGAAGAACATAAGAGCAAGGCTTTATCATGGTTGGGTGGGATAGGAAACAATAATACTATTGTAGATCAAACAGTTTCCCAACAAACCCCTTTAGTATTTGAGGAAAGTGGTATCATATCCCAAATTCCCCAGATGTTTTTAGATGACTCCTCAGTGGCATTTATAGAAGATATTGACCCCTTTTTCCTCAGCCTAATCATAAAGGGGAAGACCTTAAAAAATTGCATGATAGACTCAGGAGCTTCCAACACTATAATGCCTTTCAAAGTAATGGAAGCGTTAGGTTTGAAGGTGGATACCAAGCAGGGTAGATGCAGAGGAATGGATGCTAGGGAAGTCCTATTCATAGGTACCATGAATGCCTTACCATTCAAATTGGCTGCATATCCTAAAGTAGAGGCAACCATGTATGTCCTTGTGGTAGATATACCTCCACACTATGGAATGTTACTCTCCAGGAAATGGAGTGCTGCCATGGAGGGAAGCCTGCAATGTGATCTAACTTATGCCACTTTTGACACAGGGGACCAAGCTGTCAGGGTGAATAGAGAGCCAAGGGTTAATCACATTTTAGGGGAAGAAACTAGGATCAATGCTTTAAGGGCTGAATTAATTATTTAGGAAGTTGAAAATTTACCAGCTATCATTGAACATGAAGTTGAATGTTGAATGAAATCACAAAAATTATGGACAATGTTCTTTGATGGGGCTAGTTCTAAAGAAGGTGCAGGGGCAGGTGTAGTTTTTGTGTCCCCTAAAAATAACACTTTTAAGTATTCATTCACTTTGAAGTTTTTTTGCAAAAATAATATTGCATAATATGAAGCATTGTTGCTAGGACTAAAAGTTACCACACATCATAGAATTAAGAAATTATGTGTCATAGGGGATTCTGAACTAATTATCTCTCAGATCAAAGAAACCTACTCATCCAAGAATAAGAGATTGAAGCAATATATAAATGTAGTTTGGGATCTCATGGAGAGATAGGACTCAAAATAAGATGGCTGATTTGTTAGCAAATGTAGCAATCAAGCCAAAAGAGATATCATTTGCAAGAATCTCTTAGATTGAGGTACAAAATAGACCTTCCATACCAAATAACATTGAAAATTGGAAAGTCTTTGAAGATGACAAAGATATTACAAATTTTTTGTTAAATGAAGACAAGTACCATGGTTAGGAAATGGATTGCAGTGAACTGATTGAAATCATAAATGAAAGGAAACCATTTCTGGTCAAGAGACTATGCAATTGAAAACAAATAAGATGCCGAAGGGGTTAGTAGTCTTGGAAAATATTTTTGATAACTAGGACAAAGTAAAATTAGGAGTTAATGGCCCCAAACCTTAGGAGTTAGAAGAGATAAACTTGGGTACTGATGAAGTTCCCAAAAGGGTTTATATCAGTCAAAATCTGCCTATTAAAATTAGGAAAAAATTGATTGACCTACTTAGAAAATACAAACATGTTTTTGCATGGTCATATGATGACCTTAAGGCTTATAGGGAGGACCTATTCTAGCATCTCATACCATTAAAAGACAATGTAAAACCTTTCAAGCAAAAACAGAGACCAGTGAACCCTACCCTAGCCCCAAAAATGCAAGAAGAGCTGATGAAATTGAGGGATGGCGGGATAATCAAACCAATCAGGCATTCCACCTAGGTTTCAAACTTGGTTCCTGTCAGGAAGAAGAATGGAGATATTAGGCTATGTGTGGATTTTAGAAATTTAAACATTGCATCTCTGAAAGTCAATTATGGGTTACCAAATATGGAAACCATGTTGCAGCAAGTGATTGGTTCTAAATTAATGTCAATGATGGATGGTTTCTCTGGATATAATCAAGTTCTAGTAAAGGAAAGTGAATAGTTCAAGACAACCTTCAAAACCCCATAGGGAGCATATATATGTGTGAGGATGCGATTTGGCCTGATTAATGTAGGAGCTACCTTCCAAAGAGCCATGGATGTAGTATTTCATGATTATATTGACAAATTTATGGTTGTGTACCAAGATGATCTTACAACGTATTCTAATAAGGCTAAGGATCACTGTAAACATTTGAAATTTTTTGTTATCAAAGCTTTGGAATATGGAGTATCTTTAAACCCAAAGAAATGCACATTCGAGATCATAGAAGGCAAATTACTAGGACATATAGTGTCTAAGGATGGGGGGAAAATAGACCCTAAAAGAGTAGCAACTATTGATAAAGTCCCCAAGCCAAAAAATGTAAAAGGAATTCAATCCTTCTTTGGCCAAGTCAATTTTCTTAGGAGGTTTGTTATTAATTTTTCTGAAATCAGTAGACCTATCTCAAAGATGCTCAAGAAGGGAGCCACTATAGATTGGAATGGTGAGCCTTCACAAGCATTCTAGGATATTAAAATTGCAATAAAAAATGCTCCAGTACCGAGAACTCCAGATTATTCAAAACAAATGCATATTTTTTCTTTTGCATCCTTCCACACTGTAGCTGTAGTCTTATTGCAGAAAAATCAAGAAGGATATGAGCAGCCTATTGCCTTTTTCAGTAAGTCATTGCAGCCTGCTGAACTGAAGTATGAAATAAATGAAAAGAAAGAATATGCTTTAGTAAAGGTTGTAAAAGCTTTCAGATGTTACTTGGTAGGCGCTACTATTATTTCTTTTGTACCTAGTGCTGTAGTCAAGGATATATTTTCTCAACAGGAAGTATTAGGCATAAGGTGTAGGTGGATGAATAGAATCTAGGAATTCAACATTGATATACAGATAACTAAGTTAGTAAGGGGTCAAGGTTTGGCCAAACTCATGGCTAAAGCTAATCTAGAGGCTAATTAGATAAATCTGGTAAATGATGATCTCAAAGCTAACTTATGTGACATGGACTAGTGTGATTGGTACACCAATGTCATATACTACTTGCAACACATCGAAGCTCCTCCCCATTTGCGTAAAAATGAAAAGAGGAATACTAAATTGCAAGCCATCAGGTATGTAATTTTCCAAAGCAACCTATGGTGGAGAAATTTTGAGGGAGTATTGTTGAAATGTGTTGATAAAGAAAAGGCAAAAGAGGTCTTGAAAGAAATGCATGCTAGAGTGTGTGGGGGACACTATATGGCCAAAACTACTGCACATAAAATAATGAGGGCTGGATTTTGGTGGGCTTCCCTTTTCAAGGATGCCTAAGTCATGGTTAGGAAGTGTGACCCTTGTCAAAGGTTTGCTGGAAAACTAAAGTTCTCAAGAAATACTCCATTGAAGCCAGTGGAGATTCAAGCACCTTTTCAACAATGGGGTCTAGATTTCATAGGAGAGATTTTCCCCAAGTCTAGCACTAGCTATTCTTGGATTTTGGTGGCTACTGACTACTTTACAAAGTGGGTAGAGGCTATTCCCATAAGAAATGCAACAAGTAAAGTTGTCAATAATTTCCTACTGAATAATACTATTTCTAGATTTGGCTATCCACAAAAAATTGTAACAGACAATGCTATGTGCTTCAAGTCTGAGGAATTCATTAAATTTTGTGATAAATATGGAATAACAAGGTCATCATCTTATCCATATCATCCACAAGGGAATGGACAAGCTAAGTCAACAAATAAGAGCCTATTGAAGGTCATTAAGAGAACCTTGGATGATAATAAAAAGGCATGGGAGTCCAAGTTACAGTTGGCAATATGGGCTGACAGAGTAACTATAAAGAAATCCATTGGTGTAGCTCCATTTGATTTAGTATATGGAATTCAAGCCAGAATGTCTCAGAATAACTTGGTAGGACTTTACAATTACATTTAGTTGTATGATGAAGACACTATAGATGAAATGCAAGAGAAGATGGATGAGCTGGTAGGATTGATAGAAACCAGAAGAGAAGCATCTCTTAAGAACCAAAAGTTGCAACTACAAGTTAAGACACTCTATGATAGAAGAACGATAAGCAGAAAGTTTGAGGATGGAGATTTAATCTTAATGTGGAACGCCAAAATTGAGGATAAAGGAAAACATGGAAAATTTGATCCTATTTGGTTAGGCCCATATTTGATTGAAACTACTATTAGGATAAACCACGGACAGAAATAAAAACTACATGCAAATATAACCAATAACAAAAAAATAATAGAACACATAGAAATGAACACAAGGCACCAAGATTTAACGTGGTTCACCCAATCCCTGGGCTACATCCACCAAACAGCAAGTCCAATCTTATTACAATCTAGTGATTACAACCTGATTACAATCCGTAATCCCTTACAGCTCAATACCGCCGCAAGAACCAATTTCGTATCACCAAATATGAAAACATACCCAACCCTAAGCCCTTTTTATACAAGTATTAAACCACTTTAGGGTTATAACATGTCGGCCATATGAAGTATGTATAGTACTTTCCTGATCAATCACCACAATCTAACAATCTCCCACTTGGGGACTGATCAGGCTCCACACTAAACAACAATCTCCCACTTGGAGACTGATCCTATAGAAATACAACTACCGCATAGGGCTCCCACTGGATCAAACCACCCAGGACTCTGCTGTTCTTTTATTCACATTTAGTCTAAAAGACCAACTGAAGCTGAAGAGGAGTTTAGCTTCTCCCTTGTGACAACCTTTGTCAACATATCTTCTGGATTTTCATCGATATGTATCTTCTCCAGCTTTAACTGTCCATCCTCCAAAACTGACCGAATGAAATGGTACCACAACTGTATGTGTTTTGTCTTAGAATGCAGAGCTGAATTCTTAGCAAGATGAATGGCACTCTGACTATCTGTGAACAAATAATTATCTTTCTGAGGATTTCCCAATTCTTCCAAGAAGAACTGAAGCCATATCATCTCTTTGGCTGCCTCTGTAGCAGCAACATACTCTACCTCTGTAGTGGAGAGAGCATTAATCTTCTGTAGCCTAGAAACCCAGCTCACGGCTGCCCCACCAATAGTAAAGACATAACCTATAGTACTCCGCCTGGTATTAATATCCCCAGCCAAATCTGAGTCAACATAGCCCTATAAATTAGTAGTAGAGCCCCCAAAGTGTAAACACTTATTGGATGTTCCTCTCAAATATCTGAGAATCCACTTGATAGCATTCCAATGCTCAAAACCTGGATGACTCATATACCTACTAACGACTCCCACTGCATGTGCAATATTTGGCCTAGTGCATACCATAGCATACATCAAACTCCTACAGCTGAAGCATAGGGTAGCTTGGACATATTATCCTCCTCTTCCTGTGTCTTGGGACACATCTCCTTAGTCAATTTCAAATGACCAGGTAAAGGTGTGCTAACAGCTTTAGCATTCTCCATAGAGAAACGTTGCAACACCTTCTCAACATAATCAGCTTGAGATAGCGTCAATGTTCTATTCTTCCTATCTCTGCAAATCTTCATACCAAGGATTTGTTTTGCTGCCCCCAAATCCTTCATAGCAAATGCATGTGCTAACTAGCATTTTAGCCCCTTAATATGATGCATGTTAGACCCAGCTATAAGCATATCATCAACATATAGACATAAAATAATGTAACTATCATCATCCAACCTCTTAAAATAAACACAATAATCTGAATGACACCTGTTATATCCATGCTCATGCATAAAACTGTCAAATTTCAGATACCATTGCCGAGGTGCTTGCTTCAAGCCATATAAACTTTTCTTCAATTTGCACACTAAGTTCTCCTTACCTTTGACCTCAAAACCCTGTGGCTGAGCCATATATATTTCTTCATCAAAATCACCATGAAGAAAGGCTGTTTTAACATCCATCTGCTCTAAATGCAAATCTTCAGTAGCCACAAGACTTAAAACAGTACGAATAGAAGTCATTTTAACAACAAGAGAAAATATCTCATCAAAATCAATTCCCTTTTTCTGTGCAAATCCTTTTACAACTAACCTGGCCTTAAATCTTTTCTTACCTCCTTCCTCTTCTTTCAACCTATAAACCCATTTATTCTGTAAAGCCTTTTTACCTGCAGGCAACTTGCACAAATCCCATGTCTTATTTTTCAGCAAAGAGTCCATTTCATCTTTCATTGCAGACTCCCACTGAATCTTAGTATCCACCTGCACAGCTTCATCATAACTTTCAGGTTCACCAGCATCAGTAAGTAAAATAGAATACAAAGAGGGAGAAAACCTTTGTGGAGGTCTAATTGGCCTTGTTGATTGTCTAACATTCACTGGTGTGTGTGGTATTTGTTGTTGCAGTTGTTGCACATCATGAGGAATGGTTGGAACATCAGCTTTTGGAGTATCATCTAGCACTACATAATCATCTTCTTTCTTCTCATGTTGCTGCAACAGATCTTTGTACAACACTTTTTCATTGAATATGACATCCCGGCTTCTTATAATTTTATGATTTTCAAAATCCCAAAGCCTATAGCCAAATTCATTAATGCCATATCCAACAAAGACACATTTCTTTGATTTAGCTTCTAGCTTGGTTCTATTTTCAGAGTCTATATGAGCAAAAGCTTCACAACTGAAGGTCTTGAGAAATTAATAACTCACCTTCTTACCAGTCCATGCTTCCTCTGGAATACCATAGCCCAAAGGAGTAGAGGGACCTCTATTAATCAAATATACTGCAGTATTGATAGCCTCCACCCACATGTGTAAGGGCAACCCATCATGCAACCTCATGCTCCTTGCGCGCTCCATTATAGTCCTGTTCATGCGTTCAACCACTCCATTTTCCTGTGGAGTCCTTGGAACAGTTTTTTGTCTACGAATACCATTAGTGGAGCAATAATCTTCAAATTCATGACTACAATACTCACCACCATTATCAGATCTGAGACATTTTAATTTCTTACCAGTCTCATTTTCAACCAAGCATTTCCATTTCTTAAAAGTTTGAAATACATCAGATTTCTGTCTAAGGAAATAAACCCATACTTTTCTAGTTGCGTCATCAATAAATGTAACATAATAATGAGAGACACCAAGGGAAGATACCTGAGTCGGTCCCCATACATCTGTATGCACAAGCTCTAATTTCTCCTTTTTGTTTTCCTTCCCTGTCTTTACAAAACTCACTCTCTTTTGTTTTCCATACACACAACTTTCACATAAATCCATATTCACACATTTTAGACCTGGTAAAACTTTCCTTGAATGAAGTACTTTCATACCTTTCTCACTCATGTGCCCAAGTCTATTGTGCCACAACACTGTATCAGAATCTACAGCAGCTATTTGTTCTCCCTGCTCAACTGTAGTAATTGTTCCTAAATATTCATTTTTCTCTGAAACAATCAAAGTAGAAGGAACAATATGACCTGTACAAAGATATAAGGTGCCTAATTTCACACCTTTTGCTAATACAAGGGAACCTTTTGAAACCTTCCAACTTTTATCATTAAAAGTAATTACACAACCCTCATCACCGAGTTGCCCTGATGAAATTAAATTCCTACTCAGCTTTGGAACATGTCTTACCTCATGTAGTAGCCAATGATTCCCATTCTGCAACTTAATCTTAATTTTTCCCTTTCCAACAATCTGACAGGGTTCATTATCCCCTAAATAAACAAGCCCAAAATCCCCTTGGACATAATCAATGAAATAACCTCTGTGAGGTGTAGCATGAAAAGAAGCACTAGAATCTAAAACCCATGAATCATCAACACTCTCTAAAGATAGAAGCAAAGCATCCTCTTTGGATTTATTACTTACCACATTTGCCTCTTTGTCTCCATCTGATTTATCTCCTTCATTTTTCTTTCGAGTCCAACAATCTTTCTTTTTGTGCCTTGGTTTCCCACAGTACCAACAATCATTTGGTCCTCTCGATTGAGACCTCCTCCCCTTTGACTTTCCTCTTGATTTCCCACAATTTCCAGAGTTACTTCCTCTTTCAGTCGTTCTGCCCCTGCTTTGTACATTTAAAGCACTTCCTGATGTAGATCCACCTGAGGATTTTCTACGAGTTTCCTCACTTAAAATAACACCGATCACATCATCATATTTTAGGGTACTTGATCCAAAAATAGAATTACTCACCGCCATTACCAAGCCATTCCAGCTTTCAGGCAAAGATCACAAAATCAAGAGAGCCCTAATTTATTCATCAAAATTGATACCCACAGAAGATAATTGACTAGTAATAGTATTAAACTCATTTAAATGATCTACAACAGATCCACCTTCTGCCATTTTCATATTAAATAAATGCTTCATGAGAAATACCTTATTTGAAGCGGAGGGCTTTTCATACAGTGTCACTAGGGTTTTCATCAAATCTTCTGTCGTCTTTGCTTTTGTAATATTAAATGCCACCGATGGTGCCAAGCATAACCGAATGCTTTCGAGTTCCTTTCTGTCCAAAAGATCCCATTCAGCCTCTGACATAGTTCCCTGATTCTTGGCTTTTCCTTCCAACGGCTTCCATAAATCCTTCTGATATAAATAGTCTTCCATTTGCATCTTCCATAACTGGAAGTTCTGCCCATTAAACCTATCAACCTTCAGCTTACCATCATCTGCCATTTCTCCCACTCAATCGTGAGACTCCCACTTAACCGTGAGACTTTCCTGCAGAGGATAATTGAAAAACAACTAGGCTCTGATACCACTTGTTAGGATAAACAACGGACAGAAATAAAAACTACATGCAAATATAACCAATAACAAAAAAATAATAGAACACACAGAAATGAACACAAGGCACTAAGATTTAACGTGGTTCACCCAATCCCTGGGCTACATCCACCAAACAACAAGTTCGATCTTATTACAATCCAGTGATTACAACCTGATTACAATCTGTAATCCCTTACAGCTCAATACCACCGCAAGAACCAATTTCGTATCACCACATATGAAAAAATACCCAACCCTAAGCCCTTTTTATACAAGTATTAAACCGCTTTAGGGTTATAACTATTTATGAAGTATGTACAGTACTTTCCTGATCAGTCACCACAATCTAACAACTACTTGGGGTGAGGATTCCTATATACTCAAAGATCTATTGGACATTATTCTTGAACTTCCAGTTCATGGACAGTTCTTGAAGAGGTAATTTTCATGAAAGATACTTATTTTCTCCATGAAAAGTAGTGTTAGGGTTTCCTGGTGTTTTGGACATTTTGTTTATTTTGTAAATCCTTGTAAATATCCTCGTGCAGTCTGGTTTTTCTTTTTGTTTTTTGCTCCATGCTCTCTAAAGAAGTTGTCATTTTGTACCAAGCATGTGGTTTGCCTCTCCCAAAAATTCTAAGCCCTCATTTGAATCCATAGTATTCAATGTCCCAAGATAGAGCCACTGTTGGTCTAAATTTTTATAATTGGTTTCATCTTGCCTAGATAAAAGATTTTCAGATTGTGATCCCTTAATGGTGACTATGTTTCCAACTAAGTTTGTGTTATTTTCTGGCTAGTCCCTTTTTCCTTTTAAATTTTCCTTGGCACAAAAATTCTTTTAAAAAAATGGCAGGAGGGGGTTAAGCAAATGATTTTTATTCACCTTTGTTGAAATCGTTGTTTTAATCCTTGTGAAAATGTTATACCTCACCATCGGATTTCCTTCAAGTCGATGGTTGTCATTGATTTTCTATAGAAAGATATTCAAGATATAAGTATAGAGAATTAGCGACATGATGACATGTGTCCATGGTCATCTGTGGATAATAAGTTTAGTGTCCAAATAACTCTAGCAAGTCACTAAATTGATATCAAAATATACAAGCAAGTTGCTAGTAGCGACATAGCGAGGACCCAATCATTGCAAAAGATGGCATTCTTTTGTGACCAGAGATGATTTGGAAAGTCCCAAAAAAATTTGTCTAGGCTATGCTACTTTTCCCAGCATCTTTTTTCCAATGGGTCGTTGCATTGCTAGCCAGGTATTTTTTGTTTTGCCGATAGCGATATAATGACTGACCCTAAAGTCAAAAACATTGCAGAAGCTAAGATAGAGGATGATTAGAATATATATATGTATGCTAGCACATTGTGCCAACTCAGCAATAGCGGTCTCATGGACCTGCTTCCTAGGAATGCAATGCAAGGACTTCTAATCAGGCCAAGATCAAGGGTTGTTGTTAGCTCGCTATGGGGAAGTACTCAGAAGTTATCACTAGCTTGCCATAGAAAGATACTCAAGGTATAAGTATAGCGAATTAGCGACGTGATGACACATGTCCATTGTCATCCATGGGCCTAATCTAAAGCACTAGCATTGAAGGAAAGGTGCAGGTGGACCTATTCTATTGGTTTGATTGCAAATGTGTTAATAAGAAAATGAGCCAGCTTAGTTGTCATTACCAGATCGCAAGATTTTCAAAGAATCGACAACGCATTTTTATTTTTTTTCAAAAGGAAGTGTGGTGACATTCTGTCCTGCCCATTTATGATGAATGAAGACTTCACATGTGAGGAAAAAGCAGAGTATAATATGTAAGATTTTCTTTTATTATTCATTATAGTCCACTCTAGCAAAGTTTTCATTTTCTCTAAGCATAAGAACCCATCGATTACGTTATGATTAAGCATTGGTGAAGATGTGAAAACAATTCCATATCTATTTGAAAGTAATTGCAGAAGTCCAAAGGAGGATAATTTTGGTAAATCAAGTAAGTAATCGATCATAACATCTGTAACATTCCAATTCCCATTATTACGATTAAGATGCCTCCTAAGAAATCATTCTCTGGGCAAGTTAACTATATGAATAGGAATATCCATGGTGATTTCTTAGAATTACTCTCAGGATCCACTACAGAGTCTGTATAGGTCAAAAGATTAATTTCATTAAATCCTAGGCTTAAAATTGCTAATGGCTTATATGACAAGGGGAACTGGGTAAGGGATGCAGTAACCAATCAGACTGGCCTTGTTTTGTTTAAAAAGTGGTTTTCAAAGAGGAATCTATTTTCCCCTCACGCTAATATATGGAATTTTGACTTGGGAAAGTTAGTAGTTCCTAGTGTTTTCATGGACTACGACTTGCTAGAAGACATTGCCAAGAACTATGACCAAGCCATTAGGGTTGTGAGAAGAAATGATGATGTGCCTCTAGTGTTAATTAGCCCTGAAGAAATTAGAGAGGTTTTTCACTTAGAACCATTATCAGAATTCCACGTGCCAATCAATTTGCTGGAACTAGAAAAGGAATACAAAGCAAAGAGAGATATAATTAGGGGAGGTGCATTGAGGGCACACATTGCTACCATAGGAACTCTGCCAGTAACAATTGCAGCCTCTAAAGAACCTTTTAAGAAGAGCCTTTTCACTTCTTGGGCTATAGATATATACAAGATCTTGTGCCATGTTCTTGGTGAAGATGAGCAGGATTTCATGCCCATTGACCTTATGTATATGATGATTCAAATTGCCTCTTTCGGTGTAGATGTCATTTTTGATTTTGCCTCCTTTTTAGCTGAAGAAATTCACATCGGTTTGGTTGGAATTGCTAGAGGTAAGGTGGAGAAAACTTTTGGCCACTATTCCTTATTAAGGCATATGTTCTTGTTCAAAGGGGTAACATATTTTGGTAATGAGATGAAATTGAAGAGAGAGGAAAATGGGGAAACACTGCCAGTCTAGTTGTGGAGTGCAGATATGGCTTAGGATGCAAATAAAGCCAGTTTTATCAGATTTGATAGATATTTTGCTTCTAAATTGTGATGTCTATTTTTGAGTGATAATCCTAGGATCCCTAAAGTATTAATGAACCTCATTAGACCTATGGATAGCCCCATAATTTGAAATTTTTACACAATTGGGGAGATATTATTCCTTACCCTGTTTCTATAGTTTTCAGAATTTATGGTTTTGAAAGGGAGTCCTCATGTCTTACCTTACCAAGTGCCCCTAAAGGTAGGAATGGCAGAAATATTATGGCAACTAGAAGGAGTAGAGGAAATATTCTTGTAAAAAAGGCAACTAGGGTCAATTTTCCCTACCTGCACAGTGGCCCATCAGTTTTTGATTACTAAAGGAGGATGGCTCTTTTTGTACAAAATTTTGGATCAGTATATGATGGATGTCTCCCACCCCCATTTTTGTGATTCTGAGGGATTTTTTAATCAGGCTCTGAGACATAGGATCAAGCTGGGACTGGTAAAGCATGATTCATATTACCCAAAAGACATTATAAGAAATGAATTTTCTTTACAAGAACAAGAAACTAAAAAATAAAAATGGAGAGTTTACTCTCGAGTCCTAGAATTTATTCATTGTTTTGATCAGAATTATAATCCTTTAGACAATGCCAATATAGAGGCTGACAGAATAAACAAGCTCATAAATAACTTCCCTGCAATAATGGAAACCATGAATGAGAAGAAACAATTTTTCTTTAATTCTTCTCTTTATAAGGCCAAAGAAGTCATGAAGAGGTTAGATTTCACTCCTAATATAGGGGTTGGTCAAATAATTGTATAGAAAAAACCTAGTTACACTATAATTTAGAATAAAAGGGCTCCTATAGATAAGGGCAAACAAATAATGGGATCCACCAGCATAGCTCTAGAGGAGAGACCTGATGAGCCTAGCCCAAAGAGTCACAAGGTAATAAGAGAAGGGAGACCTAAAACTAAGGAATATTCACCCACCCAATCTCCTTTAAGAATTGGAGAAGAGCAGCTCACAGGAGGGCATGTTAAAGAAATTGGATCATAGGGAGGTTTTTTTATTAACCAAGCATAATTGGATGAAGGTAACCCTCCAGAGCATCCTCTCCCAAGTTTGGATCTAACAAGAGCTAATTATAGAGGCAGGGAATTGGACCCTATATTAGAACAATCAAGTCATCAATTTTTGACTGATGACAATTTTGTAAAATCAAGAACTTTTCAGAAATTTGAATGGAGGACAAGCATGAACATCTTTGTGGAGAAATGTAAAAGGATGAAGATAAAACATCCAAAAATGGATGAAACTTCCATGAAAAACCAGATTATAGAAGAAATGATGAAGGAATTCTAGAATATTACTCCTGAAAAAGGAAGGCAAATGGTAAAGACCGCTAACATATTATTGTTGTCAAATTGGGATATCACAGATGCCTTAATTTTCAATTCTATTTCAAATAAATTTGAATTGCAAGACCCAAATAAAAAGTATTTCCAAGGAACTACATTTATTGAAGATCAAGCTGCATTGGTCAGTTGGTCATTGAAAAGAGCATCTAGAGCTACATCATCACAACTAGATGAGTTTGGATTGATGGGCAACATACTTGTAAGGAGGGTTGTTGACACCTCCCACGTACAAGCAGTCTATTGGAAAGTGGACCATTCCCTATTTCTTTTGGCCACTGCTAAGAAGGAGGAATAGGTCATTCTTCAATTACAGAGCAAGTATGAGATAGTGGTGGATGCATACAAAAAAGAGGTAAAGAGGAGGATTGAGCTTGAAAACAAGCTATTGGAACTATCCACCAGGCCTAGAATAACATACCCTCATCCCCTAGTAGAATCTTTTAAGTCTACCCCCCTCATTGAAATGCCAGATACACCCAAAGGGCCATGATATTACACTACTGAGGATTTTGAAGAAGAAAAGGCTGAACTATGGGCCTTACATATAGAGTTGCAATCTAAGTATGAAGATAAACTAAGAAAGGCTCTTACATCTCTAGGAGACAAAGTCGAATGGCCACTAGTCCATCATCAATTGGTTAGGGTAATTAACATTTGGAGGAGTTAAAAGCAAATGATGAGGCTCTAAAGCCTATTGTGAACAAATGGTTAAGAAGGGAAAAGGCAGTAACCCTTTTGTGTTTATCTGTTATAGATAACTCTCATGATCAGATTGGAAAACTCTTTGATATTGTTTCTAACCTTGCTAACCTTTATAGAAAAATGATACATTTACAGAAGATAACAATAAGCTAGTTAGACAAATATAAGAGTCAAAATTTCAAATTATTTCCTCATGCCCTCGATAAGAAAAATAATTTAAAAAGCAAAGAGGAATGGGCAAAAGAACTTGATGATGGATTCTGTTTAAGAATGAATCAATTAGTAAATGAAATCAGGCATGCATGGTGGGCCACCACAACATAAGAGATTGTGAAAGCCAAAATATTCTTTGATTCTTTAAAATACTATTTTGTTGATATAAATAATGTGATCCGAAACGTTGATGCCAAAATTGTAACACAATCTACGCAGGAAACACAGCTAAGAATTCTAATGGATTGTGGAAAACTACTATCTACAATAAGTAATGTGGCTGATTATATAAAAAAAAAAATAGGAGATTTTGCAATTCAATTGGCCAGATGAAGCATTATTTGACAAGTGGATGGTAGAAATGGCTTCTAGTGAACAGTTGGATGCAAATGAAACTGACAGTAATACTATCATTTCTCAAACCCAATTAGAAGAAGAAGATGAGAAAAACCTATCATTTTCAGTTACAAACCTAGGACCACAGGATGCTGATACAGCTAGAGAAAAGGACAAGATAGAAGTTGTTCCTACCACCCAAGATAAAGATGAAGAAAGCCCATAGGTGGAAGTTAGTTTTCCATCGTCAGAAGAAGCTTCATCGTTGGCTAATTTGGTAGTTACTTATGTAGGAAAAATAGATCAATAGCCAATAAGAAACACTAGAACACATAACATAAGCTGACTCACTTAAAAGAATGTTTTGATCTAGACATCTTCTGTTACCCACATTTTGTCATTTTGTGGTAGGTGCATGTAAATATTCTTTGTAAACGACACCTGTCACTTTCTTTTAGCCTAAAGCTTGTTGCATCTCACACTATTTAAGTGAGATTCAAAGGCTAAAGAAGGGTCTGAATTCTATTCTTGTAAGTAATATCCTTAGTCTGTCTTTGGTCCAAATTTTTGAAAGGAAATCCATGATGTATTTTCTCTGTCAATTCTCTGAGAATACATGAGTATAGATGGAACTATTTTTCTTTCTAAAGGTCATTCTGAGTCTATTGTAAATGAGATACAATTTTCAAAGAAAATAAATACAAATTGTGAACTATTCCCATATCATTCTTTTTTGAATCTTGTCTCCTTTTTATTACTTGGTTATCTGGATATTGTATAAGTAAAGGCTTGTGCAATTGAATGCAATCTAGTTAGGTTGTATATATGTTTATCATTGCTGTTAATTCAATGGATTAAAGAAAAGCTTTGGTAAATGTGATAAGGTTTCTTCAGTAGCGGAAAGGATTTTGAATGATGAATTTTGATAAGAATTTTTGATAGAATTTGTTGTAAGGAAATGAATTAGATCTATGAATTTTCTATAGACTCTGAGCCCCAATCGATTAGGCACTAAACAAATTGATTCAGCTGAAGGAGAAATATATCATAAATTGTTATCAAAATGCAGCATAAAATAAAATTTTACTTTTATTTCCTATAGATCTTCAAAGGCTGGCCAGTACTTGTCTGCATGGAATGTTTTAGCTTTAGTTAGCCACTATTGTTGAGAATGTCTATAGATCTATAGAAGAAATTTAGGCCATATCTGTTATATGGGATGTATTTAGAAAATTGTCATAAGTTATGTATGTATCTGAGGATTTGAGAGGAGAATCAGAATGAAACTAAATTAATCCTCATATACTTTTTCCTAGTTGTGAATCATCCCTGGGTATACCCACCCTAGTTTTACAGAGCCAAAAGAGTAGAAAAACACCTTTGGTTTTGTTGAAGTTGGGTCCAAATGTTTTACACATGCAATTGTTAATAAGAATTGGCTGACCTTTAGATTGTGTGAGTATTACCATCTTGGTATTAAGCATTTTGTTGCTTAGTGGTTTTAATCCTTTTAGTACACCAACAAACCTAACACTAACCCAGCCCCCTATACTCTCCCTACACCCTACCCCAAGCACTTCCCAAACCCTCGCCAAGGTACAATGCTCTACCCAAGACTAAATATGCACAGACCCATTCTAAATAAAGGTGGTTACCAAGCTAACATAGGGGAAAAAGACTTAGACAAATTTAATCCCCTTTTTACATGGCATGTTAAGTCTACGAAATCCATGGAAGGAACAGGGTGATGTCACCCTTAAGAAGCTATTATTGACTTAGATTTAAAAAGAACTTTTTCAATGCATGACCCAAAACTAGCAGACACTATGGAGGAGTTAATGCAAAAGTTATGTTGGTAGAAGATAGATATTATCTTTTTGTGAGGCCTCGCATTGGCCCATCGTAGCATAGTGATACATTACTATTATTTTGATATTCATGACTCAAGATGTCGAGACATTATCTGATGCTTAGAACATACTATACTATTTCATGTTGTGTGATGTTACATTCAGATATATTTGATGTTATCATTTAATGTTTCATGTATATGTATGTTGATGAAATCAGTAATGTAGGATTGAGACTTTGATTTACGAGACTTTAAATGGTTAAGAATTAAGCAGGATGAAGAAACCCTTATTGATGTAAGTTTCAATTTATGTGGATTTTTGATACGTATACATATATGTACATGTGATTTTACAAGACTACTGATGTGTACAATGAGTGTGTAGATATTTAGCCGAGAAATCCTACAGAGGAATAGAACTGATCTCTTTGTGCTAATTTTGGAAACCTTGTTGTTCATAATTCTCGTATTTTCTTGTGAGATATATGTATGTATCTTCTTTGTTTAGTGAATGTTAATGTTCGTAATTATGTTCTTTTAGTGTCGCTTGACACTCTTAAAGTGTTCATTTGCTTCAGTGTGGTATTTAGGGTTAGTTGTTTAAGCTTTGGACCCAAGTTGGTTTAGTTGGTGTCGATTTCCTAATTGGGTTCTTAATCGAGGTTAGTCATCCCTTAATCTAGATTAGTGTTTAATCTGCAATGTTAGAGTAGTTAGATGGTCCTATTTTATTCCTAGATTTTGTTTGACTCTAAACCTCTTTCCTAAGGCTTAAAACATGATATAATTATACCCAAAGGGTATGGGTATGGGTTAGGGGTCTTTTCCAACCCCTAAGCCTCTTTTATTGACTTTTGAGGTCACTCAAAAAGTCTCTTTTTGCCTTTGTGCGAAAATTGACCATGGTTATCTTGAGTTACCTCACCTCATCTCCACTTAGGGTTTAACCATAGTGTAGGTTGAGTTCGGAGTTTCTAGAATTGCAAGTGGGTGGGGGTAGTTATTGAGCCTTGGGTGGTTGAGTTGGAGGCCTATTTAGAGGCCCTTCTTGGACTTGTCGAGGTTGTTACCCAATCTCTACATTTAGAGAGGAGTTCTTGAAGATTGAAGGAAGGAAGTGGAAACTCTACTCAAATTGTTCATTGCCATTACCTCTTTGTGAAGCTAGGAAATTCTCACCTCCCTTATTCAGTTTTCATATTTGTTTCATGCTTATGCTACTTTGTTGTTGTTTCAATGTTTGTATGTTTGTGAGTATGTTGGAAAGATTTGAAAACCATGTTACTGTGGATGTTTTCCTTTCATGTTTATGTTTGCAATTTTGAGATTTTTCTTGCATGGGTGTTTTGGTATTACTCACCCTTGGAGAGCGCAGAAGTGACCAATTTTGGGAAAGGTCTGTTTAGTTGGACTCCAACCAGTGTAGAGTCTCTTCTCAGGATGAGAAGAGGGAGAAAGGGTAGGGTGTTATGGGCCCCTACCCATCAGCACAAACCTCGTATGAGTATGATAATTTTTTATATGGAAGAACGGAAGTTCTTGGTTAATAGCCCTGATTGGGCATCTGATTTGGTGTTGTGCTCGACTTCTCCTAGTTGGAAGAATCAACCTTTCCCTAGTGTTGATTCATTGTAGATCTTGTTTTGAAAACCTTGTATAAATATGCATGTTTTGAATTGTTCTTGGTCATGCTTTTGGTCACCTGATCAGATTTTGTTCCCTCCATGGTTCTAGAAATGAGTTGCAGAAAACATTATAAATCCCTTGATTAGGGTCATGAAGAAAATTTGATTAAATTGTTGAAATTTTGGATTGAGATCCTATTGTAAATTTTATTTTAAACCTTTTTGTAATTGGAAATGAAGCCAGGTTTTCTTCCTGATTCTTTCCCAGCTGAGCCGTTGAATCAGGTTTGCCAATAAAATTGGTGTTTTGAGCATAATTGGTTATCATGTGATTTAATTGTGAATTAAATTTAATAGGGTTGCACATTAAAAATAGGATGGAATTGATGATGTTAAATTTGACAAAATTCCAAGCTTTCTTATATGTTGAAAACAAAAATTATGATCATGCATGTAGATTCAGTTTTTATGATTATTAGAACCAAATGATAAATTATTGCATTATTGAACAAAATGGATAATCCATATTTTTGGTATATTAAGTTGTAATAAGTCCTTATAGATTGTTTTGAAGAGAAAAACAAATTTAATTCCCCCTTAGTTATTAATTAACTGAAAATGTTATACTTAGAAAATTTTAAAAATATATATATATACCTGCTTTGAAATTTCTATACTTAGAAAAATTTTCATCAAAAAAAAAAAAAGTGTGTTGCAAGAGAGTAAAGCTCTCTGCCTTTTGTATGGGAGAAGAGATTAAATGGATTTAAACAATAGAGAATATTCCTAAATGATCCTTTTATTTAAAATTTATATTTAAACAAAAGAGAATAAAATACATTTTGAATATATCAATTAAAAAAAAAAAAATCTTATTCCTATCAACTAAACTTTATGCAATAACTTTTATAAATATCCATCTTTTCTATCTATAAAACTCTATGTAATTAATGTATTCTCTCACCTTGGTGGACGTCAGTTTAAAAAGAGGTTTTAAAAATGTTTTAATTTCTTGCAATTCTTGTTCATCACATGGGATGACATCACCCCTTGTGCCCTCCAATTATGGTTGCTGAGTTTTAAAAAGGTTAATTATTTGCTTAGGACTTTGGCATGTTTGACCACCTTGCTTATTAACCTTGGTTTGTGCTCCCTTAACCTTGGTCTGCACTCCTTGTGGTTGGGCAGAGCACTATCCCAAGGATAGTGCTTGGAAAGCACTCCCTTGGGAAGCGCTACCCATAGAGTAGCGTAGGGGGAGGATATAGGGTGGGGTGTAGGGTAACCTAGGGTATAGGGTTTGGGTTAGATTAAATTTAGGATGTTAGTTTTAGTTATTGTTTATTTTATTTTGTGTTTTATTAAATGTTTAATTAAGTTAGTGTTAGATTTTAGATTAGTTAGAAATTAAGTTAGATAGGGTAGTTAGTATTTTAATGATATTAGTTTTATATTGTTAAGTAAATATGATGATTATGTAGTTTCAATTTTTAAATGAGTTTTATTAATGTGATGAATATTTAGTTTTAATTCTATTTTGGTTTAAGTATTAGATAGTATTAGTGTTATTAAAAGAAGGTTAGTATTTTAGTCTGGTTACCCATTTATATTGAATGAATAACTAAATGAAATTTACGTTTTATTTATTTATCATTTAAGTTAGTAAAATTTAGTTTATTAAAATGTGATTATTGGAAAGTGATTTTAATTAAATTAATATGGATCAAGTATTGTATTAAAGTTATTTTGATTTTAATTTTTGCTCTGTAGAGTTAGTTTATGTTTTAGTTAGTGTGTTTTTTAAAAATATTTAATTAAATATAATTTTGATTAGCTTTAATCATGATTTGGTTAGTAATTGTTAAAATTAGATTTTGAATTAAAGGAATTTAGATTTAAGTGTAATTATGTAGTAACGTAATAAATGTCAAGATCAGATTAATATTGAGAGTTCATTTTAATGATGTATCCCTCCGCAAGGATTGTAACCTTAAAATGATATGTAGAGAACCTTTAAATTGTGTTGTAAACCAGATTAAACTTAGAGAATTTTAATTATTAATTTAATTTTAAAAAAAAAAAAAAAAAAAATTGTGTGTTTTTGCCCTCATAGTTTGGGCATGACACTTTTATATATTTTCATGTTGTTATATGTATATATATAACTTTTTAATATCTAATTTTTAATTTAAGAATATTGTTAGGAATATTCTATGTTGCCATATAACATTAAATCTCAAGCCCATACAAAATCCAGAGGGCT
The DNA here is from genome assembly GCA_028749045.1 of Cupressus sempervirens. NCBI lineage: Eukaryota > Viridiplantae > Streptophyta > Pinopsida > Cupressales > Cupressaceae > Cupressus > Cupressus sempervirens. The sequence goes on along the minus strand of CM053787.1, from coordinate 843,575,725 downwards.
TTTGCACTAGGAATGTAAAATTTTTTTGACAAATTTTTCTAAGTGTGAAAATTTAAAAGAACAAAAAAAACATAAAGATACATTTTTTTGTGTCCAAGTATGACTAACAATTTTACCCCTTTATCAAAGGAGGGTATATATATATATACAATTTTTTGTCATTCAATTTTGCTAACACCTAGTTAAGCCAAAAATCCAATATCTACTTAAAATAACATTCCAAGATTTATTTTTTGTTTACAATAATCACAAAATTGAACCTTCATTAATAACACAATTTTTGTTTCCAACATGTAAGAAAACTTGAAATTTTGCTTAATTGAACCATCATCATTTCATATTATTTTTTATGTGCATCCATATAATCGAAAGATACCAAAAATCTCATGAGAAGCAATAATACTCAATCACCATTTTATTGGCAAACCTGATTCAAAGGCGCAGCCAGGAAAGAACTAGGAAGAAAACTTGGCGTCATTGCCATTACAACAAAGTGATAAATACAATTTTCATAGTATTTCAATCCCAAATTTTCAACAATCAAATAATTTCCTTAATTTCCCTTATCAAGGGATCTTTTGCAATACATTACTAAAATCATGGAGGGAAAAAAATTTGATTAGGTGTCAAATAGGCATGACCAAGAGACAAAATCAAACATCCATATTCATACTAGATTTTCACAATAGGATTCACAATGAATCAAAACTAGGGAAAGGTAGATTTTTCCAATAGGAGACATCAGACACAACACCATAACATATTCCCAATCAGGGCTAAAATCTCAAGAACTTCCATTCTTCCACAGATGCCCTTTCAAGGCTAATATAACAAGAACTTCCATTCTTCCATTCTTACATACCAATACTCAAAACATGGTTTGTGCTGACAGGTAGGGGCCCATAACACCCTACCCTCTCTCCCTCTTCTTGTCTTGAGAAGAGACTCTACACTATTGGAGTCCAACTAAAAAGCCCTTTCCCAAAATTGGCCACTTTTGCCCTATCCAAGGGTGAGTAATGCCAAAACACCCATACAAGAAAACTTCAAAATTCAAACAAAAATATGAAAGAAAAGCATTCAAGAAAACATGGTTTCAATCCTTCCCAACATACCCAACATACATACAAGCATACAAATAATCAATCCCAATAGCATAAGCATGAAACAAGCATGAACAATCTGAACAAAGGAAATGAAGAACTCCTACCTTCACAAGAGGTTATGGTAAATGAACAATTTGAGAAGAGCTTTTCTCCTTCCTTACCTTCAATCTTCCAAGACTCCTCTGTAAAAGTAGAGATTAGGTAACAACCAAAACTACTCCAAGAAGGGCCTCTAAATAAGATCCAAATTCAACTACCAACAAGGGCAATAACTTCCCCCACTCACCTAAAAATCTAGGAGTTTCTAACTCAACTAATCCTAAGGTTATGCAACTCATGGTAACCACTTTCAATTTTTGCACAAAGGAAAAAATAGACTTTTTGAGTGACCTCAAAAGTCAATAAAAGGGGCTGAGGGGGTGGAAAATAACCCCAACCCATACACATACCCATTTGGTATAAAGATTCCATTTTTTAAAGCCTTAGGAATTGATTTGGAAACAAACAAAAGCTACGAATAATTAAGACCATCTAACAACTCTAAAAAGTAGATTAAGCACTAATCTGGATTAGGAGTAACTAAACTCGATTAAGAATGAATTAGTAAAAATGACACTAACTTAATCCAACTTAGGTCCAAAGGTTATATATATAACCCTAACTAGCATGTTGAAATGCTCATACAATTCACCAGTGTCAAGTGATGCTATAAGAACACGGTTATGAAATATTAACATTTACTGATCACAGAAAGATACATTCATACATCTCACAATACAATTAAGTTAGAAACAACAAGGTTTCCACAAATAGCACATAGGTATCAGTTGCATTTCTCCATTAGATTCTCCAACTAAAATATCCTACACACTCATTTCACATATTAGTAGCTCAAGGAAATCACATACATATATTCAAAACTTATCTAGATAGTTACGTGAATCAAAACATGAATGTATTTGGATTTCAGTTCTTATTAGGAGAACTAAACCATAAAAATATTATTTCATATCCATTCTAATCTCCTACAAAAATTTTAATAGAGAGATACATATTTAATAAGTACATGTGAGGAGGGACCTTACATTGTATGAGGAGGAGGATATTAGCTAACATGGATTTTAGGTAGATATGAGGTCATTTGCAAGTATTATTTTTGAGCTTTCTATTGATGATGTATTCTTTCATTCATATGTTGGATATAACCATAATAAGGAAGAGGTAACATATTTTCATTTCATACCATTCTTTCTTATATCATTTTCTTTCATTTTATATGGTTGTTGTAGGCTTGTCACTACATTTGCTTCAGATCATTTTTTAATTTTGTTTAGTTGTTAAGAACAAAATTTTAATCTTCTAAACATTAATTTTTTTTTCATTCCTTTTCATGACATGAATATTATGTGAATTCAATTTAAGTCTACAAAGCTTATTGATGCCTATTACAAAAGAGCTCCATATTAAGACATGCATCAGATTCCCCCAAAAGGCTTGATCGCTTGTACTTTTACCACAAGAAAAAAATGTCATTGGTGGGGCTACTCAATACATATTCAATCCAAAAATTTATAACCTAAAACTTATACATTAAAATTCAATGGAAAATGCACCACAAATTTGTCTAGAAGATCTAGTCCATGTATGTTGAACTTGGCAAGAACTTGTAATGCACACTCTTCTTTCGCACTTGAAATTCTAAAAGAAGTACTAACTACTTATATAGCCACTAAAGATGAAATAAGTTTACCACTAAATAAAAGGCTTAATAGATTATAGTACTTATTTTTATTCTTTCTTATTATCTAAGTTATAATTCTAGAGCTTATAGGCACAAATAAAGATTAATTAGATGAATATTAGAAATTATACATTATAATTCCTACATCTCCAAACTCCTGGCTCTACCTTATATCCATAATTATTGCCTTGAATTACTTCCATTCATAAGCTATAACTTTTGCAGCCATCATTACTACAAAAGGAGTATAAATAATGGGATGGAGAAAAGGAGGCAGAATGGCACCATGTAAGGTTGATTAGGTTGATCTAGCTACAACTGTTGTAGGTACACTTGTCTCATCACAAAGAGAATGCGAATGATCCATGTACATGAATTTGAGGATCTCCCATTATGGCACCAATGACCCATGACACCAACCTAGGCCAATACCTGGAAACTACCAGTGTTGTAGCAACATATGTTGGATGTTGCATAATCATTGACGTGGAAAGATGACATGGTAGGAGCAGATCCATGAGAAATTAATTTGGGGATACATATAAAAAATTTTAAATTGTGGTATGCTAGATACAAACTTTTCATGCAAGGAAAAGGAAGAAAAAATTATGGTATTAAAGGGATTTTGAATGTCAGTCTACATCAGCCTAGTCAAATTGGATGAGGAACCATTGGTATTAAACATACTCATTGCTACAAATTTATGAGCCAGAGAAGATTCATTTGATTTGTATTTAATGGAATTAGGAACATTGTTAGAGTTGTCTACCTCAACATGTTGTACCAATATATGTCATGGATAACATAAGACAAGGATAGAAGATTGGAACTTTCTAGAAAGATAGTTTGAGTTGTTACCTAGTTCACTAGATAATTTCTAGATGAGGTATGTAAAAAACTAAGATATTGAAATAAAATCATGTTATATTTGTATCAAAGGAAAATTGGTAGAACATTAGGATTCCAAGGTTGAAAGACCCTTGTCAAATGTATTATTGAAATTTTTTAAAGAAGTCATGATCAAACTTCCAAATAGAATGTGAAACATAGTCACATGCCAAAGGTAAAGAAGATCATCAAGATTCATTAATAGTAAACATAAACAATGATAGATTGTAAAATATAGTAAAACACAACTCTTGAGAATGCTAACAATCATGAGATCACAATGAGGGTTTATTAGTTCAATCACCTCTAGGCCTTAATGTTCCTTTCCAACCATTCAAACACATCCTTTAGGGTCTAGTCACACTGACTAATCCTCATTTGGTTAGGGTCCTTGATTAGACTTGAGCTCACATCTTGAAGCCACCATTTTGTGTATAAATTGGATAGATCAGTTGACATATCGGTCAAGTTTGTTATTAGTGACACACACTTATTCTAATTGTGTATAACCACCAAGCTTATTGAATATTTTATAGTTTTTTCCATGTAATTCATTTTTCACTAAGTTCTATAGTTGTTATCAAGTCCTTTTGACAAATCCTAGTGGTTACTGAGAAGATTCAATCAATGTGAAGTCCAACAATTCTAATTGTGCATTTTAGTATTTGCCAAGTTTATTAGTGGTTAAAAAACATTGCAATGTGTATCAAGCTTGTAGTCCATGTCATGCAAAGCCAGTGTTAACTGAGCTACTCTATGCTAACCAAGTGATTCAGTGTTTGTTGAGTTGCATAATATCTACCTAGTCACTAGCGCAGATCAAGTTCAAGACTACTTAAAAGTGATCAGTATGGACTGAGCTTCTATGTCTACTAAGTGCATGACAATGCTAAGCATTATTAGTGGATGCTAATTATCAGAACCTCATGAAGTTAGTCTTTAGAACCCAAGTGTCTTCTTGTGGGCTAACTTTATAATATTTGTTTTTACTTGTATCATGGCCAACTTTGTAATTATGATATTTGGATTGTATTGTATATGTAATGTATTGTACCATATCAATGTATTGCTACTATAAATGTGGATGCAAAAGTTAAAGTTATGAATGCAGCCAAAGAAGAGTAAATTATAAATTTCATAACAGCATAAGGAACAGTAGAGACATATCTATCACAGAAAGGTGATTAGTACACAAAGGAATCTCTTTCAAAAAACCTATTTGCAAGAAAAAGATCTAATATTGCTTCATCCTAATAGGAGAACCTATCCAAATCCTTTAACAAGGTAAACCTAATAGTCTTTCATAAATCTCTTTATCGAGTGCATACTTTGTTGTACATTTTTAAATCCCCTCACAAGGTGGACCTATTAGACCTAATTGCTCCTAATAGGGTGGAATATTGGAAGTGATCTATGTAAGCCTTAATAGCCCAACTTTATGCTACAGTACTAAAGTTTGTGTGTACCATCCCCACCCCAATTTTACTTTCCACTTGGAAGGTTTCTATGTCACCAAATCTTTGTGTCAATGTGTTATGGATGTTTTCATGTTTTTAGTTTCTCATGCATGGAATTAGATTAGATGTGATGAATTAAATAATTATTGGATTAAGAATTGAAAGTGTTAAAGTTTTAGAAGTTATTGATTCATCCCTCCCCTCTCAATAACTTAGCATAATCTTGAATATTTCCAACAATTGGTATGAGAGTTTTTTAGGAATAAGGTGTCTCAACCTTGTATAATTCCTATTCTGATTATTTGTTTTGTAAAAAGTATTTCATGAAAATAATGTTGATGTGTCAACATCTTGAATTGTGTATAAGGAGATCATGACAAAATGGTTATGATAGATTCCTATGACACGTAAGAGCTATGTTAGGAAGATTCAATGACAGGTGAAGACATGTGGCAACTAAGATATTTGAGTACTATACACTCTACCCCAATAGTGTGATGCCCTAAAAAAATTTGTACACTCTACCCCAATAGTGTGATGCCCTCAATTTGTTTTGGGGTTCTTATTTTCTTGAAGAATGGTAAAACCCTACTACAGTTTACCTTTGGGAGTAGCCCTAAAGTGAAGTGCATGTTATAAGCATTTTTAATGTTGCGAAGAGATGCAATGCGAAAAAAGGTGTATTGTTTGTACTGTGAGTAGCTACTAGAGTCTTCTGTTGTCAATGTTGAACTTGCATTGCAAGTATATTGTAACCTTGTGTTGAAGATAATACATTATGCAAGTTCTGAAGGAGTGTAGTTGTTTTATCGAAAGGTTTTTCCCCATCGAAAAATCTTTGTATTATGTGTTTCTTTCTCGGTCTATTTTTTGTTTGCATGGTTGGCTGCAATATTGTTGTTTACATGATACTGACTCTGTAAGTGAAGAAGATTTTAATAGGATTTGCATCATACTTTCCTTATGATTTTAGTGTAGGAAGTTTGTTTTGCACCTGAGTTTCCTTACAAGTGGTATCAGAGCTTGATCAACTTTTGATCCTAGTTGTTAGGTAGGGTTTTTTGAGCTAATTTCAAGTTGAGTGGGAGTCTTGTGAAGAGAATCCTGAATCTTTTTTGCAGATTGAGATGTCTAGTTCATCATATGGAATGATGGAGGTGGAGAAATTTAATGGCATTAATTTTGAGTCATGGAAACTCAAGATGGAAGACATGTTGGAAGATCGTGACCTATGGGAAGTGACTACAAGTGCTAAAAGATCAGCAACTATAGCTCAAGTAGATTGGGATATCAAAGACTATAAAGCTAAGGGTCTCATAAGACTCTATTTAATCGATGCAGTCCTTCTGAATGTTCTAGATGAGAAAACTGCATATAGTTTGTGGGAAAGACTTGGGGCCATGTACTAGGCCAAATCTATGGTGAACAAGTTGTTCCTAAGGAAGAAGTTGTATTATCTACAAATGGAGGAAGGTGGATCCTTAATAGATCATTTAAATGCATTTAGTCTGTTGGCTGCACAGTTGACATTAGTTGGTGTCAAGTTAGAGGAGGAGGATCGTTGCTACACACTTTTGTTTTCTTTACCAGATTCATGGGACCATCTTGTGATGGCTCTCGGAAGCACGTTGGTCACTTTCAAAATGGATGATGTGGTGTCTTTGTTGCTATCAGAGGAGATGCAGAGAAAGGCTTCCATTTTGGAAAAAGAAGCCCTTACTGTTCGTGGGAGATCCACCAAAAGAGGAAAGAAAAATGACAATAATTCTGACAATAAGGGTAGATCCAAATCTTGTGGGAAGTCAAAGACTTCCAATAAGTCCAAGGAAAAATTTTGGAACTGTGATAAGACTGGCAACTTCTGTAAAGACTATAAAGAGCCTAAGAAGAAAAAGAAAGCCTCAGATTCTAGTTCTAAAAATCTCAAGAAGATGGCGATGCATTCATCGTAGCTTTGGTAGCCCATGCATCTAATGATGTGTGGTTGGTTGACTCGGGTGCATCTTTTCACATGACCTAAAGATAGTTGGACGCGGAAGGGTCACTATCAAATTTCCTGATGGACGAGTAAAGGGAATCAATGGAGTTATGCACATTCCAGGTTTGGCATGAAACCTATTATCTATAAGTATGTTGAATGATGTAGGTGTGCAAGTTGTTTTTTCAAAAGAAGGATGCAAGATGATTAGAGGATCGATAGTGCTTGCAAGGGGTACTAGGAGAGGTACCTTATATCAGTTAGATGCATGTATTCCTCTATGTAATAGTTCTTCATCCTCACCATCTGAATGAGCAGTGAAGAATACTGTGGTTATTGGTTCTGATGGCAATGCAAATACTTTGGAAGGTAAGCTACCTAAGGAAAAGACAATGTTATGGCATTTGAGATTTGGTCACATTGGTGAAAAGGGTCTCAGAACCCTGAAAAAAAAAATCTCATTGAGGGGTTAAATGATTGCAATCTCAAGTTCAACTTCTGTGAACACTATGTCTATGGTAAACAAAATAGTGTTCAGTTTTACTCTAGTTTTCACAAATCTTCTGATGTTTTGGATCTTATTCATTTTGATGTATTTTCTCCTATAAAAGTTCCTTCAATCTCCAAGTCTATATTTTTTGTATCTTTCATAGATGATTACAGTAAGGACATGGATTTATTTCCTCAAAAGTAAGACACAAGTCTTTACTTGATTCAAGGAATTTAAAGCCCTTGTAGAGAATCAGACTAGTAAGAAGATTAAGTGTGTGAGAACTGACAATGGTGGGGAGTTTTTCTTAGTAGAGTTTGACCAATTCTATAAAGAACAAGGTATCAAGAGGCATAAGACAACCGCTTATACCCTAGAGAAAAATGGAGTTGCAGAGAGAATGAATAGGACACTGATGGAGAAGGCTAGGAGTATGCTTAGTGGAGCTAGTTTAGAACAAAGGTTTTGGGCTAAAGCTATGGCCATTGCTTGCTATCTAGTTAACAGATCTTCTACATCAGCTCTTGTTGGTAAGACACCCATGGAGGTGTGGTCTGGTAAGAAGCCTTCAATTAGACATCTTCGTGTTTTTGGTTGTGAAGCTTATGCACATGTTTCAAAGGAGAAAAGATTTAAGTTGGAAAAAAAAGCTGCTAAATGTATTTTCATTGGGTACAGTGCTGGTGTGAAAGGATACAAGCTTTGGGATCCTATGACTAGTAAGGTGTTGTGTAGTAGAAATGTTATTTTTAAAGAGCTAACATCTTCTACTCTTGTGCTACAACCAGATGAAAAAGAAAAGGAAAAAGATGTTGTTCAATTGCCTCCTACCCCTAAGAAGACTGAATAGAGAGACCATGTTGGGTCTAATGATGAGGAGAGCTCTAGTAGCTCTGATAGTTTAGAAGAAGAGGAAGAACAACCTCAACCTCAGCCCTTGAGGAGATCCATGAGAGAAAGAAAGCAACCAAAAAGGTTTGGTTATTCTATGTTAGATTCCATTTGTGCTTTTGCTTTGATTACTAACACTGATGAGCTTAGATCTATGAAAGAGGCTTTGGGCATGGTAGATGTAGGTTCTTGGATTAAGGCTATGGATGATGAGATGGCTTTATTAGAGGAAAACAAAACATGGTACCTTGTACCTTTGCCTAAAGGGAGAAAATCCATTGGCTGTAAATGGGTCTTCAAGAAGAAATTCTGTGTAGATGGCAATGTTGAAAGGTACAAAGCTAGATTGGTTGCAAAGGGGTATTCATAGGTAGATGGAATATAGATTATGGTGAAATATTCTCTCTTGTTGCAAAATTAACATCCATTAGATTTCTATTATCTCTTGCTGCATCATATGATTTAGAGATAGAACAGATGGATGTGAAGACAACTTTCCTTCATGGTGATTTGGAGGAAGAGATTTATATGTCATAGCCTAAGCACTACATTGTTAAAGGTAAGAATCAATAGTTTGTAGATTAAAGAAATATCTATATGGTTTGAAGCGATCTCCTAGGATGTGATACCTTAAGTTTGATGCCTTTGTGTTGTCAATTGGATTTGTGAGATCGAAATCAGATCATTGTGTTTATTTCAGAGTTGAAAATGATCGCCTTCTTATTGTTGCATTATATGTTGATGATATGTTGCTGTTTGGGAAGGGTAAGGGTATAATTTCTAATTTTAAATCTCAATTGTCAGAACAGTTTGAGATGAAAGATCTTGGGGTAGCTAGTTAAATCTTGGGTATGGAAATCAGTAGAGATAGGTCTAATAGAAAACTTTGGTTGAGTCAGAGTAAGTATGTGAAGTTTGTGTTGGACAAGTTCAGCATGGTAGATTGTAGACCACTATGTGTTCCTATTCCTATGGGAACAAAGTTATCTATAGATGATTGTCCAAAATCTCCTAGTGAGGTGGAGGACATGAGTAGAGTACCTTATGCTAGTGCAATTGGCAATCTTATGTATGTTATGGTCTATACTAGACAAGACATTTCCCAAGTAGTGGGAGTCCTAAGTCAATTTATGGCTAATCCTGGATGGATACATTGGGATGCAGTTAAGAGAATATTCAGATATTTGAGGGGTACATAAAATTACTCCATATGTTATCATGGTAACTCTTCTAGATCTCTGCATTTAGTTTGTATTCATGGGTTTGTGGATTCAGATTGGGCAGGTGATATTGACTGCAGGAGATCCACCAGTGCTTATGTGTTCACTATGTTTGGTGGTGGCACCAGTTGGATGAGCAAGCGACAATCTATGGTTGCTTTGTCCACTACAGAAGCTATGTACATGGCTGCTACTCATGCTTGTAAGGAAGCCATTTGGCTTAAGATATTGTGTTTTGATGTTGGTGTTGATGCATAACAGATTATTATTTGGTGTGACAGTCAGAGTGTTATTTGCCTTGCAAAGAATCCAACTTTCCATGCCCGAACGAAGCACATTGATGTGCAGTATCACTTTGTGAGAGATATGGTGGAAGATGGAAAGGTAAATTTGGAAAAGGTAGATATTGTGAACAATGTTGCAGATACATTAAAGAAACCAGTGGGAACTGAGAAGTTCAGATGGTGTTCGGAGTCTATGGGCCTTTCAGCCTATAGTGGTTAGTTCCTATTATGTTCCTGTTGCTCTTACAAGGTGTTTGACAAGTGGGAGAATGTTAGGAATAAGGTGTCTCAACCTTGTATAATTCCTATTCTAATTATTTGTTTTGTAAAAAGTATTTCTTGCAAATAATGTTAATGTGTCGACATCTTGAATTGTGTATAAGGAGATCATGACTAAAATGGTTATGACAGATTCCTATGACACATAAGATTTAGTGACAAGTGAAGACATGTGACAACTAAGATATTTGAGTACTGTACACTCTACCCCAATAGTGTGATGCCCCAAAAAAAAATTTGCAGTTACAAATGCTAATACGGTTTACCTTTGGGAGTAGCCCTAAAGTGAAGCATATGTTATAAGCATTTTTAGTGTTGCGAAGAGATGTAACGCAAAAAAATGTGTATTTTTGGTACTATGAGTAGCTACTAGAGTCTTCTATTGTCGATGTTGGACTTGCATTGCAAGTGTATTGTAACTTTGTGTTGAAGATAATACATTATGCAGGTTCTGAAGGGGTGGGATTGTTTTACCGAAAGGTTTCTCCCCATCGGAAAATCTTTGTGTTATGTGTTTCTTTCTCTATCTATTTTCTATATGCATGGTTGGCTGCAATATTGTTGTTTACATGATATTGAATCTGTAAGTGAAGAAGATTTTAATAGGATTTGCATCATACTTTCCTTATGAGATTAGTGTAGGAAGTTGTTTCCACACTTGAGTTTCCTTACAAGTTTGATAGCTTGAGCAAAGATCAAGGATATGGAGATATTGATACTTGACAAAGCTATTGACAATGAAAAGTTGGATCTAGAAATGACCATTACCTAACTCAAGAAATCTAAGGAGCAACTTTCCCAATCCTTGAAAAGAAGAAAGGAACTTGCAAATTAAATGAATGATCATCTCTACATTGAATAAAGAATTGAATACTTTCACCCTTTAAGTATCTCAAATGAAGCAAATGATGCAATCAAAGAACTCCTAGAAATGAATGGTTCCTTGCAAGAAGAAGTAAGGAAACTAAGAAGAGAACAAGAGATTTAGCTAGTAAGGTTATCTAAAGTCTTAGAATATAGAAATAAGATAAAAGAAGAAATGGGTGGAAGGAACAATTAAATCTAGAACCAATCCCTTTAGCAAGTAGACCTTATTGATCAACTCTCTAATGCAAATGAGGAGATCATGAGCCTAATATTTGAAAATGAAAGAATGCGGAATGATCTAAATTCTAAAACACAAATCAATGAAAGAATAAAAAATGATCTTAAATCTGAAAGACAAATCAATGAAAGATTAAGGAAGGATCTAAACTTTGGGAAGAAAATAAATGAGAGAATGATGAAATATTGAGTAGACATGAATCCATTGAATGAGAAAAACCTCTATAGGTAAAAAGGAGAAGCAAGAATTGGATATAAAGAAGAAGGTGAATCCTCCAAACAAGGTGCTCAAAAGAATCAAAGACCAACTTGCAATCACTATGGTAAGATAGGTCATACATTAAACAAATGTTGGAGCAATGGGAAAGATAAATGTAGTGGAAAATACCACAATTACAATCAGCATGGTCATAGGGACAATGAATGCAAAAAGAAACCAAGATTTGAAGACAATTGTCATAAATGTAAGAAATAGAGGCACAAGGCATTAGAATGCAAAACCAATGCATTAAATCCTTTAGAGAAAATTGTGAAAGCAATATTTGGTTGGGACTACAATACCTAGTCTAGATGTCATTACTATGGAGAATTTGGATACATTGGTATGAATTGTGTTAAACATCATATGAGGAAAAGAGATACCACCAAAATATGTTTTATTTGTACATAGCTTGGTCATCTTGCCAATAATTGTGTGAATACTAGTAGAATTAAAGATGAAAGAAGGCAAAGGTTGATAGTATCTAAAAGCAAATGAGATAGCAATGGATTCCCAAGTATACCTATGATATTGGTCTGAGCAATGATGGTCATGTCACTTAAGAATTAGGTGACTCTATCATTTCTAATTAACTTCTCAAGGGAGAGTAGGAACCAGGCTATCAAAGAGGACATCTGAATCAATTCCAGTTGAAAGGTAACAAAGATCCAAATCTATATACAAGATACAAAGGGATCACTGAGCAAGATTAGTATTAGTTAAGCTTGGGTCATAGACTCTACAAAGCAAGATTAGGAGTAATAGAGACACCTATGGTTACCAAGTCATAAAGATGTTGCCAAGTAATCAATGCCATGTAGTGGATTATATTCTATCAATAAGTTTTCTTTCATATTGAGCATTAATGGAAAACATTTATCAAAAGGCATGGAATCAAAGTCATTTCTTACTATGAATTTTCAAGTCCTATTACGAAGAGTGATTTTAAGTGTGATCAAAGTAGTTTGAGAAAATTTCCAGCAAATTTTTTTCGAATTTCTCTCAATCTACCAAGAAAAAATGGCATCCAATAGCACCAAGGTCAAGTGTGGATTTGACATGTTGGTTCATGGAGTTGAATGGAAGGTGCCAAATTTTAGGCTCACTCTTGTGGTTGCTGAAACCCTAGATCCAAGTGGAGTTCAATCCCAAATTCCTCCTAAGGTACCTCTTATCAATGACACTCATACTAATTTCAAATGTGGTATTTAAGAAATTGGTACTCTAGAAATGGATGATGCCCTAGGCCAATTATGTGTAAATGGAGCCTTAAAACCTGAGAATCAACATCTAGAATCGAAAGGATTGACACATATCCCTCATATGCTCTGATAATTTCAAATCAAATGGATATGGTTTATCCTTAGCCATGTGCATAATGAGTACTTGTGGTTAGAACAACCAGTTCTTATAAAAAAGAAGATGATTGAACAAATCACTAGCCTCCCTATGCTAGCCAAAGCCAAAATGATGAAAACCCTCGGTCGGGCAAAGTTGGAGAAGAAAACCCTAGCTAAGTGGGATGGTAGAGGAATGAAAATAAATAATGTTGCTAATGTAGAATTAAAATTTGGAATTCATGATATTTCACACATTATATATAGTTCAAGCTAACTCAATAGTGTGTCATGTGAAGCTATGGATTTGGCATTCAAAGTGGTTAAGAACAACTTGTCATATGACTTTGCTAAGATATTGTTGAGACAGTTCAATAAAAGCATGGAATGTATAAGAACATAAAATAACAACCCATACAAGTTTTCCTCATTGTTAACCTATCTATTCCTTTATGTATAGAAGTTCTTCCCTTTTAAGGGAATTGTAGTTTGGAGAAAATATGTAATAAATGAGTATATTACACAGATGGGTGAGAACTAAAGTAGCATCATGGAAAACTACTTTGATGTATTCAAGGAGAAAATGAACAATAGGTTTAGGATTCTAAAGAAGTTCATTGAAGATTACAAGGATGATGTATGCTTCATGGTGGATATTGACAAGGTGTATATCTAGGTAGTTAAGCCTAGAATTGTGCTAGTGAAACCTCTAGGATATGAAGTGAATATTAATGAGACAAAGGATATCATTGAAGCTCTTTTCAATGAACTAGTTGATCCCAAGGACCCTTACTTTGGAACATATGATGAGGCCAAGGCCAAGATTGAACTACTAATAAAGCTCCCACAAGTGGTCAATAGAGGAAAGAGAAGGATAGAAAATTTGAAATCAAGTGCACCTCTCTTGTTAACCAAGGGAAAAGGTGAAGATGAAAAAAGTGAGAAAGCAGAGGATGAGGAAAAATCTAAGAAAGAAGAACTTTTGAATAAAAAGGGCAAGGTGATCATCACCAAGCCAACAAATTCATCCACTGTAGTCTTCACGAGGAGGTCACGAAAGAAAAATGACAAGGAAGGAGGTGACATAATATTTAGTAGACCTCCACCCACCTTTCGGGATAGGTTAGAGAAATTGGAACAAGGAATTATGGATAAAAAATTTGAAATCATTAAAATATGAGATTAGGACTAAGGCTAAGTAGAAACAAGTTGAAGACTTAGTGCAGAATAAAATGGGTAAGTGGAAATGCTCACCAGATAAGCTCACTTCTCAAGTTCTTGGTGAATTATTGGAGAAGATAAAGCCAAGATGGGATTTTGCTATGAAAATAATCAAAGACATATATGCACAAACCCTATGGTAGTTATTATTGAGCCTTTCAAATTTTGAGGTAAAAGAGTCATTGAAGAAAAATGAAGAAAAATTGTCTCTAAAGTTTAATACTTATCTTTTTTTTATCAAGGACATAGAGGATGTTGCTAGGAATGCTACAAATAGTTGGAAATTTTTTTATCATCTTCAGAAACCAAGTGAATTTGTAGTTGAAGTTAAGGATGATGGTGATCAAGAAGATAAGGAGAAAGACGAGGAAGAGAATGTTAAAGAAGTGAATCACTTTGATAATGAAGAAGCTTAATAGGATCAAGGACTAGAGGTTTCTCAAGAAGCAAAGCAAGATGACGAGGAGACTGACATAGTCAAAATAGCACTAGCATTCATTGCCTCACTTCCTCACTCCTTGAGAAAACCATTGACTACATCAAGTATGGAGACAACCTCAAGAAGGTTGTGTGATGACTAATGATATATCAAATGTCCAATAACTCTTTGCCCCTACTCAGCTCAGTATATCACTAACAAAAGTGACTTCTACTTCATCCACCAAGCTATAGACTTTTTCTTCATCTATCAAGTTGAATACTTGAATTTTGACTTCTTTAGTTTTTAGTTCATCAGTGGTAAGCACACCAACTTTGACAACTTCAATTTTGGGTACTACAATTTTGACTTTATCAATTTTGGATTCTTCAAGTATTTTTGTAAGTATTCCTTCTATTGGTATAGTATTAGTTTTTAGTACAAGCCCAAGTATATCTACTATTGTTTGCATTCTGGATACAAAAGAAATAGGTGCAAGGATAGTTGAGCCTAAGGTTCAACCAAGCACAAAATTTTTGGGGAAAAGAAAGGAGATAAAGCAAGACATTAATTTAGATGATGGCATAGTAATTCCCAATTGGGATATTTATAATTTTACTCTAGACCAAATGCAGAAATTTGGTGAACTCCTCCAAAAAAATGCTAAACAAAAAAGACTAAGAAAGGAGAGAGATAAAGATTATAGGATAATTGAATATGCCAAGAACATTTTGATTGAGACAATAGGAATTGAGGTTGATTCTTCTCAACCTATTTTGTATCTGCTAGCATAAGTAGCCCAAAAATTCAATGAGGACACTGATGAAGAAGATAAGCTAGTGGAAAGGACTAAAAAGAGATTTAATAATAAAGTGTTGGAACACATTGCTCAACAAATAGTCATTTATCAAGTAGAGATTTCTACAATTTCGGTCAATCTTGAATCATCATGTTCAAATGTGTCATCACTTTTTCAAAAACTATGTGATGTCTCTAAGTATAAAAAGGAAATAAAGGACAAATTGTCCAAAATAAATATAGATATAAAGGCTACTGCTTAGTAGTTGCAACTTGACCCTAGTTCAAGCTCTGCACATTTCAAGAAAATTGGATTTTTGTCAAACATGCAAGCTAAATTTCTAAGAGAAGAAGAAAAGATATGATCAACATTGATTGAAATACAAAATATGATCCTTCCGAAAATGGATGCAATGCAAAAAGATATTGTATATTCAAAAAATCTAATCCATGATAATAACTTCTCTATTGCAGACCATATGATTGAACTATTAGTAGAAGTACAAATTGCACTTCATACATGCAAGGTCCTATAAGAAAATTGGGATAAAACCTTGGCAATAATTATCAAGGTACATTCTAAATTCTTATCCCATTTTGGTATTTTTATGTAAATAAGTTAGAATAAATCTTTGGCTTTACTATGAAAAGTGGGGAGAGACACATAGTATGAGGAGAAAGATAGAAGATAGTATGGGGGAGAAACATGCTATGAGGGAGAACTTGTAACAAGTAAAAAATGATCAATAAGACATCCTGCATATAGGAAATGATATATAGTATACTATATATACCTTACAAAATCAATTTTGAAAATCTCAAAAAATATAGTATGCTCTATCAAGCTAGTATCACATTGTGATGGATACAAGATATTCAATTTTGGCTAATAAGTGTTTTTGTCACTAAAGCCAAAGGGGGAGATTGTTGACATATCAATCAAGTTAGTTATTAGTGACACACACTTATTCTGATTGTGTACAACCACCAAGATTAATGAATAGTTTATAGTGTTAGCCATGTAATTTAGTTGTCACTAAGTTTTATAGTTGCTATTGAGTCCTTCAGACATATCCCAATGGTTACCAATTAGATTTAGTCTATGTGAAGTCCAACAGTTCAAAACATGCATTTTAGTAAATGCCAAGTTTATTAGTGGTTATCGAACATTACAATATCTACCACATTCACAGTTCATTTGATGCAAAGCTAGTGTTAATTGAGATACTCTATGCTGACCAAGTGATTTAGTGTTTTTCAAGTTGCACAATATCTATTGAGTCACCAGTGCAGGCCAAGTTCAAGACTACTTGAAAGTGATCAGTATGGACTAAGCTTCTATATCTAATGAGTGAATGATGATGCCAAGCATTGACAGTGGATGCCAAGTATCAAACCTCACTGAGTCAGTCTTCTATGCCCAAGTGTCCTAATGTGGGCTGACTTTGTAATATTTGTGTTAACTTGTATCATGGCTGACTTTGTAATTATGAAATTAGGATTGGTATATATATGTAATATATTGTACCATATCAATCTATTGGTATTGTGAATGTGGATGAGAAAGTTAAAGTTATGAATGTAGCAAAAGAAGAGAAAATTTTAAAAGCCATAACAACATAAGGAGCAGTAGAGACATATCTATCATAGAAAGCTAATTAGTATAGAAAGGAATCTCTTGTAGAAAACCCAGTTGCAAGTCAAAGATCTACTGTTGCTTCATCCTAATAGGTGAACCAGTCAAAATCCTTGAACAAGGTAGACCTAATAGTATTTCATAAATCACTTTACTAAGTGCATACATCATTGTATGTTAGACAATTCTCTCACAAGGTGGACCTAGTAGTCCTAATTGCTCCTAATAGGGTACATCATTAGAAGTGATTAATGCAAGCCTTAATAGGCCAACTATATTACTAATGTTTGTGGGTATCATCCCCACCCTAGTTTTACTTTCTATTTGTAAGGTTTTTGGGTCACCAAATCCTATTGTTAACGTTTTATGGATGATTTCATGTTTTTAGTTTCTCATGCATGGAATTAGATTAGATGTGATGAATAAAATGATTATTGGATTAAGAATTGAAACTATTAAATTTTTAGAAGTTACTGATTCACTGGTCCCCTCTCAATAACTTGGCATAGTCTTGAATATTTCCAACAAGATCATCTCCCAAGCTAATTTCTTTGTCTTTGCATAGATCATCTATGTTTACAAATGTGACTTGTCTCCTACATAAAATTCATGTACCATTTTATAGGCTTCAATCTAACTATATATAGGGATCTTCTTGATTCCTCATCTACACACTTCTACATAAATGTTTGAAAGAACATAAATTGTAGGAATGTTGTGATCAAAATTAAAAATCAGCATCATTATAAATATTCATGAGCCTACTTTCAAAAGATATATATAGGTATCAATAAAATATATCTACAAAACCATCACAAATTTAACTCATATCTTAATGATAGTCTTAAAGTATCCTCAATATGACCAACATAGAGAAGAAGGTCCACTATCCACATAGGATGATGAATTGTATCTCTAATGCAATAAATATTATTCACATGGTTGAATTATATATGAACCCTCATCCAAAAAACATTCATGGTTGTAGGAAAATAAAGCACAATCTGTCCATATGTTCCAAAGAGTTTCAATAATTCTAAATATTTGAGAGAATTCTCACAAAATCTATTTTTTATATACCAACATTCCATTTCTTTGAGGTATTTTGTAAAATAAATCGCATGCTCTATTTAGGCTTCCACAATTTACATGAATGTCTAGAAGGATATTAAAAAAAATTGCATCTAAGAACTTCCCATAGTCAATTATATTCTGGTGGATGCCCATGCATTGCTTAAAATCTCCCATTTTTGCATGGGTTGCAACCAAATAGGTGGTGTAACCATTCATCTATTGTAGAGGAGTTGACTACATGAGATAGAGAGGCATTGTGATTGAGCTCTAGTATGCTTCAAACTAATCTATAGAGAAGAGTTTGAAAGAATATAAAGCAAGGGGTAATGGTTGAGTACCAAGTGCTTATAGTGACTTTGGCTATAGATAGATTGACCTCAACTATCTTCACATAAAAGGGTATGTGTCCAACAATAGAACTATTCCATTGCATAAACTGATGCTTAGTCCATAATCATATATAGGGCTCATCAAGCTATCGATTGACATATCTAGATAGGACTTTTAGAAAGATGCTAGTGAGGGTTGTAGAGTCTAGTTATTCAAAAGTTTTGAAAGCCTTTTCAACAAACCCATTTTGTGGATATCTCAACATCATGGAAATCAATGGGATCACATCTCTTTTAAGCATTCTGCAAAATAATTCCCATGCCTTGTCTATGGTTCCACATTTTGCATACATGTTAAGTAGGGTGCTAAAAATAACAATATCTAACAAAAATATGCTCATAATAAATCTTGATAGATATTAATACCCTATTCAAAAGCTCTAATTTGAGTGTAGGTAGTGAGAATATAGGTAAATTTTGATGAGTGCCTCTTTGCACTAGCCAATTGCATGTATTTAAAATATTCTAGTGCTTTTCTAATGAGCCCATTTTTTGCATATCCTTCTACCATTGCTATCCACAAGACCACATTTCTTTAAGGCATTTTGTCAAACAGTTCTCATGCCTTTTGTATCCTTCTATATTTTTCATGCATGTCTACTAAGGAACTTGTAACTACAACATCAGACAAAATCCCTCTTCAATTACACTTTTTTGGATGCATGTGCCTTGTTTCAAAAATCACATTTTGAAATAGGTTACAAGAAATCTAAGTTGAAATCTCTTGGTGAAAGAGTGTCATTTCCTCATAGGGAACCTTGGCATCAAGCTATAATTATCATATTAGGACCACTATTGTTTCAATAGATATATTGCTAAACTAAATTGAAATGGTAATGGGTATTGACTCTTGCTTGTGGTATGTTCGTCCCCCTTGCTTGTGCTATGTATTTTAATAATATTTATATTATATAGTACAATTAATTATATTTAAATTTTATTATAATATTATTTTATACAACATTTAGATTTAATTGTGATTAATTTATCGAAAATATTTTAACATAAGTGTTATGATATGGTTGGTTCTTTTCATTTATTGAGGTTGTAAGCATGTATATTTAAGCAAGTTCTATGCTATTGCAACTGGAGTCCTTCCTAATGTAAAACTAAGGTTTATTGGATCATACTATGATTAATAATTGTATATTTTAATTTTTAATTTTTAATTTAATTGAGGTGTAGCTATATATTAGTGGATCATAATATGAGTAATATTTGTATATTTAAATTTAATTGAATGAGGAAAATGAAATTATCAAAATTCACACAAAGGTAAGTATATTTAAGATTGAACTAAGAAAAAATCTAGTTTTTGATAAATAATATTATCATAAATATTGTAATAATATTATGTTGGCTAGTTGAAGAACAAAAAATATTTGAATTTTAATAGAAAAAAAAATGAAAAATTATTTGAATCATATATGAAGTATTGTAGTGTAATTTTGTAATTTTGTTCGATTTCTACTCAAATGAGTATATGTTCTCTCCATTTTTGGAGATTTGTGTAACTTCCTTCCCATGACTTGCACATCTTTACTCTTTCTTTGAGCTACAAGAACATAGTGAGATTAGTATTATATGGTATTCTATTATTTTCTCCTAAAAAAATCCTAGAGAAATAATAATTTATGTAAAATCAACACTTAGCATGAAAAAAAAACCAAACATTTTCCAAGACATTTTCAACATAAGTAATATTTTTCAATCATTGAAAGAGGTATTTGACTATATTTTGAGTTTTCAAGGAAGTTACAAATGTTCACAAACTTTCTCTATTGATATTTTTATACATGTAAACTTCTTTATTTAGAAAGACTCACATTCTTTAGTAGAAGGCAACACAATGTGCTTAATAATCAAAATACAAAGTAATTCTTGAATACATGAAAATAATGACACCTATAAATAACTATGCAAGATCCAATTATAATTACATTAGGTAGACAATACATCTACCCTTGATTTCATTATCTAAAAAAATTCAATTTAAAGAGAGTGATATAAAATGTAAAATAGATTTTAAAAAATAACACTAATTTTCTTAAATGCATTCTCTGATACCAATATCTAGTTATTCATGAATTAGTTTATACACTAAAAATAAAAAATAAGGTATTCGTGCTGAATCAAATGTACTTTGACGTTGTTAAATTTAAGTACATTAAATTAGAAATTAAATTATTTTCCTCAAAAGTTGTGTATTAAAAAAACATACCTGAGAAATAGGAAATAGAATTTATTATACCAAAGAAGACCCTATTTGCAAGACTTTAGTACAGAAGGAAAGGAAGAATCCTACAAATACATTGTTGGGTGGTTCTGGAGAATAACATAACATGCTCGATCCACTCAGTAGATTAAAAAAAATTATTATTAGCTTTCTAATCTAGGGGCATAGTAATTGATAATGATAATAAGAAATTTGGTTGAAATATCAAATAATAAAAAATCAAAAAAATAATTAAAGAGCTTCTTGAATAATTAAACTAAGTATTTGTAAAAGAATTTTTTTAAAAAAATCAACAATTATGTAACTCTACAACTACCAGAAATATGTAGGTAATTTAACACATGATAATTTGGGTATCAAAGTATTTTTGTACCCTAGAATGAAATTGGCATTCAATTATTTAAACCTACATCTATTAAAACTAAAAAATACATCACAAGTACATGTCCATCCATAAACCATCACTCTGAGACCAAGGTTCACCATCTTTCATAATTTCTACAACTTGAAAATCAAATTAAACATAGATTAAAGTTGGTAATTAATTTATGAATTTAGAAATCCTAAATTAAGAACTAGGAGAATCCCATCACCAATGATCATCTTTGATAATTCTTTTTGCAACCTAGGTAAACTTAACTACAAACTAAAATGCCAACTAATTGATGAATTACATTTACAAGTTCTTGAGCTACAAGACCACAACCCAGTGCAAAAACTCTAGGAAAACCATATGAAATAAAAATATCTCCAATAACACCCAAATTGGCCTACAACAAGAGCAAGGAATAAATATGCATACATTTTTGGATACGATTGATTAAATATGTTTTTTTTTTAATGTTACACAAATGTCATATCTATTGACAGTCAGTGCATGCTAAGATCACTTGGTTAGTGAAGATAGTTTTCCTAGTCGACTAATGTTCCTAATTTTACTTTGTATAGGAGATAGTATCTGCTAAGCTCACTTGGGCATCAAAGGAAGTCATGCAACAAAGAGTGTTAACTAAATTCACTTGGTTAACAAAGGGAAAATTGAACAAAGTTAGTATAAACCAACTTCACTCAGTTACCAAAGGGATTTTGTAAGCTCACAGTGTTAATAGAGCTTATGTTGGTGAACATAAGAAATCGCTTCAGAATTAGTTTCTACCAAGCTATGTTGGCTACCAAAGGATTTTCTTATTTTGTCCTGTAAAGCTTAATTATTTTACCTATAGATTCTAGCTGACTAGGTTGATGAATATTGGTTATTCTAATTTATATTTGAGCTGACTTAACAATCTAGAAGGTATAAGTAAAAGGTCAACCTATGATTTCAAAGAGTGTGACATGCAAGTTGAATAATTTGAATGATATAAGAAGAAAGGAAGAGGCTTTAAAGGATAAGAAGGTATCCTTGTGGACTAGAAAAGTGTTATTTGATCACAATCAAGTCATTTCATTTTTATTCTCTAACCATTGTAGTAGTGAAGTAACATCTCTTAACAAAGTTGGTTTAATCGCCATTTGTAAATCCTCTAACAAGGTGACAATTCCATTAAATTATTTCAAGCCCTCTTGCAATGCCACTCTTAATAGGGTTATTAAATCCTTTAATAGGGTCACACCTAATAGTGTGTTTTGTAACCTTTAACAGGGTTCGCTCTTAATAAGGCTCACTTTAGAAGAGGGAAAAATAGTAACTAGTTACATTTGGTGATTTTTTCCAAATTGGGTTTTCATGTTAAATCCTAGTGTCTTATGTATTCATGTTATTTCTTTTATGCTTGCAAGTAATTACTAATAATATCTTAAGATCGGCTAAGTAGTACACACTCTACATTTGCTGAGTTACAAAAATTTCTATATGCTTACCAAGTATCAACAGTAATCAATTTTATCAGTTTGAATTATATTTGACATCCAAAGGATATAGGATTTATTTAATTAGTAATTGATTCACCCCTCCCCTCTTAGGTACTCCTCTCATATTTCCAATAATTGATATACGAGTATTTGGTGCTTGTAGAGAAGGTTTCAATGACCTAAGCTAAAGATTAGGATGTCTTACAAGGGAGGGATTCCAAATCTGAGTAGAGACAACATTGTAGCATGGCAAGGATTTATGAGGCTTCATTTGACTACCATCAGTAATTCAAGATGAAAATATCTTGATGAAGAATATCAAACTCCCACTAGAACATTATCAGTTGATGATATTGCTGAGAAAAAGAACCATATCATCATGATGATTGACATTGCATCTGCTCTCAGTTATGCTAAATTTGATGAGGTAAAAGATTTTAATTGCTGTTGATATGTGGAACAAACTTAAAGAAATCTATGGAGGAGATGATAGTGTGAGAAGAACCAAAGAAGAAATCCTTAGAGGACAATTTGATCAAATGAGAATGAGAGAAGATGAAAATATTGCAAAATATGTGGAAAGCATCAAAGTTAGTTTTAGTGCAATCAGAGCATCTAGAGGATAAATCAAAGAAGAAACTATTGTAAGTAAAATACTCAAAAAATTTCTTCCCATCTATGCTATTAGAGTATCTGCTATCCAAGAAAAGAGATCCAATCCAAATAACAAGATAGGCTTGGATTCCCTTGTAGAAAGACTAACAAATTTGACAACTATGTTCCTGCTTCCAAGAATATTGAGTCTACGTTTGAAGCTAAAATCTCACTCAAAGAAAAAGGAAAGAAAATAAATCAGAAAGTGAGGAAGAAATTGAAGAAATTTTTGATAGTGATCGTGAAATTGTTGAAGTTCTACTTGCAAAGAAATATTCTAGGAGTAGAGGAAAGTACAAAGGTAAAATCCCTTTAATGTATTTTTCTTGTGAAGAAATTAGTCATATTTATGCTAGGTGTCCAAACAAAGAAAGAAAGGAAGTGAAGAAAAGACACAAGTACAAAGGTAAGAAGCAATTCAAAGGTCACAAACTCTACAAAGAAAAAGGTAAGAATTTTTTTTTATGGCTAAATATTTTGATAATAGTAAAGATGAAACAATGTATATTGTTGCAAAAGATGAATCTGATGATGAAGGAGATAAGATGGCACGTGTGTCTCATGTTAGCAAAAATGACACGTAGATCATAGATACTGGATGTTCTCACCATACGACTAGAGAAAAAACTAATTTTGAACATTTTGAACACTATGATGGAGATAGTGTAAGGTCTGGAGACAATAAACCTTGTTATGTAAAAGGAAAAGGTCGTATCTCATTAACCAATGAACTTGTGTGTGACAATGCCTATTGGGTTGAAGGACTAAAACATAATTTACTATCTATGGCACAACTAAACAACATTAGATTCAAGGTAGAGTTCATGAATGACAAGGAAAGATTACTAAATAACTAAGGAAATCTGATTGGATAAGGAAGGCAAACAAAAGGTAACGTATTTTATCTTAATCTTGGTGATTGTTGATGCTTTATTGCTCAAGTAGAAGAGAGTTGGCTATGGAACAGAAGACTATGTCATGTAAACATTGATAAAATGGACAAGGTAAGCAATCTCAAAAGAGTAAGAGGTCTTCCTAGTTTGAAGAAACCCAATGTTGGATTATGCAAAAATTATCAAATTTGTAAAACAGGAAGGACTAGTTTTAAAAGTAAAAACTATCAATCAAAAAATCTCTTGGAAATTGTGCATACTAACTTATGTGGACCCATTGGAATAGAAATTTATAGTGGAGAAAAGTATTTCATTCGTTATGTTGATAATTGTTGTTAGGAATAAGGTGTCTCAACCTTGTATAATTCCTATTTTTATTATTTGTTTTGTAAAATGCATTTCTTGCAAATAATGTTGATGTGTCAACATCTTGAATTGTGTGTAAGGAGATCATTACTAAAATGGTTATGATGGATTCCTATGACACGTAAGAGCTATGTTAGGAAGATTCAATGACAGGTGAAGGCATGTGGCAACTAAGATATTTGAGTACTGTACACTCTACTCCAATAGTGGGGTTCGGCGCATTGCCCTAAAATTTTTTTTGGGGTTCCTATTTTCTCAGAGAATGGTAAGACCTTAATACAGTTTACCTTTTGGGAGTATCCCTAAAGTGAAGCGCATGTTATAAGCATTTTTAGGGTTGTAAAGAGATGTGATGCAAAAAAGGTGTATTGTTGGTATTGCGAGTAGCTACTAGAGTCTTCTGTTGTTGATGTTGAACTTGCATTGCAAGTGTATTGTAACCTTGTGTTGAAGATAATACATTGTGCAGGTTCTGAAGGGGTGGGGTTGTTTTACTGAAAGGTTTTTCTCCACCAAAAAATCTTTGTGTTATGTGTTTCTTTCTCTGTCTATTTTCTATATGCATGTTTGGCTGCAATATTGTTGTTTACATGATATTGAATCTGTAAGTATAGAAGATTTTAATAGGATTTGTATCATACTTTCCTTATGAGATTAGTGTAGGAAGCTATTTTTGCACTTGAGTTTCCTTACAAGTGGTATCAAAGCTTGATCAACTTTTGATCCTAGTTGTTGGGTAGGGTTTTTTGAGCTAATCTCAAATTGAGTGGGAATCTTGTGTAGAGCATCCTAAATCTTATTTTTAGATTGAGATGGCGAGTTCATCATATGGAAGAATGGAGGTGGAGAAATTTAATGGCACTAATTTCAAGTTGTGGAAACTCAAGATGGAAGACATGTTGGAAGATCGTGACCTATGGGAAGTGACTACAATTGCTACAAGACCAGCGACTATAGCCCAAGTAGATTGGGATATCAAAGACCGTAAAGCTAAAGGTCTCATAAGACTTTGTTTAACCGATGCAGTCCTTCTGAATATTCTAGATGAGAAAACTGCATATAGTTTGTGGGAGAGACTTGGGGCCATTTATCAGGCCAAATATTTGGTGAACAAGTTGTTCCTGAGGAAGAATTTTTATTCTCTGCGAATGGAGGAAGGCGGATCCTTAAAATATCATTTAAATGCACTTAATCTGCTAGCTACATAGTTGACATCAGCTAGTGTCAAGTCAGAGAAGGAGGATCGTTGCTACACACTTTTGTGTTCTTTACCGGATTCATGGGACCATCTTGTGATGGCTCTTAGAAGCACATTAGTCACCTTCAAAATGGATGATGTGGTGTCTTCATTGCTATCAGAGGAGATGTGGAGAAAGGCTTCCATTTGGGAAAAAGAAGCCCTTGCTATCTGTGGGAGATCCACAAAAAGAGGAAAGAAAAATGACAATAAGTTTGACAATAAGGCTAGATCCAAATCCCGTGGGAATTCAAAGACTTCCAATAAGTCCAAGGCAAAATGTTGGAACTGTGATAAGACTGGGCACTTTTGTAAAGACTGTAAAGAGCCTAAGAAGAAGAAGAAAGCCTCAAATTTTGGTTCTAAAAAATCTCAAGAAGATGACAATGCATTCATCGTAGCTTTGGAAGCCCATGCATCTAATGATGTGTGGTTGGTTGACTCGGGTGCATCTTTTCACATGACCTCTCATCAAAACTAGTTCTCAAGATATGAAGAGTTCGATGGTGTAAAGCTCTACTTGGGTGATGATTCTCACCTAAAGATAGTTGGAAATGGAAGAGTCACTATCAAATTTCTTGATGGATGAGTAAAGGGAATCAATGGAGTTATGCACATTCTAGGTTTGGCATGAAACCTATTATTTGTAAGTATGGTGAATGATGTAGGTGTGCAAGTTGTTTTTTCTAAAGATGGATGTAAGATGATGAGAGGAGCTATGGTGCTTGCTAAGGGTACTAGGAGAGGTACTTTGTTTTAGCTTGATGCACACATTGTAAAGTGTAATAGTTCTTCTATTTCAAAGAAGAGAGTAGCTATCACTTCATCACGACCATCTAAACAAGCAGTAAAGAAGACTGTGGTTAGTGGTTCTAATGGTAGTGCAACAAGTGTACCTAAGGGTGCAAACACTTTGGAAGGAAAGCTTCCTATAGAAAAGACAATGTTGTGGCATTTGACATTTCGTCACATTGGTGAGAAGGGTCTCAAAACCTAAAAAAATAAAAATCTCATTGAGGGGTTAAATGATTGCAATCTCGAGTTCGACTTCTGTGAACACTGTGTATATGGTAAACAAAATCGTGTTTAGTTTTACTCTAGTTTTCACAAATCTTCTAATGTTTTGGATCTTATTCATTCTGATGTATTTGGTCCTGTAAAATTTCTTTCAATATCCAAGTCTGTATTTTTTGTATCTATAGTAGAAGGACATGGATTTATTTCCTTAGAAGTAAGACACAAGTCTTTAGTCGATTCGAGGAATTTAAAGCCCTTGTAGAGAATAAAACTAGTAAGAAGATTAAGTGTGTGAGAACTGACAATGGTGGTGACTTTTGCTCAGCAGAGTTTGAACAGTTCTGTAAAGAACAAGTTATCAAGAGGCATAAGACAACTCCGTATACCCCATAGAAAAATGGAGTTGTAGAGAGAATGAATAGGACACTGATGGAGAAGGCTAGGAGTATGCTTAGTGGAGCTAGTTTAGAAAAAAGTTTTTGGGCCAAAGCTGTGGCCATTGCTTGCTATCTTCTTAATAGATCTCCTACATCAACCCTTGTTGGTAAGACACCCATGGAGGTGTGCTCTGGTAATAAGCCTTCAATTAGACATCTTCATTTTTTTGGTTGTGAAGCTTATGCACATTTTCCAATGGAGAAAAGATCTAAGTTGGAAAAAAAAGATATTAAATGTATTTTCATCGGGTACAGTACTGGTGTGAAAGGATACAAGCTTTGGGATCCTATGACTAGTAAGGTGTTGTATAGCAAGAATGTTATTTTTAGACAGCTAACATCTTCTCCTATTATGCTACAACCAGATGAAAAAGAAAAGGAAAAAATGTTGTTTAGTTGCCTCCTATCCTTGAGAAGACTAAACAGATAGACCATGTTGGGTCTAATGATGAGGAGAGGTCTTGCAGCTCGTATAGTTCAGAAGAAGAGGAAGAACAACCTCAACCTTAGCCCTTGAGGAGATCCATGAGAGAAAGAAAGCAACCAGAAAGGTTTGGTTATTCTATGTTAGATTCCAACTGTGCTTTTGCTTTGATTACTAACACTGATGAGCCTAGATCTATGAAAGAGGCTTTGGGCATGGAAGATGCAGGTTCCTAGATTGAGGCTATGGATGATGAGATGGCTTCATTAGAGAAAAAAATAACATGGGACCTTATAACTTTGCCTAAAGGGAGAAAAATTTTTTGTTGTAAATGGGTGTTGAAGAAGAAATTCTGTGTAGATGGAAATGTTGAAAGGTACAAAGCTAGATTAGTTGCAAAGGGGTATTCATAGGTAGGGGGAATAGATTATGGTGAAATATTCTCTCCTGTTGCAAAGTTGACATCCATTAGATTTTTGTTATCTCTTTCTACATCATATGATTTAGAGATAGAACAGATGGATGTGAAGATAGCTTTCCTTCATGGTGATTTGGAGGAAGAGATTTATATGTCACAGCTTGAGCACTACATTGTTAAAGGTAAATAATCCTTAGTTTGTAGATTAAAGAAATCTTTATATCGTTTGAAGCAATCTCCTAGGATGTGGTACCTTAATTTTGATGCCTTTTTGTTGTCAATTGGATTTGTAAGATCAAAATCAGATCATTGTGTTTATTTCATAATTCAAAATGATCGCCTTCTAATTGTTGCATTATATGTTGATGATATGTTATTGTTTGAGAAGGGTAAGGGTATGATTTCTGATTTCAAATCTTAGTTGTCAGCACAGTTTGAGATGAAAGATCTTGGGACAACTAGGTACATCTTGGGTATGGAAATCAGTAGAGACAGGTCTAACAGAAAACTTTGGTTGAGTTAGATTAAGTATGTGAAGTCTGTGTTGGACAGGTTCAGCATGGTAGATTGTAGACCACTATGTGTTCCTATTCCTGTGGAAACAAAGTTATCTGTAGATGATTGTCCAAAATCTCCTAGTGAG
This sequence comes from Cupressus sempervirens, assembly GCA_028749045.1. NCBI lineage: Eukaryota > Viridiplantae > Streptophyta > Pinopsida > Cupressales > Cupressaceae > Cupressus > Cupressus sempervirens. The sequence continues at coordinate 843,546,979 of CM053787.1, read as the reverse complement.
GTGGAGGACATGAGTAGAGTACCTTATGCTAGTGTAGTTGGCAATCTTATGTATGCTATGGTCTATACTAGAGTAGGCATTGCCCAAGCAATGGGAGTCCTGAGTCAATTTATGGCTAATCCTGGATGAATACATTAGGATGTAGTTAAGCGAGTATTCAGATATTTGAGGGGTACATCAAATTACTCCATATGTTATCATGGTAACTCTTCTAGATCTCAACATTTAGTTTGTATTCATGGGTTTGTGGATTCAGATTGGGCAGGTGATATTGACCGCAGGAGATCCACCAATGCTTATGTGTTCACTATGTTTGGTGGTGCCATCAGTTGGATGAGTAAGCGACAACCTGTGGTTGATTTTTCCACTACAGTAGTTCAGTACATGGCTGCTACTCATGCTTGTAAGGAAGCCATTTGGCTGATGACATTGTGTTCTGATGTTGGTGTTTATGTAGAATAGATTACTATTTGGTGTGACAGTCAAAGTGTTATTTGTCTTGCAAATAATCCAACTTTCCATGCTAGAACGAAGCACATTGATGTGCAGTATCACTTTGTGAAAGATATGGTGGAAGATGGAAAGGTAAATTTGGAAAAGGTAGATATTGTGATGAATGTTGCAGATGCATTAACGAAACTAGTGGGCACTGAGAAGTTGAGATGGTGTTCAGAGTCTATGGGCCTTTTGACCTATAGCAGCTAGTTCTTGCTATGTTCTTATTTCTCTTACAAGGTGTTTGACAAGTGGGAGAATGTTAGGAATAAGGTGTGTCAACCTTGTATAATTCCTATTCTTATTATTTATTTTGTAAAATGTATTTCTTGTCAATAATATTGATGTGTCAACATCTTGAATTGTGTGTAAGGAGATCATGACTAAAATGGTTATGACAGATTCCTATGACACATAAGAGCTATGTTAGGAAGATTCAATGACAGGTAAAGACATGTGGTAACTAAACTATTTGAGTACTATACACTCTACCCAAATAGTGGGGTTCGGGGCATCGCCCTAAAAAAAATTTTGGGGTTCCTATTTTCTCGGAGAATGGTAAAACCCTAATACGGTTTACCTTTTGGGAGTAGCCCTAAAGTGAAGCACATGTTATAAGAATTTTTAGGGTTGCGAAGAGATGCGATGCGAAAAAGGTGTATTGTTGGTCTTGCAAGTAGCTACTGGAGTCTTCTATTTTTGATGTTGAACTTGCATTGCAAGTGTATTCTAACCTTGTGTTGAAGATAATACATTGTGCAGGTTCTGAAGGGGTGGGGTTGTTTTACCAAAAGGTTTTTCCCCACCAGCAAATCCTTGTGTTATGTGTTCCTTTCTCTGTCTATTTTTTGTATGCATGTTTGGCTGCAATATTGTTGTTTACATGATATTGAATCTATAAGTATAGAATATTTTAATAGGATTTGCATCATACTTTCCTATAAGATTAGTGTAGGAACCTGTTTCAGCACCTAAGTTTCCTTACAATTGTTCTAGAATGATGATTGTTATGTATTTGAAAGAAAAATCAAAAGATTTTGAGAAATTTAAATTGTATTTGGCTAGATTACAAAAAGAAACTAGAAATTTTTTGAAATGCTTAAAATTAGATAGAGGTGATGAATTCATCTCAAATGAATTCAAAAATTTTTACATTGAAAGAGGAATCAAACGACGAGTATCAACCCTTGGTAGTCCAAAGAAGAAGGGAATAGCTAAAAGAAGAAGCAGTCCCATCATGGATTGTGCAAGGACACTAATAATTGAGAAGAATGTTTCTATCAAATACTGGAAGAAAGCTATCAGCACTACAGTTCATACTGTGAACTGAGTTCAATTAAAGGACTAAAAAAGAACTCCCTATCAACCATGGTATAGCTACAAACCCAATGTAAGTTAATGTTATATCTTGAAAGAATCTAGAAAAGGAAAATTTGATGTAAAAAGTGATGTAGGTATATTTTTAGGATATTCCTACAAAAGTAAAGCATACAAATGTTTGAATTTTTCCACTCACAAAATCACAGAAAGTGCACATGTGAGAATTGATGAGTTTGCAAAAAAAACTAAAGAAGAAAGAAAAAAGGAGCCAAAAGATTACAGAAGATTTGTCTACTATGAACCTGATACATTACAAAACACATTTGATGAAAAGGAGACTTCATCTCCCAAGCTCTCCAAGTCTCCATCAAATTTTGAGTTGTAGGAAGTGCAAACTGAGTCACAAGAACCCAAGTCACATTCAGAGGCTACTGAGTTAATGCATACCATTTCTGAAGAACTTGAGTCACAGATAGAAGGACCCAAGCCTAAAGTTGAGATTCAAAATGAAGATAGTACAATTCATTCAAAAATCAAAGAACCTATATTGGCTAAATATGTTAGAAGGCCTCATGCACCTGAGTAGATCACTGTAGATATATTAGCTAGAGCAATGACAAGAGGAAAACTAAAAGGTACATGTTTACTTGCTGAATTTGAACCTAGAAGTGTTAACAATTTACTAGAAAATGAAAGTTGGATTGAGGCTATGAATGAAGAAATAGAATAAATAGAAAGGAATAAAACTTGGAATCTTGTACCAAGGCCCAAAGATTAAAATGTGATTGGTACAAAATGGGTATTCAAAAAAAGTTGAATGAAGATGGAAAAGTGTTAAGAAACAATGAAAGGTTGGTATGTAAAGGCTATTCTTAAGAAGAAGGTATTGACTACAGTGAAACTTTTGCCCCTATTGCAAGATTAGAAGGTGTTAGGACATTACTAGCTTATGTAGCTCACAAAGGATTTAAAGTATATGAGATGGATGTCAAATCTACATTCTAGAATGAAATTTTTGATGAGGAAGTCTACATTGAAAAACCATAAGGTTTTGTTGATCCAAAGAAAAGGGAGATGGTTTTCAAATTACACGAAACCCTATATGGCCTGAAATAAGCTCCTAGAGCTTGGTATGAAAGACTACATAACTATTTGATATAGATTTGTTTTCAAAGAACAAATGATAATAGTAGCCTATATCTCAAGGAATGACTAGATAAGAAGATTGTGTTGGCAGATTTATTTTTGGATGATACTCTATTCATAGAAAATGTTGAATTGTCAAAAGCATTCTTAGAACAAATGAATAAAGAATTTTAAATGTCCATGTTTGGTGAAATATAATTATTTTTTGGATTGCAAATATAGTAGAATAGAAATGGTATCTATATCACTCAATCTAATTATGTAAAAGAGATACTCAAGAAATTTGGAATGGAGGACTCAAAACTAGTTGGAATCTTGATGTGTAGTAGACTTAAGCTTACCAAAGATGATGACTCCAAAGAAGTAGACCAGACCTTATATATATCAATGATTGAGAAATTATAGTATGTGGTACATGCAAGGCCTGATATTGCCTTAGTAGTTCAAATAGTGGCAAGATTCTTAGTAAAACCTAGAGAAAACCACATGATGGAAATAAAAAGAATCTTGAGATATCTAAAAGGTACTCAAGACTATGGCTTATGGTACAAACTTGGAGGCAACCTTGACCTAAATGTATTTACTAATGCTGATTGTGCATGAAATTTTGATGATAGAAAAAACACTAGTAGTGGAGCATTTTTTCTTGGTAAAAGGTTGGTATCTTGGATAAACAAGAAGAAAAACTACACATATCAATCCAAAACAGAAGCAAAATATGTAGTAGTACTAGTGAAATGCTCTCACACTATTTGGTTCAAATAGTTGTTGGAAGGAATGAGGGTTGAAATTAAAGAGCCAATAGTCATGTATTGTGATAACTCTAGTATAATCAACATATCGAAGAATCTAGTGATGTACTCCAAAAAAAAGCACATTAATATAAAATATCACTTTGTAAGAGAATTAGTACAAGACAACTAAATTAGATTGGAATATGTGCATACAAAAAACAAATTGTAGATATATTCACCAAGCCATTACCTAAGGATGCATTTTTGTAGCTAAGAGGTAAGCTAGGGGTCATTCCCCTATTTGAAGCTTACTAAATAAAGTTTAGTGATGCATCAATAGGAACCAAGTCAAAGGTCAATCAGTTGATGCAATATTGACAAGGACATATTACAGATGAATCTATACTCAAGTTACATTGATGCTAATCAGAATTGTCTTTGGCATGTGTTGTCAAAGAGGGAGAAGTTTACTATCATATTTTTATGAAATTTTATAGAGGGAGAAGTTAAATAGTTCCTTCATAGGGGGAGAATTCTATAGGAGAATTTTTTTGATAGAGGGAGTCTTGTTCTCAAAATTTCATTGTGCCATGACATGTTGCATTGCCATCAATGCCAAAGAGGGAGATTTTTGGATATGATTGATTAATTGTGTGTTGTCTTTGATGTTACACAAATGTCATATTAGTTGATAGTTGGTGCATACCAAGCTCACATGGTTAGAGAATATAGTTTTCCTCATCTACCAAGTGTTCCTAAGTTTACTCTATATAGAAGATAATATCTAGGGAGCTCACTCAGGTGTCAAAGGAAGTTATGTAGAAAAGCGTGTTAATAGAGCTCACTCAGTTAATAAAGGGAAAGTTGAATAGAGTTAGTATTAACTAAGTTCACTCAATTACCAAAGGGATTTTGTAAGTTCACAGTGCTGACCGAGCTTCTGTTTGGTTAACACATGAAATTGCTTCAAAATTAGTTTCTACCGAGTTGGGTCGACAACCAAAGGATTTTATTATTTTGTAATGTAAAGCTTAGTTATTTTACCTATTGATTGAAGCTGACTATGGTGATGAATATTGGTTATTCTAATTTGTATTTGAGCTGACTTGATAATCTGGAAGGTATAAGTAAAAGGTCAAGTTGTGATTTCAAAGAGTTTGACATGCAAGTTGAATAAGTTGAGAGAGATAAGAAGAAAGGAAGAAAAATTAAAGGATAACTAGGTATCCGTGTGGAGTAGAAAAGTGTTATTTGATCAAGAAGGATCAAATATGAACTAGAACAGATATTTGTAATCAGAAATTTAGTCACGTCACAATTAGGACATTTCATTGTTACTCTCTAACCATTGTAGTATTGAACCAAAATCTCTTAATAGAGTTGGTTTAATAGCCATTTTTAAATCCTCTAACAAGGTGGAAATTCCATTGAATTGTTTCAAGACCTCTTGTAGGACCACTCTTAACACAATCACACCTAATAGTGTGTTTTGTAACCTTTAGAAGGGTTGGCTCCTAACAGGGCTCACTTCAGAAGAGTGAAAAATAGTAACTAGTTACATTTGGTGGTTTTTTCCAAATTGGGTTTCCACATTAAACCCTAGTGTCTTATGTGTTCATTTTATTTCTTTTATGCTTGCAAGTAATTACTGATAATATATTAAGATCTACTAAGAAATACACACTCTACATTTACCGAGTTATAGCAATTTTTTTATGCTTACCAAGTATTAACAGTAATCAGTTTTATTAGTCTAAATTTTATTTTACATCCAATGGATCTAGGACTTATTTTAGTAGTAACTAATTCACCCATCCCCTTTGAGTTACTTCTCTTATATTTCCAACATACATTTGAAATTTAAAATTTAAATCATATCTCCCATAGTGTATCGCACAAAAATTACTAACAATAAGTTATTGGGAGCTTCATCTCAAAAATTTGGATTTACTCAAGAGAAGTTCCAACATCCCATGAAAGAAATTATATTTTATAAAGTTTTCTATGGAATAGATAAAAATTTGAAGAAGATAGAACCAAAAAAATAATGAAGAGTCAAGTTGTGTGTAGACTTAGAAATAAATTGCAAAACATTACCAACGGTAGTAACTACAATTGTTCTTGTAGAGAAAGTCCAAAAATAAAATTAAAAAATACTATATTAAAATAATGGAAAAATAATCTCTGAGATGAAATGCATATGCACTAAATAACTATGACATGTGTCAAAGAAAAATAAAAAAAGATTTAACGAAAATCAATAGAATAAATGGGTGCAATACATGGTCAAATCAGATTGAAACCTGAAGAATGATACTCCATCATCACTTCTACACAAAAATCCAACAAATAATGTATTTATCAAGAGTGTTAACAATCTCTTAACTACTAAGTAGTAGTTCATGCAAAAGTTGTGTCAAAGACATCTGAATGCTTGAATAGTTACCAAGTAGCAGTTCATGCAAAAGACATATCAAAGAGGAGCATCTTCTAGAAGATAGTAAGTTGTCATTTTTAAAAAATTGAAATATAAAGAAAAATACTAGTGAAAATGAAGTAAACTAATCCTAAAATATAAATAAAAGTAAATAATATAACTTTAATGGAAGAGGTTCAAATGAGCATAGGTTAAAATAGTATTGTACACTCCCCTAGATAGGATTAATAGAAAATAGAGTGATGAAAACTTTAGTCTCCTCCTCTTAGGTGGGACTAATAAAACTTGTAATTTTCTTTTTAAATACTTATTGACTTTATTAGAAATATATCTATTATAAATTTTAAGCAATACATCTATCATTTTACTGGTGCTCTACCTTTTACAAAACACATGAATATCTTCTAAGAATAGGAATGGGAAACCAAAACACAATCTTGAATTCTGTTGAAAATATTTTTTTCATTGATGAGTAAAACGATAGATAAGTATAGAAATTGAATCAAGAAAGTTCGGTTGTATTTGTAAATACATTTAAATGAGATTCATTTTTCAATAAAGTTATCAATAAAGAATGGATAGGTTCAATCCTAATCAAGAAAACTCTTCGAATGAGGAAGATAATTACGTTCCTCTATCAATAGAGTCATGAACATATGTTTACAATAGGAAGAGGGTAGCAATAGGATGTTCTCTATGTATAGGTTGAAAGAGGGAGATATATAACGTAGAGAGAGACAAATTGATATCAAAATAAACATGAAGAGAGATGGTAATATAGAGGAATATAGATAGATATGTAGGTATAGGGAGATGAGAAAGAGGGATAGATATAGATAGAGAGGTGTAGAGGAAGAGAAAGGGAGAGAGATGTAGAGATAGAGATAGAGAGACATATAGAATGAGAGGAGGACGAGAAAAGGTAGAAGTCAAGAAGAGCTTTATGTGGAGAGGGAGATGCAAAAGTAGGATACAAATCTCTTTTTCTCTTTCTTTGTACTAAATGACAATGAAATCACCCATCTTCTAAATTAAAGTCTATTAGTATTAGTATTTAATGAAAATCAAAACACAAATCTTGCATAAAGAATTTTTTTTAAAGTAAGGATGTGTGTAACCAGTTGTGCAACATTTCTATCTTATCAACCACACAATATTCTAGTTATTCATCATAGGTTTCTACAAATTTTGTGATAAAATGTTCAATCAAAAAATATTTATAAAAAAAAAGTATTTTAGATATCTCACAATTAAATGTGGATGCCCAAACACATTAATCTAATAAAATCATATTTTAATTATTATAGAACACTTAAAGTGATAGTAATTATGAGTAGGCTTCTTGTAAATAAGTCAAATAAAGTGATATACAATAAAATTAGATCATTTAGATTTTTAGATCTATGGGAAAATCAAATTTTATGATTTATCTATCTTTAGAGTTATTTAAATCACGAAACTAACCTTCTCACATTCCCATTGACAAATTGAAAACATAAATTAACAATTAGATTTGTTAGTGAGTAAATAAAATATAATTACTAATTAATAGTACCCATTTTCAAGTGTGTGGATATTCAACATATAATTAATAATTAATAAATCTTATTTAAAATTTTATATGTTCAGAATTCTTTTTTATTTCAACTTGAAGTTTAATTTTGAATTTTAAATATAAAATCAAACTAGTAGAATATTTTTTGAATTTGGGTATGTAATAATATTTTTAATGTATAATATTATTAAAGTTGCCTTCAAAAATAGCAATCTTCGAAAATATTTTTTTTATATGTCACAATCAATTGAATTTTTTAAAATATTAATATTAATATTAATTTTTCATTCGTATCTCAAGTACATCAATGTTTTAAAAAATCAATCAATTATAATTTGTTGTAAAGCATATTTTACCTCAACTAAATATTTTTCGCTAACATTTATTAAAATCTAAAGAAAAATTGTTTCATTTATTTATGTCAAGTATATAAACTACTTTATATCAATTAAATATTTATCTTAAAGAAATTTATTTCATTCTTTGCAATATCTAAATTTTATATACAAATATTAGTATATTTTTAGAAAATAATATATTAGAAACTAAATAACAAAAATAAAAATAAATGTTTAATTTTTAGTAAGAAATAAGAAATTAATGAATGTTTTAAATCTCAATTATCTATATATTAAAAATAAATTAAAATACAAATCAACTTGGTTTATTTTTAATAGAAAATTATGTAAAAATATTGAATAAGATTCAAATTAAATATTATGTTAAATTATTTTTCATATAATATTTTGTTTAATCATTTACATTACTAATTACTTTACATTAAATTTTAAAACAAAATTTTATGTTAAAATATAATTTATAATTTAACAACATAAACATAATATAAAATTTAAAATAAAGATAAAATATGAAACAATATGAGAAATAAGCAAAAATGTACCAATTAAAAAGTATTATGTTTTAAAAACATTTTTAAACCCTAGGTGTGATGTAGTAAATGGTTTTATTGACATGGCAATGAAAATTACTACATTGAAGACTGGACTTGTTCAACAAGACAAAATTCAACCAATCAGAATATAAAAAGTTGACACTCAAATTCACTGCACTATAAATATGAGTAGAGTAAAATGGTTGATGGTAGAAAAAGGAGGGAAAATATCAATGGATATGGATGGTGTAGTTGTCTTGGACACCATATGCATTATTAGTCCCTACCTTATGGAAGGGGACTAAAGTTTTCAATTGCAACTCTAACATTAATTTGTTTTTAGAAGGTTGTACAACATTCCTTAAATCTATGTTCTAAAGAAACAATTGTATTAAAATTATATTAAAAATTTTAATTTCCATTTTCCTATTGGTTGTTGACATTTTTCCTAAGAGTCTTTTTTTTTTTTTTTTTTTGTAATATTATTTAATTTTGCATAATAGTGTGTGTTGTTTCCAAAAACTAAATAATAATATTTTAATAATAACACTTCAAATTCTTTTGACAAATTCTATGATGTTAATTATATGAAGACAAGTAGTTTGCATGGTGATACAAATGGAAACTTTTTGTGAGTTTGTGCGCCAGCCAAGCTTGGAAAAAAAATATAATATTTTGTGGATGTTTTGAACTTAAACTTGGGAGTCTCATGCTGAATCACATCTGGATATGGGAAACCATTACCAAAGGCAATATCCTAATAAAGAAATCCACAGACATTGTGCAAAAGCATCCAGTCAAAAGATGGGGTATTTTCTTAAACTACAAGTTTTAAATTCAACCATTTTACTTTGAACAAACCTGACTATTTGTTATGAATTTATTTGTATGGCTGAAACTATATTATCTATGATTTAAATTTCCTTATTGATTTCCTTATAAAAATGTCTTCCATATAATATTTTTCCTTCAACCATTTAAATTCTTTGAATGTTGGGTTAAAGGATTTTTTTGTAAAGCTGTGATGGTCATAGGAGGATATGATTTCTGGCACTTCCTTTCGAAAATGTTTAAAATCTCATTGTGGTAAGAGCTCATAAATTCTAACATTGAGAAATATGCATTCAATGGTGATATCATCTTTGATTTTCTTGTTCTTTTTAGTTAGAGCTTAATAGATTTATGGGAATTTCTTCATCTTATTTGATTCCAAGAATTTGGAAATTAAAAATTTATATGGTAAATAATAGTGAAAGTGACAAAGACATCCATCAATAAGCACCCTTCTTTAATATGGTTGAGGATTTTGGTGATTGTGCTGAAATTTCTTGTGCTCCTCTATATTATTTGATTCCTTGCCAATAACATAAATGAGAAGGGGTGGTTAGTTTCTCATCAATATTTGGGGAAAAGTTGCAAAGACATTTCAACACTAAAATGACTCATTTATATATAAAACATAAAATATGAAGCTAGACCAGTTGCTGATTCATATAAAACCAATTGCGAATCACAAAAAAAAACATCGGTGGGGTGCATTTGGAAGGCCAGATACCTATTGTACTGGTGTGGCCAAGAGTTCTTAAGTTTTTTATTTTTGTCAGCAATTGATTTAGCATCATGTCTATGTCGAGTCAAAGTAAAAACACTTTTTCAAAACTTATAGGCTTATATAATATGTAGTCCATCTTTGAAAGAAAATTGTTCTTGTACATAAAAATGGCATGAAGAAATACTTTATGTTTCATTACTTTGGAGTCTTGTTGTGTCTATATTCTCTTCCATATCTATAAACTTTTTTCTTATTTTTCTTTTCTACTTCTTGTGTGGCGATGGGTGGGCAAAAATAGAGAATTCTAAATTATTTCACATCTAGAAATTTTAATGGAAATTCTTAACAAGAAATTTTTTATGATCTATGCCCCAAAATGTGTCCAATGATAAAATAGTAACATGGAAATGATTGTAACAAAAACTAAGAAAAATTAAGATCAATTCTTAGGGGAGGGCAAGTTGGATATATAAAATGTGAGAACCTACACTACACTAAGGGTTCTACTTTTATTCTTGTATTGGAGATTCCATCTGGACAATGAAAATGATCAATGACTTAAAATTTGGGGCCTAATGGATTGCTTAAGTAGGCTAGAAGATGTACAGGAATGCCATTACTCTTCTTTTACCACAACAAATAGCTCCAGACAATAACTATTTATGTTGATTAAAGGTAATAAATCTTAATGTATAGTATTTTTAAGTATTGTTTCATTTCAAGGGTTCATTATGTATATTTGTGATGTAAAAAATAATAATTATGTTGTTTATTATACATATATTTTTGGTTAAACTATTTATCTTTTTAAACTATTTTATTGAAGAATTATTTTATAATTTAATCATAATATGTTTTTATAGTTTAACAAGATAAAAGTAAATTTTAATTTAATTTAATTTATGCAAATTTTTATTAATATAAAAATTATTTTCACTATATTTTCTTATCTAGTTAGTAACATAGAATTGTGTTTATCTATTTCCTATGTAAATTTAATTTTAATGTTTAAAAGTGAATCATAACATATGCTCTAGATAGAGTTAGAAAAATAAAATAAAATATATTCATATTATATAAAATCACATTCTACCCAATCATTAAATAAACTAAATACTTTACAAGAGTAATGATCTTTTTGCTTTAAGGTGTGCATTTACCTTGAGATTATATCTTTCCAACATGATAGAGATTTTTTCTTGAATCACTCTTCCTTTGCAATTCTATTATTTCTTGGTTGTTAATAATCTTGTTCTATGTCTATTGAGGATGAACTCTTCATCAATAAAAGAAAAAGTATATTGGAATGTTGAAAAGGTGATTACTTTTCCTCTATCCATCAAAATTTGTATTATATTGCATCATGTGTTATACAACTCAACTATTATTTTTAATGTAAATTTACTATGTTTAATTTATTCTAGTCTATGAAACATTCAACTTTCTAAATTTAACCCTTCTACTATGTTTGTGATTTTTTATAATTTGTGCAAAAATTGAACATGTAGCTTGCAATCTTATGTGAAGGCATGAGTAATTCTTTTGCTAAACATTAGCATTGGTGATATTATATAAATTTATTCTTTTATTCCAGCTTTTAAGGTATACCTATGCTTATTTTTTAAAAATTGGGTATAATACTTGAGAATCTTGTTGTCTACTATATCTCTAATGATATTATGTATGAATAACTTTTACAATTTACAAAGTTTAGAACCTATAGAATACTTCACATGAAAGTTTTAGTTAACCTAGGTCCAAGACTCTAGGTAATAAAAGAAACACATGAACCACAATTTTTGTTATAATGTTGCACATTCAAGAAGTCTTGTTTATGCATATCCTACAATCATTGCATTTCATGAGATAAAATCTCTTCAAGGCATTTCGTCAAACCATTCATGTCCCTTGTATCCCATAAGATACTATATCTTTGAGGAAATTTAAATACTATTATCATGTTAGTAGCTAGCCTTTTAAAACTTTCTCTTACACTCACACTTTAGGTAGGGACTTAAGTTGCACACAACCCTTATTGATTTATAATTTTAGTAAGGGAATTTCATATGAAACACCTTGAACATAAATATGTTTACATGAAAAACTATTTGAGTGATGTAATATCATGAAAGTTAAAAGTTAAAATAAAATACTCTAAGGATTAGGTGATCACATGCCATTTGTATGAGCAAAGAGAAAGTAGATCCTTATCAAGAGGTGGGTCCTATTTGTACAAGAGTGTAGAATCAAGAATAAGTTGAAACCCTAACTCCAAAGGAAACCAAACTCTAGATATAATGTAGAGCTTTCCAAAAAAGTCAAATACAACATGAATGTGGTCTCTCTTATTTTGGGGTTTTCCCCTACATATCTAATAGTTATGGGCATTTTTTCCCTTCGAAATTTTAATATTTTTCAAAATGAATCCTCATGCAAGGTAGTACGTGTAATATGAACATTATTTGCAAATTAATTTATGTTTAGATTATGTTTATTAATTTTTTTCCTTATATTATTATTTAATTGATAAAATTTAAATCATAAATATTTATTATTCTTATTGTTAACTCATTTTATTTCAAGGTTTAATATTTATTAAATAGTGTTTCTCACTATTTACTAAAAACTAAAATATATTAAATGTAATGATAATAAAATAATGTTATATTTTAAGATTGTTATGACATGACATTAATGTGATTAATAGAAATTATATATTTTGATCATAAAATACTTAATTAATAATTAATCTTTTTGATGTGTATAGATAGACTTGGAGTTTTACTTTAAGTGCATAGAGGGTTTTTATTTACTTCAGCACTTGATAGATAGATTTTGAAAAGTTTGAGTGTAGATTGGGGTGTTTTAAGTTCATTTCTAGTTTAATATCAATTGAGATGGCATTCAAGGAACTTAATCAATAATGATGTATTGATAGGAAAAAAATCTCATCGATGAGTAATAAATGTTATTAAAAAAATTAAAGAATGTATTAATATGATAAAAATCCATTGATAATTCACTTAATCATTTATTTTGGCGACTAATTAGTAGTGACCAATTGTTTAGTCATTTATTTGACCAGTTATTAACTCACTTATCTTTTTCTAACCCTATGATTTTAGTCAATGACCAAACTATTCATTTATCTAGTCACTTATAAATTATAAAACATTACTAGAATTTGATCACTTTTAGTAATGTGACTAATTTTTTTAGTCTCATGACTAAAATTTTTAGTTCTATAGTCATTTGTTTACCAAAATTCTACTCATGAAAGTGAGGCCGATTCAAACCTATGCTATGTTTAAGTGAAGGTGAACTTCTCATACTATTATTGTATGTTGATGACTTATTTCTTATAGTTGTAGAGGAGCTCATATCACATTGCATGTGAGATCTTGCAAGAGAGTTTGAGATGAAGGATTTGGGGTTGATGTACTGCTTTCTAGGATTGGATTTGTGGTAGACAGAGGGCAAAATTTTTCTTGGACAAGAGAAATTCTTAATTGATATCTTGAAGCAATTTAGGATGGATAATTTTAATCCCATGTCAACACCACTTGTGAAAAATTGGAGGAATATTGATACTCCTAGATTAGAAGCAATGTACCCTACTTTATAAAGATAGTTGATAGGCTCTCTTATGTATCTAGTCAACACTAGGACAAACATTTGTTTAGCAATGAACTCTCTCAGTTAATTTATGGTGGATCCTAAATGTCTACACTAGATAGCTACAAATCATGTCTTGAGATATCTATGAGGAATCATTGGTTTTGGGCTGAAATATGCTTAGTAGGATTGTCTGAAGCTTGAGGAGTTTACTAATGTAGATTGGGTAAGAAGTAAAATTGATAGGAAGAGAACTTGAGGGTTTAGTTTAACTTTGGGATTAGGAATTTTCACTTGGTATAATAGGAAACAAAATTCAGTTGCACAATGCTTTGCAAGGTTGAGTATATGGTTGCCAGTGTGGCTACATGTGAGACTATTTGGCTTTGTAAGCTTCTACTTGGGCTCTTTGATAAGAAGATAGATCATATTGAGCTATCATTTTGCATGAAACATAATGGTAGGAATCCTCTCAAATTCCTCTCTTCAATAGATAATCTAGGATCAACTCTAAGGTTCTAAATGATCGTGTGATATACTAAAATCTACTCAGTTGAAGATAAATATGTTTTTCATAGGGAGGCCTTTGCTAGTTTTGATGAATTTTGGATAAGATGTTAAATCTTCTTGTTGTTTCAAAAGTAACCAAAATAGAGATATATTTTTGGTATTTTCTATTTTATAATGAATGCAATCTAACAATGCAACTATATGAACTCCTAATTTAACCAAGTGCTAGAGAAGAAAATAAAAAGATAAAGGAAGAAGAGATGAAAGAAAATAGAATGAAAGGGAAATTCCTAACGAACATAAAACATGATAAAAACATGTCTTCAAGTTAAATTTTCAAAAAGATTGGCTAGGAAACCAATAGAAATAGAAGCAGGGCTTCCTCAAATATACTGATGCAATTGCCAATGGAAACTTAGTAAAAACCAAAAGATGTTTCACTTCTCATCCAATTGCAAGGCCACAGAAAGTCTGCTCATGAAAGACAAGAATCTATGTAGGAACAATAGGGTGATCTCTTCTCCAACTTTGTACATCAAAAAAATTCATCAACACACAACAAACACTAGACCTAAAAGATAGCACAATGAAATCAACACAAAGAAAACCATTGGCTCCATTATTATTCATGAACAAGAATCCACAAAAATAACACACTACAACAAGAATAACTAAACTAAGAATGAGAGCACCAATACAATATATTATTGAATCCAAATAATGGCCTAGAATATATGTTACATTCCTAAATTTATAAGAAATCATCTCCTCAATTTGTGTTGAGAGTGAGAGATCTCTTAATGAAAACATATTTTGATAAACTAATAAAACAAAAGCTAATTATATACAAATTGATTCTCTAAATTGTGCTAAGTAGGACTCCACCTATGTTTATATTAATTAATGGGTGCATGAGCATTTACATGACATAAAAATAAATAAAGAAAAAGTACATAAGAAGAAGCAAGCTATAAGAGGATTTGAGAGTCACTGGAAGCTCTAAAAATGGAAGCATGACCTTCTCTAAGCATTTTTAGGAGTTAAACTTTGTTAGAATGCATTTTAGGTGCATGGAAAGCTCTAAGTAAGCAATCAATAGTTAATTGTTCATGCACCTCTAGAATAACACACCTTGTGCACCTTACACACCTTGCACACCTTGTGCATCTTGGTGGTAGGTTCAAAAAATCCAAAATGTTCCTAGTTTTTGAAACTAAAATTCTAGCTTTTGGGTGTTGGCTCCTGATTTAACAGTTTTGAAATTAACTAAGAAACCAAACCAATACATATAAGGCTAGAAAATTCCTATGATATATACATTTGACTGCAATCTTGGGCCAACTATAAAGCATAACCCCTTTTTCACTTTTGGCTCTGCAAGACCTAGGTGGGTTAACCTTGAGGTTCTAATATATGGTACCAGTGAAATTAAACATATAATTTGAACCTTATAAGAGTAGATGAAACCCTTTTGTCTTCTAATACTTATGCAATAACATAGGAACAAAATAGCTACAAATCATAACCTATGAACCCACAAGTTAAGTGAGGGTTAATTCTTTTCAGCCCACTCCAAAATGTTAAAAAATGAATTTATTTGATTAAAAAGATTTGTGAAAATGCCATTCATCTCAGCTTGCATCTGATTTAGTGATCAGTGCCTTATCCACTGCAACATAGGGTCACTACCAGCATGATGACCTAACTTGATTTCTTTAGAATTAAGTTTGTCAACTAAAATCCCCAAACTCCATTCTTATGAAATATCCCCTTCATACACCTAGAAACCCTATCATAACATTCAAGCATTTACTTAACTCCTTAAGTCAAAAGTAACAACAGATCTGACATACAACTCATCCAAGCTACCTTAAATCAAATGAACCTTATTTATTTAATCTCAAAGTCAATAGAATATGAAGAATTAGGAGACATAATAAGAAAACCTAGATAATTTGTGTAAATCTCCTTTAACATTCATCCTTAGAAAAAATTAATACCTAAACCAGTAAAACTAAATGAAACTCAAGATATTTCACATGATCTAGCATTAATTTACATTATCTTAGAGAAAAAATACATGAAATGAAATGAAAGTATGCACAAGAGTGGATGTGTGGCCTTCACTACTAGAGCTTAGCTCAATTAGATAGGAAGCAAAACCAACAACAACCTTGGTTTCATAGTGAAAAATAGAACCCTATTGGAATCATAGAGAAAACTACTAACAACAATAATGAGAAAGAAAGATAATGATATAGAAGAGAATGAATTCCTAAATCTGTTCTGCATGTGGCATGTGTCCACTTGGAAAACCTCCTCATCAAGTTAAAAACATCTCTTGAATCTCTCTCTACAACTACATAAGAAATCCCCATCATTTTTGCCTCCCAAAAGCATAAAGTGATTGAGATATTCAATGGAAATCATAACTCATTATAATGCTTGATTTGAACTCAAGATAACAACAAAAATTACTTAAAAATGAACTTTAGAAGCCAAGAAAACCTTTTATAATCACTTTAGGCTTCAACAAACTTCAATGTTGGCCCCCCAACTAATTTTGATGCCCCATGATGAATTCTGCCTTTTCTTCTTAGAATACCCCAAAAAACACAAATTTGCTTATGGAGTGAACCACTTAATTCCTGCTAAAAAATTGACCCCAAATTTATCTCCTTCTGGTTCTAATGGTATGTTGCACTACATATTTTGGATAAAAATTGCCCACCTAGTGGCCATTTAAAAATCAGGCTCCCAAGCTATGAACAAAGGTTTAAAAAATGGAAAAATGTAAAAGGTCACATTGTTTGAACTATATAAAACATTTTTTTTTTAATCTTTCCATTTTTTGATAATCATGCATTTGAAATCTCTAAATTTTATATTCATTTTCATTCAAATCTCCTTGCCATTTTTCTATTTTCTATTTGCCATCACCATTTGAAATATTATTAATTAATTAAGTAATACATTAATTAGTTCTTTTAATTCCATCATTTTTGGCCTCCCATAGCATCATATCATAATGAATTTCACCTTACGATCTCACAGCACCTAACCTTCTTTGTTTTATCTTTACACTCTTACAAATTTTGTAAGAGTATAAAGCCTCCACACTCTAACTCCTACTCTTAGGGCTTCATCATATCATCAGATCCCTTTGAAAAATTACCTTTTGATCACATAGTGGAAACTCTCCCAGAGCATCATAAAGCCTTTGAAACTTTATTTTTAGTCATATGCTTTCTTGGAACGTAGAAACCTTTCTTCCTATAGGATTTGGTCAAAATTTAGCTAAATTATGTGCTAACCATAGGCCCAGCACACCACTATGAGTCTTGCCTTTGAAAAGGCTTGTCTTATTAGATATTGTGCGTTGTGGGTTGGGGAGTATTTTAAAACATGAGGATGACAACCCACAAAGAATATCGGATTAATGTTTAGACTACCTTCAACTGTGGAAGTCCCATGTTCATGCTTTCTAACTGTGGACACTTTGACAATGAATTCCTTGACATAGCTGCCTCCCTTTTTCAATGTGGGAACTCTCTTTCCAATTGCCAAATTTCTAAAACCTCTCCTATTCATCTCCATTTTTTTTTCTTTATCATAGTTATGGTTTCTAATGATAGGTTGTTTGAGAAGGCATTGTCATCCTATACATGGCTTCCTCCTTGAACACCATAGTCCCCCTTGTTTGCCATGGGTTAGTCTCCTTTATACCCTGCAACCTCCTAAATCTACTCATTTAACTTCTACTTTTCTTAAAGTTTTGGATGCCTCAAGCATTTTCTTTGCCTTTTTTTTTCCTTGGATGCCCCTTCATCTACAATCGTGCTTCAAAGGGCTGACAATGTAGGGGTAGCTACTCTGCTCTTGGCATAAACTTCCCTTTTCTTTTCAAAACTTCTCACATTTCCTTCTTAAATCAACTTTTCTACTTCAAGTAGTAGGCACCCCTTTTTTTGTTCCTTCCTCCAATAGTAGCCAATCATTTTTCAAGCTTCCTCTATTGTGAGTGTATCATAATGAATGGATGATGAGTTTTTCTGTCAATTATGATTTTGTTTAAATACTACTCAAACCTAGCAAGTTGAAATTGGAATGCAATTAAACTACAAGAAATAATGTCTATGGGTTCTTTATAGACTGGTGCACAATTTAAAAACTTCTTTTGATGTTGAAGCATTATAGAATGAGGGTTGACTGAAGGGAATAGAAATGAGCTGCATCTATACTAAATGAATCCTGAATTTTCTTTTCTTTCTCCCTTTCTTTTTCCTCTTGTTTACTCTTATCTGATATGTGGCCATGATATTGATGAGAGGTGAGAGTATAAGCTATTATGCTTGTAATGTCATCATCATAAACAACCATAATTATTTCATCAATGCCAGGAACAAGGGATAACCTTGCTCCTCCTTGATCACCAAATTGACTAACTAATGATACAAATGATGGAATATGATTACCAATGGAATCAAATCGGTGACCTAACCCAGATAGAGAACCCTAAAAATTCTTACTATAGGCCTTGTACAATTCAGAAAAAGAAGCTACAATCCAACTACCAAATTCCTCCAAAATGTAAAATTTCACTAGTGAGGTGGGTGCACTAACCTGTAATCACTCTTGTTCACTTTTATCTTGTACATTTTCAATGTAATCCATACTTTTTGCTTTTATTGTAGTTGGGGATATTTTTATTTTCAACTTGCAAAGGATCATGCTCATTTCTAATAGCATGTTCAATGTTAGCACAAGAATTTCCAAAAGGTATGCTAGTTTTAACCTATTGACCTTGAGATGTTATTTTCACATCTTGAGCTTCAATTGACTAACCCTCACCTTTCTAATTAGTTAGATGCAATTTGTCCGGCCCCCAGAAGTGGATCAATCTATAAAAAAATTGTTTGCAAACAACTTGAATGTCCAAACTAATCCATAGAACATCTAATATCAATTTGATGAAGAATCAATCAATTTGGATCACATTTTAAACTTTTTAAAACTTATTTCACCTCTTTCTACAACTATGATTTTTGCATCAGGAGTTCCTTTGACTAGCCTTAAAAATTGATCCAAATAGATAACTGGGCTCTGAAAACCAGCACACTAATTCTTTGTTTTGCATACTTCTACCATGTCAAATCTCATCTAATGAAAATTTATCAGTCAAAAAATATTGATTGTCAAAGTTGCCCTTTTAGAACTACCTGCAAGAAAACATGTTAGAAAACAATAAATCACGTTTGGTTTTGGCTTTGAAAACTAGGTAAATAGGTACTTGCAGAAACAAAAATTATAGCATTGGTTCACTATCACATGGAGAGTATAAAAATGTGATTTTCACTCATGAAGAATAATATGATGCAAATTCCGAGCAATCAAAGTGGGCTACTCAAAATTTATAGGTTGGAAACATTGACAAAAACATTTTTTGCAAATGGAACCTAGGAAAGTGTATAGATGAATTCATCAAGATTTGAAAATTGGCAAACTTGAAATATTTTTGGCGTAAAAAATAATGGTACAATACATTTGATCTCACTTGTTATAGATCTCATGATATAACATCATGAACAAGGGTTCTAACAAATTTGCACTTCTTGACACCAGTAAAACTTTATAAATTGCATTTGAAAACTAATCAAAGGAACTTTTCATAAGCTCAAAATGGAAACATAGCATGTCTCTGACCTCTAGAATGTAATGCAAAAGGAATTTTAGCATTTGGTTCAATTGGGTCAAAGTTATAATAAGTTAAATAGGGCCTTCCTGAAATCAAAATAATTCACAAATGCATGAAAACAGTAAATGACCAACTTTGAAGGATTCAAAACCTAGTCAAATAGATTTGATATGACTTGAAATATTAAACATAGGTTCTTTTTTATGGACACTAAATGATCCTAGACTATCAAGTCATGCAAAATTTTTGTGTTAAAGATATTCAAAGGCAAACAAGGCTTCCTGTCTCTGTTTGACACTTGGGCAAAAATGCAAAACTTGAAGACAACTCAATATGAAACTTTGTAGAATGGTTTAGAATATTAGTTTATCAATATGAAATATATGCATATGTCAAATGAAGGGTGTTAGAAAACTAAAACACCATCTAGGCCTTGAAATGACAACTAGTTACATATGCACACAAAGCATTCATATGGGGCTCAAAGTGATTCAAAATTTTGAATAGACACTCAAAATGGAAATGTAATTTTGAGTACCATCAATGGCTCTATCTAAGGATGCATGCCCCTTGTGGCTATGGAAAGGATTCAAATCTTTGGATGAAGTAGATAACACACTTGACTTCTCTCGAACAACTTTATTGAAAGCAAGAAATAAATACTCCTACTATGTACATATGATGGCCCTGGGCCACCAAAAAGTTTTCAAAACTCCTTACCTCTATCATACGCCTGATTCTAATTGACATTTTCTTGACATAAACTAAGATTATCTCTCTCATCAATTCCACCAATTAGGTTAGCATCTTGAAACAAAACAATTGACAAAATTGGATTCACACCTCTATTCTCATAGTGCATGTACAAAACAATATTAAATTCTACATCATGCTTACAATGAAAATATGAATCATCTTGATCATAACTACTGATATCAAACTGAGACTAATCATCACTAACTAACTCATTGACACCTTCAACTAGAAACACAAAAGTTTGGTATTCTACTTTATTCAATGAGTTACATGAATGAAATTATAACTCAACTTGTGCATCCAGATATAAAGGGAATATAAAATATGACTTCTACTTATTTGTGACATCAATACTCCATTAATTAGACTAAACATTTTCTGCAACCTCTTGACATTCAAACAACTAATTAGATACCAAATTATAAGAATCATCGTGAAATTGCATGTTCACAATATGTTCATCCATATCAATGTTTTCTTCAAATAACTCATTAGAGTAAATCATTTCATTACTATTACTTTTCTCATCATATGAGAAATCAAAATGTATCTCAGCCTCATGAAAACAAGAAGAAAATGAACCAGCAATGGACCCTATCTTTACATCTTTCTTTTCAACAAAGAAGTTGTCATGTGTATTGATATACAAACTACCATCACATACATCTCCAAAACTTAACAAAGCATATTCTGAACCTATATCTTCTTCAACATCAAATTTAGGGTAAATGACTTCACCATATGGAAATGCAAAATGTGGAAAAGCA
The DNA here is from genome assembly GCA_028749045.1 of Cupressus sempervirens. NCBI lineage: Eukaryota > Viridiplantae > Streptophyta > Pinopsida > Cupressales > Cupressaceae > Cupressus > Cupressus sempervirens. The sequence goes on along the minus strand of CM053787.1, from coordinate 843,525,505 downwards.
TGAGAATCCTTGGATAGATTAGCATACCTTTCAAAATTGTGAGCCAACAAATATAAAATCTCATCAACACTTAACAAGACTCCATCCCTAGTTTCTTCTCTTTGGTTGTGATTATTATCTTGATGGCTTGACACATTTACAATAGTAGACTTATTAGTAACATATTCTGAAAAATTAGAACTCTAATCATCTAATACATCTTCTTCTTTAGACAATACCTCAACAACTGGTATCTTAGCACATTTACATTCATCACTAGTATAAAGACTCTTATTGCTGTTACACTTTTCCTCTTCTTTATAACCATTGTCATAACAAGATGAATCCACACTATTCATGTAATCAAATTTCTAATTACTATCCTTTGATTTATAAAACTAATACTCTTCATCTTCAATATCATTTTCAACAGATTCATTGCATTCATTATCACTAGATTCATTAGCTTTCGAAGAACCTTCAATCTTTATGACAAAATCTTGGATTTCAATAACATTTTCTAACCTTGATTTTGTTGACCAATCAATTGAATATGGCATGAAAAAGTCTAAGAGTAACATTGGCCATGAAGACTTCTTAGGTCTAAAGGAATCATTATGATTCATAACTACAAATTCAAAATTCATGTAAATTTAAAAATCACTAAGACCCTTAATATCACTAGTTATATTTCTTATCATTATGATAGTCTTATAGTGAATCTTTCTTTTTAGCTTAAGAATATTTGCACAAACACTTTCAAGAATTGGCACATCATTTTTAGAACTAGATTCTGAACCCATCTTATAAACTATTAAACATCTACCTCTATTTTCATAGTGCTGAAAACACTAGATGGAGGCAACCATTTTGTTCATTCAACTTTCATGAAGGAAAAATACATGAGAATTGAAAATACCTTTATGCATTGCTATTTGAAACCTCTGATCTCCTAATTGGAATAGGTACAAATATAAAATTCTTCACACTTTAGATAGAATCCTTGTAGAGACACTACCTCCTTGGAGAGGAAAATGAAATCACAATAGTGATTCACCCTTTGAAATCAACTAGTTCAGCAGATACAAACAACCAGATAAACTATCAATTAAGAAAATTATACTTACTCTTTCTCAACAAACTAGATATGCCCATAAATATTGAAAGCCTCTATTATTTAAATCAACCATGCACTAGTACATAGATTTAGACTAGAGTCAGCACTCACATTTAGTGAGAAAAGATCTGAAACCATTTACCATTTGTAAATTCTAAACTAGATGTTGAATATGAAAAACATGAAAATCATTTACACCTTGAAAAGAGAATGCACTTCCTAAATAAATTATTCACTCTAAAACACCCTCAGTAGTGGATGCAGAAACTAAACTAATTGAATGTAGACTTATAAAAGTTATATAACATAATTTACATCCAATCTAACAACATACTACTGTTTATGAATACAGCTTAATTGTGGACATAAAAATTCAACAAGGATATGAAAAGAATACCACAATTCCTCACTGTTGCACTACTTGTGTTTCTCCTACTATATTGAATCTCCTCTTTTAAACTCTCAAGGTTTTTCTACGATTTAGATTCAATACAATCCCCAGCAAAGTCACCATTTTGTTGGCTCTTGATTTAACAGTTTTGAAATTAACCACGACACTAGACCAATACATCTAAGGCTAGCAAATTCCTATGACAAATGCATTTGACTACAATATTGGGCCAACTATAAGGCATAACCCCTTCTTCACTTTTGGCCAACTAATGCAATTAAACATATAATCTAAACCTAATAATAGTAGATGAAACCCTTTTGTCTTTTGATACTTCTGTAATAACATAGGAAAAAAATAGCTAGAAATCATAACCTATGAACTCATAAGCTAAGTGAGGGTTAATTCCTTTTAGCCCACTACAAAATGTGAAAAACTAAATTTATTTAATTAAAAAGATTTATGCAAATGCCCATCATCTTAGCTTGCATTTGATTTAGTGATCAGTGCCTTATCCATTACAACATACAACCACTACTAGTAGGATAATCTAACTTGATTACTTTACAATTAAATTTGTCAACTAAAATCTCCAAACTCCATTCTTATGAAATTTCCCCTTCATACACCTAGAAACCCTATCAAAACATTGAAATGTTTACTTAACTCCTTGACAAAAAAGCAACAATACATCTAACATACAACGCATTCAAACTACCTTAAATCAAATGAACCTTATTCATTTAATCTCAAAGTCAATAGCATATCAAGAATTAGGAAACATAATAAGAAAACCTAGATAATTCATGTAGATCCCCTTTTATATTCATCATTGGAAAGATTGAATACTTAAACTAGTAAAACTAAATAAAACTCAAGATACTTCACATTGTTTAGCATTTATTTTCATTATCTCAGAGAAATAATACATGAAATGAAATGAAAATCTACACAAGAGTGGATGTGTGGCCTTTACTACTAGAGCTTAGCTCAATTAGGTAGGAAGAAAAGCCAACAAAAACCTTGGTTTCATAGTGAAAATTGGAACCCTACTAGTATCATAGAGAAAAATACCAACAACAACAATGAGAAAGAAAGAGGCTGATATAGAAGAGAATGAATTCCTAGATCTATTCTGCATCTAACATATGTCCACTTGGAAAACCTCCTCAACAAGTTAAAAAAATCTCTCTAATCTCTCTATACAACTGTATATGAAATCCCCATCATTTTGGCCTCCCAAAAGCATGAAGTGATTCAAATATTTGACAAAAATCATAACTAATTATGATGAATGATTTGAACTTAAGGCAATAGCAGAAATCAATTAAAATTGAAGTCTAGAAGCCAATAAAACTTTTTAGAATCACTTTAGGCTTAAAAAAACTTCAATGTTGGCCCCCCAAATGATTTTTATGCCCCATGATGAATTATGCCTATTCTTCTTATAATGCCTTGGGAAACACAAATCTACTTATGGAGTCAACCAGTTAATACCTACTCAAAAATTGACCCCATATCTAGAAAATTTATCTCTTCCTAGTTCCTATGGTATGTTACATTGCATATTTTGCATAAAAATTGACCTCTTAGTGGCCCTTTGAAAATCAACCTCCCAAGCCATGAAGAGAGCTTAAAAAAGGAAAAAATTTAAAAGTTCACATAGTTTAAACTATATAAAACATTTAATTTAATTTTAATCTTTGCATTTTTTGAAAATCATGCATTTGAAATATCTAAATTTTATATTCATTTTCATTCAAATCTCCTTGCCACTTGTCCATTTTCTATTTTCTATTTCCATTTGAAACATTTTTAATTAATTAATCAATACATTAATTAATTCTTTTAATTCCATAATTTTTGGCTTCCTGTAGCATCGTATCATAATGAGTTTCTCCTTATGATCTTATAGCATCTAACCTTCTTTTTTTAATCTTTACACTCTTATAAATTTCGTAAGAGCATAAAGCATTCACACTCTACCTCCTGCTCCTATGGTTTTAGCATATCATCAAAGCCCTTTGAAAAATTACCTTCTGACCACATGGTGGAAACTCTCCCAGAGCATTGTAGAGCCTTTAAAACTTTATTTTCAGTTGTATGCTTGCTTGCCACGTTAAAACCTTTCCTCCTACGGGGTTTGGTCAAAATTTACTTGACTTATGTGCCAACCACGGGCCCAACACACCACTACGAGTTTTTCCTTTGCAAAGGCTTATCTTATTAGACATTATGCATTGTGGGTTGGGGAGTATTTAAATACATGAGGATGATAGCCCACAAAGAATGTGGGATTATTGTTTAGACTTCCTTCAACCATGGAACTCCCCTATTCATGCTTTCCAATTGTGGGCACTTTGATAGTTGATTCCTTGTCATAGCTGCCCCCTTTTTTCAACATGGGAACTCTCTTTCCAACTGCTTGATTTTTGAAACCTCTCCTATGTAAAAGCACAAATCTATGTCACTGTTTATGATACCAAAACTTGTTTTGGTCAAATCTCATTTCTTTATCAAAACTAAAATTTTCTCAAAAACTTAAAAAAACTCTTTTATAGATCTTAGATTCAATATCATCATTATATAATTTTTTGAGTGTTTTGATTAGGTATAATATGTTATAATCTCAAAATATTATTAGTTGATATTTCAACATTTCAGAAGATGTTCACTCAAAAAAGGAAAAAAAGAGTAAATCATATCAAAATAAAATAAAATTTATATTTATCTCTAGAGGAGAGAATCCTCTTGATGAATATGTAATTCTTTTTTAAGAAGCTATAGATTTGATAGGAAATTTTTGATGGGAGGAAAAAACTGTTGGATTCTAATAAGGTCAAACTTTAGTACTTATAACAAAGAAAATGTACATCAAAAATAAAAATTCATTTTTTTGTTTACTAGCTATACATATCATCTATAAGATATTTTCATATCAAAACAAAAAAAGATGGTTTGCATATACTTGTTTGAAAGGAACTACATCCTATATTTTTTATAGTTAAAAAGGGACTTCAAAATAAAATAAAATGAATAAATTCTTACTCAAAAATATTATAAAAATTATAGGCATAAAATTCATCAAATTCTACACATTTCATTAGTTTACATCATCATCATATTTTAAACACAAATACCATTTTTTTTGTCATTAATATTGAACTATGACATTCTGATATCCGATTTCTTTATAAAAGGTGACATAGATTTTTGCATTTACCCTCCTATTCATCTCTATTTTTTGATCTTTATCACAAAGGTATGGTTTCCTATGATAGGTAATTTGAGAAAGTGTTTTCTTCCTATACATGGCTTCCTCCTTCAATGCCATAGCCCCCCTTGCTTTCCATGGGTTAGTCTCCTTTATACCGTACTGCTTCCTAATCTGCTCATGCAGCTTCTACATTTCTTATAGTTGTGCATGCCTCAGGAATTTTCTCTACCTCTACTACCTTGGATGCCTCTTGATCTATAATTGTGCTTCAAATAGCTTCCTATCTTCTTTTTATGCATGAGATGCTTTGTAATTGATAACAATGTACAAGTAGATGCTCTGCACTCAGCATAAACTCCCCTTTTCTTTTTAAAACTTCTCATGTTTCCTTCTTAAATCAATTTTTCTACTTCAAGAATTAGGCATCCCTTTTTTGTTCCATCCTCCAACTATAGCCAATTAGTTTGGAAGCTTCCTCTATTCTGGGTGTACCATAATGAACTGATGATGAGTTTTTCTATCAATTATGATTTTATTTAAACACTACTCAAACCTAGCAACTAAACACTGGAATGTGGTTTAACTATAATAAAAAATGTCCATGGTTTCTTTAGAGACTGGTGCATAATATAACAACCCCTTTTGATGTTGAAGCATTATGCAATGAAGGTCAACTAAACGGAATAGAACTGAGTTGCATTTATATCAAATGAATCATCAATTTCCTTTTCTTTCTCCCTTTCTTTTTCCTTTTGTTTACTCTTAATAGATGTGTGGGCATGATATTCATGAGAGGTGAGAACATAAGTGATTATTTTTGTAGGCTCATCATCATAAATAACCATAATTATGTCATCAATGCCAGGAACAAGGGATAACATCGCTCCTCTTTGATCACCAAATTGATTGACTAATGATACAAATGAGGGAATATGATTATCAAGGGAATCAAATTAGGGTGCTAACCCAAATAGAGATCCCTAAAAATTATTACTGTAGGCCTTGTACAAATCAGAAAAAGAAGCTCCAATTCAAATGCCAGATTCCTTTGAACTGTCAGACTTGATTGGTGAGGTGGGTGCACTAACTTATAATCACTCTTTTTCACTTTTATCTTGTACATTTGCAATGTAATCCATACTTTTTTCTTTTACTATAGTTCAGGAGAATTTTTTTTTCAACTTGCAAAGGATCATGATAATTTCTAAAAGCATGTTCAATGTTAACATAAGCATTTAAAAAAGCTATGCAAGTACTAACCTCCTAAACCTAAAATGTTATTTTCACATCTTGAGCTTCAATTGACCGACCCTCACCTTTCTAATCATTCAAAAACAATTATTCAGGCCCCCAAAAGTGGGTTTGACTATAAAAAAAAATTATTTTCAAACAAGTGGAATGTCCAACTAATCCATAGAACATTTGATACCAATTTGATGAAGAATCAATCAATTTGCATAATCTTTTTTAACTTTTAAAACTTATTTCACCTCTTTTTACAACTATGATTTCTGCATCAGGAGGTCCTTTGAATAGCCTTAAAAATTGATTAAAATAGATAAGTGGGCTTTGAAAACCAACACATTGATTCTTTTTTTTACATACTCCTACCCTATCAAATCTCGTATCATGGTGAATTATCATTCAAAAAAATATTGACTATCAAATTTTCCCTTTCAAAACTACCTACAAGCAAAAAATTGGGTGATGGTTCACTATCATGAGGAGAGTATAGATATGTGATTTGGCCACATGATGAATAATAGGACACAAATGGTGAGTGGCCAAACTGGGCAAATCAGAATTTGTAGACTGGAAACACTAACAGAAAAACATTTTTTGCAAATGGAATGATCCTGGAAAAGTGAATAGACGAATTCATCATGATTTTAAAATTGGAATACTTGAAGTATTTTTAGAGTACAACACAGTGGGATAATCCATTCAATCTCACTTATGATAGATCTTGAGATAAAAAATCATAGATAGGGGTTCCAACAAATCCACACTTCTTGACACTAGTAAAACTTTATAAATTGCATTTGGAATCACATTTGAAAACTAATCAAACGGATTTGTCATAAGCTCAAAATGGAAACACAGTATGTCTCTAACCTCTAGAATGTAATTGGAAAAGAAATTTTAGCATAGTTATAACAAGTCAAACAAGGCCTTCCCGAAATCAGAACAATTCACAAACGCATGAAAATAGTAAATCACCCACTTTGAGTGATTCAAAACCTAGTCTAATGGATTCAATATGACTCAAAATTTGAAACATAGGTTCTCTATTAGGGACACTAAATACTCCCAAAGTGGTGAGTCATGCAACATTTTTTATTAAAGATATTCAAAGGTAAACTAGACTTCCTATCACTGTATAACACTTGGGTAAAAATATAGAACTTGAAGACAACTCAAAATGAAACTTTGCAAAATGGTTCAAAATGTTAGCTTATCAATACAAAACATATGCATATGTCAGATGAATGGCATTCAAAAATTGAAATAGCACCCCAGCCTTGAAGTGACAACTAATTACATATGAACAAAAAGCATTCATAGGGGGCTCAAAGTGGTTCAAAATTTGGAATAGACAATCAAAATGGGAATGCAATTTTGAGTGCCATGACTGGGTTTTCTTCCCATTTATCCTAGAGGTGTGTTTGGATATTTTCTCTTGAATTTCTTTATAATTTATACTACATTATTAGCATATAGGAAATATAAAGCTTCATATTTATGCCTAACTATTTGATAATAATTACTGACATCCATTTGAGTCTTTGCAAAATTGTCAAGTCTAGTGTCTAGATCTACCAATACCTCTTTAGTCTTAAATGATTGCATAATATCTTCATCAATAAAATCATTCTCAAAATTTCTTTACAATTTTCCAACCACTAATTTCAATTACTTGAGCTTTATTTTTTACTCATCTTCAAAAATCTCAAGGAGAATAACATCATAATACCTCTTTGCTTCCAAAATTTTCTCTAGAGTTTGGTCTTTTAACTTCTAAATGTCTTCATGAAGTCCTTCCATGATATTTTTTCCTGCATCTATCTTCTACATCTAATATTCTAAGTTATCCAACTCTTTTGCAATATATCCACCCATCAAAGTGTGATATCCTTGACCATTTATTGTTCTCAAAACGTTAAGGTCCTTCTCCTATATTTGCACTTAATCTATCAAACAAAAATCCTAGTTCACTATAGATATCAACTTCATTGCACTAGACTAAATGTAATGTAAGAAGTTTAGATTACCCTATATTATCTATACATGTTTCTACTCAAAATTTTCACACCTTTCCTAACATGGTCCCAAAAATAAATTAACTTGAACATTCTCTTCATCTTTCTTCTCCAATGTTGTAGCAAGAGTAAGTTTTAGGTGATGTTGGTCCAAAGGGCCTACAATTTCATGTAGATAGCCTCTTAGAAACTCATTCTCTTTGCATAGAATCACCAATTCAAACTCATTTCCATCTAACTACCTGAACACCTCCTTGACACCTATAGTGATAATTACTTTAACTGTGTCTATTGTGGGCTTTCTTAACTTGACTTCTTTGATCTAATAGTACCTAGGAGTCAAATATTTGGTATCAACATGTGGAGGAGTGATGGATACATGGGCAAGTATGTCTTGGTATTTATTCTTCATTATGAAGGCCAATTATTGTGCATCACTCATAAATGGCTCAGGATTCTTGATTGATTTTACCAGCTCATCTAGATTCTCCTCAATAGTCATGTCAAACTACCTCTTTTGTTGAATCATAACCTCCCTCTTTAGCCATGTTGGTGTGGTGCCCATGGAAGACATGTATTTTTCTATAGAGGAGGTTTCAACTACTAGCCCTTTACCCTTATCACTCCTTTCTAGAGTCTTCTCCTTGCGAGAGAGATCTCCATTGGGAGTCCATTTATCTATTGTAGCCAAAGTCCTTAACACTATATCTTAAGAAGTTTCCTAATGTTCTTCATCTATCTATCCCTCCTCCGATGCTTCATTGGCTAGCATCTACTTAGGCTCTTCTTTAGGTGTTTCTTTTTCTTGTTCTTTAGTGATAGGAGGGAGAGTAGTGGCTGAACCTTTGTTAAAGAGAGACAAGTATTGAAATGGTGGTGGTGATGTACCTAGAGACCCTTGTGGTAGAGGTGGCATTTGGATCCAATACTCTTACTAAGGTTAGGTCATGGGTGTATCTTGTATCTTTTCACCCACCATTTCAGCTTTAATGAGCACAAAATCAAAATAAAAAATGTTAAAAATATTTATTTCTTGACCTTCTTGATCATCAATCCATTGTTACTACACATCTTTAGAAATGGTAACCTAAATAGATTCCTTAGGAGTGGATGGTGGCATCATAGTGGAGCTTCTTCTTATTGTTTCTTTAATAGACCTAGACAAGTGAGTCCTCTGACTCATAGGGAGATTATCTTCTTGATCTTCTTGAAAAGCCACCTTAGGAATGGTTTTAGGCACCTGAGGGATAGAAATAAATTTCTTCTATAACTTTCCCCTTTGTGTCCTTCTCATAGTAGGCTTAACCTCAGCCTTCTTAGTAGCTAAAGGAGTGGCTTTTTCCTCTTGACTAGGTGGTGATGCCTTTAGTGATTCCTTCTTCAGTTCCTATCCTTGTTCCTATGGGGGTACTTATTCAGTCTCTTATCTTGAGGTCCTTGCTCATCTTGAGGCTCTACTTCTACTGGATCTTATTGAGGTTGCTAAGATGGCTGGGTCTAATCAAGTTTCTCTCTACCCTTTTTATCCCTCTTTTTTAAATCCTTTATATTACCCTCCCTAAAGTACTCAGCGTCCCTCTCATGTCGACGCACCATTTCTAGTCTAACTAGGGATTGAGTAGGGAAAGATAGTACTGTAAATTTTGCAACTTTACCTTAAATTGGGTGTGGTGTAGCTTCAAAGATAACTACCTGAGGAACTGGGTCAAGCTTAAAGGGTTTCTTAATCCATTATGTTGTTAACTATATTATGTGCCTTGTCCTATGATTTATATCTGCATTCTCATCTCTATCTATCTTAGCATTCATGATCAGTGTATCATATATCTTGTCTCAATTATAGAAGGGATCCAAGACATCTTGAGTATCTTGTTGAATAGCCTTGAGTGGGACCTTTATTTTTAAGGAACTTCTCCCATATATAGAGTAATCCTACAATAATCCCTTATTAAATATCATAGAAATCTATCATGTTCAAAGAATTGTTTTCTGTTGCATCTTCATGGACAAACTACTTTCCTACCAAATGTTGAACTCTACCAATATTATCAAAATAAGGATGAGGTGAGTTGTAATCCGCTAAGGGATATTGATCCCATTCTTAATCAAAAGTCATGATATCATGTTTTTGTTTAACCTGAACTACACCTATAGTAATAGGCCATACCCATATCTTATTTTACTATTTTCTCACTCTATCATATGCATATATGATTTTTATAGTAATCTACAACATAATAAGTTTTTCTGATAGATACCTTAGGAGTTCCCTTGGATTCACATCCTACCAACTACCCTTAAGTAAGTAAACATTTTAAACTAGATATAATAGGCACCAATCTCTGCAATTCTTGATGTCACCACTACTGACATCCTCTTAGCATAATCACCCTCTATGAATTAGATGATTGAAATATGAAACCATCATTCACTATCTTGTATTCCTTGATTTGATCTAAGATATTTTTCCTTGCCAATTGGTAGTATACCATATAAGGCCATGCATTAGCATCTCACATTTTACCCTTCTTATAAAGACCTAGGTAATCCATGTATGATGTCATATAGAATCTTCAATCATCTTGTACTCTTATGAGTTGTTCATAGAGGTTGTCACAGAGGATAATAGCCCAGTCTATTACCATTTTTGTCATTTTTAGTATATCAATAAAATGGACCATCTAGATATTAAGATGTTTGACTTCTAGTAAGCCCATGACTTGGCTCAAAAGAACAATAATATATCTGATGTTATCCTTCATATGTCCTTGTCTCGTGTTTACCTTTCTAGTTATGTGTCCCATAAGTGTTCTATGAATAAAAAATGAAGATTGTGTCATTTCTAGAGCTATCTTTTTAGTCTCACTATACCTTTTTTCTTCTCAATCATACATTATCTTAACATACTAATCAACTATTGGGAGATGTAAAAAAAATTCCATGTTACTAGGTCTTAGATCCAAGACTATCTCCCTTGTAATGCTGTTCACCACCTTCTTCTCACGTACATAATTCTCTGCTAATTCCATGATAAGTTTAGAGGATTGCATAGATGTGGGATGTGATTCCACATTGACTAATCCTAAGAGGATCATTGTTGACACCAAGATAAACCTCTCTTTAGGTTTGTTTCATATTGTGAGGAAAACATTCCAATCAATGTAGCTAAGCTCAATGCATCTATCCTCCAAATGTCTATCTTGAAAACATCATTTCTTTGGTGCACCTTGAAATTTGAGTACTATGGGCTTTGGAGCCAACTTTTCTACAAGAAAAGATGATGAGGATGCCATTTTATCTACACACAAGAAAAAAACACCATTCAAAATAGAAGAAAACAACATGAAAATTTGAAATTATGCAATTTTTTTACAAGTGCACTGGTGCATCTAGTGCACTTGCACACCTTGAGGAGGTGTGCATGTGTGATAAGTGTAATAGTGTACACCTTCATAAAAACTCCCTCTTCTCACCTTTTTTCCTCATTTTTAGCACTACATTTTCTCAATTAGAGGACCCATGGCTTGACCAAGACTCTAGTTTTAGTTTGGAAAAATGATCTGAGGCCCTAGACTAGGGGTCTAGAATTTTTTTTTTTACTAGGCGGTCCCCATTTCTAGGAGAAATGGGGTGTGCATTGTGAAACCACAAAAAATAGCCCCCCAAAAAAGGAAGAAATAAAAAATTACTTTTCTTCATCAGCAAGAATTTATCTGACATGTGCCAAATACCAACTGAATACAAAACACTTAAAGAATATTTTGAGTTTCTTCATAGTCAAAATTTTAGAATCTTGAATCTTCAAGCCCATTCTGTTCTTAGTTTATTAAATTCTTTTGACATATCAAAATGAAATCTATTGTGAGCTTCTATGAACTTGGACAAAATCTTTCATCCCACTAGTCCATTGATGAAGAATATTTCTCAATCACTTATCTAACTAGACAAGAGAATCCATTCTGAGGGCTCTTTATGGGTTATCACTTTTTACATTTGAGGTCCTAGGAAATCTTCTAAATTTGTGTCCACGGAGCTTGCATGTTTCCATTTGATTCTTCCATCAAGAAATTTGCATAGATATTGGATAGCCATTTTGGAGTGCATATCCCTAATGTTAGATTACCATTGTCAGACCATTTGGAATATTTCATTCTTAATAGCACCTTCTTCTTCTTCATTTCTTTATGTGCCCTAACCATGCTTAAACTATGTGGGCAAGGCATTGGTGTCATTTCTCATATTATTTCTTTAGTTCATAACCTCTACATTCCTCTTTTAAGAACTTTATGTAAACTCTCATGCCAAATAGTGACCTTAGCAATTCCTTGAAAGGATCTTTTATTTGAACCAGTAGAGTTTAGATATTTGTTGTTTTTATCAACCTTGATTTGGAAACACCAAGATAGTCAACCGTTTAAAGTTGTGAAACGTTGAGAACTATTGATCTGCAATTCTAATTTGAAGACTTATAGTACTTTATTACTACAAGTAACATCCATTCTCTAGTTGGTATAGGAAAAAAAATCATCTAAATGCTTTGACAAAGAAATACCTCTTCCCAAAAATCAAAACTAGAAAGATTGGTTTATGAAATGTGCCAAGATAGAATCTTGATTACACCTAATCTCTAAACTGACTCAACATTGGAAGAAAACACACAACTAAAATAAAATACACAACTAAAAGAAAACACTTAACTGAAATTAAAAACTCAACTAAAAGAAAACACTAAACTGAAAACAAACTCAATTGCATAAGCTAAACACGCTTGTAGAATTTTTTTAATTTTTATTTTGAAATGTTTTCCACTTTTAGGCCTCATTTTCAAGGAAGTACCCATTTATTAGAAATGGAACCAATTCCCCTTGTAAATAAATCATCCTAAAATTATTATCTCCCAAAATGTCTTTGATTTGATAAGGGCCAATCTAAAAATCTTGAAACTTAGTGTGGCTGCCCAACTTTTCATTTTCCTTGTCCCCCAGAAGAGAAAGGTTGGATATTCTGAAAGATTTGATTATGGCCCACTTGTTAAATTTCCTTTTGATTATGGCAAGATGTTTTTCCATGTGGTCTAAAGTAGCTATCTATTTCACATTCATTTCCAAGAGAGTCATTAATCTGATCTAAACCTTCTCAATGACTTCAATGTACCCACTAATACATTTCAAAATAAAAATCCTTAGGTTAAGTGGGAAGACTAGCTCCTGTCCTTAGACAAGAAAATATGGGGATGTTCCTAAAGGGTTTTTGACCCAAACTTGGTCTATCCATAATGCACATTTAAGTTGAATGTGACAATTTCTAGGGTTTTCCTTCAACAAACATCTTATTAATATGATCACGTTCTTAATTGTATATTTAGCCACACCATTTCCTTATAGATAGTAATTTAAAGAGAACTTGATTATAACCTAATTGTCCAATGCCCACTAGGTAAGGAATGTTGATGCAAGGGCTCATCCATTATTTTAAACAAGGGAGAATGACATCCCAAATCTGGTAACAATATATTATTTCAATCCAAATGTAATGTAACAAGTTTAAATTAACTTGTATTATCTATACACCTTTTTTCTAAAAATTGTCATAGCATTGTTGACATTGTCCCAAAAGTTAAAACATTCCCTTTATCTTTCTTCTCTAATGCCATAGCAGGAGTAAGTTCTAGGTGATCTTGGTCCAAAATGCCTACAATTTCATGTAGATAGACTCTGAGAAGCTCATTTTGGTACAACATCACCAATTCAGACTCATTTTCATCTAACTACTTGACACCTGTAGTGATAATTACTAAATAGTCATGTCTACCCTAGACTTTCCTAAGAGGAAATCTTTAATTTGAGAGTCCTTACGAGTCAAATCTTTGGTATTATCTTGTTGAGGAGGGATGACTATATGAGAAAGTAAGTCATGGTCTTTATTCTTCATTATGAAGGCCAATTGTTTCACATCACTCATAGGTGGGTTAGGATTCTTTATTTCTTTTACCAGCTCATCCATACTCTTCTCAACGACCATTTCCAACTGTCAATTTTACTAAATTGCAACCTCCCTCTCCAACCATGCTAGTGTAGTGTCCATAGAAGACATGTATTTTATTGAAGAGGAGGTTTTCATTACTGGCCCTTTATCCTTATCTCTCCTTTTGAGAATCTTCTCCTTTTGGGAGACATCTTCATTGGGAGTCCCTATATCTATTGTAGCCAAAGTCCTTGCGTCTATATTTTGATAATTTTGTTGAGGTTCTTTGGGTACTATTTCTCCTCTAATACTTCACTAGTTGGCATCTAATCGGGCTCTTTTTAAGCACTACTTGTTCTTGTTCTTTAGTGATAGGAGGGAGAGGAGTGGCTGAACCTTTGTCCAAGAAAGAAAAGTCCTAAAATGGTGGTTGTGATGTACCTAGAGACCCTTGTTGTAGAGGTGGGATTTGGTTCTAATCCTCATTAAAAGGTTTTTTCATGGATGTATCTCGTATCTTTTCACCTAGCATTTTAGTTCCCATGGGCACAAAATCAAAATTAGAAATTTTGAAAATATCTATTTCTTACCCTTCCTGATCATAAATCCACTACTACTACTCATCTTTAGAAATGCTAACGTGAATAGTTTACTTAGGAATGTGTGGTGGCATTATAGTGGAGCTTCTTCTTCTTATTTCTTAAAAAGCCCTAGCCAAGTGATTCCTCTTACTCAAGGGGAGATTATCTTCTTCATCTTCATCATCATCCACCTTGGGGATGGTTTTAAGAACTTGAAGGATGGGAATTAAATTTTTTCTATAACTTTCCCATTCGTGTCCTCAAAGTAGGACCAAACTTAGCCTTCTTAGTAGGTGAAGGAGTTGCTTCTTCTTCTTAACTAGGTAGTGAAACCTCCAGTTCTTCCTTCTCTAGTTCCAATTTTTATTCCTATGGGGGCACTTGTTTAGTCTCTCGATCCTGAGCTGCTTGTTCATTTCGACACTTTGCTTCAACTAGATCTTGCTGAGGTTGCTGAGATGGCTAGGCTTGATCAATTTTCTCACTCCCCTTTGCGTCCCTCCTTTTCTTATTCATTCTTTATCCTCCCTAAATTAGTCAACATCCCTATTATGTCAATGCATTATTTCTACTCTGACTTGGGATTGAGCAAGGAAACTTGGTACTATAACTTTTGCACTGTTCCCCTTAATTGGTGGTGTTGTGGCTTGAAAGATAACTACTTGATGAACTAGGTCAAGCTTAAAGGGTTTCTTAATCCATTCTCTTATTAGCTATATTATGTGTCATTCCCTATGACTTATATCCACATTCTCATATCTCTCTATCTCAATATTCATGATCAACCTATCATACATATTGTCTCAACTCTAGAAGGGATCCAAGGCATCTTAAGTGTCTTACTGAATAGCCTTGAGTGAGACCTTTACTTTTAAGGTGCTCCCTTCTAGATATGGATTTATCCTATAGTAATCCCTTATTTAGTTATCATAGTTATCTATCACATTCATCTAATGATCTTCTATTGCATCTTCATGCAAAAAATACTTTCCTACCAAATGTTAAACTCTAACAATATTATCAAAATAAGGATGAGGGGAGTTGTAATGCACTAAGGGATATTGATCATATTCTAAATCAAGGTCATGATATCAAGTTTTTGTTTGACCTTAAATGTACCTATAGTAATAGGAGATACCCATGTCTTTTTATGTTGTTTCCTCACTCTACCATACATAGATGTGAGCCATCTAGCAATCTCCAATAGAATGAGTCTTTCTGATGGATATCTCAAGAGTTTCTTTAGATTGACTATCATACTAGTTACCATTAGGTAAGTGATTATTTTAAACTAGATGTAATAGATGTCAATTTCTACAATCATTGTTGCTACCTCTACTAACATCCTTTTAGCATAATCACCCTCTCTAAATTAGATGATTGAAAATATGAAAGCATCATTCACTATTTGGTATTAATTACTCTGATATAAGAGAATATTTTTTACCATTTGGGGCTACACCACATAAGTCCATGAATTAGTATTGTGCATGCTTCCCTTCTTATAAAGACTTGGGTAATCCATTGTTCTAGCCACCATGAAATAGACCACATATGATGTCATATAGAATCTTGGATAGGGTTGTAATCCTATGATCTATTCATGTAGGTTAGGTTATCACTGAGGATAGTAGCCAAGTCTATTGGCACTTTTGTCAGTTTGATTGTGTCAATGAAATGAACCATCTAGATATTAAGATGTCTAGCTATTGGTAAGCCCATGACTTGGTTCAAAAGTACAATAGAATATTCTATATCATTGTTTATATATCCTCATGTCATCTCTACCTTTCCATCTCTATGTCCCATAGTTGTTATATCAATAAAATATCAAGATTGTATCATTTCTAAAGATGGCTTTTCATTCTTGTTATACCATCTTTCTTCTTGGTCATAGGTAATCTTAACATACCGACCAACTCTTGGGAGATGGAAAACTTTATCAATGTTCCTAGGTCTTAGGTCCAAAACTATATCCCCTATAATACTCTTAACCACCTTCTCCTTAGGTACATAGTTCTTTGTTGATTCCATCATTAGTTGAAAGCACTACACAGATGTGGGATGTGATGGTGTATTCACTAATTTTGCCTTGATCATCACTAATTCCATGGAGGACCTCCCTTTAGGTTTGTTGCATATTATGAGAAAAACATTCCAATCAATGTAGCCAAGCTTAGTTTCTCTAATCTCTAAATGTCCATCTTGAAAATGTGATTTCTTTGGTACATCTTGAAATTTGAATACTATGAGCTTTGGAGCCATCTTTTCTACAAGTATAGATGATAAGGATACCATTTTATCTACACACAAGAAAAAAAATACCATTCTAGAAATTTCAAAATTATTCATTGACAATTTGTAACACTTCATCAAGTGAAGGAAAAGGGTAGTTATCCTTTTGAGATGCTAGGTTCAAATTGTGAAAATCCACACAAAGGTTAATCTCTCATATCTCTTTCCTCATTGGAACCAAGTTAGCCACCCATGTAGAATGGAAAATGGGGAAGATAATGTTAGTATCAAGTAATTTCTTGACTTCCTTCATTATCGATGGTTCAATAATAGGATTAATAAGTGTTTTCCTTTGTCGTCCAGGTTTGCCATCTAGTTTTAATGGAATGCTATGTGTGATGATTTTAGAATCATATGTTTTGAGTTCTTCATAACTCCAAGCAATGACAATTTTTTACTTCCTAAGCAATTGGAGCATATCTTCCCTTTCCTACATGTCGCACGTCCTTTTGGCCCTTACCATTGTAGGATCTTCATCTACACCTAGATTAGGCTATGTGTAGGATCATGGTCAACCAAACTATGCTCTTAAATGATAGTAAAAACTCAAAAAAATAGTGTTATGTAAACTTGACGTGTAATTTTCTACTTGTTTTTGACTTTATATCAAAAATTTTAGAGAAAAGAATCTCCAAAAAATTGAATCTAGTTTCTAAACTACTAGGACTTATCTCTAAAACAAAAAATTGATTGGTCAACATTTTGAATTTTAATGCAATATTACAAAAATTTGAGAGCGAAAATAAGAAGTAGATGTATGTCTGACCACCTCAATCAAAATCAAATGATAATATTTTTTAATAATATTCTAGATACAAGTAGTAGACTCATGCCTAGATGTGACACATATTTTTGGGTATTTTTATTCTAAATAAAAAATTACTAATTAATTTTTGACTTTAGTATTTTTGGATTAAAAAATCTTGCATGTCTGACCACCTTAACTAATTCAAAACTCTACAAAATTCAATTTTTCATTTTCTTTCCTTTTAGTAGAAGAAACATAGAATGTGAAGCATCTTTTGGATTTAAAAAATGGGTTTCCGTTTAAAAGTTATTGTTGTTTCTCAAGTAGTGTGTTAGTCAGCACTTTATACATAACTCCATTAGAAAATAAGTAATAATTACTTACTAAAATCATAATTTGACAAACCCTACACTTATGGAAAGATAAGAACTTTCTTTAAAAACTCTTTTCATTTCATCAAATTTTGGTGAAAAAAGGGTTGTTAACTACATGTTTGAAGTAAAAATCACATAAAAATAGGCCAAAAGCACATTTTTAGGATGTTTCTAAAGTTGACCATATAGGTTTGGTATCAAAAGATATAGTAGACCTGATAAAGATACTAATTATTTTTAGTTAGTATCAGGGTGGGTGGGAAAAATGTTTGAATAGGTTGTGAAATGGTTTGAGATAATTTAGAACTGCAAATTTTCTAGATTGCCACTTTTCGGCACACCATGATCCTACACATACCGATTATATGAATTACATTCCTTGATTCCTTTTTCTTTAACTATCCTCTTGCTAAGTGTCAATTAATTATGACCAAAGATGCATTTCAACTCAACCATCCCCTTAGTGATAGTTTTGGTTTTCAAATTGAGAATCCCATCTTCATCTTCGAGTTCTTCATCCTTAGGTTTGTCATTAGGAGTGTTATCAATTTCTTGTCCTGTAAAATGGTTTTTGCACATGATAAACCCAAGGATACATTGTTCATCTTGGAAAAATTGGAAGTTCATAATGTTTTCCATGATAGATGGGGCAGAAAAAAATTCTACTAAAATTATTTTCAAACCTTCGAAGTCATCCACTAAATCCCATAATATCTTTTAGTAAGCAATTAATGTCCTATCATTGCAAGAGTAAATTGATTCCACTTTTCTAGTCGCCAAATACGAGTCTCCTTAAATTATGAGAGTTCTAACTCCCTTCTCTACTATAAAGAGAGGTTCATTAATCAAGGCTTCATACTCTACAATATTGTTTGTACATCTAAATTGTAATTGATATGCTACATATAAAGACCTACCTTTTATATTGATTAATTCAATACCTGCATCAGCTCCTAATTTTCATTTAGAGTCATTGAACCCAAGTGTCTAGATTGGTTCTTCTTTGGTCTTCCTAGACTTATGCTTGTTCATTCATAACTTTTGTTTTACTTGAACCTTAAAGGATTGTTCCTTTGGGATCCATTGTAATCTCTCATGTGGTGGACTAAATGATTTTCATTGTTTATCTTTGATATGGGAGGCACATGTTTCTCTTTGTGATCTTGAATTTCACCAATCAATTCTATAATTTGTTATGTTGGAAATATAGGATAGACTAGGTTATTAAGAGGGGAGGGGTGAATTAGGAACCAAGAAAAAATTTAATCTTATTTCATCAATTAATCCTTCATATATATTATAATCTAATTGCATGCATGAAAGACTTAAAATAGTAAAACATTCATATCACTTTAACTCAAGATATGGTGACCCAGAAACCTTCAAAATAGAAAGTAAAACTTCGGTGGGGATGACACCCACAAGCTTTAGCACTATAGTATAAAGTTGGCTGGTTAAGGCTTACAATTGATCACTTCTACTGATTTTCCTTGTTAGGAGCATTAAGGACTACTAAGTGCACCTTGTTAAAGGATTTACAAAACATACAATGAAGTATGCACTTGGTAAAGAGATTTGAAAAATATTGCTAAGTCTACTCAGTTAAAGGATTTAGATGATAAACCTATTAGGATGAACCAGTGGCTGATCTTTGATCTACAACCCTCATTTTCTAGTTGAGATTCCTTTTAAATGTGAAGATCATCTTACGATGATAGATGAATCTGTTTTGCTCCTTATACTAATTTTAGCCTTTTCACTTCACACTTTTTCTCTTTATATTTACATCATTTTCATTTCTTACACACACTTGGATATGATATAATATATTATATATATATATATATATATATATTAATCCAAAAAAAAAAAAAACATCAAAGTTAGATACAACATAGATTTCCAATAAGATAACACAGCTAGCTCAATTGCTAGCACTCAAGTTCCAAAGAAAAACTTGGTGAGGTTTTGATACTCAACAACCATTGTCAACACTTGACATCATCATGCATTGGGTAGAAAAAGAATCTTGATTCATACTAATCACTTCAAATTAGTCTAAACTTGGTCAACACTAGTGACTTGGTGAATACTATGAAACTGAAAATATAAACTAAATCACTTGGTTGATGCTCCTTGGCATGGTCAACACTAGAAATTCACATTACTGAAATTGTAAGCTCAATAGACACTGAAGACCATAGTTGAAATAGTTAATACTATGAAGCTTAGTTAGAACTATCATTGATCAACTTTGTAAATACTACTCAGCATGAACTAAATACTAGTTCTAGAACTTGATAGCAATTGTAGAAATCAATAATAACTATATTGATCAGTATTAATTATAGCACTCAATTAACACTACAAACTAAAAGATAAGCTCAATAGTAGCTTGACCAATTGACTAAATGTGACTCACTAATAAACGAACTTGACCTTAATGTAAACATAGGTCAACCTGAGGCTTAGGATGAACAAGTATCAAAGTCCAACCTTGGTCTTTTATAAAATTTCTCCTTCTTTGGATCTTTATCATTCCTATTGGAGGAGAAGATAAACCTCCACAATTTAAAGAGGTATCACTATATGATGCATTGAGATCTTCTACCTCTTCTCTATCTTTCCCCATGACTTTATAGATGTATGTGGAACTTGGATTTTCCATGGGTACTTCTTTTGGAACTTGGTCACTCTTTAGTTCAATTATCTAAGTTACGACTAAAGCAGTTGCTTCTTGGCAATGTGAACATTTGAACTCTAAATGACTAACTTTGTGCAATCTTCAAAATCTAGGAAGTAGAAAAATACTTGGGTCTAATTCTTCACCTAGGCATTGTAATTTCACCACCATGGTTCTTCCATTTTGGTCATCTCTTACTTTGGTTGTATCATAACCCATGACTTTTTAAGAGCCTAAATTTGATTGTATAAATTCTACCTTGTTTTATGTACTGTATTATGTAATCATTACTTTCAATTTTGGCTCAACATCAATCTTGATTTAATTATTCAAACCTTTCTAAGACAACCATAGCTGGGTAAAATCAATTGAAAACCATCCTCTTAAGCATTTTGTCCACTCTCTACTTAGTAGAAATCCATATGTTTTAGGAATTTCAACCACATGTATGTCTATGATATCTTGAATTTGGGGGTCAACTGTCAACTATATCCAAACATCTTTCAACACACCAATCACTTTTACTTCTATTGTGTTAAGTTGTATCACTATTCGATTAGAGGGCTGAGGAGTGACTCCTAACCTTTGTGCTATCAAAAGTGATATGATGTTACAAGAAGCTCCTAAATCATCAAGGAAATTGTGAAGATTCTTCCAATAAATTATGATGCTAAGAAAAAAGGAAGGCACCACAACATTGTCTTTAAACATAGTTGGCATGGCCTTTGAAGCATTAACTTGTTGTGACACCATCTTTTGAGGGACAATATTTGCATTAGGGGTTGTATTCATATGATTGAGAGTTTTCATTAGCTCTTCCTACTGATTGTGACAATTTTGTAATGTGTTGAGCATGAAAATGTTGGTCTTCGTTTATTTTAAATATTTTGTTGCACTATACATTTCAATAGACCATGCAATATTCTTCAATCTTTTGGCACATTTCCTTGACGATTTTGTTTTCCTCCATATGGGGGTCTAATAGGTCTTGGATTGTTACTTTCTTTTGGATCTAGAGGAGTTGGTTATAATGTATGACGTATACCATCAGTCATGGGTTTTTTCTGACTTTACAAATCACAAGTATTCTAATTATTATTCTAGACTAAATGGAATGGAAAATTATTTTTTGGGTTGTTGTTCCATTCATGTGATCTATGCAGAATCATAGAAGTCTAGCAACATAGCATTGGATTACATATGGGGTTCATTAATATTGGCTTGTGAATTTTGATTCACTTCTTGATTTCCATTGTAATATGAGCCATCATTGTTACATACATTCTAATTACTATCATAGTAATTGATGTCCATATATTGGGCATTTTTTTTGTTATTATCCACAAGAATGCTTCCATTGTTTGGATGAGTGTTCTATTGTCAATTCTATCTTTGGAAACCATTGGTGTGATCAGGAGGATTGGAATGGTTTCCTACATTATTATTTCCTTCATTATTATTTCTACCAAATTTCTTATTGTAGTTCAAAGAATAATTGTTGTTTTTGTAAGGGCAATAATTTATTCTCTAAAAGTTGTTCCTTTTTCCTTGTGAAAACCTCAAACAGGTCAACTCATTGGTGATTTGAGACATGGTCTTTATTTGACCAAGCTTAGATGCTATGCTATTTTCTATTTCAATGGATGTTGCTACCTATTTCTCAAAGAAAAGAACTTTTGTAGGCTCATATCATGGGTATGTTATAGACAGAACTAGTGAAGTGGGTGCCTGTTGTAGTGGAATTGGATTCATTTGTATCAATTGGCTAAGTGTCACTGCTGCTCCAACAAGGTATGTTTGGTATGTAGTAATAGCTTGAGCTACAGGCATCAATCCTCCTCCATGAGGAATGGCTTGTTTCCTGAACGGAATTGCTTCTGAGAAGACTTCTTTTAATGTGTCAATATTTGAGGTAGGAAGTCTTCTTAGAAAAATAATTGTAAGATGGTCCATAGAATTTAGATATATCTGAATTGTGGCTTCAACTGGTATAGTGCATGGCATTTCTAGCTTGTGATATGCCATAAGAAATCAATGATTGAAGCATGAAATTGTTTTAGATGGGTCCCTTTTCATTGGTATGAATTGATGATGTATCATATCTAGGTTGATGAATATTTTGAATTGTTTGAAGAATAATTTTTCAAAACTGTCCCCCTCTACAATGCATCCTAGTGGCAAATTGACATACTTGTTAAAGAAAAATTCTCCCAATGAGTTTGGGAATAAGAAAAGAATCACTTTCTCATTATCAATTTTATTTCGGTTGCAATTTTCTTTCAAAACCTTAATGTGATCTTTAGTTGTTCTTTTCTCTCCATAGATGAACCTTGGGTAAAATTTCTTAGGATCCTTAGGAAGGTTGTTAACATCAACTGTCAAGTTGATTGGCGAGTCTCCAATATTTTCAGAATAGGCCATTGGAGGAGGATTTGCTGGAATGATATGTGGTTGGTTTGGAGGTGGAACTAAGGAAATGGCAAAATGTTGAATGTAAGTGATAGAATTCTAGGAAATCCTTTATCACTACGAGGCTTATGAAAATGATCGAGTTCTAATAATTCTAGCTCACTATATGAAGATCTTAAAGATTGCTAAAATGGAGATCTTGGATCAAGATCTTCTAGCTTGTGTTAACTGTGGAAAAAGTGAAACTCTACAAAAGAACACTTTCTAAAAAATATAGCATGCCTTGCACACCTTTGGATAGCGATGGAAAAATATTTTTCTAAACATGTAAAAAAATGTAGAATTTTGAAATTTCAAGGGTTTTTCTCCTATTCTGAATGGCATTTTTTCTTGAGTATAGGTAAAATGGCATCCTTGTTATCTTCTCTTGCAAAATAGATGGCTACAAATCATGTAGTATTCAAATTTCAAGGTGCACCAAAGAATTCATTTATTCAAGATGGAAATTTAAAGATGAAAGACACTGAGCTTGGCCAAATGGATTGGAATGTTTTCCTCACAATATGCACCAAACCTAAAGAGAGGTCTACCATGGTGTAAGTAATGATTAGATCAGGATCAATGAATGCAACATTACATCCCACATCCATGTAGTCCTCTAAACTTATTGTGGCATTAGTAGAGATTAATGTACCCGAGGAGAAGGTGGTGAAGATCATTATAGGGGAGATAGTCTTGGACCTAAGACCTAGGAACATCGAGAAAGTTTTCCATCTCCAAAGAGCTGAATAGTATGTTAAGATAACCTATGACCAAGAAAAAGGATGGTATAGGGAGAATGAAAAGGCAGATTCAAAAAAAATACAATTTTCATTTTTGATTGATAGAGCACCTATGGGACATAGAGCTGGAAAGCTAAACATAACACAAGAATATATGAAGGATGACATCAAATATGCTATTGTGCTTTTGAGCAAAGTCATTGGATTACCAACAGATGGACATATTAATATATAGATGGTCCATTTCACTAATGCAATCAAAATAGCCAAAATGCCAATAGATTGGGCTACTATACTTAGTGATAACCTAAATTGAACCTTTCATAGGAGTACAAGCCAATCCAAGATTCTATATGACATCATACATGGTGTATTTGCCAGCCATCTAGAATGATGGATGACCTAGGTCTTTATAAGAAGGGTAGCATACAAGATGTTAATGCATGGCCTTATGTGGTACACCACCAAATGGTATAGAAAAATCTCTCAGATCAGAGCAAGGAATGTTAGATAGTGAATGATTCTTTCATATTTTCAATCATTTTATGCATAGAGGTTGATTATGGTAAGAGGATATTAATAGATGTAGCAACTAGGATCATAGAGATCCATGCCTATTACATCCAATTGAAAACATTCACATACCTAAGGGTAGTTGGTGTTTCAATGAATCCAGAAAATAACCCGAGATTTCAACCAAAAAGATTCATTCTATTAGAGATTTCTAGACAACTCACATATGCATATGGTAGAGTCGGGAAACAACATAAGAAGACATGAGTATGGCCTATTACTATAGGTGCATTTGAGGTCAAACAAAAATAGGATATCATGACCTTTGATTCAAAATGGGATCAACATCCCATAGAGAGGATTATAACTCCCCTCATGCTTATTTTGACAATATTAGACGAGCTCAACATTTGGTAGGAAATTAGTTGGTGCACAAAGATACTATAAAAGATCATTGTATGAACATGATAGATGACTATGATATTTGAATAAGCGATTATTGTATGATATCTAAATAAGGGATTATCAAAGGATGACTCTATATCTATCAGGAAGCACATCAAAAATAAAGGTCCTACTCAAGGTTGTTCAACAAGACACTCAAGATGTCTTGGATCCCTTGTATAACTAAGACAAGATATGTGATAGGCTGATCATTAATGTTGAGATAGACAAAGATGAGAATGTGGGTATAAGTGAAAGGGAAAGAAAGATATTCTAGTTAAAAAGAGAATGGATTAAGAAACCCTTTAAGATTGATGTAGTTCCTCAAGAATTTATCTTTCAAGCCTCATCATGCCCAATTAAGGGTAAAGGTGCAAAAGTTAAAGTACCAATGTTTCCCACTCATTCCCTAGTTAGACCAAAAATGGTACATTAGCATGAGAGTGACATTGAGTAATTTAGGGTGGATAAGGGAAAGAATAAAAGAATGATTGAGAATAGGGGACCAAGAAAATTGATTAGGCCCAGCCATCTCATCAACCTCAACAAGATCTAATAGAAGAAAAGGTTCAAAATGAGCAAGCAACTCAAGATCAAGAGACTGAAAAAGTGCCCCCATAGGAATAGGAATAGGAACTGTAGTAGGAAGTAATAGAGGTTTCACCACTTGGTCAAGAGGAAGAATAAATTCCTTCAATTGTTGAGAAGTCTAAGGTTTGGCCTAATGTGAGAAGGACACAAAGTGGAAAGTTATAGACTAAATTTATTCCCATCCCTTAGGTTCTTGAAACCATCCCTAAGATGGATGATGAAGAAGATAATATTCCCTTGAGATAGAGGACTCACCTAGCTAGGGATGCTTAATATATAAGAAGAAGAAGCTCCATTGTAATGCTACCATCCATTTCTAAGGAACGTATTCAAGTTACCATTTTTGAAGATGAGTAACAACAATGGATTGATGATCAAGAAGGGAAAGAAAAAGGTATTTTTAGCATTTTAGATTTTGATATGATGCCCATGGAAATCAAAATGGTGGGTGACAAGATACAAGATACACCCATGAGCCAACCTTTAGGAGAAGATTGGAATGAAAAGATACCTCTAGCACAAGGGTCTCTAGGTACATCACCACCACCATTTCATGACTTGTCTTTCTTGGACAAAGGATCAACCACTCCTCTCCCTCCTAGCACTAAAGAAAAATAACAAGTAGCTACTGAAGAAGAGCCCAAAATTATGCCAACCAATGAAGTATCAAAGGAGTGATAGATACTCAAAGAACCTCAACAAACTTCTCGAGATATAGAGGCAAGGACTTTGGCTACAAGAGATATAGGGACTCCAAATAGAGATCTCTTTAAATGAGAAGACTCTAGAAAGGAGTGATAAGGATAAAGGGCCAGTAACATAAACCTCTTCTTCATCCAAATACATGTCTCCCATGGGTAATACACTAACATGGTTGAAGAGGGAGGTTGTGACTCAACAAAAGAGTTAGTTGGGCATGACTGTAAAGGAGAGTATTGATGAGCTCGTAAAATAAATCAAGAAGCTTAAATAACTTACAAGTGATTGTCAATAATTGGCTTTTATAATGAATAATAAAGACTAGAACATACTTGCCTATATAGACATCCCTCCTCCACATGTTGATACCAATGATTTGACTTGTAATGACTAATAGATTAAAGAAGTCATGTTACAAAAGCCCATGATAAATATGGCTAAAGTAATTATCACTACGGGCATCAAGGAGGTGTTCAGGTAGTTAGATGGAAATGATTTTGAATTTTTGATGATGCACAAAATTAATGAGCTTCTAAGAGGTTTTCTACATGAAAATGTAGGCCCTTTGGACCAAGATCACCCATAACTTACTCTTACTGCGATATTGGAGAAGAAAGACAAAATAAATTTTCAAGTTGATTTATTTTTGGGAGCATGTCAGCAACGGTGTGGTAATTTTGAGTAGAAAGGGGTACATATAATAAAGGGTAATATGAACCTATTACATTACATTCAATCAAGTATGGAGAAGCTAGTATCTATAGTGAACTAGGATTTTGGTTTGACGGATGAAGTGAAAACCTAGGCTAAGCATGTTAAAGTTTTTTAAATCAATAAAGGATAAAAGATATCAAATTCTCATTGATGTATATATCATGGAATATTTTTATAAATTATAAGATTGGAAGGACTTCATGAAGACATTTAGAAGTTAGAAAACCAAACTCAAGAGAAAATTTTGGAAGCATAGAGGTATTATGATGATATTGCCCTTGAGATTTTTGATGATGAGTCAAACATAAAGCTCGTGTTAGTGCAATTAGTGGTCAAATAATTCCAAAGAACTTTCAAGGATGCTTCATCAATTGAATATATTAGGAAAGCATTTGAGACTCAAGAGGTATTGTTAGAATTGGACACTAGACTTAATGATTTTATAGAGACTCAAATGGATATCATTAACTATTGGAAAATAGTCAAACATAAATATGGGGCTTTAGATTTTCTAAATTCTACTCAAGTAATGGAAATAATATAATAATTCAAGAGAAAATATGTAGACATAGCACAGGCATAAAGAGGAAGAAAACCTAGAAACTAGAATTTCAATTTTGACACTTGAAAAACTTTTCAATTTTTTTAACCTCCCACAAAGGTGCACAAGGTGCACAAGGTGTAAAAGTTGTGATTTTCCAAAGGTGCACCAATAATTTTGAAGAATT
Organism: Cupressus sempervirens; assembly: GCA_028749045.1. Lineage (NCBI taxonomy): Eukaryota > Viridiplantae > Streptophyta > Pinopsida > Cupressales > Cupressaceae > Cupressus > Cupressus sempervirens. Next base: position 843,498,016 of record CM053787.1, on the reverse strand, counting down.
GATAGTGCACTAAAAATTAACTGTCAATCGCTAATTTAGAGCTTTCAATGCACCAAAAACACATTGTGACAGTAGTTTAACTCCTACAAATGCTTAGAGAAGGTCAACCTATCATTTTTAGATCTTTGAGTGACTCTCAAATCCTCTCATACCTTATTTCTTCTTATCTACTTCTTCTACCTTTTTTTTCAAGTCATGTAAAGGCTCATGCACCCATTAATTTATATAAACGAGGTTGGAGTCCTACTTAGAAACATTTAGAGAGTTAGTTTGTTTATAATTAAATTTTCTCTATTAGTTTAGAAGGATATGTTTTCATTAATAGATATCCTACTCTCAACACAAATTGAGGAGATGATTTTTTATAAATTAAGGAATGTAATATGTATTTTATGTCATTATTTTACTGCAATAATTGTTGCAAATACAAGAGGGTTAACTGAGATAGGAGGGGAGAATCAATTACTACTAAAATAAATCCAAAATTCCTTAGATGTCAAATAAAATTTAGACTAATAAAATTGATTATGATTATTACTTGGTAAGCATATAGAAATTGTTGTAACTTAGTAAATGTAGAATGTGTTTAACTTAGCAGATCTTAAGATATTGTTAGTAATTTACTTGCAAGCATGAAAGAAATAACATGAACACATATGAAAGTAGGATTTAACATGGGAACCTAATTTGGGACAAAATATCAAATGTAACTAGTTATTGTTTTTCACTCTTCTAAAGTGAGCCCTTTTAGGAGCCAACCTTGTTAAAGTTTACAAAAAACACTGCTAGGTGTGACTCTATTAGAGGATTTAATCACCATGTTAGGAGTGGCCTTGTAAGAGGTCTTGAAACAATTCAATGGAATTTCCACCTTGTTAGAGGATTTAAAATGGTTGTTAAAACAAATCTATTAAGAGATTTTAGATCACTACTATAATGGTTATAGAGTAACAGTGAAATGTCCTAATTGTGATGTAACTAAATTGCGGATTACAAATCTCTATCCTGGCTTAAACTTGATCCTTCTTGATCAAATAACACTTTTATGCTGCACAAGGATACCTCCTTATCCTTCAAGTTCACTTCCTCTCTTTTTATCTCTTTCATTTATATTCAACTTGCATACATTGAAATCACAAATTAATCCTTTACTTATACCTTCCAAATTGTCAAGTTAGCTCAAACACAAATTAGAATAACCAATATTCATTACCTTAGTTAGCTAGAATCAATAGGTGAAGTAATTAAGCTTTACATGCCAAAATAAGAAAAATCCTTTGGTAGCTGACCTAGCTTGATAGAAACTAATTCTAAAGTGATTTCCTACATTAACCAACGTGAGCTTGATTAATACTTTGAACTTTAAAAATTCCTTTGGTAACATAGTGAACTCAGTTAATACTAGCTCTATTCAACTTCCCTTTGTTAACTGAGTGAGCTCGGTTAACACTCCTTTCTGCATAAATTCCTTCAATGCCCAAGTGAGCTCGATAGATACTGCCTTCTGTACAGAGTAGACTTAGGAATGCTCGGTAGACAAGGAAAACTATCTTCATTAACAAAGTGAGCTCAACATGCACTAACTATTAACTAATATGACATTTGTGTAACATCAAAGACAACACACAATTAATAAATTGTATCCAACAATCTCCCATTTTGGCATTGATGGTAACACAACATGTCATAGCAGAATCAAACTTTGACAAGAATCCCTCTATCAAAAACTTTCTCCTTCTTTAATTTTACAGAGAAAACTTCTCCTATAGTATTTTCCTTTTGTGAATTAGAACTTCTTATTTTCTCCTTCTTGGAATTACAAGATTTCAAAAAGATATGAGAGTAAACTTCTCCCTCTTTGACAACACATGCCAAAGACAATTCTTATTAGTGTCAATGTACCTTGAGTACAAATTCATCTACAATATGTCCTTGTGAATACTGCATTAACTGATTGATCTTAAACTTAGTTCCTTTTGATGCATCACTAAACTTTATTAGTCAGATTTAGATAGGGAAATGACACCTAGATTACCTCTTAGATATAAAAATGCATCCTTATGTAATGCCTTAGTGAATATATCTACAATTTGTTCTTTTGTATGCACATATTTTGATCTAATTTCCTTGTCTAGTACTAATTTTTTTACAAAGAAATATTTTATAGCATTGTGTTTTTTTTTGAAATGTATCACTAGATTCTTTAATATGTTGATTACATTGGTGTTATCACAATACATGACTATTGGCTCTTTGATTTCAACCTTCATTCCTTCCAACCATTGTTTGAACCAAACAATGTTAGAGCAATTTACTGCTACAACCACATATTCTACTTTTGTTGTGGATTGAGATGTACAATTTTGCTTCTTGCTAGTCCAAGATACCAACCTTTTACCAAGAAATAATGCTCCTCCACTAGTGTTTTTTGTATCATCAAGATTTCTTGCCCAACTAGCATCACTAAATACTTTTAAATCAAGATTGCCTCCAAGTTTGTACCATAATCCATAGTCTTCAGTACCTTTTAGATATCTCAAGATTCTTTTCATCGCCATCATGTTGTTTTCTTTGTGTTTTTCTAAGAATCTTGCAACTATCCCAACTATTAAGGCAATATCAACCCATTTCTATACTACATACTATAATTTCCCAATCATTGATCCATATAAGGTTTGATCAACTTCTTTGGATTCATTATCTTTGGTAAGCTTAAGTCAAGTATACATGGGGGTTCCAAATAGTTTTGAGTCCTCCATTCAAAAATTATTGAGTATCTCTTTGATGTACTCAGATCATGTGATATATATACCATTTTTGTTATGATGTATTTGCAATCTAAAAAGAATTTTATTTCACCAAACATGAACATCTCAAATTCTTCATTTATTTGTTCTAAGAATTCTTTACATAAGTCATCATTTCTTGTAAATAGTGTATCATCCATAAATTTTTCTACCAACACAATCTTCTTATTTGGTCCTTCCTTGATATATAGACTACTATTATCATTTGTTCTTTGAAAACCAATCTATATCAAATAGTTATATTTCATACCTACTTCTTGAGAATAGCCTTTACATGTACCAACCTTGCTTTGTTTCTTGACACTTTTCCATCTTCATTTAGCTTATTTCTAAATATCCATTTTGTACCAATCACACTTTTATCTTTGGGCCTCAGAACTAGAGTACAATTTTTATTCTTTTCTATCTATTCTATTTATTCATTCATAGCCTCAATCCAACTTTAATTTTCTAGTTCATTCTTAACACTTCTAGGTTCAAATTGAACAAGTAAACATGTACCTTTTACTTTGCTTCTTGTAATTTTCCATCTAATTTTTCTCCAATGACCTTATTAGGTGCATGATGCCTTCAAACATATTTAGCCAATATAGGTTCTTTGACTTTCGAAGGAATTGTATTGTCTTCATTTTGTATCTCTACTTCAAGCTCAGGTCCTTCTATTTGTGGATGAGGTTCTTTAGACCTAGTATGCACTAACTTGGTACCCTTTGAATGTGACCTAGGTCCCTATGACTCAGTTTTTACTATTGGAGAATTGGAGAGCTTAGGAGATGAAGTCTCTTTTTTTTCAAATATGTTTGTCAATGTATCAAGTTCATAGTAGACAAATCTTTTGCAATCTTCTACATCCTTTTTGATTTTTTCTTAACTCGTTTCTATTATTTGCACTTTCTATGATTTCGTGAGTGGTCAAATTCAAACATTTGTATGCTCTACATCTATAGGAATATCCTATAAATATATCTTCATCACCTTTTATATCAAATTTTCCTTTTCTAGAATCTTTCAAGATATAACATTTTCAGCCAAATACTTTCAAGTAACTTACATTTGGTTTGTAGCCAAACCATAGTTCATAGGGAGTTTTGTTTGAGTTTTTCTTCAACAAAACTTGGTTCAAAGTATGAACTGCAATGTTGATAGCTTCATTCTATTATTTAATAGCAACATTCTTCTTAGTCATAACTATTCTTGCACAATCCATGATGGATCTATTTCTTCTTTTAGCTATTCCATTCTGCTCAAGAGTACTAGGGGTTGATACTTGTCTTCAGATCCCTATTTCAATTCAAAAAATTATTGAATTCATTTGAGATGAATTCACCACCTCTGTTTGATCTTAAGCATTTTAATCTTTTTCCAACTTCCTTTTCTACTATTGCAAGATACCATTTGTTATTCTTAAATTTTTCTGGGTTTTCTTTCAGATACATAATAGTGATCATTCTAGAATAGTCTTCAACAAAAGGAATGAGAAATTTTTCTCCACTATAAGTTTCTATTCTAATGGGTCCACATAAATTAGTATGTGTAATTTCTAAGACATCTTCTAATTGATAGTTTTTTCTCTTAAAACTAGTTTTTATCATTTTACCAATTTGACAATTTTTGTATAATCCAACATTAGGTTTCTTCAAACTAGGGATACCTCTTACTCTTTTCAATTTTCTTATCTTGACCATATTATCAAAGTTTACATGACATATTCTTTTGTGCCATAACTACCTTTCTTCTACTTGAGCAATAAAACAAGACCAAACACCAAAATCAAGATAAAATAGGTTACCTTTTGTTTGCCTACCCAATCAAAACAAATTTTCTTTGTTATCCAGTAGTATTGCTTTGCCATTGATAAAATCTATCTTGAATCCAATGTTGTTTAGTTCTGCGACACTCAATAAATATTATTTTAGTCCATCAACCCAATAGGCATTATCACATAAAAGTTCATTGGTTAATGAGATACGACCTTTTCCTTTTATGCAACGAAGTTCATTATTTCCAAACCTTACACTAACTCCATCATGGTATTCAAAATATTCAAAATTACTTTTATCTCCAATCACATGGTGAGAAAATCCACTATTTATGATACATGTGTCATTTTTACTAACATGAGAGACAAGTTTCATCTTATCTCCTTCACCATTAGATTCATATTTTATAGCACTATACACTATTTCATCTTCGCTATTATCATAACTTTTAGCCAAAAAAAAAAATTCTTACCTTTTTCTTTTTAGAATTTGTGACCTTTGAATTCCTTCTTAGCTTTGTACTTGTGGCTTTTCTTCTCTTCCTTGCTTTCTTTTTTGGACACCTAGCAGCAATATGACCAATATCTTCATAAGAAAAATAGATTAGAAGAATTTTACCTTTTTATTTTCCTCTACTCTTGGAATATTTCTTTGCAAGTAGGGCTTCAAAAATTTTAGGATCATATCATAACTTCGTTCATTTTCTTCCTCACTTCTTGATTGATTGTCTTTTATTTTCTTGGCTTTTTGTTTGAGTGAGAGTTTAGCTTCAAATGCATACTCAATATTCTTGGAAGCGGGATCATAGTTGTCAAATTTTTCTAGTTCAAAAGGTGTCAATCTTCCTACTAAGGCATCCAAGCCTACCTTATTATTTATATCACATCTATTTCCTAGAATAGTCGACACTCTGATTGCATAGATGGGAAGCAAAGTTCTGAGTATTTTTCTTAAACAGTTTCCTCTTTGATTTCTCCACAAAATGCTTTGATTGCATTAATACTAGCCTTAAATATTTACACATATTTTTCAACATTTTCATCTTCTTTCATTCTTGTTTGATCAAATTTTCCTCTAAGGCTTTCTACTTTGGCTCTTCTTTCATTTTCATCTCCTCCACATATTTCTTTCAGTTTTTCACATGTATCAAAAGAAAATTTATAGTCTTTGACCTCATCAAATTCAGCATAAGTGAGAGTAGATGCAATATAAATCATCATAATGTTATAGTTCCTTTTCGTAGCAATATCTTCAATTGATAATATTCTGGTGGGAGGTTTGTATTCTACATCAAGATATTTGTCGCCTAAATCACTAATGCTAGCTAGATGAAGCCTCATAAGTCCCTTCCATGCTACAAAGTTGTCTCTATTCAACTTTGGAATCTCTCTCTTGTAAGACATTTTGATCTTTAGCTTAGGTCCTTGAAACCTTCTCTACAAGCACCAAAAGCTCTCATACCAATTGTGGAAATGTAAGAGGAGTAACTGAGATGGGTGGGTTGAAATAGTTACTACTAAAATAAATCCTCAATCCCTTAGATGTCAAATAAAATTCAAACTGATAAAACTAATTACTGATGATACTTGCTAAGCATATAGAAATTGTTGTAACTTGGTAAAATCAGAATGTGTTTAACTTAGGAGATCTTAAGATATTGTTTTCAATTTACTTGCAAGCAAAATAGAAATAACATGAACACATATGATGCAAGGATTTAACACGAAAACCCAATTTGGAAAAAACCACCAAATGAAACTAGTTACCTATTTTAACTCTTATGAATTGAGCCTTATTAGGAGCCAACCCTAGTAAAGGTTATAAAACACACTGTTAGGTGTGACCTTGTTAGAATATTTAATCACCCTATTAGGAGAGGCCTTGTAAGAGGTCTTGAAAAAATTCAATGGAATTGCCACCTTGTTAGAGGATTTACAAATGGCTATTAAACCAACTCTGTTAAGATATTTTTGATCACTGCTACAATGGTTATAGAGTAACAATAAAATAACTTGATTGTAATGCAATTAAATTACTGATTATAGATCTCTATCCTAGTTTAGACTTAATCCTTCTTAATTGAATAACAATTTTTTTCTTTACAAGGATACCTACTTATCCTTCAAGTTTGCTTCCTCTCTTCTTATCTCTTTCAACTTCATTCAACTTGCATACTTTGAAATCACAATTTAATCTTTTAGTTATACCTTCTAGATTGTCAAGTTAGCTCAAATAAAAATGAGAATAACCAATATTCATTACCTTAGTCATATAGAATCAATAGGTAAAGTAATTAAGCTTTACATGCTTGAATAAGAAAAATCCTTTGGTAGCTGACCCAGCTTGGTAGAAACTAATTTTGAAGTGATTTCCTATGTTAACCAACAAAAGCTTGATTAACACTGTGAACTTTAAAAATTCCTTTGGTTACCAAGCGAACTTGGTTAATACTAGCTCTATTCAATTTCCCTTTTTTAATCGAGTGAGCTTGGTTAACACTCTTTTCTGCATAAATTCCTTTGATGCCCAAGTGAGCTAGGTGGATACTACCTTCTATACATAGTAGACTTACGAATGCTTGGTAGACAAGGAAAGCTATCTTCACTAACTAGGTGAGCTCAGCATGCACTAACTATCAACTAATATGAAATTTGTGTAACATCAAAGACAACACACAATTAATCAATTGTATCCAACAATCTCCCACTTTGGCATTCATTTGAGAACAAGAATCCCTTTGTCAAAAACTTTATCCTTCTTTTATTTTACATCAAAAAATTCTCCTATAGTATTCTCCCTCTATGAATTGAAACTTCTTAACTTCTCCTTGGACAACACATGCCAAAGACAATTCTAGGTAGTGTTAATGTACCTTGAGTATAGATTCATCTGGAATATATCCTTGTCAATACTACATCAATTGATTGATCTTCAAATTAGTTCCTGTTGATGCCTCACTAAACTTTATTTAGTGGGCTTCAGATAGGGGAATAGCCCCTAGCTTACCTCTTAGATACAAAAATGCATACTTAGGTAATGGCTTGGTGAATATATCTACAATTTGTTCTTTTGTATGCACATATTCCAATCTAATTTCCTTGTCCTATACTAATTCTCTTACAAAGTGATATTTTATAGCAATGTGTATTGTTTTGGAATGTATCACTAGATTCTTTGATATGTTTATTGCATTGGTGTTATCACAATACATGACTATTGGCTCTTTGATTTCAACCTTCATTCCTTCCAACAATTATTTGAGCCAAAAAATGTTAGAGAAATTTACTACTATAGCCACATATTCTGCTTCTATTGTGGACTAAAAGGTGTAGTGTTGTTTCTTGATAGTCTAAGATACTGACCTTTTACCAAGAAAGAATGATTCTGCACTTGTGTTTTTTTTGTCTTCAAGATTTCTTGCCCAATCAGCATCAATAAATACTTTTAAGTCAAGATTGCCTCAAGGTTTCTACTATAATCCATAGTTTTTAGTACCTTTAAAATATCTCAAGATTCTTTTTATTGCCATCATGTGGTTTTCTCTAGATTTTGCTGAGAATCTTGCCACTATGCCAACTACTAAGGCAATATCATGCTATATATGTACTACATATTATAATTTCCCAATCATTGATCCATATAAGGTCTAATCGACTTCTTTGGAGTCATCATCCTTGGTAAGCTTAAGTCCAGTATATATGGGGGTTTCAATTGGTTTTGAATCCTACATTCCAAATTTCTTGAGTATCTCTTTTATGTACTTATATTATGTGATATAGATATCATTTTTATTCTGTTGTATCTGCAATCCAAAAAAGAATTTTATTTCACTAAACATGAACATCTCAAATTATTTATTCATTTTTTCTAAGAATTCTTTACAAAAGTCATCATTTCTTGTAAATAGAGTATCATCTAAAAATATTTCTATCAACACAATCTTCTTATCTAGTCCTTCCTTGATATATAGACTACTATTATCATTTGTTTATTGAAAATTACTATGTATCAAATAGTTATGTAATCTCTCATACTAGGCTTTAGGGGCTTGTTTCAGACCATATAGTGCTTTGTGTAATTTATCAATAAAACCTTCTGCCTATTCAATGTAGACTCCCTCATCAAGAATTCCATTTAAGAATGCAGATTTAACATCCATCTAAAATATTTTGAATCCTCTATGAGCTACATATGCTAGTAAAGTTCTAACACATTCTAATCTTGCAATAGGGACAAAAGTTTGACCATAGTCAAAACCTTCTTCTTGATAATAGTCTCTACTTACTAACCTTGCTTTATTTCTTAACACATTTTCATCTTCATTTAGCTTATTCCTAAATACCCATTTTGTACCAATCACACTTTTATCTTTGGGCTTAGGAACAAGAGTTCAAGTTTTATTCTTTTCTATCTATTTTATTTCTTCATTCATAGCCTCAATCCAACTTTCATTTTCTAGTGCATGCTTAACACTTCTAGGTTCAAATTCAACAAGTAAACATGTACCTTTTAGATTGCTTTTTGTCATTCTCCATCTAATTTCTCTCCAATGATCTAATCAAGTGCATGATGCCTTCTGACATATTTAGCCAATACAAGTTCTTTGAATTTTGAATGAACTTTATTGTCTTCATTTTGAATCTCAACTTGAAGCTCAGGTCCTTCTCTCTGTGGCTTAGGTTCTTTAGACTCGGTATGCACTAACTTGATAGCCTCTAAATGTGACTTGGGTCCCTATGACTTTGTTTGCACTATTGGAGACTTGGAGAGCTCATGGGACGATGTCTCCTTTTTGTCAAATATGTTTGGTAATATATCAAGTTCATAGTTTACAAATCTTCTACAATCTTCTAGCTTCTTTTTTCTTTCTTCTTAACTCTTTTCTACAAACTCATCAATTCTTACATGTGCAGTTTCTATGGTTTTGTAAATGGTCAAATTTAGACATTTGTATGCTTTACTTCTTCAAGAATATCCTAGAAATATACCTTCATTACCTTTTACATCAAATTTTCCTTTTCTTAAATCTTTCAAGATATTAAATTTTCTACCAAATACTTTCAAGTAACTTACATTGGGTTTGCAGCCATACCATAGTTCATAGGGAGTTTTGTTTGAGTCCTTCTTCAACTAAACTAGGTTCAAAGTATGAACTACAATTCTGATAGATTCCTTCTAGTATTTGATAGCAACATTCTTCTCTATCGTTAATGTTCTTACACAATCCATGATGGATCTATTTCTTCTTTCAACTATTCCATTCTGGTCAGGAGTACTAGGGGCTAATATTTTTCTTTTGAGCCCTCTTTCAATACAGAAATTATTGATTTTATTTGAGACAAATTCATCACATCTATGTGATCTTAATAATTTTAATCTTTATCTAGTTTCCTTTTCTACTCTTTCCAAATACCATTTGAATTTCTCAAAAGCTTTTGATTTTCTTTTAGGTACATAATAGTTAGCATTCTAGAATAATCTTCAACAACAAGAATGAAATTTTTTTCTCCACTACAAGTTTCTATTCTAGTGGGTCCACATAAATTAGTATGCATAATTTCTAAGACATCTTCTGATTGATAATTTTTTCTCTTAAAACTAGTCTTTATCATTTTACCAATTTGGCAATTTTTGCATAATCCAACATCAAGTTTCTTCAAACTAGGGATACCTCTTACTCTTCTGAGTTTTCTTATCTTGACCATATTATAAAAGTTTACATGACATAGTCTTCTATGTGATAACTAGCTTTCTTCTACTTGAGCAATAAAGCAACATCAATCACCAAGATCAAGATATAATAGGTTACCTTTTGTTTTCCTGCCTGATCCAATCAATTTTTTTTTGTTATCCAGTAGTCTTCCCTTGCTATTCATGAAATCTATCTTGAATCCAATGTTGTTTAGTTGTGCCACACTTAGTAAATAATATTTTAGTCTTTCAACCTAATAGGCATTGTCACGTACAAGTTCATTGTTAATGAGATACGATCTTTTCCTTTTATGCAACAAGGTTCATTATTTCCAAACCTTACACTACCTCCATCATAGTGTTCAAAATGTTCAAACATACTTTTCTCTCTAGTGATATGGTGAGAACATCCACTGTCTATGATCCATGTGTTATTTTTACTAACATTAGAGACAAGTTTCATCTTATCTCCTTCATCGTTAGATTCATCTTTTAAAACAATATACACTATTATTAGAATCTTTAGCCATAAAAAAAGTTTTCTTACCTTTGCCTTTGTAGGTTTTGTGACCTTTTAATTTCTTCTTGCCTTTATACTTGTTCCTTTTCTTACCTTCCTTGCTTTCGTTTCTTGGACACCTAGCAGCAATATGACCAATTTCTTGACAAGTAAAATAGATTAGAGGAATTTTACCATTGTGTTTTCCTCTACTCCTAAAATATTTCTTTGCAAGTAGGGCTTTAGCAATTTCAAGATTACTATCAAAACTTTCTTCAGTTTCTTCCTCACTTCCTGATTGATTGTCCTTTATTTTCTTTCCCTTTTCTTTGAGTGAGAGTTTAGCTTCAAATGTAAACTCAATATTCATGGAAGCAAGAACATAGTTGTCAAAGTTGTGTAGTTCAAAAGCTATCAATCTTCCTACTAGGGCATCCAAGCCTATCTTGTTATTTGGATCCAATATTTTTTCTTGAATAGTAGACAATCTGATTGCATAGATGGGAAGTATAGTTCTAAATATTTTGGTTAAATAGTTTCCTCTTTGATTTCTCTACCAAATGATTTGATTGCACTAACACTAGCCTTAATCCTTTCCATATATTTTACAACATTTTCATCTTCTTTCATTCTCATTTGATCAAATACTCCCCTAAGACTTTCTACTTTAGCTCTTCTTACATTTTCAGCTCCTTCATAGATTTCTTTTAGTTTGTTCCACATATTAAAAGTAGTTTTACTATCTTTGACATCATCAAATTAAGCATAATTGAGAGCTGATGCAATATCAATCATCATAATGTTATGGTTCTTTTTCTCAGCAATATCTTCAACTGATAATAATCCAATGGGTGTTTTTTTTTCTATGTCAAGATATTTATATCTTGAATCACTAATGGTAGCCAAATGAAGCCTCATAAGTCCTTTCCATGCTGAAAAGTTGTGTCTATTCAGCCTTGGAATCTATCTCTTGTAAGACATCCTGATCTTTAGCTTGGATCCTTGAAACCTTCTCTACAAGAACCAAAAGCTCTCATACCAATTGTTGGAAATAAAAGAGGAGTAACTGAGAGGGGAGGTGTGAAATAAATACTACTAAAATAAATCTTAGATCCCTTAGATGTCAAATAAAATTTAGACTGATAAAATTGATTATTAATGATACTTGGTAAGCATATAGAAATTGTTGTAACTCGGTAAAAGAAAAATGTGTTTAACTTAGTAGATCTTAAGATATTGTCAATAATTTACTTGCAAGCATGGAAGAAATAAAATGAATGCATATGACATAGGATTTAACATGGAAACCAAATTTGGGAAAAACCACCAAATGAAACTAGTTACTAACTTTCACTCTTCTATAGTTAGCCCAATTAGGAGCCAACCCTATTAAAAGTTACAAAACACACTGTTAGGTGTGATCCTATTAGAGGATTTAATCACCCTATTAGGAGTTTCCTTGTAAGAGGTCTTGATATAATTCAATGGAATTGCCACCTTGTTTGACGATTTACAAATTGCTATTAAACCAACTCTATTAAGAGATATTAGATCACTACTATATTGGTTAGAGAATAACAATGAAATTACCTGATTATGATGCAACTGAATTGCTGATTATAGATCTCTTTCTTGGCTTAAACTTGATCCTTCTTGATCAAGTAACACTTTTCTACTCCACAAGGATATCTGCATATCCTTCAAGTTTTCTTCCTCTCTTCTTATCCCTTTCAACTTCATTCAACTTACATACTTTTAAATCACAAGTTAACATTTTTCTTATGCCTTCCTAATTGTCAAGTTGGCTCAAATACAAATTAGAATAGCCAATATTAATTACCTTAGTTAGCTAGAATCAATAAATAAAGTAATTAAGCTTTACATGCCAAAATAAGAAAAATCCTTATGTAGCTAACCCATCTCAGTAGAAACTAATTCTGAAGTAATTTCCCATGTTAACCAAGAAGATCTTAGTTGACACTGCAAACTTAAAAAATTACTTTGGTAACAAAGTGAACTTGGTTAATACTAGCTCTGTTCAATTTCCCTTTATTAACTCAGTGAGCTCTATTAACACTCTTTTCTACAAAAATTCCTTCAAGTCTCAAGTGAGCTCAGTAGATACTACCTTCTCTACATAGAAGACTTTGGAATGCTTACTAGACAAGGAAAACTGTCTTCACTAACCAAGTGAGGTTGGCATGCACTGACTGTTAGCTGATATGACATTATAAAATATATAATTAATCAATTATATCCAACAATAATATGCACTATTGGTGCTCTCATTCTTTGTTTAGTTATTCTTTCTGAAGTGTGTTATTTTTTTGGATTCTTATTCATGAATAATAATGGCACAAATGGTTTTGTTGTGTTGATTTTTGTGTGTGATCTGTAAGTTCTATTATTTTTTGCATGTTCATGAATTTTGCTGACATACCAAGTTGGCTAATAGATCACTCTATTATTCCTACATATCTTTTGTCTTGCATCAACACACTTTTCATGGCCTTGTGATTCAATGAGAAGTGAAACATATTTTAGTTTTTACTAAGTTTCTATTTATGATTGCATCAGTGGATTTGAAGAACTGTTGCTCCTATTTTTATTGGTTTCCTACATGATCTTTTTGACAATTTAAGTTGGACACATGTTGTTATCATGGTTTATGTCCATTAGGAATATCCCTTTCATGCTATTTTTCTTCATCACTTATTACCTTATCTTTGTTATTTTCTTTGTTAACACTCAGTTAAATTAGGAATTCATATAGTTGAATTGTTAAATTGCATTCATTATTAAACATAAACAACCAAAAATATATCTCTTTTGTAGTCACTTTTGAAATAGCAAGTAGATTGAACATGTTATCTAAAATTGGTTAGAACCAACAAAAGCCTCCCTTTGAAAAAACACATTTATCGTCAACTAAGTAGATTTCAATAGGATGCATGATGACCTGGAATGTTGGTGTTGATCATTAATTAGCTTTTCAAGAGAGGAATTTAAGAGGATTCTTGTCATTAAGCATCATGCAGAATGATAGGTCAATAGATCCTATAGTCATTTATTGTAATAATTAGAGTTGCATCAAACTTTCTAAGAATCTAGTGTTTCATGACATGTCCAGGAACATTGATATCAAGTACCACATCATCAAAAAATGTGTGGAAAAGGGAATAGTGAAACTATGGTACATTCCTATAGAATAATATATAGCAGACATCATAAAAAAGGCTTTTGTGAAGAATTAGTTTGTATTCTTCAACGATAAGCTGGGTGTTGTGCAGAATACCTTCCTTGCTAAGAGGGAATGCTGATCTATTTGGGTATGTAGCTGTGAAAGTGTAGTTGTTTTAAAGAAACTCAAGTTGGATGTTTAGGAATAGTTTTAGTTCTTTATTTGTTAAATAGGATAATTGTGAGTTTGTGAGGTTGCATAAACCAATAATGACTTTATGTATTTCAAAGCCAATGAAAGAATTGAAATAAAGTTTCTTTTTTTTCTTGCTAAGTAAAAAATATTGACTCTATATATGTAAAGTTTTTTTAGCAAACTCAATAGTATTTGTGGAAGAGAAAGTTTTTTGTTAAGCTGAATAGAAGATTCAATATTTGTAGGTTTTTCCCCAAGTTGGGGTTTCCTAGGTATATTTGTGTTATTGTCTAATTTTTTTTGGCTTCGATTATTTTGCTTCCACTATTTAGCTTTTTTTTTAAAACCTAGAGAATTAGTTGTCATAAATTAGATTGATCTTCTTTCTATGGATTTATTGTGTAATTAATTTGTAACTAGGTTATAAAAAATTAATAAATATTAGATATATATGTATATACAAATAATCCCATTAGAGAAACTGTATTCATGAGGGTTAACTTGACAAATGCGGATAGGATTTAAATAATAATCATCATAGCATATCCCCCCTGAGGTTTCACAGGAAGAGCATTATTTGTGGTTTCACAACACATGCCCCATTTTTCCTAGAAATGGGGACCCCCTACTTTATTGTTTAGCTTTTTGGGACCCTATTCTAGGGTTTGAGTCTCTTCTAGGGTTTTTCCCAGTGTGTTTGGTCAGAGCTAGGTCTTGGTTAGAAAACCTAGATCCTAGAAATTATCATTCTAGGGGATAAGTCATTTTTACAAAGAAAAATGGCACACTAGTGCACCTCATTAGGTGTGCTAGTGTGCCAAACATAGAGAAATATATTTTCCCTTGATAATTCACACCTACAAAGTAATGCAAATGTACAACATAAAGGGGTGCATTGGGTCTGGACCCAAGTCTATAAAACGATGGATCCCCTACCATCTTCTCTCTTCATTTTCTTCTTTCGTGCTTTGACACCTAAACTTGCTTAGCTCTGGTAGGTGTGCTACTATGCCACCTACAAACACAAGATACTAAAACAACAAGTTTAGGTGTATAGATGCACACCTTTTTTTGCAAAAAACCTTTAAAAGTGTTTAGAAAACATAAAAATTGAAATATACACCTAAGCAAAAAGGTGCATAGTTTTGCACCTTTACACTTGAGATCCCTTAGAGGAAAAGGGTGCACATTTAATGCACCCTATTTTTCTCTAAAGGATCTCATGTGTATAGGTGCACAACTATGCACCTTTTTTCTTAGGTGTATATTTTAATTGTTATATTTTTTAAATGCTAAATGCATAGGCTTTTGTGCTAAAGTGTATAATAAGGGTACGCATCACCACACCACATGAGGTGTGCTGCTCTACACCCCATTCTTTTAAAGCTTAAACAAAGGATAAAGTTACACCTCACACATGTCTGAGGTGCACCAAGTGAAATCTTTTCTTTGCATTTAAGGTTGAAATTTAGTGTTTTTGATGTTTTTAAACATTTACGATTTTTTCTTTTTTGTTTTGTGTCAATGTATGGTTTAAATTAATTGATTTTTTCTTCAACGCTAGATTAATAAACATTGTTTTTGTGTAGATTTAATGGCTTCTTCATCATGCTCCCTTGCTACAATGATGTTTCCAAAACTTTTGGTATTCGAGTTTCAAGTTGTTCCTACAAAGTTGCACTTTTAAGATGACTATTCAAAGATAAGGGACACCAAACTTGGTCACGTACATTTGAGTGCATTCCTAGCATTACAAAAAAAATGAACTAAAATATCCCTGATGATATCTACTATTATTTGATAAGGACTACTCAGTGTAACATCACACCAAGTATTAGTGCAATCGTTGGAGTTAATCATGACACTAGCAGAGAGCTATGTTTCTGAACAAAGGGTCATAAAGAGTATAACTAGAGAGATCATACTAGATATTTGAGCTGAGAACATAGAGAAGGTGTTCCATCCTCCAAGGATAGATCAATTTATTAGGTCAACCTATCATTAGGCAGAAAGATGTTGTAGGGAACATGTAGAGGAATTATCTAAAACAATCTAGTCTTCATAGCTTATTGAGAAGATTCCTTTAGGGCATAGAGAAGGTAAAGTGGACATGACAAGGGGCTACATGAAAGAAGATATTGGATATTCTATCATACTCTTTAGTAGAGTTATGGGGTTGCCAGCATTAGGGAACCTAAATATATGGGTGGTGCATTTTATTTAGACTATCAAGATGAGAAAGATGCCAATTGATTAGGCTTCCATTCTTAGTGAGAACTTGGATAAGGAGCTAGTGATGGTTAAGAATAACTAAAAGGTTTACATGATGTCATACTTGGTGTACTTCTTAGTTGCAAGGGTGATAGATTATCTAAGACTCTACAAAAAGGGTAGCATGCAAGCTACAAATGCATGGCCCTATATAGTATATCCTTTGATGGTAAAGAAGAAGCTTTTAAAGTAGAAAAAGGAATATAGGATAGTAAATGATGCATTTATATTCACAATTATCTAATTCATTGAGGGCAATTATGTGAAGAGAATGTTAGAGGAGGCAGGGATCAAGATTTCAAAAGTTGGAGCCTACTACATTCAATATGAAACATTAACCTATTTGAGAGTAGTGAGTACCACTCTCAACCCCAAGAAGCTCCATAGGTATCCTAGTGATAGACTTATACTACTGGAAATCACTCGACAACTCTTTTCTGCATAATATAAAGTAAGGAAATAACATAGAGTAACATGGGTATGGCCGATTACTATAGGACCAGTTAGTGTGGTCTGGAGACATGATATTTCATCTTTCGAGAATGAATGGTATCAATATTATTTTGATGAATACAATTCTCCTTGGCCCTATTTTGGTAACACTGGAAGAGTGCAATATTTGGATGACAAGACATTTTAGTAGGATGATGCAATTGAGGATCACTAGAAGAACATAGTAGATGACTACAATATCCATAGAAGGGATTATTGTAGAATGACTATGTAACTACTTGGTAGTGATTTGAAGATAAAGGTTCCTTTGAAGATAATGCAACAAGATACAAATGATGTTCTTGATCCATTGCTCAATAGGGACAAGATTGGTGATCAACCTATTATCAATCTTGAGATTGATAAGGAGGAAAACATAGACATTAATCACATGGCCAGACATGATATCAAATTGACAAAGTAATAGATCAAAAGATCTTTCAAGTTGGACCCAATTCCTCATTTAGTGGTCTCCCACACTATAGCCCACCTAGCAAGAGGTTGAGGAGCTAAGGTTACGGTGCCTAATTTTATAGCTCAGTCCCCAGTAACACTGGAACTAGTGTACCAACTTGATAGACAAGTTGGATATTATATGGCTTAGAAAGGTAAAGGGAAGAGGAAGAAAATTTCTCCTCAACAAGCTGAGCTAGAAGAGGAAGCAACTAAAGCACCTCCATAGGTAGGGGTAGAAAAAGTATAAGGGTTATAGAATGTTGAAGCTACACAAACCTAGGATAACCCTCAAGTGCCACCAACTAAAGAAGGGTAAGGAGGAGCTGAAATGGAAGTACAATAAGATTCTCCATCTCAAAAAGAGGTACAAACCTCCTCATATACTATTAAAAGATGAAAGATTAAGACTATGGTCAAGAGAAGACAAAAGGTGATTAGGAGGGTGATTCCTTTCCCAATAGTCCCAAAGGTTATCCTAGAAGGAGAAGAAGATGAGGATGATGAGGATGAAGAGGATAAACTTCCTTTGAACTAGATGACTCATCATGCAAGATCCACATAGTTGGAATGGAGAAGAAGCTCTACAATTACATTTCCATCCATTCCTAAGTGGCCAATTTAGTCCGCCACATTAGAAGATGAACTAAAACAATGGATTGATGAGAAGAATGGTAAGGGGATTGATGTCTTCAAGGTGTCAAATTTTAGTTTCATGCCTATGAACACTAAATTGGTGGGAGAAAAATTAAGAGACACTCCAACTAATCAACCTCAATAGGAGAATTGGAGTTAGTTGGCACCTAAGCCACAAGGACCCGAAGTAGGTCCACCATTGCCCATTCAAGTCACATTTTGTGGAGGTAAATGATTAACTACTCCTCTTCCTCCAAACAATGAAGAATAATAGGTTCAAGAAGAAAAAGTGGAAGAGCCACAACAAGTATCTAAAATTGAAGTGTCATAACAATAGAAAACTTCCCAAGATGCAAAGGTGAGAACTATGGACTCCGTGGATACAAAGACTCCCAATGTGAATCTCTCATAGAAGGAGAAGACTTGGAAGAGGAGTGATAAGGGGAAGAGCATAGCAGAGAAAACTCCTTCATATTCCAAATGAAAATCCTTGATAGAACATGTTCCAAGATGGTTGAGGAAAGAGGTAATTAGAAAAAATAGACAACAATTTACTATTAAGGAAGAACATAGGATGGAATTGATTGAAGTTACTCAAGAAACTTGAGTCACCACCAAAGGATGCATGGGCATTAGCCTTCATTATGAGTGATTAGAACCTAGACATTTTTACTCATGTGGCTATCCCTCCTCCAAATGTAGATGTTGAAGAATTGACTCTAAAATATTATTAGATCAAGGAGGTCATGCTTGGGAAACCTAAATTGGAAATTACTAAGTTTATGGTGACAATAGGAATTAAAGATGTGTTTAGAAATTTGAAATATGATGGGCTAGAATTGATAACACTTTGTAAATAGAATGATATCCTAAAAGGATCTATGAATGAAGTTTTTGGTCCCTTGGACCCTGAAAATCCTAAGGAGACTTTGAATGTAGCCCTAGAGAGAAGGGATAAGGGGATAGAACAACTAGACCTATTTTTTAAACCTTTTCAGCAATAGTGAGAAATTTTTGAAGAGAAAGGTGTATAGATTATATAGGGAAATCTTAAGCTTTTACACCATATGTAGAATAATGTAGATAAGTTAGTGGCCATTTTGAATCAAGATTTTGGCCTAATGCATGAAGTACATACCAAGGGTAAAGAATTACATGCACTAAAAGAAATTAAAGGCCAAATGTATTCAATGTTAATGGAGGTGTTTATAGTGAAGGAGTTAAATAAAATTGATGATTGGATAGACAGGATTGTGGAAGCCAATAAAGAAATGGAAACATTACATGTAGAGATTCACAAGCTCAAGGACCAAGCCCAAATGAAAATTTTGGAGGCAGAGAAACATTATAGTGATGCATGTTTAGATATTTTTGAAGATGGTTCAAGGGACAAAGTGATACTTCTAAAAATAGTTATTAAGTAGCTCTCAAAAAAATTTGGAGAAGCTTCTAATGATGATGACATTAGAAAAGCATTCATAATGCAAGAATAATTATTAGATTTAGATGTGAAACTAGGAGATTTTGCAAAGACTCACATTGAGGTGGACAACTATATGAAGAAAGTCAAGGAAAAATATGAACCCTTAGATTTTCTAGTTGCAGCTTAAATCATTGAAGGAAAAATACCCAAACATAGCTCTAGTATAAATGGGGGAAACACCTAGAAGCCAAAATTTCAGTTTTGACACTTGGTGAAGTTTTATATTTTAAAACCTGCTTCTAATGTGTACAAGTGCACCAGGTCCACTACTTCCAAGGTGCACTTTTTCATAGGTACCCTGACAATTTTTGAAGAATTTAGAGGTGTGCTAAAAGTTAACTACTAATTCTAAATTTAGAGATTTCCATGCATTGAAAAAGCATTATGATAGTAGTTTAACTCCTACAAACACCTAGTGAACATTTAGCTTCTATTCTTGGTACTTCCAGAAACTTCCACAACATCTAAAGGCTTTATTCTTCTTGTTTTCTCATGTTTTCTTTGTTTCAAGATATGTAAAGGCTCATGCATCCATTTAGTAATATAAATGTGGATGTTGTCCTACTTAGTACTAGTGAAAGAGTTAGTTTGTACATACATAAAAAAAAATTATTAGTTTAGAAGCATATGTTTGCACGAAATATCTCTCACTCTATACACAAATAGAGGAGAAGAATTCTTATAAATTCATGAATGCAATATGTATTCCAAGTTGCCATTATTTTGATGCAATAATATATTCTATTGGTGCTCGCATTTGGAGTGTAGTGATTCTTTCCCAAGTGTGTTAAATTTTGTCAATTCATGTTCATGGAATGTAATTGAGCCAATAGTTTTATTGCATTATTCTAATTGTGAAATCTTTTAATTGTAGAGTTTTCCATGGGTCTACAAATTTTGCTAATGTACTTAGTTTGAGAAGAGATCATCATATTGTTCCTGCATAGCTTTTCATGTTACATTATTGCACTTTTTGTGGCCTTGTGATTTGATGAAAAGTAAAAAATCTTGCAATTATTAAATTTACATAGACAATTGCATCAGTGGAATTAAGGAGGTTCTGCTCCTATTTTCATAAGTTAACCACCAATATTTTTGAAGGGTTAACTCATAGACATGTTGTTTCTATGGCTTATGTCTATTAGGATTTTACCTTTCATGTAATTTTCTTAAATTTCTTTTTACCTTATCTTCATGTAGAGATTCACAATCTCAAGGACCAAGCCCAATTGTAAAGTTTGGAGGTAAAGAAACGTTATGTTTTGATATTTTTGAAGATGGTTTGATAGACAAAGTGATACCTATGGAAATAGTTGTTAAGTAGTTCTAAAAAGCTTTTGAAGAAGCTTGTAATGATGATGGCATCAAACAAGCATTCATAATGCAAGAAGAATTATTAGGTTTAGATGCGAAACTAGGAGATTTTATGAAGACTCAGATTGAGGTGGGCAACTATAGGTAGAAAGTGAAGGATAAATATGAACCCTTAGATTTTCTAGTTGTAGCTTAAGTCACTGAGATTATTGAGAATTTCAAGGACAAAAGGCTAGAAATAACTCTAATATAAAGGGGAAAAGCACCTAGAAGCCAAAATTTTAGTTTTGACACTTGGTGAAGTTTTGTATTTTTGACCTGCTTCCAAGGAGCACTTTTCATAGGTGCACCAGGTCTACTACTTCCAAGGAGCACTTTTTCATAGGTGCACTGAAAATTTTTGAAGAAGTCAAAAGTGTACTGATAGTTAACTACTAATTCTAAAATTAGAGCTTTCCATGCATTGAAAATGCATTCTGACAATAGTTTAACTCCTACATTCACCTAGTGAACATTGAGCTTCTATTCTTGGTAGTTCCAAAAACTTCCACATTATCCAAAGGCTTCCTTCTTCTTATTTTCTCATGCTTTCTTTGTTTCAAGAAATGTAAAGGCTCATGCATCCAGTTAGTAGTATAAATATGGATGGACTCCTACTTAGCACTAGTTAGAGAGTTAGTTTGTACATACATAATTTTTTTTTTATTAATTTAGAAGCATGTGTTTGCATAAAATATCTCTCACTCTATACAAAAATAGAGGAGAAGATTTCTTATAAATTCATGAATTTAATATGTATTCCATGTTGCCATTATTTTGATGCAATAATATATGCTATTGGTGCTCACATTCGGAGTGTAGTGATTCTTGCCCAAGTGTGTTATATTTTGTGAATTCATGTTTATGGAATGTAATTGAGCCAATAGTTTTATTACATTATTCTAGTTGTGCATTATTTTAATTCTAGTGTTTGCTACGGGTCTACAAATTTTGCTAACGTACTTAGTTTGAGAAGAGATCATCATATTGTTCCTGCATAGCTTTTCATCTTCCATTAGTGCACTTTCTATGGCCTTGCAATTTGATGAAAAGTAAAACATCTTGCAATTATTAAATTGCCATAGACAATTGCATTAGTGGAATTAAGGAAGTTCTACTCCTATTTTCATTAGTTACCCACGGATCTTTTTGAAAGCTTAACTGACAAACACATTGTTTCTATGGCTTATGTCTGTTAGGATTTTACCTTTCATGTAATTTTTTTAAATTTATTTTTAATTTATCTTCATTATTCTCTTTACTAATCCCTTGGTTAAATTAGGAATTCATATAGTTGCATTGTTAGATTGCATTCATTAAAAAAATAGAAAATACAAAAATTTTTTTTTTTTTGTGCTTCATAGTATTTTGAGATAGCAAGTAGATTTTACATCTTATCTGAATTGTTTAATAACTGACAGAGGCCTCATCATGAACATTTACATTTATCTTTAACTAATTAGATTTCAGTAGGTCATAAGATCACCCAAAACCTTGGAGTTAATCCCAAATTAACTTTTCAAGAGAGGAGTTCAAAAGGATTTGTACCATTAAGCATGATGCAAAATGACACCTCAATCGAAGCATTGCTAGAAGGAGGGCCTATAATTTGGAATAGAAGAAAATAACTTTAAATTTCAAAATTCTACATTTTCTTACAATGTTTAGAAAATTTTCTTAGCTTCTAAGCTTTCAAAGTGTGCTAGGTGCACAAGTGCCCTATATTCAAAGGTGTTCCTTTATTTTGAGAAAGTTTGCTTCTTTAGATGTGTGCTTTTTCTATAATTGATGCAAATTAGAGGATTTTGATCCATCATCCCTATTTCAGCGATCTTTAAGATCTTCATGAAGTAGACATGAGTTTCTTGAACTTAGCTACTTATACAAGCCTTATAATGACAAACTATTCCCAAAAATTCTACCACTTCCATTCAACATTTCATCATCTTCTTCAGTTCCACCTCCACAACAACCACCCTTTGAAGGCCTTTTTTACAAATGTTGTAGACTCACCAATCAATTTGAGAGGTGTACTTAATGATCTTTCTAAGAATCTTGAGAAGTTTTTCCCAAGCTTCATCTATGGAGAAACAAAAACTACTAAGGATCACATCAATGTATTCAAGGAAGTTTACAATCAAAAGAAGATTGCTAAAAATAATGTGTTTCTTTGCTTATTTCCCTATTCTTTGGGAGAAGTTACCTTTAATTGATACATTAATTTGCCACTTGGATGTATTGGGAATTGGGATACTTTCAAAAAATTGTTCTTGGAATGTAATTCAAAACCTTCATCAACTTAGCTATGATACATCAACAATTCATATCAATTAAAAGAGAGCCAACCAAGATGGTTTCACACTTGAATCATCACTTTCACATGGCATACTACAAGCTAGAAATGCTATACACTATACCAATTGAAGCTACAAGTATTATTATTTATCTAAATACTATGAACCATCTCAGTGTTATTTTTCTACTTGAAGACTTCTTGTAGAAAATATTGACACATTGGATAAATTCTTCGCAGAAGCAATTACCTTTACTAAGAAAGCCAATCCTAACAAAGGAGGGTTGATGCTTCTAGCTCAAGCTATTACAACGATGCCAACATATCCTATTAGAGCACCTATGATGCCTAGCCAATTCATACATATGAATCTAGTTACATTACAATAGGAACCCACTTGGAAAAACCTAGCTATAACATGTCCAAGATAAGAACCTCCAAAATTTGTTATCTCTAAGCAAAAGGTAGCAATATCCACAGAGGTAGATAATAGTTTTGCATCCGAGTTTGGTCAAATGAAGAAGACCATTTTAGAAATGAATAATGAGCTGACTTTCTTAAGGTTGTCACAAGGACAAAAGAATAACTTTCAAAGAAACAACATTTCTCCTTACAAGATCAACAACTATGGTCAAAACTACAATAGGAATTTCAGTGGGAACAACAATGCAGGAAACAATAATGGAGGAAACAATTTCAATCTTTCTGATCACAACAATGGCTTGCAAAGACAAAATTGACAATAAAACACTCATCCAAATAATGGAAGCATTCCTACAAATAACAATAACAATAATTTTTACTATATAGACATCAATCAATATGATGATAATCAAAATATACCTAATGATGGTTCATATTATAATGGAAATCAAGAAATGGCTTAGACTTTCCAAGAAAATGACAATGTGATTCAAGTTGAATTTAATGCTATGCTACTAGAATATATTTTTTTTCCAAAAAACATATAAGTAGAACAACCAATCAACAAAGAATTCTCTTTTCCATTTAGTCAAGAATTGGATATTTAGCTTAAAGAGATGCTTTCCTTTCAAAATAACAATCAAAATATCTACAATCTGCAAAGTAGAAAAGAACTATGATAGATGGAATTCCTTTAGAGTTACAACCAAATCCTCCTAATTTGAGAGAAATTAAAAATTTAGTTCCAATTATGCCACCATATGGAGGAAAAAAAAATCAAAACTAGGGCAATGTGCCAACAATCTTTAAAAATCCTACCTGGTCTACTAAAAAATATAGTGCACTAGAAGATTTGAAATGAACAAAGGTCAACATGTGTATGTTTGACATGCTACAAAATTTTCACCATTAATGACAGCCATTAATGAAAACTCTTGATTGTAAAAAGGCACCCAATAATATGAATAGTGTTCTTCAAAAGATAGTATCTCAACAAGTCAATGCTTTGGAGGCAATGCCAACTATGTTTACAAAAAAGGTTGAGGTGCCCCATTTCTGCTTAAAATTAGGATATATGGGGATAATCTTCATAATTGTTTAATTGATTCAAGAGCCTCTTTCATGTTATGCAACTATTGATAGCTCAAAAAGGTTGTGAGTTACTCCTTAGCCTTCTAATCACATAGTAATACAATTGGATAAAATAGAAGTGAAAGTCATTTGTGTGTTGAAAGATGTTCAGATATAGTTAACAGTTGACCCCCAAATTCAAGACATCATTGATATACATGTGTTTGGTATTCCTAAAACATATGGACTACTACTAAGAAAAGAATAGATGAAATGGCTAAGAGGATGGTTTTCTATGGATTTTACTCATTTATGGTTATCATGGAAAGGGTCAAAAATTCAAATCAAGATAGATGTGGAGAAAAAAATTAAAAATATTATCAGAGAATATAATGCACCTAATGAAGTTGCATTCATATAGTCAAATTTGGGCTCTTACAAAGTGATGGTATTTGATACAACTTCAACCAAAATATTAGATGATCAAAATGAAGGATTGAAGATTTCAATCCCAAAGAAGGAAATCATGACATAATATATAGACAACATGGTGGCTAATTTACAGTGTTTAGGAGAAGAAGCTAACCCCAATATCTTACTTCTCCTAGGATTTTTTTGAATGCATATAGTTAGCCATCTAGAGTTTGAATGCTCATTGTGCAAAGAAGTAGTTACCAAGGTATTAATGCAAATGATGGAACTAAAGAGTGGTAACATTCCAAAAGATGAACCTGTAGAAAATCAAAGTCCTATAAACATATCTGAATCTATGGAAGAGATTGAAGAGGAAATAGAAGATCTAAATGCATCATATAGTGATACCTCTTTAGATTGTATGGATTTGTCTTCTCTCCACCATGAATGATAAAAGTTCAAAGAAGAAGATGATACATGAAAGTTCAAGGATGGACTTTAGTAGTCATGCATCCTAAACCAAAAGTGGATGAAATTATAGAACTAATAGGGGAAATTCAGGACAAACAAGAAAAAATATTTTTCCATTATCAAGGACTAACAACAGATAATCATCAAATCCACCCCACAAAAGACTACAGTGGATCCCCAAGAAAAAATCCTTTCAAGCCCAAGCAAAAGAAAAGCTAAGGAGAAATAAGCATAAGGTGAGAAAACCCAAAGAATATATAATCTATACACTTCACTTTGATGGTTCCAAATACAAATCAAGAGTTGGTGTAGGTATTGAGTTATTCAACCAAAAAGGTAAGTCTTTTTACATAGCATATTGATTATTATTTTGATGTACTAACAATGTTATAGAGTACAAAGCATTGATCCAAGGACTTTTTTTTGCACTAGAGAAAGGAATTAAAACTCTCATAGTTGAGAGGGTGTTGGAAAATAGATGGAGCAACTAAGAGGCAGGGTGAATTAGTTACCACTAAAATATTTTAGATCCCTTGGATGTTAACAATAAAACGGATTGCTATTGTTATTCAGTAAACAAAAAAAAAATGTTGTAACTTGGTAAATGTAGAGTGTGATTTACTTTTAACTAATCTTAAAACATGATAGTGATTAATTTTCAAACATAAGAGAAATAACATGAACACATTAGACACTAGGATTTAACATAGAAACCGAATATGGGAAAAACCACCAATGTAACTAGTTACTATTTTTCACTCTTTTGAAGTGAGCCCTATCAAGAGCCAACCTTGTTAAAGGTTACAAAACACACTTTTCGGTGTGACCATTTTAGAGGATTTAATCATTGTGTAAGAAGTGGTCTTGTAAGAGGTCTTTAAAAAATTCAATGAAACTATCACCTTGTTAGAGGATTTACAACTAGCTATTAAACCAACTCTATTAAGATATTTGGATCACTACTACAATGGTAAGAAAGTAACAATGAAATAACCTAATTGCGATGCAATGGAATTGTTGAATCTAGATCTCTATTTTGCTTCACAAAAAACTTGACCCTTCCTAATTGAATATTACTTTACTACTCCACAAGGATATCTTACCATCCTTCAAGTTCGCTCACACACTTTTCTTCTCAATCAATCAATACACTTGCATACTACTAAAAATCACAACTTGACCTTATATTTATATCATTCAGATTATCAAGTTGGCTCAATACAAATTACAATGACCAATATTCATTACCATTGATGGCTAGAATCAATACTTGAACTAATTAAGCTTCATATCCCAAATCAATAAAATCTTTCGATAGCTGACCTAGCTCAATAAACATTGGTCCTAAAATAATTCCCTATGTTAACCAACAAAAGCTTGGTTAACAATATGAACATTTAAAATTCTTTGGCAACCAAGTGAACTCAGTTAATATTAAGTCTAATGAAATTTCCTTTGTTAACAATGAGAACTTTGTTAACATTGCTTCCTGCTAGAATTCTTTTGATGCCCGAGTGAGCTTGGTAGACACTGTCTTCACAGAGTAATTTCTAGGAATGCTCAATAGACAAGGAAAAATTTCTTGTTGACCAAATGAGCTTGGTAAGCACTGACTATCAACTAATATGACATTTTTGTAACATCAAAGACAATACACAATTAGTCAATTGTATCCAACAATCTCCCTCTTTGGTATTGATGGCAATACAACATGTCATAGCATAATGAAATTTGAAAACAAGACTTTCTTTGATAGAAAGTTTCTCCCTCTTATATTTTTATACCACAAGCTTCTCTTTTATGCAGTAATCTCTCCTTGTGAAGGAATTACATAGCTTCTTTCTCAAAACAAATTTCAGAAAAATATGACTATAAACTCTCCCTCTTTGACAAAAAATGCCAAAGACAATACATATTAAATTAGTAACAATTTACCTTGAGTATTGATTCATATGCAACATTCTCTTGACTATTTGCATGAACTAATAGATCTTCAACTTGTTTCCTATTGATGCATCACTAAAAATTTATTTAGTGAGCTTCAGCTAAGGGAATGACGCCTAACTTACCTCTTAGATATAGGAATGCATTGTTAGGTAATGGCTTGGTGAACATGTCTGCAATCTAATTCTTTGTATGGATATATAAATTTGATTTCTTTGTCCTACACCAATTCTCTGATAAAATGATATTTTATAGCAATATGCCTGCTTTTGGAATGCATCACTAGATTCTATGATATGATAATTTTGCTTGTATTATCACAAAACATGACAACTAGTTCCTTGATTTCAACCTTCATACCTTGCAACAATTGTTTAAACCAAAAAATGTTAGAGCAATTTACTACTGTTGCAACATATTCTACTTTTGCCATGGATTGGGATGTGTAGCTTTGCTTCTTGCTTGTCCAAGATACCAACCTTTCACCAAGAAAGAATGTTCCACCACTTGTGCTTTTTGTGTCATCAATATTTCCTAGCCAATCATCATTAGTAAATACTTTTAGTTCTATATTTCTTGCAAGTTGATACCATAAACCATAGTCTTCAGTGCCTCTCAAATATCTCAAGATTTTTTTGATTGCCATCATATGATTTTGGCTAGGTTTAGCTCAGAATCTTGCCACTATACCAACCGCAAGAGCAATATCAGGTCGTGTATGAACTACATACTATAATTTTCCAATCATTGATCTATACAAGCTCTAATCTACCTCTTTTGAGTCATCATCTCTTGTAAGCTTTAATCTAGTACACATAGGGGTTCCAATTGGTTTTGAATCTTCCATACCAAACTTCTTAAGTATCTCCTTGATATACTTAAGCTGAGTGATGTAGATACTATTCCTACTCTATTGTATCTCAAGTCCAACAAAGAACTTAATCTCACCAAACATAGACATTTAAAATTCTTTTTTCATTTTCTATGAAAATGCTTTTCATAGATCATCATTCCCTATAAATAAAGTATCATCCACAAATATTTCTACCAATAAAATCTTGTTATCTAGTCCTTCCTTGATGTACAAACTACTATTATCATTAGTTCTCTAAAAACCAATCTACATAAGGTAGTTATGTAATCTTTCATACCATGCTCTAGGATCTTATTTTAGACCATATAAAGCTTTGTGTAGCTTACAAACCATGTCCCTTTTATCTAAATCAATAAAACCTTTCGGTTGTTCAATGTAGACTTCTTCATCAAGAATAACATTGAAAAATGTAGATTTAAGATCCATTTGATATACCTTAAATCCTTTATGTGCTACATATGCAAGTAAGTTCCTGACACCTTCCAATCTTGAAATAGGAGAAAAAGTTTCACCATAATCAATGCCTTGTTCTTGAGAGTAGCCTTTACATACCAATCTAGCTTTATTTCTTGATACCTTACCATCTTCATTCAACTTATTCTTGAATATCCATTTTGTGCCAATCACATTTTGTCTTTGGGCCTAGGTACAAGACTCCAAGTTTTGTTCATCTCCATTTGTTCAATTTCTTCATTCATAGCCTCAATCAAAATTTCATTTTCCAATGCATCTTTAGCACTTCTAGGTTCAAATTTAGCAAGTAAACATTTTCCTTTTAGCTTACTTCTTGTCATACTACCTTCTGTTTTATCTCCAATAATCTGATAAGGTGTATGATGACTTCTAACATACTTGGCTAATACAAGTTCCTTGTCTTTTGAATAAATTGTATTCTCTTCCTCTTGAATTTCAACTTGAGACTTGAGTTGTTCTATCTATGACTCGGGTCCTTCATACTTGATAGACATTGGCTTGGTAGCTTCAGATTATAACTTGGATTCCTATGACTCAGTATGAACTATTTGTGACTGAGTAACTATTATGGGCTCACCAAATGTAGTTTACTTATTGTCAAATAAACCTAGAAAAGTGTCAGATTCATAGTAGACAAACCTTCTTTAGTATTTTGGTTCTTTCTTGCTTTCTTCTTCAACCTTTTCTGCAAACTCATCAATTCCCACAAGTGCACTTTCAGTGATTTTGTGAGTAGAAAAATTTAAACATTTATATTCCTTTCTTTTGCTAGAGTATCCTATAAATATACCTTCATCACTTTTTAAATCAAATTTTTCTTTTCTAGATTCTTTCAAGCTATAACACTTGGTTCAAATACTTTCAAGTAGCTTACATTGGGTTTATAGCCATACCATAATTCATAGGGAGTTTTATATGAGTCCTTCTTCAACTATACTCAATTAAAAGTATGAACTATAGTGCTAACAGCTTCCTTCCAATATTTGATAGCAACGTTCTTTTCAATCATTAGAGTCCTTACACAATCCATGATGGATATTTTCTCCTTTTAGCTATTCCATTCTGCTCAGGAGTTCTAGGGGCCAATACCTATATTTTGATTCCTCTTTCAATGTAAAAGTTGTTGAATTCATTGGAGATGAATTCACCACCTCTATTTGATCTTAAGCATTTTAGTCTTTTCCCTATTTCTTTCTCTACTCTTGCCAAATACCATTTGAATTTCTTAAATGATTCTAACTTCTCTCTTAAATGCATAATTGTTATCATTCTAGAGTAGCCATCAAGAAAAAGAATAAAGATTTTTTTTCACCTACAGCATTCTACTCCAATAGGTCCATGCAAACTAGTATGCACAATTTCCAAGATATCTTCAGATTGATAGTTTTTGCTTTTAAAACTAGTCTTTCTTATTTTTCTAATTTGACTATTTTCGCATAGACCAACATCTAGTTTCTTCAAACTAGGAATACCTCTTACTTTGCTGAATTTTCTTATTCTCACCATGTTATCAAAATTTACATGACATAACCTTTTATGCCATAATTAACTTTTTTTTTAACTTGAGCAATAAAACATGAGCAATCACCAAGATCAAGATAACATAGGTTACCTTTTGTTTGTTTTCTTGATCCAATTAGTTTTTCTTTGTCATCCAATCATCTTTCCTTGCCATGCATGAATTCTATATTGAATCTAGTGTTGATAAGCTATGCCACACTCAGTAGATTGTGTTTTAGTCTTTCAAACTAATATTCGTTGTCACATATAAGTTCTTTACTTAATGGGATTTGGCCTCTCCCTTTCATGCAACAAAGTTCATTGTTTCCAAAACTTACACTACCACCATCATAGTCCGCAAAGTATTCAAACTATTTTTTAATCTCCAATCATATGATGTGAACATCCACTATCTATGATCCATGTATCATTTTTACTAACATGAGAGATAAGTGCCATCTTATCTCCTTCATCATTAGATTCATCTTTTATAGCAATGTAAACTATTTCATCTTCACTATTATCAAAATCCTTAGCCATAAAACAAGTTTTCTTACCTTTGTACTTATATAATTTGTGACTTTTGAAATCCCTTTCTCTCTATACTTGTGACTCTTCTTTTAATTGTTATCTTTGTTTGGGGACTTGGTAGCAATATGACCAATTTCTTCACATGAAAAACAAATTAGGGGAAGTTTACCTTTGTATTTTCCTCTACCTATAGAATATTTCCTTCCAAGTAAAGCTTCAACAACTTCAAGATCACTATCAAAACTTTTCTCTGATTCTTCTTCAATTTTGGATTGAATGTCCTTTATTTTCTTACCTTTCTCCTTAAGTGAAACCTTGGCCTCAATTGCAGATTCAATATTCTTGGAAACTAGAACATAATTGTCATAGTTGTCTAGCTCAAAAGTTGTCAATCATCCTATGAAGGTATCCAAAGTTATCTTATGATTTATCTCACACCTCCTTTCTTGAATAAAAAATACTCTTATTGCATAGATAGGAAGCAATGTTATAAGAACTTTACTTACAACAATTTCTTCCTTGATTTCTCCTCTAGATGCTCTAATTGCATTGACATTGGCTTTGATTATTTACACATATTTGGAAAAAATTTTGTCTTCTCTCATTCTCATCTAATCAAACTGTCCTCTAAGGCTTTCTTCTTTAGCTCTCTTCACATTGTCATCACCACCATAGATGTCCTTTAGCTAATTCCACATTTCAAAAGCAATTTTGCAATCCTTGATTTCATCAAATTCATCACAACTAAGAGTAGATGCAATATCTATCATCATGGTGTTATGGTTCTTTTTCTTAGCAATATCTCCAATAGATAACATACTAGTAGTGTAAGGAAACTTGGCAATAAAGAATATAACCATTTCCACATAACCCATAATAGATCTAAAATAAAAAGAGAATTAAAATCCGTATGCAAGAGAATAGACAACATACCCACAAAATTGTGACACAAGATATACCCTAGGAAACCCTCATTGAGGGAAAAAACCCAGCCTCCGAAAGCATCCATCATCATGTATTATTCAGCAAAAAAATATCATTGCCATACAACCATGGAAGCCTTCATGGCCATAGCCACAACCGAGCAAACTATGTGAACAAGCATGAATCCACACATCCCACGCCATGCTTTCAACCTTCACAAATGCTCCCTTGGCTAACCTGTCAAGCCTTGTCCCGCTCGACTCTTGCCTTTTGTCTTCTCCTTGTCACTCTCTCTCTCTTACTACAACAACTACCCTTGTGGCTGCTTATATAGTAGCAAGTCCCACAAAACCACTAAGTGGTATTACATAAATCATGTGCTAAAACCATGTGCTACCTAACCCACTGACCCCACATTTAATATTGGGCATTTAATTCTTTTCCCCCAATATTAAATAATTACATCAAATATTATCACAATGTTAATATACAACTCATCAAGAATATTCCATGGGAATCTTTACATGTTGCACGTCCATCTAGGTACAACATTACATAATAAAAATAAAATAATAAAATAACAATATTATGCAATGTGTGCAACACCCATTATCTCAACAATCTCCCACTTGTTGTATACATTGCATAGGGTCAATCCATAGCCACATAAATGAACAAGGGAACAATCCCTCTCAGCACATCCACCATCATGGATCAAAATACACCAAGTGCTCCATCCTGGTAACCATGACAAAATCAAAGTATCTAGCATCTCAAACATGAATGATCTCACCTCCTATTATGCCACTCCCACTGGACATACATAGAAGCCATCCAAAGAGAAAAAACATGCAACCTGTCGGATTAGAAGATCATAAAATCCTGTACCAACTAAAATTCCAAGCACAAATAACCTGAGCCAAAGGTAATAACATGTATCCATAGTTGTCAAAATATCCATAGCTAAACTAGCACCCACAGCAAAGTGCCAAACCCATCCAACTATCCATACCTCAAAGGTATAACAAGTGAATCTCATATTACCGACATATCCAATCTACAACCTGCAATCATAAGCCTCAAGAGCAATACCTGCCACATATACACCAAGAAGCTCCCACTGCAAAAAGATAATGTCAAATCTATAACCAATCCACTCAACACACCTCAAAAAAGTGAATCCATGTAGTATCAAGGACATCCACAATACATAAACCAATATCCTGTAAGAAAAAACTCTCATAACAAGTCTTCGATGCTCTCCCAAGTTCACCGCAACCAACAGAGGAAAGAGATAAAGGAATAACCATGTCATCTCTCACATGACATACATGAGCACAAATCAGTGATCACAATCTCTAACCAATCTCAAATCCAATGTAGTCAAAACTGAACATCCAGGAAGATAACCAAGACTAGAGAAACCATGCAAATCATAACCTGTATCATGTCCTTCTACACACACCTCTAGATGTAAACTGTGCAAGTATGAGCTCCTCCATAAAACCCCAACAAGAAGCCTCAACAACACCCAAACCATACCATATAACTAATCATGGATGTAAGCCTCTCACAAGAAGATCAAACTCATAAAACCATTCCTAAACCAAGGAATAACCATTCCTAATCCAAGGAAAATGCCCAATATAAAACCATCTCCCAAACTCAACCAGCATAACAACATATGCACGTGGAGATAACCAATGCTAAACCACCTCTAAAATGAATCCTCTAGAACTAACTCATGTACCATAGCTCAAGATCCATATCCATGAAAGACAAGCATAAATATAATGCAACTGAGAGAAAAAAATGGGCTATACCTCTCAAGTAGCAAACTGCCGAGTAGACCAAGAGTGGGGAATGAGAATGCTCATCAAGATACCCAAGTCTCCAACCAAGACTCATCTAAGAACAATCTCCTCTCAAGTCCATATCAGGTGACTGCCCCTCGGACTTTTTGCTGAAACCATCAGCTGTCCCAACAAATACTTCTCTAATCCAAGAGAAATCAGCATCACCACCGTCTCTAACTATCCATGAGCACCTGTAACCAATCAATCTATGCCAACTCCAAATGCAATATAGCAATATCATGAAGTATCCAGCTTATGATCAATGTACTCAATACCAAGAAACTAAACCAAGATCAATGTCAAAGTTCCAACCATGGCCTCAGGAACATAAACATGACAACATGATCTTACCATCTCAACTAAAAAGATAACATGCTCCATATGAACACACCATAATATGTCACAAGTCTAAATGTGTATCAAGAGTATACCATGACATAATAATGAAACCATTCTCATACCAAGGATAACATGCCAAATAAAAGCATAAACCACACCTTTGCTAAGAACCCTGTGAGTCCTCAAGATGCAACCATCTCCACACACCATGAAGAAAACCATCTCCACATACCAGGAAGAACCATCTCCATACACCATGAAGATAATCAAGAACTCCATGAGTCCTCAAGATCTAACCATCTTCACACACCATGAAGATAACAAGTGCACCATGCAAATGTCAAAGATGCTTCTGCAGCAACAGGATCTAAGACCAACCTCCAACATCTGCAAACACTCAATAAATATATCAATGCCAAAAAAAATTCCCACTCAACCGTGGTACCAAGTCACCTATGACATCATAAAATCCATCTCCTATATGAAGATCCAAATCAAACTAGGAACTAATCCTGCACTGTCACCCCATCACTGTCACAAGCTCCCACTAAACCATGTATCCAAGCTATCCATGACATAATGATGAAAAAACATCTTCTAACCATGAGAATCAACCAAGGTATCAAACCATCAAAGAACTCAAAGTGCACATCATGAGCTCCTCAAAAGAAAACCAAATAACCATGATCCTCAACCAAGAAGATATACCACCATAACTAAATCAGAAATCCAAGCTAATGAACATCAAGGATGTACCTATATATCCAATCATGTCATGCCAAAATCCATGACACCATGATCACATCCATGAACTGAGCATCTATCTCTCAAAGTGTCCAACCTATCAGTATAGTCAACCACAATCCTCCACCATGACTGTACCTGGTAACAACATCTCATCCCTTCTACATGAAGATAAAATCATAAAATCAGGTGACTTAGGGCATAGACAACCCAAATCCAAGCCACCAATCTAAATATGCATCAATAATGAAAGATCAATGGGCAAAGACAACCCATAACCAAGCCATAAATGCAACCTGTAAGTATAGACCGCTTACAACACTGCACAACTTATAGACCCAACAAGTCATCATGCATATCCAAACCAAACACTAATAACCATATCATCATGAGACCAATCTAAAATATGAATTGAGTATACAATGACATCAAAACTTAAATTTCCAATGCCATAAACTCACAATGTTACCATAGTCAAAATATATCTATAAACTGTTCAGATAAATATATCAATAAATAAATCATGCCAAACTTGCACCAAATCTGAACCAATGTGTAGAGCTCTCCAAGAGCTTTCCGTTGACTACTCAAAGTCCAAAATCCAACTCTGTATGCCCAAGTTATGCCCTAATCCGTGCTCAAAATAAAAAACATCTGACTTTAGGGCTCTGAAAACTTGATAAAATTTTAAAATCATAGAACCAAACCTACACCATCTTGTAGTTCTCTGAATTAGCTTTCCAGCGCCTATAAGAACTCTGAAATCCGATATTCTGAGAGAAAGTAATGGCCGTTTTACTAAGACAGTCTTTTTACCATTTTCAGTACGATTTTTCATTTTAAATTTTTTTCAGTGACGAAAATTCCGACGGGATTAAATTTGACAACCATCATGGGCTAAAAAAAAAAAAATCTTTCATTTCTTCTAAACATGGCCAAACTAGGGCATATTATATATCAAAATTTATGAAAATGTTGACCCGGATCCAATGGTGAGGTCTGTTTTTACCCAGGAGGTCATTTCTGCAAGCTACCCCCCAAAACCCTCATTTAAATGAAACATCCGAAAAAAAAATTTTGTCCAACAATTTTACATGCCCAAATATTTTAACATCCCATCATAACAACAAACCCAAAACCCTCAGATCTGCAATAAATCATTCATATATCTTGCCCTTTCTTTTATCCTCTCATGCATTCCCATGGATTCAATCTAGGGTTACAATAATAAAACCATAGCTCTGATACCACTTGTAAGGAAACTTGGCAATAAAGAATATAACCATTTCCACATAACCCATAATAGATCTAAAATAAACACAGAATTAAAATCCACATGCAAGAGAATAGACAACATACCCACACAATTGTGACACAAGATATACCCTGGGAAACCCT
Organism: Cupressus sempervirens; assembly: GCA_028749045.1. NCBI lineage: Eukaryota > Viridiplantae > Streptophyta > Pinopsida > Cupressales > Cupressaceae > Cupressus > Cupressus sempervirens. The sequence continues at coordinate 843,461,939 of CM053787.1, read as the reverse complement.
CATTGAGGGAAAAAAACCCAGCCTCCGAAAGCATCCATCATCATGTATTATTCAGCAAAAAAATATCATTGCCATACAACCATGGAAGCCTTCATGGCCATAGCCACAACCGAGCAAACTATGTGAACAAGCATGAATCCACACATCCCACGCCATGCTTTCAACCTTCACAAATGCTCCCTTGGCTAACCTGTCAAGCCTTGTCCCGCTCGACTCTTGCCTTTTGTCTTCTCCTTGTCACTCTCTCTCTCTTACTACAACAACTACCCTTGTGGCTGCTTATATAGTAGCAAGTTCCACAAAACCACTAAGTGGTATTACATAAACCATGTGCTAAAACTATGTGCTACCTAACCCACTGACCCCACATTTAATATTGGGCATTTAATTCTTTTCCCCCAATATTAAATAATTACATCAAATATTATCACAATGTTAATATACAACTCATCAAGAATATTTCATGGGAATCTTTACATGTTGCACGTCCATCTAGGTACAACATTACATAATAAAAATAAAATAATAAAATAACAATATTATGCAATGTGTGCAACACCCATTATCTCAACAAGTAGGAGGGTAAAAGCACAAATCTATGTCACCTTTATAAAGAAATGGGATATCAAAATGTGACAGTTCAACACTATGACAAAAAAATGGTATTTGTGTTCAAAATATGAAGATGATGTAAACTAATGAAATGTGTAGAATTGGATAATTTTTATGCCTATAATTTTTATAATTTTTTTGACTAATAATTTATTCATTTTATTTTATTTTGAAGTCCCTTTTTTAACTAAAACAAGTATAGGGTGTAGTTCTCGTCAAACAAGTATATTCAAACCATCATTTTTTGTTATAATTTGAAAATATCTTATAGATTACATGTATAGCTAGTGAAAAAAAAATTTAAAATTTTTTTTTTGATGTATTATTTCTTTGTTATAAGTACTCAAGTTTGACCTTATCAAAATCCAATAGTTTTTTCCTCCCGTCAAAACTTCCCTATCACATCTATACCTTCTTGAAAAAAAATTATAAATTCATGAAGAGCATTCTCTCCTCTAGAGATAAATATAATTTTACAATTTTATTGATATGATTTACTATTTTTCCCATTTTTTGAGGGAGCATCTTTTCAAATGTTAAAATATTGATTTATTGTTTTTTGAGATTATAACATATTATAACTAATCAAAACACTCAAAATATTATATAATGATGATATTGAATCTGAGATCTATAAAATGATATTTTTAGTTTTTAAAAAAAATTGAGTTTTGATAGAGAAATGAGATTTGACCAAAATAGGTTTTAGTATCATAAATGGTGACACAGATCTATGCTTTTACCCAAGAGTTGTGTATTCTTCATCAAGGTATTTCTTTCTTGAATCACTAATGGAAGGTAGATGGAGTCTCATGTCTCCTTGCCATGCTAAAAAGTTGCCTCTATTAAGCTTTGGAATTTATCTCTTGTAAGACATCTTGATCTATAGCTTAGGTCCTTGAAACCTTTCCTACAAGCACCAAAAGCCCTGATACAAATTGTTGGAAAATAGATGGAGTAATTGAGAGGGAGGGGGAGTGAATCAGTTAGAACTAAAATATTTTAGATCCCTTGGATGTTAACAATAAAACTAATTGTTGTTGTTATTTGGTAAAAACAAAAAAAATCTTGTAACTCGTTAAATGCAGAGTGCTATTTACTTTTAACCAATCTTAAGACATAACAATGATTAATTTACACAGATAAGAGAAATAACATGAACACACAAGACACAAAGATTTAACATGAAAACCTAATATTTGAGAAACCACCAATGTAACTAGTTACTATTTTTCACTCTACTAAAGTGAGCCTTGTTAGGAGCCACCCTAGTTAAATGTTACAAAACACACTATTAGGTGTTACCTTGTTAGAGGATTTAATTACCCTATAAAGAGCGGCCTTGTAAGAGGTCTTAAAAAAATTTAATCGAACTATCACCTTGTTAGAGGATTTACAACTAGCTATTACACCAATTTTGTTAAGAGATTTGGATCAATGCTATAATGGTAAGAAAGTAACAATGAAATGACCTAATTGAGATGCATTTGAACTACTGAATCTAGATGTTGGTTCTACTTCATAGAAAACTTTATCCTTCCTAATCAAATATTATTTTGCTGCTCCACAAGGATATCTAACCGTCCTTCAAGCTTGCTCACACACTTTTCTTCCCAATCAATCAATGCACTTGCATACTACTAAAAATCACAATTTGACCTTATATTTATATTTTTTAGATTGTCAAGTCAGCTCAATACAAATTACAATGACCAATAATCATTACTATAGTGGGCTGGAACCAATACTTGAAATAATTAAACTTGATATCCCAAATCAACAAAATGTTTCGATAGCCAACGTAGCTTAGTAAACACTAGTTCTAAAATGATTCCCTATGTTAACCAATAGAAGCTTGGTTAACACTACAAACTTGCAAAATCCTTTGGCAACTGAGTGAACTTAGTTAATACTAACTCTGACCAACTTTCCTTCATTAACCATGAGAACTTAGTTAACATTGCTTCCTGCCAGAATTCTTTCAATGCCCAAGTGATCTTAGTAGACACTATCTCCATAGAGTAATTTCTAGGAATTCTCAGTAGACAAGGAAAACTACCTTGCTGACCAAGTGAACTTGGTAAGCAGTAACTAACAATTGCTATGACATTTTTGTAACATCAAAGACAACACAGAATTAGTCAATTGTATCCAACATGGGGATTCTCAATTATATGACAAGTGAAATCAATATACTCTTGCAATGATAAGAGGTTGCTTTCTTACAAGAAAAGAGTATGGGATTTAATGGATGATTTTAAATTTTTGACTATAAAGTAAATTCCAAGGAGGAAAAATATGGTAGTAGATGCTCTTGCTATTTTAATGAGTGCATTACAACTAGTTGAGAGAACAAAATTGAAAATATTTTTAGTTGAATTGGTTTCCACTCCATATATCCCAAAGAATATTACAAACTTCCAAGTCTTTCAAGATAATCAACATATACTAAAATTTATCATGAGAAATGACCACTTTAAAGGGAAAGAGATTGATGATAGTCCAAATGAAAAACTTGATGAAGATGAACTTGAAGATGAAGATGGGATCCTGAAATTAAAAACCACCACTATTCCTAAGTGATTGGTTGAATTGGAATATATTTTTGATCATGATAAATCAACACTTAATAGAAGAATGTTCCATGAAAAGGGGATCAAGAAATGTGATTCATACAATTTGGGTATTGATGAAGATCCTAGAATGGTAAGGATTGAAAAGGCATGCAACGTGCAAGAAGGAGAAGATATGGTTAAATTACTTTTTGAGTCTAAGGATGTCATCACTTGGAGCTATGAAGAGCTCAAAAAATATGATCCACCTTTCCATCAAAGGAAAAGACCTATTAATCCTATCATTGAACCACTAATAATGAAAGGAGTTAAGAAGTTGCTTGATGCTAAGATCATTTTCCCCATTCTCCATTCTACATGGGTGGCTAATTTGGTTCTTGTGTGGAAAAAAGACCAGAGAGATTCATCTTTACATGGATTTTCATAATTTGAACCCACATTTTACAAGGTTAACTAACCTTTTCCTTCACTAGATGAGTTTTTTACAAATTGTAAATGATTCAAAGATGATGTCTTTCTTAGATGGATATTTATGATACAATCAGGTGATGGTTGATGATGTGGATAGGCTAAAGATAACCTTCAAGACTAAATGGGGGACTTTTGGTTATAGAAGAATGCCTTTTGGGCTGATTAATGTAGGGGCTACATTTCAACAAGCCATGGAAAAAATATTTTAAGGTATTCAAAAGTAAATGTATAGTCATTTAAATGGATAACTTAACTATCCTTTCAAAGAATTAAAGCACTCACATTACTTATTTAAGGCAAGTATTTAATAGATGCTGTAAATATGATGTAGCACTCAATCCCAAGAAATTTTCATTTGTGGTTACTAAAGGAAAGTTCCTAGATCATATCATCTCTAAAGCTAGAATCTCCATTGATATAGATAGAGTTGAAGATATTCTAAAGTTATCATCTCATCACAATCAAAAGGAACTTAAGTCTTTTTTTGCAAAGATAAATTTTGTGCAAAAATTTATAAGTGGATTTCTATAGATAGTTTGTCCCTTGAATGATTTACTCAAAAAGGGAGCTAAAATGAAATGGGTTCCAAAGTTTAAGAAATCATTTGAGGATATCAAGGTGGCCATTTATATAGCCCTAGTGTTAGTGAGTCTAGATTATAGACAACCTTTCAAGATATACTCTTTTCCTTAAGAACACTAATGTGCTAGGATTCTAACATAGAAGAAGGAAAAGGAAGATGAAAGACTCATTTCCTTTATGAGTTGTCCTCTAAAAAAAGTTGAGCTAAACTATTCTAACCTTGAAAAATAGTCTTTTGCTTTAATAAAAGCAATAAAGAAGTTCCACCATTATATACTAAGAAGCAAGGTATATACAATCATACCTAATCCTAAAGATTGGCATACACAACTCAAATATGCTCTTTGGATAGACTGAGTTAGGGTCAAGAATGCTTTGGGCACATCTCCATATCTATTTGCCTACTAAAAAGGGCTAGTATTCCCACTTAACCTCAAGGTTCCTATTTTGAAATTTATGAGTGGGTATGGTGAAGATGCTGATAGAGTATAAATTAGATTGAAGAATCTTTAAGAGATGAATGAAAAGTAGACAACTGCTTTAGAGCATATGGTGAAACATCAAGCTGTCATCAAAAGGTGGTTTAACATGAGGGCCATGATAAAGTCCTTTAGAATATTTGGCCTTGTTCTACTTTGGGACAAGGAAAAAGAAAACTTGGGTAGCCACACTAAGTTTCAACACTTCTGTATTGGTCCTTATCAGATCATGGAAATTTAGGGAGAAAACATTTTTAGGTTGAGTTCCTTATAGGGGGAATTGGTTTTGGTGCCATTTAATGAGAAATTTATAAAGCATTATTTTGAAGCCTAAAAGATTTATTAAAAAGAAAAAATATAAAAAATTACAAGTGTGTTTCTTTTCTACAACTATGTTTATTTATGCAACTATGTTTACTTCGGCAAGTGTGTTTCTTTTTAGTTGAGTGTTTGCTTTTAGTTGTGTGTCTATTTTCAAAGTTACATGAGTCTAGGGGGTTAGCTGTACTCAATTTTTCATCTTGGCATATCTTACTAACCACTCTTTTGGTTTCAATTTTTGCGAAGAGGTATTTCTTTGTCAAAATTTTCTGATGATTTTATTTCTTATACCAATAGAGGAATGGATGTTACTTGCAATAATTGGGGACTTTTAGCCTTGAATTTAGAATTGCAAATCAAAAAAGTTCTCAACACTTTGCAAATTTAATGATGAATTATCTTAGCTATTTTTGAACCAAGGTAGCAAGGGATAGTCCAAACCTCACTAGTTCAAACAGAAGGATCTACTCAAAGGAATTGGTAACATCATTGTTTGGTGTGAGAATTTCTAAAAGTTCTTAAAAGAGGATTGCAAGGGATGTTCACAAAAGATCAAATTTGAGAAATGATAGAAATTTCTTGGCCACATAGTCTAAGCATGGTTAAGTTACAAAAAGAAAATAAAAAGGAAAATGGTGTTAAGAATGAAAGATTGTACAAAATTTGAGAAAGGTAATAACTAAAAGGATATGCACTTTAAATAAGCTATCTAGTATCCAAACCATTACTTCATCAATGAATCAAATGCTGACATTATGACCTACGCGAAGAAAGTATTGAAAAGATTACCTAGGAAATCAAATGAAAAAGTTATAGCCCACTAAGAGCCCTCAAAATTGATTCTCTCATCTAGTCAAACAAAATATTGATAAAAAGCTTTCTTGAAGATTCATGAAAAATGGACTAGAAGGGGTGGAAGAATATTTCTAAGTTGTTGGAAACTTTTAATAGACTGTATTCAAAGATTTTGAAGGAAATCAATGCACTAAACACACACTAAACTTGGAGATTCAAGATTCTAAGGTTTTTATTATGAAGTGACTTGAATATGCCTAGAATGTTTGGGATTTAATTGTTGTTTGATACATACCAAAGGAATTTTTGCTGATGAAGAAATCCCTTTGTCATTTCTTCCCTTTTGTTGGGGCTATTTGTTGTGGTTTCAGAATGCATGCTACATTTTTCCTACAAATGGGCACCCCCTACTTTATATTTTGGATTTCTAGGATCCTAGTTTGGGGTTTGAGTCTTTTTTATGATTTTTCTCACTGTCATTGGTCAAAGATGGGTCTCAATTTGAATACCTTGATCCCATAAATCATCATTCTAGGGAATAAGTCATTTTTAAAATTGGATCACTAGTGTACCTCATTAGGTGCATTAGTGCACCAAACATAGAGAAAGGTATTCCCTCTCGTAATGTATAACTACATAGTAGCATAGTTGTTCAAATGTGTAGCATCAAGGGGTGCGCTAGGTTTGAACCCTTTTCTATAATATCTAGGGACCCTCTACCCTCTTCACTCTTCATTTTCTTCTTCCATGCTCTAAAAACTATGCTAGTGTAGCTCTAGTAGGTGTGCTACTATGCCACCTCCCCTCCTTCACTCTACCTACAAAACAAGACACTAAAACAATAAGTTTAGGTGCACAACTATGCACTTTTTTTTGTAGAAAAACTTTAAAAGATTTTAGAAAATTTAACAATTAAAATTTACACATAAGAAAAAATGTGTGTTGTCCACAACTACACAACTTTACACTTGAGATCCCTTAGAGGAAAAGGGTGCACTTTTACTGTACCCTATGAGGTGCACTAAATGTGCACCCTTTTTTGCTAAAGTGTATCATAAGGGTGCACATCAACACACCACATGATATACACTATTGTGCACCCCATACTTTTAAAATCTTAAAGAAAGGATAAAGGTGCACCTAGCACACCTGTATGGTGCACCAAATGCACCTTTTTCTTGGCATTTAAGGGTGAAAATTAGCATTTTTTTAATGTTTTTAAATTTTTAGGGCTTTTGATTTTTTTTGTCGATGTAGGGTTTGAATTAATTCATTTTTTCCTTGACCCTAGAATAATATGCATTACTTTTGTGTAGATTTAATGGCTTCTTCATCATCCTCCCTTGCTGCAAAGATGGTTTCTAAGCTCATGGTATTCAACATTTAAGGTGTTCCTACAAAAACACACTTTCAAGATGACTATTCAGAGATCTAGGACACCAAACTTGGTCACACATACTTGAGCACATTCCTGGCATTGTGTAACAAACCCATTGAAAGGTTCTCAATGATACTAGTCCTTATCCAACTAGGACTAGTCAATGCAACATCACACACAATATTAGTGCAATCCTTAGAGTTAATCATGACACTAGTGGAGAACTATGTCTCTAAAGAAAGGGTTGTAAAGATTATAATTGGAGAGATTTACTAGATCTTTGACCTAAGAACATAGCGAAGGTGTTCCATCTTCCAAGGGCTAATCAATTTATTAGCTTAACCTACCATTAGGTAGAAGGATAGTATTGGGAATATGTAGACAAAGCATTTGAAATCATCTAGTCTTCATTCCTTATTGAGAAGACTCCTCTAGGGAATAAAGTAGGTAAAGTGGAGATGGCAAGATGGCACATGAAAGAAGATATTGGATATTCTATCATACTCTTAAGTAGAGTCATGGGGTTGCTAGCATCCGTGCACCTAAATATATGGATGGTGCATTTCATTTTGAATATCAAGATGAAAAAGATGCCAATTGATTGATTTCCATTCTTAGTGAGAACTTAGATTAGTAGTTGGTGATGGTTAAGAATAATCAAAAAATTTACATGACACCATGCTTTTGTGTACTTGTTAGCTATAAGGGTGACAAATTATCTAGGACTCTACAAAAAGGGTAGAATGCAAGATGCAAATGCATGATCCTATATTGTATATTCTTGGCTCATAAAGAAGAAGCTTCTAGAGCACATCAAGGAATATAGGATAGTAAATAATGCATCTATATTCACAATCATCCAATTCATTATTGGAGATTATGTCTACAGAATTTCAAAGTAGGCTCTAGCTAAGATTTTAGAAGTTGGAGCCTACTACATTCAATATTGAACATTACCTATGAGGATAGTGGGTGACACTCTCAACCCCAAGAAGCTCCCTAGGTATCCTAGTGAGGGGCATACTATTGGAAATTGCTTGACAACTCTTGTCTTCATATGACATGGTAAGGAAACAACATAAAATAACATGGGTATGGTCCATTACTATAGGACTATTCAATATGTTCTAGAGACAAGATATTCCATCTTTTGAGCCTAAATAGGATCAATATCCTTTGGATAAATAATTGTCCCCAACCCTTTTTTGATAACATTGGAAGAGTGCAATATTTTGCCAGCAAAACATTTCAACATGAAGATGCAATTGAGGATTATTATAGCATGACTCTCTCTATAGTAGGTAGCACTTTGGAGATAAATGTTCCTTTGAAGATAGTTCAATAGGATATAAAGGATGTTCTTGATTCATTGTTTAATAGGGACAAGATTGATGATCAACCTATCATCAATATTGAGATTGATAAGGAGGAAAACGTAGACATTAATCATAGGGCTAGGCACATTATCAAATTGAAAAACAATTGGATCAAATGAACTTTCAAGTTGGACCCAAATCCTCTAGTAGTGGTCTTCCATGCTATAGCCCACCTAGCAAGAGGTCGAGGAGCTAAGGTTACATCACCTACTTTTATAGCTCAGTCCCTAGTTAGGCCATAAATAGTGCAGAAATTTGATGGAGAAGTTGGACATTATAGGGCTTAGAAAGATAAAGGCAAGAGGAAGAGACCTTCTCCTTAACAAGTAGAGCCAAAAGAGGAAGCAACTCAAGGACATCCATAGCTAGGTGTAGAAAATGTACAAGGGTTGGAGAATGTTGAACCTACATAGACCCAAGATAGCCCTCAAGTGCCACCAACTAAACAAGGGCAAGGAGGAGCTAAAATGGAAGAACAAGAATTGTCTCCACCTCAACAAGAAGTACAAGCCTCCCCATCTACTATATAAGATGAAAGATTAAGACTATGGTCAAGAGAAGAAAAAAGTTGATTAGGAGAGTGATTTATTTCTCATTAATCCTAGAAGTTTTCCCAAAAGAAGAAGAAGAAGAAGAGGATGATGAGGATGAAGAGGATAACCTTCCTTTGAACTAGAGGACTCAAGTTGCAAGAGCCATAGATTTGGAATAGAGAAGAAACTCTATAATTACATTGTCATCCATTCTTGAGTAGTGTATTTAGTCGACCACATCAGAAGATGAACTACAACAATGGATTGATGAGTGGGAGGTTGATGGGACTAATGTGTTTAAGATGTCAAATTTTGATTTCATGCCCATTGGCATCGAATTAGTGAGAGACAAAATAAGAGAGATTCCAACTAATCAACCTCAATAGGAGGATTGGAGTCAATTTCCACCTAAGCCACAAGGACCCAAAGTAGCTCCATCACCACCTATTCAACTCACAATTTGTGATGATAAAGCATCAAGTACTCCTTTTCCTCCAAACAATGAAGAAGAAAAGGTTCGAGTAGGAAAAGAGGAAGAGATAGAACAAGTATCTTTTCATGAAGTGTTAGAGGAAGAAAAAATAAGTGAGCAAACTCAAAAAACTTCCCAATACATAGACATGGGAATTGTTGACTTTCTAGATACATAGAATCCTAGTGTTGATCTCTCACAGAAGGAGAGGCCTTTGGAGAGGAGTGATAAAGAAAAGACCATAGTAGAGAAAACTTCTTCATCTTCAAAAGGAAAATATTTGATAGAACATGTTCCAAGATGGCTAAGGAAAGAAGTGATTAGAAACAAAAGATATCAATTCACTACTGAGGAAGAAAGTATGATGGAATTGATTGAAGTTCTTAGGAAACCTGAGTCACCACCAAAGGATGCATGAGCATTAGCCTTCATTGTGATTGATCATAACTGAGACAAATTTTCTCATGTGGCTATCCCTCCTCCATGTGCATATGTTGAAGAATTGACTCCAAAAGATTATTAGAGTAGGGAGGTCATGCTTGGGAAACCTATATTGGAAACTGCTAAGTTGATTATGAAAATGACAATTAAAGAAGTGTCCAAGCATTTAGAATAGGATGGGGCATAATTGATAACACTTCATAAACATAATGAGATCCTAAAAGGATATCTAAACAAACTTGTTGGTACCTTGGACCTAAAAAATATGGAGGAGATGTTAAACGCAACACTAGAGAGAAGGGATAAGGAGATAATATAGCTAGACCCATTTTTGAAAGCTTATCAGCAATGAAAAGAAAGTTTTGAGGGCAAAGGTGTACAAATTATACATGGAAATGTTAAGCTATTACACCATACGTAGAATAATGTAGATAAGGTAGTAGCCATTTTGAATCAAGATTTTGGTCTGATATATGAAGTACATACCTAGACCATATACATTCAAGCCCTATAGGCAATCAAAGGCCAAAGGTATTGGATGTTAATAGAGGTGTATACAATGGAGGATCTAGATAAAATGATGATTGGATAGATAATATTGTAGATGGAAATAAAGTAATGGAAACATTACATACAAAGCTTCACAAGCTCAAGGACCAAGACTAAGAGAAAATTTTGGAGGTAGAGAAACATTATAGTGATGCATGTTTAGATATTTTTAAGATGATTGTAGGGACAAATTGATACCTGTGGAAATATTTATTGAGTAGTTCCAAATTTTTTTTGAAGAAGCTTCTTATGATGATGGTATCAAAAAAGTATTCAAAATGAAAGAAGCATTATTAGATTTAGATGTGAAACTGGGAGATTTTGTGGAGACTCACATTGAGGTGGGAAACTATAGTGAGAAAGTGAAGAAAAAATACTCAAACATAGCTCCAGTATAAAGGGGAACAAAACTTAGAGGCCATAATTTTATTTTTGACACTTGGTGAAGTTTTGTATTTTTTAACCTACTTCCAAGGTGCGCAGGTGTGCTAGTTCTAAGGTGCGCTTTTTCAAAGGTCCACCAAATTTTTTTGAAGAATTCAAAAGTGAGATGATAGTTAATTGTTAGTTCTAAATTTGGAGCTTTCCATGCATCAAAAATGCATTCTAATGGTAGTTTAACTCCTACAGACAACTAGTCAACGTAGAGCTTCTATTTTTGGCACTTTTAGACACTTCCACAATATTCAAAGGTTTTATTCTTATTTTCTCATGTTTTCTTTGTTTTAAGACATGTAAAGTCTCATGAATCTATTTAATGATATAAATATGGATGGAGTCCTACTTAGCACCAATGAGAGAGTTAGTTTTTACATAACTAAATTTGTTTTATTAGTTTAGAAGCATATGTTTGCATAAAGATATCTCTCACTCTCAATACAAATTAAGGAGAATATTTCTTATAAATTCAAGGATGTAATATGTATTCCAGGCCACCATTATTCTCTTGCAATAATATATGCTATTGGTGCTCACATTTGGAGCATACAGATTCTTTCCTCAGTGTGTTATATTTTGTGAATAAATGTTCATGGAATGTAATTGAGCCATTCATTTTATTGTGTTACTCTAGTTGTGGGATATTTGAATTCTTTTTTTTGGCTATAGGTCTACAAATTTCACTGACGTACTTAGTTCAAGAAAAGATCATCATATTGTTCCTACATAGCTTCTTGTCTTGCATGAGCATGCTTTTCATGGCCTTGAGATTTAATGAAAAGTGAAACATGTTACAACTACTAAATTCCCATTGATGATTGCTTTAGTGGAACTATCAAAGCCTTGCTTCTATATTCATTATGTTTGTTAGGATTTTATCTTTCCTATTATTTTCTTTACTAACCCCTTGATTAAATTAGGAATTCATATAGTTGTATTGTTAGATTGCATTCAATGAAAATAGAAAATACAAAAATATATTTCTTTTTGTGTGTCTTATTCTTTTGACATAGCAAGTAGATTTTAATCTTATTAGAATTGTTTAAGAACTAGCAAAGACTTCCTTGTGAACATTCACATTTATCTTCAACTAAGAGGATTCTAATAGGTCACAAGATCACTTGAAACCTTGGAGTTAATTCCAAATTAACTTTTCAGGACAGGATTTTGAAAGGATTCCTACTGGTAAGCATCATGCAAAATGATAGCTCAACAATAATGTTTTATCTTGTACAAGAAGTGATTCTTGCAGGTTTATTATTTGCACCCATTTGTTTGTGTAAGTTTGATATAAGTTCTATTGAGCTATCATTTTGTATGATGCTTAACATTATGAAACCTTTCAAACTCCTCTCTTGTAAAGTTAATGTTGGGGATCAACTCAAAGGTTCTAGGTGATCTTGTGACCTACTAGAAATTTTTAAGTTGAAGATAAATGTGAGTGTTCACAAGGAGTCCTTTACTACTAGTTTGGATAACTCCAAATTAGATATTAAATCTATTTTCTGCTTCAAAATAATAAACACACAAAAAGAACTATGTTATTTGTATTTTCTATTTTTCAATGAACGCAATCTAACAATGCAACTAATATGAATTCCTAACTTTAAAAAGGGGTTAGTAAATAAAATAATGAAGATAAGGTAACAAGAAGTTTAAGAAAAAAACATGAAAGTAAAATCCTAATAGACATAAGCTATGGAAACAATGCATCTACAAGTTAAGCCTTCAAAGAAATTAGTAGGTAACCAATGAAAATAGTGTATATGAGCAATGTTAGTATGCTAATAGAAACCAAATTTAAATAAAGCTTCTACAAAATAAACAAAATTCATAAACTTCAAGATAGACTAAGATGAAATCTCAATTGAGAATATGAGCCATTAATGGACTCCCTCAATGAGAAGCTCTCTTTTTGAGTGGCTTTGTCTAAATAGATAAGATGTATGCTCAAACTTATGATTCAAAAAGGGCTTCAAATGGAGTTGGAATTTGGGTGTGAGTGTATGGTTTTGATGTAAAATGGCTTCTTAAAATGGCATTATGACTTTGCTTCATGGATTGTGTTGTTTTTTAAATGGGAAGGATCCAATTTATAGGCAAGAGGCTTGAGGGATTGAGGGCTAAGATGCAAGTATGGAAAAACACTCATGGAGGGCTCAGATTGCATGAGAGGAGAGCACATGGATTGTGCTTCCTTACAGCCAATCAGGGAGTGACACATGTCACAGGGTGAGAGGATGGAGGAAAGGGGAAGGATGAGTCAACAAAGGAGGCTCAAGGGATAAAATCTTCATAAAGACCCTCATAATGGCTTGTAAGAGCAATAAAAGGGCTTGGAAGAGTCATTTATTGCCTAGTGGGCTTCATAAAGTTTTATGGTTGGGATATTTTGAGGGAGATGAGAGGAATTTCGACTTGGACTTGATTAGGAGGGTTTTAAGCTTGCTTAGAATTGTACAAATGATTAGAGGATGGATTAGGATGGTTTAGGATTAGCTTAGGGATAGGCAAGTGGATGGCATTTAATGAGGGTGGGTGAAGGAGGAGATATTTGTTAACTTTGGCTTGGGTTAATAAGTCTTCACCCATTTTTAGGGAATGTGACAAGGTTAGGAGGGGATTAGGATTAGGTTTAAAGACATCTTCTAGAAGAGTCTAGACTTTGGATGAGGATAAAGACTTTCTAGAATAGTCTAGAATTTCCTAGGATGAGGATGAAGACTTTCTAGAAGAGTCCAGAACTTCTTAGGATGAGGATAAATTAGATTTTTAGGGAATAAATAAATTTTTAATTATTTCAAGGGTTTGGGTTGAGGAGATATTTATAAGAACTTTTTTAATAAACATAAGGATTAATATTTAGTCTTAATTAAATATTTTGAGTTGGGATTAGGGGTAGGAAATTATGAGATTAGCCTTTAATCAAAATTAAAGAAGGATTAGAAGATTTTGGAAGAGGTTAGTGGTCTTAAGGAAATTGGCCAAGTTTTGGGCAAAAAATAATTCTTTTTATTTATTTTAGGTATTTTGGTCAATTTATTAATTAAATAATTAATAAATAAGGAAATAAAGTTTAAATAAGATTCAAACATTTTTGGGAGGGATTCATTAATTAAATATTTTTAATTAAGATAAAGGGATTTAATGGCATAAAAATAAATAAATTAATTAAATAATTAATTAATTAATAAATGATGATGTCATCAGGATTTTTTCAGAAAATAAAAATACTTTATTTTCTAAAGGTTTTTAGGTGTCTACAAATAGGAGCATCACTTCCTTATTTTCATTGATTCAATCATCAATGGGAATTCAATAATGATAAGATGTTTCAATTTTCATCAAATTGCAAGGCTATAGAAAGAGAGCTCATGTGAGATGAAAAGCTATATATGAACAATACAATGATCTCTTCTCGAACTAGATACATCAGTAGAATTTGTAAAACCATAGCAAATACCACAATTAAAAGATCGCACAACTAGAAATAACACAATAAAACTTTTGGCTCAATCATATTCCATGAACATATAGTCACAAAACATAACACACTTAGGCAAGAATCACTACACTCCAAATGCAGGCACCAAAAACATATATTATTGCAAAATAACAATGACCTTGATTACATATTACAATCCCATATTTATAAGAATTCATCTTCTTAATTTTTGTTAAGAGCGAGAGATATCTTCATGCACTCATATGATTCTAAATTAATAAAATAAACTAATTATGTCCAAACTAACTCTCTAACTAGTGCTTAATAGGACTCCATCCATTTTTACATCATTAATTGGATTGATGAGCCTTTACATGTCATAAAACAAAGAAAGCCTAAGAAAATAAGAATAAGATAGTCTTTAGATAATATAGGAGTGCCTTAAGTGCCAAAAATAGGAGCTCCATCTTTACTAGGCATTTGTTGGAGTAAAACTGCTATTAGAATGTGTTTCTAATGCATGAAAAGCTCTAATTCTAGAACTAGTAGTTAACTATTGGTGCACCTCTCGAGAAGCACACCTTGGAAAAGAACACTAGGAAAACCATAACACCTCTCAATTATTCAAAATATTCCAAAAAATCTTTCAAAAAGTGCACCTGACAGACCCTAGGTGCCCAATAAATGCAAAATTTCACAAAGTGTTAAAATTGAAATTTTACCTTCTGGGTTTTGTTCCCCTTTATACCAATGCTATTTCTGGAGATTTCATCATGATTTTGTAAATTATCTTATTGACGTTAACTACACCTAGTAAATCTAAGGCATTATATTTATCCTTCATTTTCTACCTATAGTTAACCACCTCTATACGGGTTTCAGCAAAATCCCCAAGTTTTGTATCGAGCTCTAATAGAGCTTCCTCTATTCTAAATGCCTATCGAATATCTTCATCATTGGAATCCTCATCAAATATTTTGCAAAATCTTTGAACTACTACCTCTATAGGTATTAATTTCTCCCATGCATCATCTTCAAAATTGTCCATACATGCATCATTATACTGTTTCTCGGCTTCCAAAATTTTCTCTTGGGCTTGGTCCTTGAGCCTGTGAATCTCCACATGTAATGATTTCATTAATTTATTACTAACTAATATCCCCTAAATCAAATCATCTATCTTATCTAGCTCCTCAACTATATATGCATCCATTGACATATTATAGCTCTAGTCTTTGATTTCCTATGATGCACATAGATCTTTTCCCCATGTATGCATCTCATCCACTAAGCCAAAATTTTGGTTCAAAATTTCTACCAACTTATCTACATTCTCTTTCATAACATGTAATAACTTAAGATTGCCTTGGAAAATTAGTATGTCTTTCTCAAAAAAATTTCACCATTGCTAATAGGCATTCAAAAATGAGTCCAATTGTACCACTTTCCTATCCCTTCTTTTAACTACCAGTTTTAAAGTCTCTTCAGGGTTATCAGGATCTAAGGGGCCAACAACTTCACTCAAATATTTCTTAAGGATTTCATTTTTTTAATTAAGTGTTATCAGTTTTGCCCCATCCTATTCTACGCTCCTAAACACCTCCTTCATCTATGTTATCACCATTAGCTTTATAGTTTCCAAGGTTGTCTTCCCAAGCATAACTTCCTAGATCTGGTAATCCCTAGGAGTCAATTCCTTAACATTTCATTACAAAGGAGGGATAGCTACATCAACAAAAAGGTCCTAATTATTATCACTCAGAACAAAGGCTAATGCTTGTGCATCCTTTGGAGATGATTCAAGTTTCCTTAGTGTTTCTATTAGTTCCATTATATCCTCCACTTCAGTACAGAACTATTGTTTCTTGTTTTTGATCACTTCTTTTATGAGCCACCTTGGAATATGTTGCACTAGAGATTTACCTTTAGAGGATGAAGGAGTTTTTTTAGCTATACTCTTCCCCTTATCACTCCTTTTTGGGGTCTTCTCCCTTGGTGAAGGCTCTTTACCGACAATATCTATTTTTGTAGAGCCCATAGTTCTCACATCTATGTCTTGGGAAGTTTTCTGAGTTTCTTCACCTATTTGTTCCTCTTCTAACACTTCATTAGTGGGTACTTGTTGTGGCTCTTCCTCATGTTCTACTTGGACCTATTCAATTTCTATATTATGAGACAAAGGGGTAGCCAATCCATTGTCAACACAAAATGTGACCTACAATTGGGACATAGGAAATATTTCAAGTACTTGTGATTTAGGGGGCATCAGGGTCCAATCATTATATTGAGGTTGATTAGTGGGTGTATCTCTCATCTTATCCCCAACCAACTTGGTACCCACAAACATAAAATCAAAATTTGACATCTCAAAGACATTAGCACCCTTGACATGTTGGTCATTTATCCATTGTTGCATCTCATCCTACAATGTAGTGGTTTGCAGGGCTTCATCTATGATAGATGGTGGCATAACCATAGAGCTTCTCCTTTGTTCCTACTTTGTGGCTCTACCTAACTAGGTCCTCTAACTCAAAGGAAATTTATCTTCTTCATCCATCACCTTCTTGATCACCTTTTGTCTCCACATTTTCAAAGTCTTAATTTCTCTTCTTTTTGGCATTGAAGGGGAGGCTTGTACTAGTTGCCAACATGAGGAAACTATTGAACCTAAGACTATTTTTGACCATTTCATTTCAACACACTTAAGATGTTTACTAAGTTCATGTTGAGATAGTAACACACGCCGAGTAAAATATGTATAGATACTAAGTAAATAGTTGATGTCAAGTAAGCTCAAGTGCTAAGGTAGATATAACTACAATAGGCATTGAGTGAACTTGAAGTGTCAAGTGAAATTCAAGTGTCGAGCAAAGTATAGGTGTCAAGTCACTATAGAAGCTGAGTGGAACATAATTGTTATAGGAGTTGAGTGAGCCAATTTTTCTATATGAATTGTGTATCAGAAGTAACAAGTGTTGAGTAACACAAATTAGAATAGTTGTTGGTAATCACAAAAACACCTATGTAAACTAGTTTTGAGCCAACATAGAAGAATCTCAAAGGATATTAATGATAATATCTAATATTTTTGCATTACCTATGTAATTAGTATTCAGCTAATAAGAAAAATGGAGAAGGCATGCAACCAATAAGAAAAGTCCATGAATTAAGTAGGAAATGAAGAATGAATATGGATTGTGGAATCGTACATAACCCTAAGTATTCAAAATCCTTAAAAGGAGGACAAAAACCCATTATATGATTGGCTAAAAGAAGTGTATGGTTGAACTATAGCAAAATTTAGAGGGAAGTGTGAAAAGACTTAGAAGAATAGAGCAGCATTGTAGTATTTAGTTGATCAAGAACTAAGTATCAAAACTTTGAAGAGTGACATATCAAATCAAACAAGGATTAGGTCAATTAGAGTAGAACAAGGATTTGGAATCAACAATTGGAGATTGCAAAGTTATCAAGTAAAAAGGTTTCTAATATTCTCTAGCAATTGTATTAGATATGGAAATCCTATGGACTTAGGTTGGCCTGGTAGCCATTTTTAAATCCTTTAATAGGGTGGCATTCCAAATGAATGTACAAAAGTACTTTAACCAAACCTACTTTTAATAGGGTAGTGAAATCCTTTAACTAGGTCACTTTTGACGGAGTGTAAAAGTCTTTAACAAGATAGGCCTTCACAAGGTAGACCATTGGAAGCGATCAAACATTATAACCTTAAATAGTTACACATTACTACAGTTATATTTTGTGGGTGGCATCCCAACCCCAATTTTACCTTCTCATTTTGGTGGGTTTCTAGGTTTCCAAATTTGTGTGTTCTCTATTTTCATGCATGTACTTTCAAGTTCAGTAGATAGATTGAATGCATGTGAATAGTTTTAGTTAAAAGAATTTAAAAGGGTTAAAGTTAGTTACTTTTGATTCAGTGCCCTCCCCCCCAACCACACCCCCCCCCCCCGGACCTCCCCCCCCCCCCCCCCCCCTACTCTCTGAAGTAAATCTTTCCACTTTTTAATTCCAGCAGTTGGTATCAGAGCAAAGTTCTCACAAGAAGGAGCCTTACAACATGGAGATAAGATCTGAAAATGGAAATTTACAAACTTGGGAAAATCATAGAGAATTAGGCAATTGACATACAACTTTCTTTACATTCTTTGGAAGAAGCTAGAGGAGAATTGAGAAAATCCTTAAAAAGAAGAAAAGAGATTGCCATAGTTGAGAATGACACATAGTACAAGGATAGTGACACCTGCAATATGTTTTCAAGTGGATATACTAAAGAGTTTGATGCAGCAATAGTAGACGTGATGGAGAAGAATAGAGCTCAAGTAGAAGAAATAAAAATACTCAAGCTTAAACAAGAACCACAAGCCATAATGCTTAATGAAGTAATTGAACAAAAGAAAAGAGCCATTAAAGAAAAAGCCATGATAGGATGTGACATGAGAAATCATACCAATAGACTAGAGGAAAAGACAATTGAGTTTGAAAGAATTTTTGGCATATAGCTAGACACCTTGAGCTAGATGATGAATGCACATCATCAACTAAATGTCAAGGATATTGAGATCTTCACACTAAAGATGCAAAATGAACAATTGCATAATGACCTAAAAAGAGAGGAGATTGTAGAGAGCTTCAACAAACCCAATGAGGCCATCAAGTACTTTGAGCAACTACTAAAATTACCAAGGGCTAGTAATGATACTTTAGGACTTGGTTACACCAACACTAAACAAGGAGAGTCCTCCAAGAATATAGAAGAAAGGAGTAACAAAGGTAAGAACACTAAACCTATGTTTCATTTCTATGGTAAAAAGTGACATACTTCTAATGTATGTAGGAGCAAAAATGCCCATTAGAATGATAACCCTAAGAATGCAATTTATTGCTATAAGTGCAAAAAAAAAAAGACATCAAGCACATGAATGTAGGACTAGGACTATCAGAACACCAAAATTTGAAGGTCACTACTACAATTGCAAGAAGTATGGACATAGAGCTTTTGAGTGCAGATCAAAGCCTATGTGAACATCAAATCAAGCAATGAGAGAAGGTAACCATGGTCATGATAACTACAATTGGGACTATAACACTAGGTATAACCATCATTACTATCAAGAATATAAACACATTCTTGAAAATTGCATAAAAACACATTTTAAAGGGAACTTTAGTAGATGGTTCAGTCAAACCACATGTTTTAGTTGCTTGAAGACTAGTCATATAAGTAGGAATTACCCAAAAAAGTCAAAGGCACCCAAGTTAGAAGTCAATAAAGGAAAGGAAAAGGTAGATGTTGAACACATTAGAGGAAAAATGAAGATGACATGGGAGAAGAAAGATGAGGTTAGCACATCAAATGAAGGGATCACTTCACCTAATAGGTCAAGTGGTCACACTTCATCTAACTAAGAAAATAGAAGACATGAGGAACTGATTTACAAAGATTTATCATATATCAGTTCCTAAATAAGTAGTTGGAGCTGAGTGATGGAAAGCCAATGGAAACCAAGTTATGCTGAAATCTTTAAGGAGTTCAACATATAGTTGTATATGCACTAAGCATTTAATGCTATGTTTTGAAGAGTATAAGGTTGATTTTTCAATCATTTCTCATCATTTGAATGTAGAAGAAGAATGAGAAGAGGACAAAAGTGATTGATGAATAGAAATTGAAGCTTTTGCATGGATTTCGAAAAAGATGAAGCACTATTTTCATCAATCTAAGGTTTTCCTCAAGTGCCAAGTTGCGCAGTTATAAAGTTTAATAACTTTTGAAACCCTAGATTTGCAATATGACTTCCAATTCTAAAAAAGTCTAAGGAAATGGAAGGCTTTGAGGTTAAGTTAGTTAGCAATGAGGTTAAACAACAAAATTTTTGGCTGATTCTAGAAGTTGCATATAAGAATGACCCTTAGTGCACTATCCATTAATTTGCCCAATGTCATAATGGTGCAAGATGTTAGGAAATGTTACAATTGCAAAGTAGGAGCAATAGGAGACATGGAGATTCATTAAGCATCTCATAAACTATGTGAGAATGGAGTACTAAAAGAAGAATTTCAAATAGTTCAAAGAAATGGCTTAACCATGCCCTAGTTTTACCCATAAATTTTAAAATTGAATGGATTTAAAATTGAATGGATAAGAATTTTTCTAAGCAAAATACATAATGGTTGTGTATGGTTAGAAGAAGGGCCTATCAAGATAACAAAGAGAATTGTACATAAGGTTATAGGTTTTCAAACCCTAGATCAGTATAAGAGCCTATGAAATGATTCAAAGGAAGCTATTGAAATGAACACCAGGGAAAAATGGAACAAAAGGGGCATGACAATTGATACAATCACAGATCCCCTTCTAAAGTTTGCAGTAAGAGTTATATCTCACAAGTTCTATCAATCAAGTAGATTGAATAGTGTTTTGTGCATTGCTGTAGATGTGGGCTACAAAATTTTCAAGAAGGATTATACATATGGTCTTTCGGAATTACTATTACAACATATCATGGAGAATTTGGGAGCAATAAGAAGATCAAAAGGTGCTCAATGTAAGTTTGGATTAGTTCTGATCTGTATATTTTTCTATGTTTTTCAAAAATTTCATTCTTTTGGCAAAGTAAACTAGAAATCAAATAAGTTAGCTATTACTCAAATCAATAAGTACATTGAACAAATGGGAGACAACTTTGAATCTCTAATAACCAATTACTTTGAGGATTTCAAGAAATCCATGAAGAAAAGACTAAGGATACTAGTTTCCCTAGTGGAACAACACATCAATAATATTTGTTTCTTAGTTGACATTGATTATGCTTATATCCAAGTAGAAATTCCAAGGACTAGATGGCTAAGACCATTAGGATATGAGCCAAACATTGATAAAGCATCAAAAACAATCACAACATTGCTTGCAAAAGAAATTGATAAGGATGCACCACATAATGGAACATATGATGTGGTGAGATCCAAGGTAGACATGGAGTTGAAGATTACGTCCACCTTAAAGAAGAAAGACAAGCTTGTAAAGAAGCTGAAAGCAAAGTTTGGAGAAGGCACTACAGAAGAAGTAGAAGAAGAAGGTGCTAAAGTCAAGGAAGATGATGATGATGATGAAGAAGAACATCAACCTCTTTCATTGACACAAGGCTTAGGTGAAGATGAAGAAAAGGAAGAAGGTGTCGAGGAAGAAGAATCCAAGGAAGCACTAGCTCAAGCCAAGCCCAAGAAGAGAAAATCCAAAACTCAACCTATAGCCTAGCCTAAAGCAAAGAAGGTTACAAAGTCAACCCAAGCCTAGCCAACTATACCAATAGTAAGAACCATCACAAGAGCCTCTACTAAAAGGGCCAAGGAGAAAGACAAAGAGAAGAAGAAGGCTACTAAGCTAATTGATCCTATGTAGAAGAAAAAAAATAGGAGATATGTTGCACAACTAGAGTTAGATGATGAGGAAAGGATAGAATCTAAAGATATTAACCAATTTATAGTGGTAAGCCATGCTCATAAGTCAAATATTGATAAAATTTGTGATAATGTTAGGAAGAATATAGATTTCTCTAAAATGAAAAATATTGATTTTAATAAATTGAGTAGAGAAGATCAAAATAAAGTTGAAGAATTACTATATTCCATGATGGTGAAATTCAAGAACACTCCTCTTGAATTAGACAATACAATACCCAAGGAGTTATATGAAATTGTTTAAAATAAGTGGCATTATTGTTTAAAAAGGAAAAAAAGAGATAAGAGAATCCACAATGCCACAAGTAATGCCAAAATTGAGTAAAGGTCAAATCACTAAGGAAAATAAGAAACATGGGAGAAAGTTTGCACCAAAATATAGAGCATTTAGCATCTTGCAGAATAAAGTTGAAGAAGTTGTCAATAAATCAACAAGAATGTGGAAGTTGATATATGGCTTGACTACTATCAAGAATGGAGAAGAAGGTCCCTTTAAGGGATAGAACACCAAAGAGGATGAAGATCCAAATAAGGTTAAGGCTAGTAAGAAAGAGGAAGAAAGAGAACAAGAAAAGGACGAAGGAGAGGAAAAAATACAAAAAGAGACAGAGGAGACACACGGTGAAGAGGAGCAACAAACTAAATAAAGTGTCCAAGACAACCAACTACCACCACCAAGTCCTCCACATGCATCACCTACAGTTATAGTCATTGAAAAGGATGTTCTTGACTCTTCAACTTAGAACATCAACCCTTCAACTATAGAGGATCTCAAAAAGATCCTTCACCAATCAAGACTATAAGTACAACTTTGCACAAACCCAATATTGGTGAATGTTGATTACCTATAGAAAGCTATAGCATCAATAAAAAGGGAGAAGGAAACTACACAAGAACTATCAACACAACTTCTCATAGCTACAATAGAGCAACCTAAAGAGCAAGAGGTACAAGAAAAAATTACTAAGGTTGACTCTACAAAAAAGGTGAAAATTACTACCGAGGAGCAACCAAAGGAACAAGTAGGAAAAGATATTCCTATAGCAAAAACCCAAGGTGCACCTCCTCAAATTGTGATCATTGATCAAGGAAGTAGAAAAGAGGAGAAAGAAGTAGAGAAAACCCCTAAGGAACAAGAGGCAATACAAACATTGGTAAACTTGCCTACCTCAGGGACTCCTCAGAAGAAGTTGAGCACTAATACAATGCCATTGAAAATTTCTACACCATGCTCAAGCTCTACCAAAGTTGCAAGGGTACTTCACTATAGAGACCTTGCACTTGATGAAGAAATAGTCATACCAAGCTATGACTCAAGAACAATGAATTCACAATAGATAAATGAAGTGTAAGAGGCACTACAAAGAAGGAAAGACAAGAGATACTCAAAAATGAGTATAAGCAATAGCGAGCACTGTTAGAAATAAAATAAATATTTCTTGATGCATTTAGCTTGTAGATACCTAATGCAACCAAGCCTATATTGGAACAACTGATAGATATTGTAGAATAGGTAACTAATAAAGACCAAAAAACCAATGTGAAACTCAAGGAATGGTTTGAGAACAAATTTCAAGGAAAAGTAGATGAAAATATATCAAGTGAAATAATACTATCACAGGTTGAATACCAAAAGATCTAGCTCAGAGTGAGAAGCGTTTTGCCCAAATGCTTCACTCACAAAAGGAACTAGCTGTGTTGATAGTAGAGGAGGCCAATATCAAGTCCAAATTTATGCAAATTTAGTCTTCCATAACCCAACATCTAGAAGTACTCCATAAAGAAAAAGAATATGCAAAGCATGTTCTAAAGAAAGATCCTAATCTTTCTACTTTGGAAGGAGTTTTTCATCTTGTAGTAGAGATAGCTATCCAACATAAATCATTGGAAATCTCCTTGGATAATTGGGATGCATCTCTCATGATGATTATGGAAATCAATAAAACATTTTTGGAAAAATATGGTCTTATTCCTTAGAACCCTTTGAAATAAGTGTCAAAAAGTAGGATATATAATGTTTTGGAGAGTTGTAAATAAGAATGGAAGGTAACACAGATACCGAGTATAGGGTACATAAATACATCAACTGAAGGAAAGCACAAGAATTTTGGTCATAGGTACAAGTCTATATATATATATATATATATATATATATAGTATTTATAGAATTTTGAGAAATTTTGAAGTTTTATATATATGTTATACTTTATGCATATTTTACTTGAGGAGATTAGACTTTGATATACTACTAAGTGTTTTAACACTCATGTCAAAGGGGGAGATTGTTGAATCTAAGACTGGTTTTGACTATTTCATGTCAACACACTTAAGATGTTTACTAAGTTCATGCCAAGCTACTAATAGATGTCAAGTAAAATATGTATAGATGCCAAGTAAAAAATTGATGTCAAGTAAGTTCAAGTGTCAAGCCAGACAAAACTACAATAGGTGTCTAATGAACTTTACATGCCAAGCAATCTTCAGGTGTTGAGTGAAGTTCAAGTGTCAAGCAAAGTATAGGTGCCAAGCCACTATAGAAGCCAAGTGGAACAAAATTTTTATAGGAGATGAGTGATCTAGTTTTCATATATGAGCTAAGCATCAGAAGGAACAAGTGTCAAGTAACACAGGTTGGGCATAGTTGTTTTCAATCACACAAACACCTATGTAAACCATTTTTGAGCTAACATAGAATTTTTTTGAAGGATATTAATGATAAGATCAAATTTTTTGCATTACCTATGCAATAAACATGTAGCCAATAAGAAAAATAGAGAAGGCATGCAACCAATAAGAAAAGTGCATGAATTGAGCAGGAAATGAAGAATGAATATGGATCATGGATTCATACCTAACCCTAATTCATCAAAATACTTAAAAGGATGATGAAACCCCATTTTATGTGTGGATGAAAGATGTGTACGAGTAAACTATAGTGAAATTCAAAGGGAAGTGTGAGAAGACTTAGAAAAATAGAGTAGCATTGTAGCATTCAATTGATCAAGAACTAACTATCAAAACTTTCAAGAGTGAGATATCAGATCAAGTAAGGATCAAATCAATTAGAGAAAAATAAGGATTTGGAATCAGCAATTAGAGATTGCAAAGTTATTAGGTAAAAAGTTTTCTAATACTCTCTAGCAATTGTATTAGATATGGAAATCCTATGGACTTAGGTTGGTCTAGTAGCCATTTGTAAATCCTTTAATAGGGTGGGATGCCAAGTAAATGTACAAAAGTTCTTTAACTAGGCCTACTTTCAATAGGGTAGTGAAATCCTTAAACTAGGTCACTTTTGATAGAGTGTAAAAGTCTTTAACAGGACAAGCCTTTCACTTGGTAGACCATTGGAACTGGTCAAACATTGTAACCTTGAATAGTTACACATTTCTACAGTGATATTTTGTGGGTGTCATCCCCACCCCAATTTTACCTTCTCATTTTGGAGGGTTTCTGGGTTACCAAATTTGTGTGTTGTTTATTTTCATGCATTTTTTTACTTTCAAGTTTAGTAGGTAGATTGAATGCATGTGAATAGTTTTAGTCAAAAGAATTTGAAAGGCTTAAAGCTAGTTACTTCTAATTCACCCCCCTCTCAAAAGTAAATCATCCCACTTGTCAATTCTAATAGAAACCTCCTGTATCTCAATTTTTGCTTCTATTTTGCCTATTGCAACTTGTGGCACTTGAGGATCACCTTGAGCTAGTGTCACTTCCACATTTTGTAGCCATTGTGTATTTTCCTCTCCTTGTTGTGGAGGTACTGAGATCTCTCCCTCTTCAAGTTTGTCTCATTGGGGAGGATTCCTCTTCCTCTTGCCCTTTCATTTACCCTTTTGAGCTCTATAATAACCAACTAGCCTATCGAGTTGGTGCACAATCCCTAGCCTTATTGGTGTCTAAGCCATAAATGTAGGGATGGTGACCTATTTCCCTCTACCTTTATCTAGAAAGGCTTGTGCATGAAAGATCACTATCTCTAGAACTAGATGAGGTTTGAATGGTTTAGTGATCCAATCCTACATAAATGTGATGATGTACCTTGCCTTGTGATTAATGTTTGAGTTCTCTTCCTCGTCAACCTCAGCATTCATAATAGGTCATTCACTATTCCTGCTGCTATTGGATAATGGATCAAGTAACTCCTCTGAGTTTTTTTGCAACATCTTTTACATAATCTTTATCTTCAAGGCCTTTTTTTCCAAATACAAAGTCATCCTACAATAGTCCCTAATACAAACATTGTAGTCATTTGTTGCATTCATCCAATGATCCTCAATAGCTTCTTCACGTTGGAATGTTTTGCCCACTAAATATTGCACTCTCCTGATATTTTCAAAATATGGATGAGGAGAATTATATTTTTCCATGGGATATTGTTCCCATTAACATTCAAAAGAGGGGATATCCTACCTCTGATCCACATGAAAAGGTACTATAGTCATAGGTCATACCCAACATGTTTTATGTTTCTTTCTAACTCTATCATATGTAGACAAGAGTTGTTCAAAGATCTCTAGGAGAATAAGCCTATTGCAAGGATATCTAGGGAGCTTCTTGGGGTTAATAGTTGTACCCACTAGCCTCAAATATGTAAATGTTCAGAGCTAGATGTAGTAAGCTCCAACTTGGATATTCAAGTGCAGCTGCCTCCTGTGATATTTTCTTCGCATAATACCCTTCTATGATCTAGATTATTGTGGATTTGAAATCATCATTCACAATTGAATACTCTTTACTATGCTCTAAAAGCCTCTTCTTTACCAACTGAGGGTACATGATATATGGCCATTCATTAGCATCCTACATGCTACATCTCTTGTAGAGCCCTAGATAATCCATCACCCTTGTAGCTAATAGGTGCACCAAATATGATGTCATGTATAATTTTTTCTTATTCTTTCCCACCACCAACTATTCACACAAATTATCACTAACAGTAGAAGGCCAATCCAATAGCATTTCTACTTTCTTTATTGTCTCAATAAAGTTCACCATGAAGATGTTTAGGTGTCTAGCTGCAAACAAACCCATAATCATACTCAAGAGTATGATAGAGTATCCAATATTCTCCTTCATATATCATCTTTTCATGTCCACTTTGATATTTTTCTTTCTCAAACAAGTCATATCTATAAGGTACAAAAATTGCATGATGTCAAAAGCCTCTTCAACATGTTCTTGATACCACCTCTCTACTTGCTCATAGGTTAGCCTGATGAATTGATTTGCCATTGGGAAATGAAACACTTATTCAATGTTCTTGAGTGAAATATCTAGGATGATCTCTCTCATTATTCTCTTTACAACCCTCTCCTAAGGGAAAAAATATTCTATAAGTGTCATAATAAGTTCTAAAGACTACACAGACAATAGGTGTGATGTTGCATTGACAATCCCTAACAATATAAGTACGTAGATCATTTGGGACCTCTCAGTGGGTTTGTTGCATATCTTCAAGAGTTATCCAAAATCTACATGTCCCAAATCTATATCTCTAATCTCCAAATTGTCATCCTAAAACCTTTATTTTGTTGGAACACCTTGGAGCTTAAACACTACTAGTTTTGATTCCATTTTCTTACGGAGGGTAGATGAGGAAGATGCCAATGTATCTCCATAAAAAGTACATCCATTAGTCTAGAATTGAGTAATAATGGATTAACAATGCCCTAAAATTGATTTGCACAAATCCTAAACATGAGTTTTCTCTAAAAATATGGAAAAAATCTATTTTAAACTCTAGAAAGGAAGAAAATTTTAAAAATGTGGCACTTTAGGTGCACTAGGAAGGTGTGCCTAATGTGCAATATATTTAAAATGCATAAGTCTTTTGAAAATTTCAAGGTGCACATCAGTGCACTTGGTTAGGTTTGTTGATTCACACTTAAACTTAGGTTTAATGCCTTGTTTTTCTTTTTATGTTTTCTTTAACTTTGTTTCAAAGAAATTAGGTGTGCATTAGCACACTCTAGTAGGTGTGCTAATGCACAACTAACCTAGCTTTATTTTCTTTACATGCTTCTTGCTAAATATGGTGTGCATCAATACAGCTAGGTAGGTGCACTTATGTGCACTATTTAACATATTTGTGCTTGTGTTTTGTAGGGTTTCAGGTAGAATGGTACACCTTAGGGATGTGCAATCGTAGTGTCAGAGTAGGAGATGTGACTCTACATGGGGTGGAAGATAAAATAGCAAGGTGAGAAGGGAGGGGGCTGCCCCTCGTATATGGACTTGAGGATTTTTTGCATAGTTCTGTAGGTGTGCCAATTGCACAGCTACACATAATTTGTGCACAATGCTAAATTTTTAAGGTTTTTTCAATCTAGCACACCTAGGAAGGTGCTCTTGGTGTGCCAAAAACCTTTAAAATGAGTTGTTCCTTTAAATTTTTCATTCCTCAACATCTAGATTTCTCCATCAAGACCCGAGACATGAACTAGGGGACTAGGTAAGACATTAAAATGACTTGGACCCAAGACTAGGGATCCAAAAAGACCCAAGAAATAAGTAGGAGGTCCCTATTTCTAATCAAAATGGGGCATGCATTGTGGAACCACAACAAATAGCCCCAAAAAAATGAAGAAATGGCAAAGAAATTTCTTCATTAGAAAACATTTGTTTGACATGTGTCAAACACTAGCTGCATCTCAAATATTTCAAAGTGCTTTTGGTCACTTTATAGTAAAAACCTCAGGATATTGAGCTCCAAGTTCAATGTGTGCTCCATGTATTCATTTCCTTCAACATCTTAGGATGTAATTTATCAAAAAAAATTGACAACATGGAAACAATCTTTCACCCCATCTAGCTCATAATTCATCAAGGATCTCCACGAAAAAATGTGTGTCAATCCTTTGTGTGACTAGATGAGAGAACCAATTCGAGTGCTCTTAGTAGGTTGTAACTTTTCATTTGAATTTCTTAGAAATCCTTTGAATACTTTCTCTATGTAGTTCATAATGTCACCATTTGATTCCTCAATGAAGCAATAATTTTGTATTGGGAAGCCTATTTTCAGTGTGTGTCAATTTATCAAAATACCCTTTTTAGACCTCTTAGAATCCTTTAGTCTTAACACCGTTCAGTTACTTTTATTTTATTTGTGTATCTTGACCATGCTTAGGTTGTATGGCCAAGACATTAATGTCACTTCTTGGATTCAATCTTTAGTTAACATCCCTTGTGATTGTCTTTTAAGAACCTTTTAGAAAATCTCATGCCATACAATGACCTTAACAATCCTTTCAAGGAGACCCTTCTATTTGAACCAATGGGGCTTGGATCATCCCTTGCTATCTTCAACCTTTATTTGACAACACCTGAGATAATCAAACTTTAAATTTGTAAAGTGTTGAAAACTTTTTAATTTATAGTTTTGAATTCATGACTAAAGTCCTCTATTAGTGTAAGCAACATCCATTCCTCAGCTGGTATAATACATATAATTGTCAAAATGTTTTGACAAAGAAATGCCTCTTCCTGAAATTAGAACCAAGAGAGTAGTTAGTAAGATATTTGAAGATAAAATCTTGAGTGCACCTAACTCCTAGGTTGATGCAACTTTGAAAGCAAACACATGACTAAAAACAAACACACAACTAAAAAAAAATAACCATGCAAAAAATAAGCACACTTGAAGAAATGAAATCTATCTATTTATTTTGGAGGGGTCTTCTAGGCTTCAAAGTAATGTTTCAAAAATTTCCCATTAATTGGAAACTGAACCAATTCCCCCAATAAGGAACCTAGCCTAAAAGTGTTTTCTGTGAGAATTTTTGGAATCTAATAGGAAGCAATCCACAAGCGTTGAAACTTAATATGACTACCCAACTTTTCTTTTGCCTTATCCCAAAGTGGAACAAGGTTGGATATTTTGAAGGATTTTATCATGGCCCTCTTGTTGAACCACATCTTGATGATAGCTTGATATTTAGCTGTGTGCTACAAAGAAGTTTTTTTTTTTTCATCCATCTTTAAAAGATTCATCAATATGATTTGTACTTTATCAATATCTTTAGCATACCAACTCATGAACTTCAAAATAGGAATTCTGAGATTAAGTGGGAATACTAGCTCTTGTCTATAAATGAACAAATTTGGAGATGTCCTCAATGCATTATTGACCCTTAATTGATCTATCCATAGCGCATATTTGAGTTATGTATACCAATCTTTAGGATTCTCCTTTAAAAAATGTCTTACTACCATGATCAAGTTTTTACTTGTAGATTCTGCTACACCATTCTCTTGTGGATAATAATTTGAAGAGAATTTGATAATAACCTAATTTTCCAATGCCAATTGAGTTAAAATAATAATGTGAAAGCTGATATGTTATAGCACACTACGGAGAATGTCATCCTAAATCTAGTAATAATCTATTCTTCCAAGAAGTCTATTACCACCTTAACAGTATAGTTTCTAAAAGTCTCTACTTCTATCCATCATGTGCAATAATTAGTTTCCATGAGACTAAAAATGTTTCTAGTTGATGAAGGTGGATTGACTAGACCAATAAAATCTAGCCCCCACTTTGCAAAGGGGAGTATCTCAAATATCGATTATAATGGCATCACAAGATGTCTTTATTTGTTAGCACTAGTCTGACAAATGTGAAAAGTGTGCACATGCTCAAAAGTGTCTTTGAATCTTGTAGGTTATAAATAACTAGATCTTAAAATCATACGAGTAGTCACTTCTACCTAACCATGCCATGTACCATACTTATCATGAAGTTTTTCTAGAACTTCTTTTACTTCCTCACATCCCAAACACTTTAGGTAGATCCCTTCATGGTTTCTTTTTGTATAACTTTCTATCATGTAGCATATAGGACTTGAACTTCATTTTGAGTCCCCTACATTATGAACTATTCATCTAATTGGAATACTAATTTTGTAAATGATAGTAAACAATATCTTGGTACCAGACATCTGTTATTACACCCTGATCAATATCAACTCGAGATACTATGATCTTTTTCCAATCTTCCATATCTATTTCACTATCAAATCTAAACTTCTTTTCATCCTCAATCTGGTTATATACTATCATTTTGATAATCCTTGGCCTCTAACTAACCTCATAGGTTGGATCTCTAGATTAAATTCTTGCAGTGTTACCATCAATTTCCATCATCTTTCACCAAGTTCATTTTGCATCAATAATGTCTTCACTACTAGATTAGGTACAATCAATGACATATACTTTTCTTCTCAATATATAATGACATATTTTCTTTACCACCATAATTAAATAAAAAGAATATTTATCGAGGTTGGAATAATTCAACCTGGCATTTTTTAGAAGGCAAATCATACCATCAATAAGTTTTTCATCTTTCTTTTCTTTCTTTTGTGTTTGAATCCAAGTGCATGAATGTTCTGAAGCCAAAGAATATATTTTGAAAGCTAGCTCATAGTTAGGACTTACTAGTATTGGGGTGGTAGAAATGGCCACATTGATATCCTCAAATTATTTCTTAATCTCTAGAACCCATTCTGTTTTAGATCCCTTTTTCAGTAAATTATTAAGGGGATGAACTATCTCTACGAATCCACTTATGAATTTTCATACAAATTTTATTTTCCCAAAGAAAGACTTGAGCTCTTTTCAACTATGAGGAGGTGATAACTTTAGAATTGCCTCAATTCTATTAGGATCAATAGAGATTCCATCTTTGGAGATGATATGACCTAGGATCTTTCCTTTAGTAATAGAAATGAACATTTCTTGGGATTGAGAGATATGTCATATTTATGACATCTATTGAATACCTATCTTAGATCAGCTATGTGAGTGATTCAATACTTCGAAATGATAGTTAAGTCATCCATGTAGTTAACTATACACTTATTTATTAATCCTTTAAAATCTTCTTCCATGGCTCTTTGAAATGTAGCTCCTATCTTAATTAGTCCAAAAGGAATTCTTCTGTAGGCAAAAGTTCCCCATTTAGTCATCAAGGATATCTTTGGTCTATCTTCTTCATCAAACATTACCTAATTGTATCCCAAATATCCATCCAAGAAAGACATCATCTTTGAACCATTTACAATTTTTAAAACCTCATCTAGTGAGGTTAGAAAGTAGCTGTCCTTTTGAGATGCAAGGTTCAAGTTAGGAAAATCCATTGAAAGATGAATCTCTCTAGTCGTTTTCTATCCAGGAACCAAATTAGCCACCCACATGGAATGGTAGATGGGGAAGATGATATTGGAATCAAGTAAATTTTTGACTTATTTCATTATTAGTAGTTCAGTGATAGGAATAATAGGACTTTGCCTCTACTAGAAGGGTTTGGCATCTAGTTTTAATGGAATATCATGCATAATAATCTCAAGATCATATGTCTTTAGCTCTTCATAGCCCCAAGCAATAACATCCTTATACTCAACAAGTAATTTGAGCATGTCTTCACTTTCTCATACATGTTGCATGCCTTCCCTATCCTTACCACTCTAGGATATTCACTAGCACCTAAGTTGTATGAGTCACATTCCTTGATCCCCTTTTCTTGAGCCACTCTTCTATTAAGTTCTAATTTATCACAATCAAAAATGTGTTCCAACTCAACCATACCATTAGGAATAGTGTTGGTCTTCAAATTTAGGATGCCATCTTCATCTTCAAGTTCATCATCTTTAGGTTTGTCATCCGAAGTGTCATCAATCTCTTGCCCTTGAAAGTGGCCATTGCACATGATAAATTTGAGTATATGATGATCATCTAGGAAGACTTGAAAGGTTGTGATATTATCTAGAATAGATGGAGCACAAATCAATTCAACTAAAAATCTTTCCAATTTCATTCTTTTGATTGGTTGTAATGCACTTGCTAATATAGTGAGAGCATATGCTACCATATTTTTTCTTCATGGAATGGAATTTATGTTCAAAGCTTCAAAATCATCCATTAGATCCCATAATCTTTTGTTGTAAGAAAGAAACCTCTTATCATTACAAGAGTATAATGATTTCACTTGTCATATAACTAACTGAGACTCTCCCTCAATTATGATAGCTATAATTCCTTTCTTAAGTGCAAAAAGAATTTTTTGGATCAATGCTTCATATTTCACAACATTATTAGTACATCTAAACTATAATCAATATGTTGCATAGAAAGAATTACCTTTTAGGTTGATCAACTCAATACCTATGTTGACTCCCAACTTGTATTTGGAACCATCAAAACGAAGTGTGTAAATTGGATCTTCCTTAGGCTTTCTAACTTTATGCATATTTGTCCTTATCTTCTCTTTCACTTGCGCCTAGAAGGATTATCTCTTAGGTACCAATTGTAGTCTTTCACGGGGTGGACTTAATGATTTTCCATTCTTATTCTTTGATATTGGGAGCATATGTTTTTGTTGTTTTTCCTAAATTTTCCCTATCAACTCTTTAATTTCATTAACTTTGGGTCTTGTACGGATGAATATTGAAGTCCATCCTTGGCCTTTTATGTAGCATCTTCTTCTTCTTTGAATTTTGATCATTCCTGGTGGAGGAGAAGAAAAATCTCCACCATTTGAAGAGGTATCACTATATGAAAGATTTGAATCTTTAATTTCCTCTCCAATCTTTTCAATAGATTTAGATATGTTTATAGGAATTTGATTTTCTATGGGTTGGTCTTTTGGAATGTCACCACTATTTACTCCCATCATCTATGTTAATAGCTTAGCAACTACTTCTTGACACAATGAGAATTCAAAATTTGAATGGCTAACTTTATGTAATCAGAAAAATCCTTGGAGAAGTAGGAAATTGGGTTCAACTTCTTCTCCTAAACATTCTAAATTAGCCACTATGTTCTCTATGAATTGTGTCACGATCTTGTCCCTTAGGGTTGGAACCTTGGAATTTTCATCTTGATCATCTAATGTTTTGGTTGAAGTTGTGTCAAATGTCATTACCTTGTAAGAGCTAAAATCTAACTATATGAATGCCACCTCATTCAGAGAATTATATTCCATAATCATTGTTTTGACTTTGGCTCTACATCTATCTTGATTTGATTGTTCAACCATTTCCATGGCAACCATAACTGAGTGAAATTTATAGAGGACCACCCTCTTGGGCATTTTGTCCATTCTCTACTTAGAAGTAATCCATATGTTTCCAAAATATTGACCACATGTATATCAATGACATCTTAAATTCGAAGGTCAACTATCAACTATATCCAAATATCTTTGAACACACCAATGACTTTCACCTCTATTTTATCCATATCAATATCCGATTATAAGGTTGAGGAGTGACTCCCATCCTTTGTGCTATTGATAGTGGCATAAAATTACATGAGGATCTTGAATTGATTAAGCAATTGTGAAGATTATTCCCATATATCTTGATGTCACACAGAAATGGGGGTACCTCAACCTTGTCTTCAAACATAGTTGGTATTGCCTCCGAGCCATTAACTTGTTGAGATATTATATTTTAAGTCATGGTATTAATATTATGGGGTACTTTTGTATGATCTAGAATTTTGATCAGCCCTTCTCATTGTTGTGGACAACTTTATAGCATGTCAAACATAGACACGTTGGTTTTTATTTGCTTCAAATGTTCCACAACATTATAATTTTCAAGAGACCAAGCAAGATTTGTCAATTTTTTTGGTATATTCCCTTGTTTTTTATTTTGTTTTCCTCCATACAATGGCCTAATTAGTACTAGATAGTTACCTACTCTCAAATTGGGAGGATTTGGTTGTAGTGCTAGAGGAATTTCATCTATCATAGGATCTTTTCTACTTCTCATATTGTACGTATTTTGATTGTCATTGTAAAAAGAAAACATCTCTTCAGGTTGAAGGTTGGGTTCTTAGCTAAATGGAAATGAGAATTCTTTCCTTTATACTTCTTAGATTGTACGTATTTTGATTGTCATTGTGAAAAGAACACATCTCTTCAAACTGAAGGTTGGGTTCTTGGCTAAATGGAAATGAGAATTATTTCCTTTATACTTCTTAGATTGTACATATTTTGATTGTCATTGTGAAAAGAAAACACCTCTTTAGGATAAAGGTCAGGTTCTTGGCTAAATGGAAATGATAATTCTTTATTGGTTGTTTGTTCTACCCATACATTTTGTGTAGAATCATAGGATTCTTGTAGCATAGCATTAAACTATAGAGAAGGGATGTTATTATTTACTTGTGAATTTTTATTTAACTCTTGGTTTTCATTATAGAATGAACCATCATTTTTAGCCATATTTTGACCATCATTATACTAATTGATATTTGTATACTAAACATTGTTGTTGTTGTTATCTGCAGGAGGGTAAAAGAAAAAACTTGTGTCACCCTTTCGTAAAGGAAAAGGCTAAGAAAAGTATTATTGTTCACCTTTAATGACAAAAATTTGATATTATTATTTTGAGTTTTAAAATGAAGTAAACTAATTAAATGTGTATAAATGGATGAAGTTTAGGATTATAATTTTTAATAATTATTTGGAATAAGAATTGATATATTTTCCTAAATTATATAGATAATATTTTAGCTTCTTAAAAACATTGAAAATCAGGGGTCTAGTTCCCACCACAAAACTAGATGGAAATAAAGTTATTTCCCTTTGATCTTAGACTATGTTGTATATAACATATACAAATAGAAAAATAAAAAATAAAACTCAACTTTAGACCTATATTTTCTCGTTTATAATGATTCAAATTTCAACTCACCTAAAATCAATATTTTTTGTCTCCCACCACATTTTTCAAAACAAATATATTCTAACCAAGGGAAAAATTATGCATTCTAAAAGAGGACTCTCTCCTCTAGAACGTCATATGATTTTTAATTTTTTTTAATATGATTTAATATTTTTTTCTTTCTCAAAATTGACATCTCTTCAAGTGTTAAAATATGTACTTGAAGAATTTTTCAATTACAATATACTATATCTAATTAAAACAATATAAACTCTATATGAGAATATTCTTGACTCTGAGCTCTATAAAATGGTCTTTATATATTATTAAAAAAAATCATGAAAAATAGTAAGAGTTATTGAAACTCCACTTTTCTGAAATATTTGTATTTCTTTAGTAATTGGATACAAACTAGTATAAAAACATGCATTTAATAGACATTTCTAATTGGAAAAGTGTTAGACCATATATAACTAATTAGCTAGAATGAATTTATCTTAGATCATATGTTTTGACAAAATTGATTTTTAGATAGAAATTCTCAAATTCATTCATTCATATAAGTTAGCTTGAAAGGCGACACAACTTTGTAATTCTACCCATGAATGCTTCCATTATTCAGATGAGTATTCCATTGTCAATTCTATCTTTGGAAACTATTGTTATGATCAGGAGGATTAGCATTGTTTCCTCCATTGGGATTCCTAGAATTATTTTTCCCAATATTGTTGTTTCCATTGTAATTCCTATTATAATTTTGGCCAT
This sequence comes from Cupressus sempervirens, assembly GCA_028749045.1. Lineage (NCBI taxonomy): Eukaryota > Viridiplantae > Streptophyta > Pinopsida > Cupressales > Cupressaceae > Cupressus > Cupressus sempervirens. The sequence continues at coordinate 843,425,554 of CM053787.1, read as the reverse complement.
AATTATTGTTGTAAGGACCAACGTTGTTTCTTTAAAAGTTATTGTTCTATCCTTGTGAAAACCTTAAATGAGTCAATTCATTATTCATCTATGACATGGTCATTTTCATTTGGCTAAATTCAAAGGTGAAATTGTTGTCTACCTTAGTAGAAACAACTACCTTTTGTTTCAAGAAAGTAGCTTTTGGAGGTTCCTACCTTGGATCTATGAAAGCAAGATTTCATGGAGTAGGTGCCTATTGTAATGGAACTACATTCATATGTATGAATTGGCTAGGCATCGTGGGCACTCCAACAGGGTATGTTGCCATTATTGTAATAGCTTGAGCTAGAAGCCTTAATCGTCCTCCATTAGGATTGGCTTGCTTAGTTAAGGTAATCACTTCTACGAAGACTTTTTCCAATGTGTCAATATTCATCGTTGGAAGTCTTCTTGTAAAGATAGCAATAAGATGGTCCATGACATTTGGATAAATTAGGATAGTAGCTTCAACTAGTATAGTGTATTGCATTTCCAACTTCTGGTATGCCATGTGAAAGTAATGGTTAAAGTGTGAAACTATCTCAACTATATCCTTTTTTATTGATATGAATTGTTGATGTATCACAGCTAGATTGATGAAAGTCTTAAATTATCCTAAGAATAATTTTTCAAGACTATCCTAATCTCCAATACATTTAGGTGGTGGATTAACATACCAATTAAAGGAAACTTCCCTTAAAGAGTAGGGGAATAAGAGAAGAACCACATTCTCATTAGCAATCTTATTTCAATTGCAAATTTCTTTAAATACTTTGATGTGATCTTCAATAGTTCATGTCTCTTCATAAATGAACCTTGGTAAAAAAAAATCTCAAGATTCTTACGAAGATTATTGAGTACACCTTTTAAGTTGATTGGTGAGTCTACAACATTTATGAAAAAGGCCAATGGAGGATTTGGTAGACCTAGGGGTGGTTGTTGTGGAGGTGGAACTATTGGAATATTTTGTGGTCCACCAAGTGGTTGTTGTGGATGTGGAGCTAAAAAAGATGATAAAATTTTAAATGGAAGTGGTTAAATGTGAGGTATTCCTTTATCACTACAAGGTTTGCAAAAATGGCTAAACTCAGGAACTCATGTGCACATGGTGAAGATATTAAAGCTCACAGAAATAGGGATTCCAAATCAAAGTTCTCTAGTTTGCATCAACTCAAGAAAAAATAGACCTCTATAGAAGTACACATTCTCACAAAATGAGGTGCATCTCAAAATTTAGCACACCAATGCAGTAGTGCACCTAGCACACTAGCGCACCTCAAAATCTTGAAAACTTAGACAATTTTCTAAACTTGTACAAAGATGAAGAATTTTGAAGTTTTGACAAAAAAAAATATTTTTATTTTGAAAGTTAAGAGGGCCTCCTTCTAGCACCACTTTTATTGAGTTATCATTTTGCACGATGCTTAATGACTAGAATCCTTTCAAACTCCTCTCTTGAAAAATCAATCTTGGGGATCAACTCCAAGGTTCTAAACAATCTTGTGACCTGTTTCAATCTTCTTAGTTGAAGATAAATGTGAGTGTTCATGAGGAGACCTTTTCTGGTTCAGATAACTTTGGATAAGATATTGAAATTGTTCGCTGGTTCAAAATAATAAACACACAAAATGAACTATGTTTTTTGTATTTTTTTTTTTCAATGAATGCAATCTAATAATGTAGCAAATATGAATTCCAAATTTTAATAAGGGGTTTGTAATGAAAATAGCAAAGATAAGGTGACAAGACATTTAAGAAAATAACATGAAAGTAAAATCCTAATAGACATAAACTATGGAAACAATGCGTCTGCAAATTAAGCCTTTGAAGAAATTAGTAGGTAACAAATGAAAATAGGAGAAACACTTCCTTAATTCCACTAATGCAATGTTCAATGGGAATTTAGTAAATATAATATGTTTCACTTTTCATCAAATTGCAAGGCCATGGAAAGTGTTCTCATGCGAGACAAAAAGTTATGCAAGAATAATATGATGATCTCTTCTCAAATTAGATACATTACTGGAATTCATAAAACCATAGAAAACACCAAAATTAAAAGATCATACAACCAGAAAAAACTCAAGAAAACTCTTTTCTCAATCACATTCCATGAACATACATTCACAAAACATAATACACTTTGGCAAGAATTACTATAATCCAAATGCGAGCACCAAAAGCATATATTATTGCAAAATAACAATGGCCTTGATTACATATTACAATCCTGTATTTATAAGAAATCATCTCTTTAATTTTTGTTAGAGTAAGAGATATCTTCACACACTCATATGCTTCTAAATTAATAAAACAAACTAATAATGTATAAAATGACTCTCTAACTGGCGTTTAATAGGACTCCATCCATTTTTACATCATTAATTGGATGCATGAGCCTTTACATGTCATAAAACTAAGTAAAAATGAGAAAATAAGAAGAAAAGAGTCTTCAGATGATGTAAGAGTGTAAGTGCCAAAAAGAGGAGATCCATGTTTACTAGGCATCTGTCAGAGTTAAACTACTGTCAGAATGTGTTTCCAATGCATGGAAAGCTTTAATTTTGGAACTAGCAGTTAACTGTCAACGCACCTCTAGATAAGCACAAATCAAAAAAGCCCACCTAGTGCACCAATGCACCTTTGACTTCTTTAAAATCCTCCAAAACACTTTTCAAAAAGTACACCAACACACCTTGTGGACCTATACACCTTAGAGGCCTAAAACATGCAAAATTCCATTAAGTGTCAAAATTGTAATTTTGGCTTCTAGGTTTTGTTTGCCTTTATACCAAAGCTATGTTTGGGTATTTTCCCTTGAATTTCTCAATTATCTCAATGACCTATATTGTATCTAGTAAATCTAAGGCATTATATTTATCCTTAACTTTTTTTCTATACTTATCCACCTCTATATGGGTATTGACAAAATCTCTAAGTTTTATAACAAGCTTTAACAAAGCTTCCTCTGTTCCAAATGTCTGTCAAATATCCTCATCATTAGAAACCTCATCAAAAAATTTCCTAAGTCATTGAACTAGTACATCTATAGGCACTAATTTCTCCCATGCATCCTCTTCAAAAATGTTCAAACATTCATCACTATAGTGTTTCTCAGCTTCCAAAATTTGCTCATGGATTTGGTCCTTGAGCATGTGAATCTCCAAATGTAATGATTATATTACTTTATTACTATCTTCTATCTTCTCAATTTAGTCATTTATCTTATCTAGATCCTTAGCTATATATACATCTATTAACATTTGATACCTCTGGCCATTGATTGCTTGTAATGCTTATAGGTCCTTTCCCCAAGTATGCATCTCAACCATTAAGCCAAAATCTTGGTTCAAAATTGCTACCAACTTATATACATTCTCCTACATAACATGTAACAACTTAAGATTCCCTTGGATAATTAGTACACCTTTCTCCTCAAAACTTTCCCACCATTGCTGACAAACATTCAAAAATGATTCAAACTATACTGCTCGCCTATCCCTTCTTTCAACTACCATTTTCAAAGTCATTTTAGGGTTATCAAGATCTAAGGGGCCAAAAAATTAATTTAAATATCCCTTAAGGATTTCATTTTTTTGATTAAGTGTTATCAATTTTGCCCCATCCTATTCTAGGCTCCAAAACACCTACTTCATCCCTGCTGTCAGCATTAGCTTTATAGTTTCCAAGGTTGGCTTTCCAATCATAACTTATTGGATTTGGTAATCCCTAGGAGTCAATTCCTCCAAATTTGATTGCAAAGGAGGGATAGCTACATGAACAAAATGGTCATAATTATTATCACTCATTACTAATGCTCATGAATCCTTTGGAGGTGAATCAAGTTTCTTGAGTACTTCTATTAGTTCCATTCTATCCTTCTCTTCTATAGGGAACTATTGTTTCTTGTTTCTAATCACTTCTTTTTTGAGCCACCTTGGAATATGACATATTTGGGATTTAGCTTTAGAGGATGAAAGATTTTATTTAGCTATACTCTTCCCCTTATCTCTCCTTTCTAGGGTCTTCTCCCTTTCTAAAGCCTCTTTGCCAATAGTCTCTATTTCTATAGAGCCCATAGTTCTCACCTATGTATCAAGGGAGGTCTATTGAGGTTGCTCACCTATTTATCCCTCTTCAAAAACTTCATTGATGGATACTTGTTATGGCTACTCCTTATCTTCTTTCTTGACCTATTCAATTTTTGTATTAGGAGGTAGAGGGGTAGTGGATCCCTTGTGAACACAAATTGTTACCTACAATTGGGACATAGGAACCATTTCAAGTCCTCATGATTTAGGGAGCATCTAAATCCAATTCTCCTATTGAGGTTGATTAGTGGGTGTATCTCTAATCTTATACCCAACCAACTTAGTACCCATGGGTATTAAGTCAAAATCTAACATCTCAAAGACATCAATGCCCTCTACATATTGTTCATATATACATTGCTACAAGTCATCCTCTGATGTAGTGGTTTGTAGGGGTTCATCTTGGATAGATGGTGGTGTAACTATAGAGCTTCTCCTTCATTTTTTCTCTATGGCTCTAGCTAACTAGGTCCTCTTACTCAAAGGAAGATTATTTTCTTCATCCTCATCAGCCCCTTCTTCTTCCTCTTCTAGAATGGGTTTGAGAATTGATGGAAAAGAGATCACCTTCTTGATCACCTTTTGTCTCCTCTTTATCATAATCTTAGTTTTTCTTTTTTTTGGCACTAAGGGTGAGTCTCATTCTACTTTCCAAGGTGGAGAAACCTTTTGTATCTCAATTTCTATTTACTTTTGGCCTGGTGCAACTAGAAACACTTGAGGATCACCTTGAGCTAGCATGGCTTCAAAATTTCCTAGCCCTTGTGTATTTTCATCTCCTTGTTGTGGAGGTGTCAAAATCTCTCCCTCTTCATTTTTGGGTTGTTGGGGAGAATTCCTCTTCCTCTTTCCCTTGCCTCTACCCTCTTGAGCTCTATAATAACCAACTAGCCTATCAATTTGGTAGACCAGCTCTGGCCTTACTAGTGATTGAGCCACAAATGTAGGGATGGCAACCCTTTTCACTCTACCTTTAGCTAGATGGGCTTGTGCATGAAAGATCACTATCTTTGGAATAGGATCAAGATTGAATAGTTTCTTGTTCCAATCCTACATCAATTTAATGACATGCCTTGCCCCATGATTTATGTTTGAGTTCTCTTCCTTGTCAACCTTGACATTCATAATAGGTCGCTCACCAATCCTATCACTATTGAACAATGGATCAAGCAACTCCTCTGAGTCTTGTTGCGGTATCTTCTACATAATCTTTATCTTCAAGCCCTTTTCTACATAATACAAAGTAATCCTACAATAGTCCTTGATACTAACATCATAATCATTTGTTGTAATCATCAAATGATCCTCAATAGCTTCTTTATGTTGGAATTTTTTTTTCTAGCTAAATATTGCACTCTCTCGATATTGTCAAAATATAGCCAAGGAAAATTATATTCTTCCAAGGGATATTTATCCTATTCACATTCAAAGGAGGGGATGTCTTGCCTCTAATCCACCTGAAAAGGTCCTATAGTCATAGGCCATACACAACATGTTTTAGTATGCTTTCTAACTCTGTCATATGCAAGCAAGAGTTTTCAAGAGATCTCAAGGAGAATAAGCCTATTGCTAGGATATCTAGGGAGCTTCTTGGGGTTAATAGTTGTATTGGCTAGACTCAAATATGTAAATGTTTGAAACTAGATGTAGTAAGCTTTGAGTAGGGATATTTGTGAAGCTGCCTCCTCCAATATTATTTCAAAATATGAAAGCATCATTCACAATTCAGTACTATGCTCTAAAATCCTCTTCTTTACTAGTTGAGGGTACACAATATATGGCCATAAATTAGCATCTTGCATGCTACCTGTCTTTTAGCACCTTGGATAATCTATCACCCTTGCAGCTAATAGGTACACAAAATATGATTTCATGTAGAATTTTCTATTATTCTTTGCCACCACCAACTATTCACACAAATTCTCACTAAGAGTAGAAGCCCAATCCAATGGAATTTTGACTTTCTTTATTGTTCCAATAAAGTGTACCATGAAGATGTTTAGGTGTCCAACTACTAGAAAACCCATAACACTACTCAAGAATATGATCAAGTATCCAATATCCTCATCCATATATCCTCTTGTCACCTCCATTTTTCTAGTTTTCTATCAAAAAGTCATCCTGTCTATAAGGTATGAAGATTGGATAATCTCATAAGCCTCTTCAACATGTTCCTAATACCACCTCTCTGCATGTTCATAGGTTAGCTTGATGAATTGATCTACCAATAGGAGATGAAACAATTTTTCAATGTTCTTGGGTTAGAGATTTGGAATGATCTATCCAATTATGCTCTTTACAACCCTCTCACTAGGGAATAAATGTTCTCCAAGTTTCATAATAAGTTTTCAAGACTGCATCGACACTAGGTGTGATGTTGCATTGATGAGCCCTAACCAAATAAGTACAAACATCATTTAGGACCTCTCATTGGGTTTTTTGCCTATTTTTAAGAATTCTCCCAAATCTGTGTCCCAAATCTATATCTCTAATCTTTGAGTTATCATCTAGAAACCTTGATTTTGTCAGAACATAATTGAACTTAAACATTACTAGTTTTAGTGCCATTTTCTTGCCAAGGGAAGATGAGGAACATGCCATTGTATCTACACAAAAGTGCATTTTTTAGTTTGGAATTGAGGAATAATGAATTAATAATGCCCTAAAAGTAACTTACACAAATCCCAAAAATGAGTTCACTTTGAAAGCATGGGAAAGACCTATTTTAACCTCTAAAAAGCAAGAAAAAAATAAAAAATGTGGCACACCAAGCACACCAGGAAGGTGTGCCTGATGTGCAACATATTTAGAATGCATAAGTTTTTAGAAAATTTTAAGGTGTGGATCTATGCACCTAAACTTAGGTTTAATGCCTTGTTTTTTTTTTGTGTTTTTTCTTTTTATGATTTTAAACTTTGTTTTAAAGAAATTGGGTATGCAATAGCACAGATGAGTAGGTGTGCTGATGTGCGCATAACTTAGTTTTGTTTTCCTTAAATTCTTCTTGGTAAATATGGTACACATTAGTGCACCCATGGGAGGTGCACTGATGTGCACCATTTAACATATTTGTGTTTGTGTTTTGTAGGGTGCTAGGTAGAATGGTGCATCTTAGGGATGCGCAGCAGCAATTTCAGAGTAGGAGATGCATCTAAAAGTAAGGTGAAAGAGAAACTAGGAAGGTGAGGAGAGAGGGGACCTCCCCTCCTATATAAACTTGAGGACTTTTGGCATAGCTGCCTAGCTATATATAAGTTGTGCACAATGCTAATTTTGTTTGTTTTTTGTTGCACTAGCACACCTAGGGAGGTGCACTTGTGCACCAAAAACCTTTAAAATGACTTGTTCCTTTAATATTTTGATTCTTTAACACTTGGGTTTCTCCATTAGGACCTAGGACATGAACTAGGGAACTAAGTATGACCTCAAAATGACTTAGACCCTGGATTAGGGATCCAAAAAGCCCTAAAAAGGAAGTAGTGGGTCCCAATTTCTGATCAAAATGGGGCATGCATTATGGAACCACAATGAGTTATTGGATTTCATTTCATCTAGGGTAAATAGTTTATTCTCCATATTTGTATTAGTTTGATTTAGTTAGTAGAATGTAGGCAAGCATATTTTCCATCTCAAATCTATTGTAGTTTTAGATATTGTCTCTATTGATACATTCCACTATGTATGATTAGTAAGTATTGGGAGAGAGGAGGAGAATCCATTTTATGCATTTTTTGGAACCTTGTTCTTTCTCCTTGGGTCACTCAGCTTCTAGTTGAGCCAAGTAACTTAGCTTCTTTCTCCCCCTTTTGTTTCCAATCTATCCTTTTCTGACTGAGAAACCCATTCTCTATAGGTGTTGAGAAACTTGGCACTGCCTATGACTCAACACTCTACCTTGACAAGAAACTTGATATTACCTATCCCTTAGCTATTTTTTGAAGTTTTTTACATCCTGTTGGGCATTCATTTTGCATGAGGTCAAGGACAGGAATCCATAGTGTAATTCCTCTCTTGAAAAGAATTTTTTTTTAAGGAACCACTCGAAGGTTCAGTGTTTGTCTTGTGACGTACCAAAATCTGCTCAGTAGAAGATAAATGTGAGTGTTCAAAAGGAGGCCTTTGCTGGTTCTCAAAACTCTTTTATCTTGTAATTGAAGTAAAATCTATTTTCTATCTCAAAATATCACACCAAAAGAACAATATTTTTGTATTTTCTATTTTTCAATGAATGCAATTTTAACAATGCAGCTAGTATGAGGTCCGACTCTAACAAGGGGTTAGCAAAGAAAACAATGAAACTGAAAGAAAATAACATGAAATCAAATGACTTTAAAATTGAAATTCCTAAATGGACATAAGCTAAAGGACACAACATGCTACAAGTTAAACCTTCGAAGAAATCAACAAGAAACCAATGAAAATAGGCGTAGGGCTTCATAGAATCCATTGATGCAATCGTCGGTGAGAATTTTTAACAAATCGAATGATTTTTCACTCTTCATCAAATCATAAGGCCATAGACAGTGTGCTCATGCGAGACGAAAAGCTATGTAGACACAATAGGGCGATCTCTTCTTAAGCTCGTTACATCAATAAAATTCATATATCTGTAGCAAACACCTGAACTAAAAGATCACACAACCATAAATAACACAATAAACCTTTGGCTCAATCACAATCTCATAAATAAAATTCACAAAACAATGACACATTTAGGCAAGAATAACTACACTCTGAATGCTAGCACCAAAAGCATAATTTTATTAAATAATAACGGTGGCCCTTCTTAAATTTTACAATGGGGTATTTATAAGATATCATCTCCTCAATTTGTGTTGAGAGTGAGAGATATATTGATGCAATAAAATGCTTTTAAAACATTTAAACAAACTAAATATATACAAACTGACAATCTAACTTGTGCTTAGAGGGACTCCATCCATATTTTACTCATTATTTGGATGCATGAGCCCTCTACATGTCAAAAACAAAGAAGAAGTGAGAGAGAAAGTAGGAGGCCATCAGTCAAAGTGGAAATGCATGGAGGCATCAAAAATGGAAACATGCCCTTCACTAGGCATGTGTCAGAGTTAACTTGCCATCAGAATGTGCTCTCGATGCATGGAAAGTGCTATTTTTGGAACTGGTAGTCAACTGTTAGCGCACCTCTGAATTGCAGAGTTGTGGAGTTCAAAAATGTAGAGTTGCATACTTTTGGAGCTCAAAAATGTGGAGTTGTGGGCTTTCATACCTACAAAGCTCAAAAATGCAGAGCTGTAGACCTACGTACCTGCAGAGCTGTGCACCTCAATAGCTCAAATCACCAAAAAATCAAAGTTGTTAATTTTGAAAATGGTTTCTGGGTTTTGCTCAAATGGGGTTTTAGATCAATTTTTGTATATATTCTTTTCCTATTTTTGATGATTTATACCCTCTTTATAGCCAATCACTTTCATAAACTTGAACTTCTTATGCTTCTTCGATCTAAAATCCTAAGGCACCTGTGTTGAATCTTGCCATTAATAGCTGCATAAGATGAGGAACCTGTTCCACTTCATGTTTCCAACCTCTATATCTTCAACCTTTGTCTTGTCTCCAACTACCCTATCCTTCCCATCAAGAAACCAAGTGATCTAGATGATCAAATGTTTGAAACTTTTTCATATTTTCACAAATTTTTCTAGGCATTTTAAATGGCTTTTCTAGAGGTCTTCTGCTCAAAATTTTAAGTTGAAAATTTCATTGATCCCTAAAACTGGGTAGCCAAAGGCTCACTATTTTAGGGACTAAAATTAGATCTTCAGTTCTTCTTTCTAATGGTGTAAGCAGTTCTGAATTTTGAGGCTCAAGTCAAAAGTTATGACCTCGACAAGTTGAGGATACCATTTTTTACCTACAAAAAGAAGAAAACATTAGTCTGGATAGTTGAAAATGCTTAATTAAGACAAACACCTCAATGACACTAGAACAAAAATCCCAAAAACTAGCTACTTAAACAAAACCAGAGGTGAATGGGTGGCGTGGTGCATGTGCAGAGTGCGCAAGTGAACATCCGACACATTATGGCACGCACGACGCTTTTTGACACGTTATGGCACTTTGGCACACGTGAGGTCTTTGTGGTGCCACACACGGTGCTTGTTTCCCTTAGTGGCATGTGTGGCCCTTGTGGTGTTGCACGGGCAGTGCGCACAAGGAGGGGCATGCGCATGCGACCTTTTGTGGCGCACCTGCTTGGCCTTTGGTGGCGTGCGCGCTGCCCTTGGTGATGCATTTGATGAATTTCTTTTCTTTTTTTCTTTTTTTCTTTTTTTTTTAAAACATTTTTTCTTTTTCAAATTTTTTTTTAATTAATTTGTTTTTTTTTTTGGCTTTTTAACTCTAAAATTCAAACTTCTAATCAAATTTTCTTCTCTCGAATCTTGAAATGTGAGTCCAAGAGTCGAAAAAAGTAGGGGGTCCCCATTCCTAGTGAGGAACGGGGTGTGCATTGTGGACACTACAACACATCCTAGGAAACAAAGTAGCATAGATCATCTCTTCTTCTGCATTCCAAACATTTGATGCACTGGAGGATGTTAGTGTATGGAGGTTCCTTTTTATAGATAAGAACCCATTTGTATTTATTAGAAAGATAAAACCTATTAGTATAACTATACAATTGTTTATCATAAAAATTAACGTGACTAAATGTGGTAGAGCAACTATCTTAAATGAAGTCGTGATTGGTATTATAAGAACCAAAGTATTTGATCGAATGCAATGGTATAGATCCCTGAATGATTAAATTAATGAATTTCTTAATACTAATAAGAGGGTATGGAATCTTATACAGTATTGGTGCCATCTACTTTAGAAAAATTCATATTCATTTGGGTGCTCCACTTGACTAGTTTTGAGATGAATTCAATACTTTGCTAAAGTGTGGCTATTCTTCCTATAAAGTGTAGATATGAGAATACAAATTTAAAACATATTAAAGGCACTCAAATGCACCTTTTGACAATGAATGTGAGTGGCAATTGAATACCACCATTGTAGAAGCCATTTTCTTCTTTTCTTTTCTATTTCATTTTAATTTAATGAATGCCTCTACTCATTAGTCCATTCTTTTCTTATTTTGTCTTATTGGAATATTTTCCTCTTTTTTAAGTTTGGTCGATCTAAAATGACCATTATTGTATATCTTTATATATTTCAATAACTTATTATACAATTGTATGTACTAAAAAATAAATTTTGTAAAACTTGGTATAATTAGACTATTTAATACGTTTAGTAGATCTCAAGAAATTTTTAGTGATGTTTAAAATGGGAATAATTATCCTATAATAGTTGTTGTGTTCTAAGATAACATCTTCCTTCTTATTGTTACGTGTTCTAATTAATCATCTTTCTTCTTAACCATATTCTTTTCTTCATCTTATTTATAGATTTTCATTCTTTAGTTTACCTAATCTAAAATGATACTTTTCTTGAAGGACAAAATATATAAAAATGTCAAATGACTATCTATTATTCTTACTATGTCGTTGTTTTTTCTTTACTATATGGTTCTCATGCCATGGTTTTCATGTGTTTAAAATTATTAAATTGGTTTTTCTTGATTCATCTCATTACTGGATCTTTTATTTTTTTTCTCAATTACAATATTCAAAATTTCAAAACATAATCTTGAAATACATTATTTTCTTACTATCTTATTCATAGGATTTGTCTGTTTAAATTTTGATTGTTCAAAAATCAGCACAAAAATTATATTAAAAAATTTAAATGCCTATTATTCTTCAAGAATCATTGTTACATGCCCTATGTTATTAGAACTATCTCCTCTTATTTTTTCTCTTTAATAATTTTTAATTTTCTCTCAAATTATATTTTTATAATCATGTCCATATATATATAGAAATGATCATGTGCAATTTTTTGTTTATAGATAGAAATGCCCCTGACATCACTTATGTCAACTAAAATAATATTTTGTAAAATTATAATGTTCCAAATTATTTCTTAAATATTTTTCGCCACTTCTCTACCACTAAAGCTATATGTTCATACGACATGTTGTTTCCTACATGAAATTTTGAAAATTAGATTTAGATAATGCATGTGTATAATATAACCTTAGATCATTGATTGTTGCTCTGGTAGATGTACATGCATAACTAGTAGTGAACATTCTTTTGTCTAAACTTCCACCCATATCATAATCAAGCTATCATCTTATGATGCAGCCTTTCTACCAAAACACAATAGAAAAGGAGAAGTACCTTAAAGATACCTTGAGATCCATTTACCTTGATTCAAATGTTGATTACCTAGATTACTCATAAATCTACTCACTAATTCAACTATTTGGGAAACATCTAGACTCATAGATGTAATCACATACATAAGGACTCCCACTTCTAAAGAATGTAGAATTATCTACATATGGTTTTTAATTTCTTATCTCTTGGGACACACAGCTGAAGATTAAAAAATGTGACCAACAAGAGGAGTGTTGACTAGTTTGGCATCAACCATGCTAGATTATTGTTAAACCTTTTGAACAAAATGTTCTAGAGAGATAACTTACTCTCTATCTCATATCTATCATGTATAATGGTCATACAATGTATCTATCTTTTTGTCCCTATTTCCTTCACTAAAAATAGTTTTGACCAGTTTCTTTTAATTCAAAAATTAACTTCATAGAAGAACCAACTACAAGAATATCATTAACATAAAGAAAAAGAAGAATAAGAGAGCCACTAAGTAACTTCTTCTAGTAGATATATGGATCAAATTAACAATAAATAAAGCTAATTTTAGTCATGAAGCTATCAACATTGAGTTATGATTTCCTAGGTACTTTCTTTAGTCTATACAAGCTCTTCCTTAATTTGCAAAGCAGATTTTCTTGTTCATATTTTAAAAATATCTTAGGTTGTATCATACAATTCTCTTTATTTAAATTACTAGAAAGGAATGTTCTTACAACATCTTGTTATGCAAGTTCAAAGTTCTACATACCAAATTAACACAAAATGACCTCGATAGTAGTCTCTTTCCCACAGATGGAGAGATTTTGTTAAAATCAATTTCATTTTTCTCATCAAAGCCCTTTGCAACAAGATTCTTTTTGTATCTCTTATGACCTTGATCTTCATATTTTACTAGAAAATCTATCATTTTTTTAAGGCTCTTCGATTAGGCAGTAATGAAAGAAAATCTAAAGTTTCATTTTCCAATAGACTCTCCATCTCTATTTTCATAGTTGACTTCCACTTATGTGAATCAAACACTTGACAAGAATCTTTAAAACTTGTTGGTTCACCTGGATAACAAAGTAACAATTCAAGCTCGAATTCTTCAAAATATTAAAGTTTATAATAAAAAAATTTTGCTTGAAGCTTTCTCTATGAGGTAGATTTGCTTAATCCCTAAAGGTTTTATGCCTTTTACATATCCAAATTTTCATTCTTATCAACATGTATGATATTTGTTTCATCTTTTTGTTGAGAATTACTTCTTGTAATTCATAATTACTTCCTTAAGAAGATGTGTGTATACAAAAATGAGACCCTAATAGATCTATTGCATCATCACATTGTGTGTTAACATCATGACTACCATAATCCATATGTACATGAGTAAAAGGAAGATTACAATTGTTAATATGATGCATATTTAAAATCTATTTGTGAAAAATAATGGTGGCTCTTGTATTAATGATAGTGCTATGTGTGTTTTCCTTATCATACAAGTAGTTTGGGGTCCCATTTCCAAATAGTCCCTGTGGTGTTGTGTGGAATTTGGATTGGCTTAGTTTACCATTATTCCTTTATGTTGGCCATTGATAAAGTTTTATTTGATGTGTCAAATGCGGAGAAGGGAAAAAATGCACTTACAAATTTTTCTTCTATGTCAAGTGCTACAAAAAAAAATCATTTAAGACTAAATTTCTTCTCCTTATGATTTTTTTTCAACTAGATCCAAAATTGTGAAAGTGAATTGATCTTCTCCATAACCTACAAATATGCCTCTTTGATATTTTGGATCAAGCTTTTTTCTCTTTTCTTTATGGCCATGAATGCATGCTTTGTTGTGACAATATGAGACTCTCTTAAAAAACTATTATTCCTCTAATATGCTAATTTCCAACTAAGATGAGGTACTTTACTTGATAATGTAAATTAGTGTATTACATTTCTTTGTAAAAAACTCATTTACAAAATTGACATTAGACAGCATACATCAAGCTCTCTCAAGGATTGGTAAAATCATCTTCTTAGCTACTCCATTTTCTTGATGAGTGAATGGAACAAATTTCATTCTATGGATTCCATTATCTATAGAAAAGGAATTAAAATCTAATATAAAAATTCAACACCATTATTTATTTACAAAAAAATGATCTTATGACTAATTTAATTTTCAACTAATGCTTTGAAAATCTTAAACTTGCTAAATACATCAAACTTTTTATGGACTATTTAAATCAACACTTTTCTTGTAAAATCATCAGTAAATGTTTGAAAAAAAAATTCTCCTCCAATGGAAGTTATCTCAGTCATTGTGAATAAACTAGAATAGACAAATGCTAAGGGTGTGCTCTTGCTCAGAATTTAGGAAACTAGCCCATGCATACTTTCCATAAAGACAACATTAGAAAATTTTTAAATCACTAGACTTTATCCCCATAAGTTGTTCCCCCTTGTGCACAACATCAAGGAATTTCTTTGTCATGTGACCAAGCCCTTGTGCCATTATTCAAAGCTTCTATCCACAATTATCTTGGAATCTCCTAGTTAACCAATATTGTATACAACATATAAACTACCAACATTGTCTCCTTTTGTAACTAGCATGGAACCTTCTATAACTTTTCATAATTTACTTATAATAGTAAGAAAGCCTTGTGTTTAGAGTTGAATCACCAAAATTATATATTTTTTAACTTTAGAACATGATGCACAACTTTTAACAACCATTTACCACCTTCTTTTAATGAAAAAATATAATCACCTTTACCAATCATTTCATATACTTTATTGTCTCCTAAATATTCATCTCCAAACATACCTTTTTGATATTTTGTGAAGTATTATATGCATAGGGTGCCATGAAATGATGTGCTGAAATAGAATACCCAAGAGGCTGAAGTGGTCTCACTTGTTGATAGTAGCAATATGCTGTAATATTTGTTATAGAATATGTTGGCTTCATAGCCACACACACGTATTGTGCTATTTTTTAGTTTCTACAATCTTTCTTGACATGGATAACTTTTACACAAAACCAATAATCACGTTTTATCTCCTTTGACATTGATTGTCTTTCTGATTTAGATCTTCTATGATGACCATTCTACTTCTATTGTAGCTCATTCCTTTATTCTCGATAACTACCACTATTAAGGCTCCATAAGATAGGGATTCTTGATTATTTTCCCTCATATACTTAGTAAGAAGAGTGGAAGCCACATCATTATAAACTAACATGTTTGTACCTGAAATTAGAGTGCTCACTATTGTTATGACACAATCCGAGCAATTTCATAAAGAACATAACAAAAAAAAGACCTTGTTCTCATAATCTTGAGGCATGAAAACTAAATTGGATTGAAATGAAAATGTATTCAATTAATTTATTTGATTATTCATATAGACTTGTTGCATTATCTTGAGCTTATATATTTGTTTAATGATAAAACAATTATGTGTTGCTAATACAATTTCATAGATGCCTTTGAGCTTCTCTCAAAAATATTTTTTTGCTTATTCATTCAATGTATTAAATAAAAAATTTTCAGATAGTGAGATAGATTATTTCCTTTTTCCTTTCATCAAGAGTCTCCCATTCTTCATCTTTCATTAAACAAGGCTTCTATGTCTTCCCCCAATTACAAGTGTAAGATCTTTCTTAATCAATAATGATTGCATCAATAATAATTATAGGACTTTTTGCACATTCAATTTTTTGTTGAATCCATAGTTTTAACCATTGAAATTGCATCAAGAAACTCTATCATACTTTGATACCAATTGTGAAGATATTCTAAAACTAAGGATAAAAAATTAAAAAAACCAAGAGGTATAAAAATACACAATATGAGTTTTTTTCATGGTTCAACTTATTTTCTATGTCTACACTAGTAAGGGGAATTTCTTATTAAGTTTGAATACTTTTCTTTTCATCACAATTGTAGCTTCATCTTGTGGATGACAATATTTTAATAAATTTCTAAATACATATATTTATAGAGACTCATAAGAATTTAAGTATCATATCAATTTGAGAGAAAGATAAATTGTAATAATAAATCATGAAGTTGTTGGACTTCACATCCACCCAACACTTTTCTTTCTTTCATTAATTGTAGCATGATTATTATTAGTATCATAATTTCCCTTTCCAATTAATAAATATTGTTTTTGTTTGTATATAGTATTTGGTCTCTATTTCAAAACCACATATTGAACTCAACCCACAATACCATTATGGAATTCTCTAACCTCTCGAGATAGATCCTTTTTCTGGGGACTTGTAGACACAATAATATACAATCAATTATGTTGGGCCAAAGATAGTAAGGTAGAAATCAAAGACATAAGATATAGAATAGTCTAGACTTTTCAAGTCATCAAATTTATTAGTTGTACTTTAAATTATATCCAACATAGTTAGGTAGACAATGATACGAAGAAGTTGTACATTTTGAGAAATAAATGACATTGACAATTATTTTACAAATATATTATTTCACATATTTGATTACATTATGTTATATATAGATATCAGAGTTACATAAAGTTCATTTATTTTAGTCTAGTCCTCCTTGTACAATTAATAGAAACAAGATAGAAAATGCAAGTTTTATTTTAATGTGTACTAGATTCTTACATTTGAAATTTTATTTTTTATTATATAATATTCAGTTTAGTTTACATATTGTTCATAGTAGTAGGTTGAATATTATCACATTAATTTATTGAAGTATAATTAGTCAATTATTTTGCAATAACTATTTAAATTAGTTACTAGTTTGATTTTTAAAATTGAAATTTATTTTTCAAAGTTAAAATTTATATTCAAAACTTGGTATGTTGTAGAAATTATTAAGCTATTGAAGTATAAAAATATAGACTCCTATCAGCTTGTACTTGGTATGGATAAAAAAATCTATTTACATTATTCATAAGTATATAGAAACAAACAGTTATATCTACATTGATTTAAATAAATAATATATAAATGTATAACAATAAGCTAATAACATTGCTTAGAAATAATACGATTAATATAAATGAGTGTTCTCTTAAATCAAATATAATTTGCATAAGGTAATAATTAAATCAATGTATTTAAATAAAATAATAACTTGTTAAATAATCTATTCATAACTTTTTATAGATAACCATTATTGTCAATTATAATTATAAATATTATTTTATTTCTTAACATTGAATTAAAAAAAATAATGAAATATATTAAAAGATGATAATTGTTTTGTTGATAAGTAGGACACATCTTTCCACATCATGTTAATTTATGATATTGCGATTAGGATTTAACTATGTAATTTTTAGTCAAACTAATTGACTCATGTTTCATGAGAATAAATGGAACGCTTGGCACCCATTGGATCTTGTTGATGCTCACATACATGAAGCACTAGGATTTCATGGGAGGTCACCCATTCAAGTAATACTCCAACTCCACCAGTCCTAAGTATGAAGTTTTCTCCATGGTTGAACCCAGTCTATTTGAAACTCCATTGGGGTTACAAGAAGAGTGGGTTCAGATGTGGTGAAAACTCCATACTTAAAAACACTCAAGCTAAAGTACTACTAAGATGGGTGACCTCCCAAGATTTCTTGGTGCTTCACTTTGTGAGCATTGCCTAGATCCAATGAGTTCTAAATGTTCCATTTATTCTAATGAGAGATGGATTCATTTGAATCACTACTCATGAAAAATGAGTCAATGATTTGGACTCAAAACTACATAGTTAAATTCTGATAGAAATATCATAATTATTTAGTTGTCAAGAATAAATCTATTCATTAGAAAATTAGAGGTCCTAATAACTTGAGAACTATGAACCATAGGCAGTAATATAAAACAAAAATGTAATGAAAAAACAAAATATACATGGAAGTAATGGATGTAATGAATTGACTAAACATAGTAAATTACTTGTCTAAGAGATGCAATGTGTCAAAGTTCCAATGAATAGTTAGGAAGGAAGAAAGGTAGAGTTATATAGATAGAAGTGAAAATGAAAATTATGAGGACATATGGAGAGTGACTTGAAAGGGACAGAAGGATAAGAAAGAGCCTACAACACAATGGTAAATTTTTTGAACTCAAGTTGGTTTTGAGAAGTGAGTATCAACACACTTAAGTCATTTTCTTAGTTCATGCCAAACTACTAATGCATGTCGAGTAAAACATGTAAATATTAGATCATGCCAAGTTGCAATGAGTGCCTAGTCACTCAATTGTTGAGCAGATAGACCATGCCGAGTGATCCAAGTGCCGAGTAAAAAGTGGATGCTGAGTAGTTTAGATGTTGAGTCAGAAAAAAAATTATAGTGTATTCCCAACATCAGTAACTTCACATGCTGAGTAACACAGATTGGACATATTTCTTTGTAATGGCACAAACAACTATGTAAACCATTTTTTAGCTGATCTAAGCATAGATTATAATCTTTTAGAGATAGGGATGAATATATATACATATTTCTTATGCAATTACATGCATCCAATCAAAATATTGGAAAGTTTAAGCACCAAAATGGATGAATCTAAGTTGTAAATTCATACCTAACCCTAAGCCACCTAAGTCTTCTTAAGTAGGACGAAGCCCTAAATTTTTAACAATGTTGAGAGCATTACAAAGCTGTGAATGATCAAATTGGAGGAACAAACAAAACAATTTGCAAAACATTCAAGGTGACTTATTAGTAAGAGTGAATTGCAGAATTAGTTAAATGAAGAATAGAGGATAGAGGATAGAATATTGATACACTAGATTGTGAAGGATAAATTAGAGATTGGATAGAGGCGATTTGTTATCAAGCTTCAACAGGTGCCAACCATAGGATCTATGCTAAGACATTATGGTAGGTGATTTCAATTAAATCTCTTAATAGAGTAGTCTTAACAAGTTTTATCAAATCCTTTCATAGGGTTGCATTCAAGTGAATGACCTAAAGCCCTCTAACCAAGAACACTTCTAATAGGGCATTGAAATTGTCTAACAAGGTGGGACTTAATAGTTTTTGTAAGCCTTTAACAAGGTGGGCCTTTCACAAGATAGATCATGATTCATGGTTAAAACATTGTAACCTTAATTGTATACACTTTATTGCTGTAGTATTAAAGATTTGTGGGTGTCATACAATTCTACCTTCTCATTTGGAGGTATTTGGGTAGTCATATTTGGTGTTAAGTGCGTGTGATTATATGTTTACATGATAGATGAATATGTTTTATATGTTATTTTAGTACATTAATACATGAGATGTATGAATGGTAAAAGTTTTATGGGTCCAAGTTTAAACTCATCATTAACCCCCCCTAGTCTCATCCCACTTGTAATTCCAACAATTGATATTAGAGCCTAGTTCTCTAAAAGATAGGCTTTGCAACTTAGAGGAAAGATCTTTAAAATGGAAGTCTACAAATTGGAAAGAACTATTGATAACTAGGAGATTGAAATACATCTTATACTACATCAACTAAATGAAGCTAGTGATACTCTAAAGAGTTCCTCAAAGAGAAGAAAAGAGATTGCTATAGTAGAAAATGACACACAATACAAATAGATAGAGACCACGAAGCTATTTGCATATGGAAACTCTAGTGAATTTTATGTAGTAATTGTAGATCTAATGGAAAAGAATAGAATCCAAGCTAAGGAAATCTGAAATCTCAAGACAGAGAAAGAATCAGAAGCTATATTCCTATGTGATATGACTGAACAAAACAAGAAAGCGATGGAAGAAAAAACCATGATTAAAGAAGTTAAAATAATCTTGAACAATAGACTAGAAGAGAAGTCAATAGAGCTAACTAGGATCTCAAACATGCAATTGGATACCTTAAGCTAAATGATGAAGGATCATCATGAGTTGAATGTCAAAGACATTGAGATAACAACATTCAAGTTGTAGAATGAACAATTGTAGAATGATGTGAAAAGAGAAAGAGAAATTGCTAAAAGTTTTAACAAACCAAATGAAGCCATCAAGTATATTGAACAATTATTTAAATCCCCTAAATCCAAAAATGATGTAGCAAGATTAGGCCACACAAGCCCTAAAGAAGGAGAATCATCCAAAGTTATTGAAGAAATGTACATCAAAGGTAAGAACTTGAAACCTACTTGTCACTTTTGTGGAAAGAATGGACATACTACTAATATGTGTAGGAGCAAGAATGCAAATCAGAATTTCAAGCCCAAGAACATCACTCATTGTCATAAGTGCAACGAATAAGGCCATTAGGAAATTCAATGTAGAACAAGAACTATGCATGCACCAAGATTTAAAGGATATTGCTACAATTATCAAAAGTATGGACATAGAGCATTTGAATGCAGATCCAAATCCATGTGGTCATCAGACAAGCTAGTGAAGGGAAGTAGCTATAGAAACTCCTATAATTGGGATTATAACACAATATATAGTTGTCACTACTATTAATAATATGGATATGTTCCTCAGAATTGTATTAGGAAACACTTTAGTCGTAACTACAAATTATGGTTGAGTCAAACCACATGCTTTAGTTGTTTGAAGGCTGGCTACATTAGTAAGCACTGTCCACTTAGGTCAAAGGCACCAAGTTGTGAATTTGATTACAGAAAAGGAAAGGTAAATGTTGAACACATCAGAGATGAGATGAACAAGACATGGAACAAGAAAGATTCTTGGAACACATCAAATGCAAAATGGATCACTTCACCCAATGGGTCAAGTGATCAAACGTCATAAAACTAAGCAAAAAAAGTTATGAGGGATTGATATTCAAAGTGTTATATCATACATTAGCTCCAAAAGAAGCTAGTACTGAAAGGACTACATTAGCATGAATGAAGATGCAAGATGTTGAAAATTCAAGATTAAATCTTTAAGTTTTCATGTTGATGCTAAGAATGGAAAGTTTTCAATCAATGTTGAGTGCAATGCTAATTGGTGCTAAGCTACTAGACTACCTAGTTGATGTTGAATCTATAGAAGTTGCCAAGTAATGGTAATATTAATAGATGCCAAATGAATCTTAAATCAAAT
Source organism: Cupressus sempervirens (assembly GCA_028749045.1). Taxonomy (NCBI): domain Eukaryota; kingdom Viridiplantae; phylum Streptophyta; class Pinopsida; order Cupressales; family Cupressaceae; genus Cupressus; species Cupressus sempervirens. The sequence continues at coordinate 843,404,154 of CM053787.1, read as the reverse complement.
TTATGCCAAGTTCATAGCTGTACAAGCACTAAGCATTAAATGCAAGGTTTTTGAAAGGTATATGGTCAGTTTTCACTCATTTTTCATCATTTTGAATTTGAGAAAGAGAAAACAGAAGTAGAAGGTGACTTGGAAACTTGTTCAAAGAATTTGCAAAGATTTCAGCAATGATTTTACACTAGCTCTACAAGATTTTCAAGGTATTTATCCCAAGCTAAGTTACATAGTCTTATTTTGCATAAACCCTAGTTTGATAAGAATGGATTCTATTTAAGGGAATGTAGAAGGAAAAGAGGTTTTAAATGTTCAACTTGTAAGTAATGAATTAAAAAAACCAAATTTCAAGGTCCCTAAAATAATGTATAAACAAGATCTGTCTAGCTCACTATCCATGATCCTGCTAGAAGTTATTATAGTACAACATGTTAGGAAATGTTACAATTGCAAAATAGAAAGAATATGGGACATGGAAATTAGAGAAGCCTATGATAGACTATGTGAAAAAATGGTTTGTTGAAAGAAGAATTCAAAATCATTGAAAGAAAGGGTTTGACCCATGTCCTAGATTTTACTATTGTCTTCAAGACTGAATGGATTAGAATTATCTTAAGCCAAATACATGATGGATCCCTATGGCTATCTAACCCTAGATCAGCCCAAGACTCTAAGTAGTGAATCCAAGGAAGTGGGTATGTGCAGGATCATGGTGTGCCAAAAAGGGGCAATCTAAAAAATATGTAGTTTTGAAATATCTCAAACCATTTCAAAATCTATTCCAACTTTTTTCCCACCCACCTTGATACTAAATGAAAACAATTAATATCTTTATAAGATCTACTATATCTTTTGATACAAACCCTATATGGTCAACTTAAAAAACATCCTAAAAATGTGTTTTTGGTCTTTTTTTATGTGATTTTTACTTCAAACATGTAGCTGGCAACTTTTTTCTCACCAAAATTTGATGAAATGAAAAGAGTTTCTTAAGAATTTTCTTATATTTCCATAAATGTAATTTTTGTCAAATTATGAGTTTAGTAAGTAATTATTACCTATTTTCTAATGGAGTTATGTATGAAGTGTTGAATGAAAAAGTACTTGAAAAACAACTATAACTTTCAAATGGTACAACACTTTTTAAATCCAAAAGATGCATCACATTCTATGTTTCTTCTACTATAAAAAAAAAATTTAAAAGTTAAATTTTACAGAGTTTTGAATTAGTTAAGGTTGTTAGACACGAGACTTTTTTTATTCCAAAAATATTAATGTCAAAAATTAATTATTATTTATTTACTTAGAATAAAAATACCCAAAAATAAGTGTCACATCTAGGCATGAGTCTATTTCTTATATCTAAAATATTATTAAAAAATATTATCATTTGATTTTGATTAAGGTGGTCAGACATATGTCTACTTATTTTTGTTCTAAAATTTTTGTAATATTGCATTAAGAATCAAAATTTTGACCAATCAATTTTTATTTTTTTAATATAAGTCCTAGTAGTTTAGGGACTAGATTAAATTTTCTAGACATTCTTTTCTCTCAACTTTTTGATATAAAGTTAATAACAAGTAGAAAATTGCATGTCAAGTTGACATAACCCTAATTTTCTCATTTTATATTGCCACTTAAGAGCATAGTTTGGTTGACCATGATCCTGCACATAACCAAGTGATAGAGAAAAACATTAGGGGAAAATGGAAGAAGAGAGGGATGACAATTAATACTGTCATTTATCCACTATTGGATTTTTCTTTTAAGGAAATCTCACTCAAATTCTACCAATCTACTAGATTGAATACTATACTCTATATTGCAATATATGTTAGCTACAAGATTGTGAAGAAAGATCACACATATGATTTGCCCAGCTACAGTAACTAATAGAGAACCTTGGAGCTACAAGGAAAACCAGAAGTGCACAAGTACAGTTGGATGGAAGACCAATAGGTCAATTGCAATTCAAATAAATGAGTATATTGAACAGATGGGAGAAAATTTTGAGACATTAATGAATAGCTACTTTGAGGACTTTAAGAAGTCAATGAAGAAAAGGATGAGGATACCTATGTCATTGGTTGAGCAACACTACAATGATATATGGTTTTTTGTTGATGTTGATTACACCTTTATAAATGTTGCTACACTATGGGTCAAATGGTTTAGACCACTTGGATATGAGATCAATGTTGATGAAGCATTAGAAACAATAACTACACTTCTAGTAGAGGAAGTTGACAAGAATACAAAAATCTTTGGAAAATATGATGTGATGAAATCAAAGATTGAAATGGAGTTAAGAACTACCTCCACACTTAAAAAGAAAGATAAGATAGTAAAGAAGCAAAAGGCCAAATTTGGTGAAGATGCAGGTGAGAAGGAAGAGGAAGAAGATGAAGAGGATGAAGAAGAAGAATAAGAACAAACACAAGGACCTCTTGCATTAACCCAAGGCATGGGTGAGGACAAGGAAGAAAAAGAAATAGAACATTTCAATGAAGAAGAACCCAAGGTAGCACCCACACAAGTCAAGCAAATGAAGAGAAAGGCTAAGGCAAAGAAAATTGTCAAACCTAGCCTAGCCAAGCCTACTACTCCTACCACTAGAGATAGCACATGTGCAAGCATAAAGAAGGCCAAGGAGAAGACTAAGGCTACAAAAAAAGGAGGCCAAGTGGAGAAGAAATAGAGAAGAAAATATGTTGCACATCCTAACTCGGATGAAGAAAAGATTAAATTAGATGATTTAAGTGAATTTGAAGTGGTAAGTCACAAACCACTTTCTGATATTGAAAATGTGTGTGAAAATGTAAGAAATAATGCAGATTAATATAGTTTGAAGAATATTGATTTTGAGAAACTTGGAAAAGAAGAAAAGATTCTAGTAGAAGAAGCATTGGATGCTATAATGTTTAAATTTAGAAGTACTCAACTAGAATTTGACAATGCTATACCAAAGAACTTATATAACAACATCGAACAAAAGTGGTATTATTATTTAAATATGGAAAAATATATTAGAGAATCAACTTTAGCCTAGGTAATGCCAGAACTAAAAAAATGGTAGATTGTTAAGGAAAATAAGAAATATGGAATTAGGTTTACACCTAAGTATAGAGCTTTAGCATTCCTCAAAAAAATATTGAAGATGTTGTGAAGAAGTCAACCCAAATGTGGAAGCTTATCTATGGATTAACAACACTAAAACAAGAAGAAGATGACCTCTCTAAGGGTAAAGATGATAACAAAGAAGATGATGAAAAAAAAGAACATGATAAGGAAGATGAGAATAAAGATAATATAGTTGGGGAAGAAACACAAAAGAAAGATGATGACACGACTATAGCTAGATGACAACAAGATGAATAGAGTGTAAATTACATAAAAGTGTTGGGTGTTAGTCCCCCAAAATGATATAGTCAAGCAAAAAAAAACTATTATGGTCAAGGATGTTCCTAATGCATCAGATCAGAACATCAATCCACTAACTGCAGATGACTTGAAGAAAATATTGGACCAATCTACACTACAAGAAAAATTATGATAAAATCCAATTCTGGTTAGTGTATGAGCTCCAAAAAGCAATAACTAGTATCACAAGGGAAAAGGTAAAACCATAAGAACCACCTTTTTCCATCCCTTTAGTTACTCAAGTGCAATCTTTGTTTCAAACTATAGTAGATACACCTAGTAAGGTTAATACACTTGTGAAATATGTTACTCTTGAGAAGAAGCATAAAGAAGAAAAAGATACAAATGTATAGTAGGAAATAGGATAGACAGATTCATCTATACTTGAAGCACAAGGATAAAGTGCTGTTCAAGTCATTCTATTAGACACGAGCCAATCTAAAGAAGGTGAACAAAAACCTAAGGTAAAGGAGCAAGAAGTCATCTAGGCACTACTAACACTACCAAAATCTAGCACTTATCCTACAAAAATTAGAAGCCAAGCATAGAAGCTATACTATTGTAGATATTAGTGCCAAGCTCAAGCTCTTCAAAACTTGAAAAGGTAATTCACTATGGTGATATCACTTTAGATGGAGAGATCATTATTCCAAAATTTGATTATGATACAATGACCTTAAATCAGATAAGCATTAAGAAATTCTTAAGAAAGAATATAGGCAAAAGAAATCACTACAAGAAATTAAAGACATCCTTTAAGATGCATTCATCTTGCCTACTCCTAAAGAGAGGAAGACACTACTAGAGAAACTGAAAAAAATAGTGGAAAAGGTCAAGAATGAAGACATGGATATAAGTGCAAAACTTTTAGAGTGGTCAAAAAAAAAGTTCTAGAGCAAGGTCAATGAGAAAATATCTTGTGAGACAACACTAACTCAAGTTGCACTGGCAACAAAGGTTGACGATGTGAAGAAGGTATTTGAGAATATATTCTCATTGTAAAACAAATTGTGTGGTCCTACACTCTTAATCTCCACACATTAGGTACAAGGTTACTTTAGAACCTAGCTCAAAGTGAAAAGTATTTCAATACATTACTTCAAACACAAAGTCAATTAGCTATGTTAACAATAGAAGACGCTAATATAGGAGCCAAATTGACAAATATATAGGTGTCTCTCACCCCTCACATGGAAATACTATAGAAGGAACTAGGTTATGCAGAAACTCTACTGAAGAAAGACCCTAATCTTTCTACTCTAAATGGCCTAGTACACCTTGCTACTGAGCTTGCCATCCAACTCAAGTCATTGGATGTTGCATGTAACAACTAGGATATAGCTCTTAAAATTATAATAGAAGCCCAAAAATCATTTTTGGACAAAAAAATTATATGTGTATAACCCATTTGACATAAGTGTCAAAAAGAGGGAGACAAAATATAGAGGGAAAACCTATGGGGAAATAGATACAAAGAGGGAGACAACAAAAAGGGAGAGAATAAAGAAAGGGGGAGCAATACAGAAAAAATAAAAATAGAGCTGCATGAAAGAGTATAAGTGCATTGAAGTCAAAGACTATCAGTTAGTAGAGACAAATCTATTTAGAATGGAGAATATATTTTGGACACATAACAAACATATTAACTTAGGGGGAGTTCTAGATTTTGAGGTATATAGGTTATTGCAAAATTTTGAAAACTTTTAATTTTTGTATATAAGTCAAGTCATGGATATGTTATACATGAGAAGATTATATTGATTATGTATATTCAAGTGTTTTTGACACTCATGTCAATAAAGGGGAGATTATTGATCTTATATTGGTTTTGACAAGTTAGTGTCAACACACTTAAGTCTTTTACTTAGTTCATGTCAAACTAGTAATGCATGTCGAGTACAAGATGTAAATATTAGACCATGTTGAGTTGCAATGAGTGTCAAGTCACTCAAGTGCCGAGTAAATAGACCATGTCAAGTGATTCAAGTGCTAAGTAAACAATGGATGCCAAGCAATTTAGATGTCGAGTTAGAAGTAGAATTATAGTGTATGTTGAGCATCAGTAACTTCACATGCCGAGTAACATAGATTGGACATATTTGTTTGTAATGGCACAAACAACTATGTAAACCATTTTAAAGCTGACCTAAGCATAGATTATGATCTTTTGGAGATAAAGAAAATTCTATATGTGGACTCCCTATGCAATTACATGCATCCAATGAGAAAAAGGGAAGGCTTAAGCGATAAAATGGATGAATCTTAGTCATAGATTCATACCTAACCCTAAGCCACCTAAGTCTTCTTAAGGAGGATGAAACGCTAATTTTTTATTGATTTTGAGAGCATTGCAAAGGGGTGAATGATCAAATTGGAGGAATAGACAAGATAAATTGTAGAACATTCAAGGTGAATTAGTAGTAAGAGTGAATTGCAGGATTAGTTAAATGAAGAATAGAGGATAAAGGATATAGCATTGATACACGAGATCATCAAGGATCAATTAGAGATTGGATAGAGGTTATCTGTTATCAGGCAAAAAAGTGCCAACTATAGGATCTATACTGAAACATTTTGATAGATGATTTCAGTTAAATCTCTTAACATAGTAGTTTTAACAAGCTTTATCAAATCCTTTAATAGGGTGTCATTCCAAGTGAATTACCTAAAGTCCTTTAACTAGGCACACTTCTTATAGTGTTGAAATCCTCAAAGGAGGTTGGACTTAATAGTCTTTGTAAGCCTTTAACAGGGTAGGCCTTTCCTAGGATAGATCATGATTCATGGTCAAACCATTGTAACCTTAATTGGATACACTTTATTACTACAATAGTAAAGATTTGTGGGTGTCATCCCCACCCCAGTTTTACCTTCTCATTTAGAGAGTTTATGGGTAATCATATTTGGTGGTAAGTGTGTGTGTTTTTGATTATAAGTTTACATGATTGATGCATATGCTTTATATGTTACTTTAGTACATTAATGCATAAAATGTATGAATGGTAAAAGTTTTATGGGTTAGAGTTTAAACTCCAAATTCACCCCACCTACACAAACATTTACTCCTTTCCCACTTGTAATTCAAAAAAAATTGTTCACCTCTTATATGAGGGTTATTGGGTTCGAATCTATTTGATTTAAATAAATAACCAATAATAATTAATCAAAATGCGTAATAACCAATCTTGGCTTTGTATATAGATAGGGAGAGGAAATAAAGAGTAAGAGGAGATATGTAGGTGAGAGATATGTAGATGGGCTAAAAGGGATAGAAATTTATGTAATAGATAAATATACATGAATGCAGAGGAATAAGAGAAAGAGAGATGAATATATAAATATATAGATAAGAAGTGATTTATACAAAATATAATTATAAAGAGAGTAAGAGAGATAATTTAAATATAAAAGCTATCAAGATTTTTAAACTATAAATAGTTATGTATTTTATACATATTCAATCAATAATAAAAACATTTTGACTTAAATAATAATAAATTATTAGTTTCTTTCATCTATTTATAATATTCATGTTTAATTTTATTAATTTCTATTCTTATTTAATGTAAAATGTATTTTATTATAGTAAATATTATATCAAAATATTTTTAGTTGGAAATTTATAATCTACTTTAAAAAATATTTAAATAAGTAATTTAAAAAATAATAATAATTAAAAACTTACAATATTTTTCTTAATATTAAATGATAATAGTATTATGATATATATATATATATATATATATATATATATATATATATATATATATATATATATATATATATATATATATATATATATATATATATATATATATATATATATATATATATATATATATATATATATATATATATATATATATATAATATTATATAAATAAATCTTATTAAAATGTTATGTTAATTAGTCATTTTTAATTATTAGTATTAATTTTAGGCAAGAGCATACAACACAATAGTAAACTGTGAGTCTCTCATCAGAGAGCTCTTCGGTTTGAATCTACTTGAGATTAACACATAATTGTAATCAATCTCCACAATATAATAAATGAATAATAAATACTCTAGACTTCAACCTATTACCTACAAAAAAAATTAAAAAAACATATTTTATAGTGTCTAGCCATGAAGGTGACTGTAGCTTTCTTTTGTTCAAGAGGAGAGGCTTCCGCATGGGAGTATCCTTCATTGTAAAGTTCTTAGAATTTTTTTTTTAAAATACAACCATATACAAGATCTAAGATACAGATGATAATAGTTGGCATTCTAAATACATAAAAACATAAAATACACCTCTTACCTTACTCCTAGACAAGAAATGGGCTAATATTTTTGAAGTATTGGATAGCAGCCTAAAGGGGGGCTAACCTTGGTGTAAAAAAATGCTGAACAACAACAATTGAGGGTTACCACTCACCTATCTAACCAATACCGATTTTAAACTTCAAAAAATACATACACAAAGGCACCAAATGAGAGCAGTTCATGTCATTAGCACTATTCCTAACAAGCATATGAAAAAAAAAAAGTCAGCAACTAATATACTTATGGTTGCTATTAGTCTTGTACTTGATCAAATAGATACATAATAAAAACTTGTACAACACCAAGTTCATCATGGACCAAAACATAAAAATCAACAAAAATAACAACAAAAAATAGAACCAAGACTAGTCACCTGCTTTCTTTCCACCTTCCTTGTTCCTCTTCTCCTTAGCCTCCTCCCTATTAATGCCCACTTTATTGCATTTACTATTATAGATATGTCAAAAAATATTTACCTAATCTATTATGTTGGCAAATTAAGGTACATTCACATGATAATGATAAAAAAATTACAAATGCATGAAAAAAGAAGTGCAACAATCCATCTAAAACAAGAATGTGACATTTTAGTGATGACAAAGGATTTCCAATGACATGTCAAATGTAACTGCAAACATTGAAGATACCCCTGCATATTTTTATACAAAAGTATTCAAAACTCAATGTTATTTATAGTGTCTTGAAACTAGTGGATATCAAATCCAATATTGAAAGCATTGAATCTTTATTGGAAAACCCAATTTCCATTATAGTGGTTGGAAGGGGGCAATGGGGAAGACTTTTCTTCTTTAGCGAAACCCAAAAATCAAGATATGAGAAATCTTCATGGCTTTTAGTTTCTTAGTATTTTTCCCTAAATTGCTAAGTGATTTAGGCTTCTAATTAGACAAAGAGTTAAATCAAAAAATTAAGACTGGTGTAAGTGAAGAGGTTTAAACATATTTGGTCTATAACTATTTTCAAGGGATGAAGTTTCTGATTATTTTATCTATATATGTGGAAGGCTATCATAGAAACTAATTTGCTAACTATACATTGTATCCAAATTGGAGCAAATAGTCAATGCAAAGTTTTGGTTAGCACAAGAAATAGTAGAGATGTTTGTACAATTATCAATGCTATGATATATAAGATGAAAAGATTGAGAAATAAAGAGAATTGGTGGTGGATTTGTGTTTGTGAATTTTTAGACTCTAAGAAAAATAGAGTGTCAAGGTTTGTAAGTGTTTTCATAAGCAATGTCACATAAGAAAAATATCATTACTTGCGAAAAAGTCAAGTCAAAAGTAGATGGCATATAGTAATAAACAAGTAAAATATATTATCGATTGTCCAATTTAATATTGGTTTTTGACCTTCAAGTTTAAAAAAATAAATTATTACATTTAAAATGCAAAGAATCGATGAAACTATCAAGATGGAAAGTCATCACATGACTTTAGAAATAAATAATACGTCCAATAAATTGACCTTCATGGTAGATTTTTAGCAACAAGAGAATAGACAATATATGTTTTCCATGCATGTCATACATCAAGAATCACCATAGAAGAATGTCGACCTACACATCGAACATTACACAATGAGTACATCAATTGAATACAAGGTCATGAAATAACATTCATACAATGAATATTCGATCAAACTTATGCCCATTTGTATAAATCTCTATCTCTTTAGCTATTTAGAAATGTCAATCAATTGTCTTGAGATTGCAGTGTGGATGTAGTGCCCACCCATAGTTTGCTTTTCCATTATATTTAGCACACTTTTTATGCCTATTTCATGCCTGTGTTAGTTTCAAAGGTACTAGATTTATAAATATGAAATTATTTCATGACTTGGACTACATGTATAATAATAAAGAATTACTTGATTATATTTCACATCTTGATTGATGATTACGATTACTAGTGCATTAAAGAAGCTTTAATTGTTCTTATTTCGTTGAATATGATTTTTTTCTATATGATATCAAATGATGAGCTTTTTATATTCACAATGATAAATTTTCCATGTTTTGAATATGTGATGATTTGTACTCGAGACTTATTGTAGTACTTACTCCATACTTGCATGTGCATGGTGTGTGTGTTTCTATTACTTTTCTATCTAACATGTTTGATACAGTTAAGGAAGGGATTCAAAGTCACCTTGTAGCTAGGATCTACACAATGTACCACTCCTCACCAATGCCTATATATATATACATACATATTCAAATTTTATGCAAGATTGCGGGTACTAGACATTAACTTCCCTAAATTGCCAGGATGAGCATACCCTATTGTAATAAATCAATGTTAAAAATGGAAACATAATATATAGGTCCAATCCTAGCCATAGCCTAAATACTTGTTTTGCAAGGAGGACTCGTAACTGACTTTCCACCCTTTTTAAAACTCATTATTTTACCTCTCCCTATTGTTTGCTTTTGAGTTTGGTATGTTTTAGTAATGTTTCTTTTATGTGGATTTCGCTAAGTGATTTGTTTCATAAATGATTTAATTATAATATTTGTGTTCATCATATAATATTGAGAATTAATAAATATCATTTGATTAAAAAGAAAATATTAAAATATGTGAATATTTAATTAATTAAAAACTAATTAAATTAATACTTTAATTTAAAAGTTTAAATTTATAAATTTGGTTTAAAAGAAATTAGAATGCGATGAAATTTGATTAATTATGTAATGCCCTTATTCTAGAGCATGTAGGTGAATGAGCTAACATAGTTCATGGAATTTGGTTTAAGCATATTAGTTACAATTTTTTGGAAGTTTCTAAATCTTTTTCATAAATTATATATTCCCATTCTATGAGATCGATTTTTTTTTAAGGTAGGGCACAAAATAAATTGAAGGAATGGCTTAAACATCACACACTAAGCTTAATTCATAGACCAAAGTGTTAAATAATTAATTAAATATATGCTTTAATTCAAAAGTCTAAATTTAGAAAATTGGTTAAAGAAGAATTAGAATATGATGATATTTCATTAATTAAAAATTAGAAATTAATTAAATGTGTACTTCAATTCAAACTACTTAATTTAAAAGTCTAATTTAAGATAAATGATAAAAATAGAATTAAGGGAATATAAGATTAAAAATATAATATTGTTTTATTATAGTTATTTAACTAATAGTTAAATCAAAGTTGCATTTAAATAATAAACTACACTTTAAATAGTGCTTGCACTAATTAACAAAGTGGATGAAAAGAAAATATAAAAGAATATTTTTACTAAAAAGTTATTTAAATGTGCATGAAATGATTAAATAATAAAAGTTTAATTTAAGAAGAAGCTCTTGCATGTTTGAAAACTAGAAACCCTAGGTAGAGTTAACTCTTTATTGAGAGATTCGAGCTCATTTCTACACATAGGTTTTGGAGACAAAAACTTGGAATTTAATTGAAAGAATTGTTGAAAGTTTCATGGGGTTTGGATTTGCATACATTCACTGATTGTCTTAGATTTTTGTTGTTGTTTTAATGTAGGGTTTGAAAACTAATTGTAGAATTTTATTTTGGAAAGTTTATCTACTTTATGTCTTCTTGTGTGCTTGCATAATACTTATTAATTTACTATATTAATTTTTGCATAAAGAATTATGTTGTAGATTTTGAAAAGGAAAGGTTCATTGATCAAGTAAACTTGGCTATGAAAAAATTGTAGAAATTTAGTATGACTACATTCTTTTAAAACTCTTTATAATATAGGAAAAATTTTATTATAGAAAATTGGAAGAAAATAATAAGTTGAACAATTACGGTTTCAACTTTAAATTTTTCATTAGAACTATGTGATTATCATGAATTTTCTAAATATAGATGAATATTATTCTTACATCTAAACTAATTTAATTGGTATATTTATTTGGAAAGAAAAATATTAATTGAGAGGAAAGCGTGTTGTAACTAAATGCATACATGCATTTGAAAATAAATATGTTAAAATTAGAAAACTAAGTATAGTATGGTTACATCATTTGAGAGATGAAAGACATGCAAAAATCCTAAATGAATGTGTATTTTCATTTTATAAAAATTTAATTTAATTTTTGGATTTATTTATTTGAGAAAAAGATTTTGATGATTAATTTTTAATTTCAGAAATTTAATTTTTTTTAAAATAACAATAATAATTAAATTCTATATTTCAATTAATACTATTCATTTATTTATGAAGTGGATGCTAGTATTATGATTCTTTAAGTCTAGTTAAACTCTTAGTTGGATATAAATAATTTTATAATTATTAATGCAAGAGGGAAGTTAATAAATAAATAATGGTAATTTTATTATATTTTAAGAGAGCTTGTGGTAGAGTTTAGTTCGTAATCATCTAGTTAATAAATATTTGAATTTATGATAGAAGTTATAAATAATTCAATTAAATTTATAATTTTATCTCTAGTTGTTATTTTTGAGTTGCCTATAATTTATGAGAACTTCAATTTTGAGAACTAATGTTATTTTTAGGTTGCCTATTAAGGAACCAAATTCAATCAATATTACTCTTGTTGTATAGGACACTATTGTGGTTTGTATTTCTAGGAAGGTAGTCTAGGTGCATGTCTATGGGAGTGGCTTGCAATTGGGACCAAGGTCCAAAGTGGCTCCTAGGGTAACTCATTCTAAGTTGTGTAACAAGTGATAAAATAATAATTAAAATATGTTGCCTAGCCCTTCTCCTTGAGAGACACTAAAAATATAAGTTAGAAATTTTTTCCTTGCCCATTCCTTGAATGCTTGTATAGGCTAAGGATGGGAATGGGATGATACCCAGTGAAAGTTAAGACTAATTTCCTCCTCATCACAAGAGGGTATTCTGGTTCTGCAAAGAGCCACTAGGGGGTTGGGGTCTTGAGAGACTACTAGGGTAACCTTAGAGTTGGCTCATGTGATGACACTCTATAGTATGCATCCTTGTTCATGGTATATTTTTATATTTTCCTCTAGTAGTGTACTTGTTGGATATTCATTTTGATGATGCATTTATTGTGAGCTTTTACTCATTGATTTGATGTCATTTATTGCTGATAGTTCACTTTTATTAATGATTGATCAATTATTCATTGGTGGTGTTTTTATTGTTGGAGTTAGTGATTGGTGGTTTATTTCTATCAACAACAGTTGTTATCTATTGGTTATTGCGCTTGTGACACTTGACATTGTTTTAGAGGTGGTTGTATCTTTTTGGGTTTTGATACTTGATTTATATTTGGTATCTAGATGTTGATTTGGTATGAGATGTTAGTACTTGATGAGTGTTCTTTTAACTTCTTTATCTCTTCTTCTTGTGTAGTTTGTGTTACCCTTGAGGTAGTTTTGGCTATTAGGATTTCTTGCCTAAGATTATTTTATGATTTTATCATCTATGTGTGGATTGTACATTATCTATCTTGTACAATGCAAGTGGGAGCCTGATTAGGTGTGGTAGTATCCTCTTACCATTTGGGCCCCCCTTAGATTGCTAGTTGTTGGATACTTATTGATACAATGGTACCATTATCATTCTTCCTCTTATCTTGAAGACTAATATTCATTTGATGTATCTATGTATCATGTGTTTTAAGATTCTACAGGATATTGTATTGTGTATTGATGTACACATATCTATTTTCACATATCCTATGACATGTGTAGTGGATGTTCTTCATTAGATGTGCTTTCATATTATTAATTGTACTTATGCATTTTATTATATGATTATGTATGTGTTTATTAATTTTACAATTATGGACCTTATAATTGAAACTTAAACTTATTAGTAAAACCTTCTTAAATGTGACTGAACATGAAGGAACCTTTGAGGAATTAAAACTATATTTTTAATTTCTTATGTGTATTTGATGTGTTTGTATATATTGCTTCCACATTATTGTTACTTTTATGTTGTTTAAACTTTAGAAAAAAAATAGTTTTGTAAACTTTGTAACATATTAGGTTTATTTCTTTTGGGTTCCCTAGTGGGGTGTTACAATGCTCAAGTGCTTTTACCACCCAACCATAGAGTGGTTAGCTCGCTCAAGGTTCTTTCCAACATGAAGATTTCCCTACCTTGCCCAAGGAGACTAATAACTTAGGACATTCGGTTTGGATGAGTCTGGTGTATCCGTGTGACTAATCTACTATGCAGTTCCACATTCTTTAAGTAGAAACTAAACATGGATGTGATAGAAAGAAAGGAAATATAAACCATGAATAAACAAAACATATGCAATGAAATAATAAATGAATTGACCAAGTATTTAATAAGAGTATGTAATAGCATAAAGAAAATTGCCAGATACTAAGGAAAAACAAGCCTTTATATTTTCAATTTACTATCCTTTCCTCTTAGACCCACATTCAACACCCTCCCCATTCACATATTCCAAAAAAAAATTAACAATAAACGTATGTAATTAATTAACTCATGATATAAAATTTATTTCTAATTAATAACTTCATGCATTTTCATCTAAACAACTATAACTAAAAAAGTCTTCTAAAAACATAATGATTGATCATCCCATAAATAGCAATCCATTTAACATAAAAGTAACTATTTATAGAGTTAGAGTCTATTCCAAACAATATAAACCCTACTCACTAAGTTGTAGTCAACATAGTAAATTAATTACCACAAATTTCATTATGCACACACTCTAAATACTATTGTAACTCAATACAATGATAAGTCCATATATGGTTTTAAAAGAATGATGGGTATCATTTCTACATTTTAAATACTTAATCCTAGAATTATAGACATGTATTCAAATGTCTCTTATGCATAAGACTCCAAAGAGAAAAACATGGCAATAGCTTTGATAGTTCCCTAGGTTTATCTAACCCCTTTTCTGATGATCTTTGTTAGCTTCAGAACAAGCTATATTTAATCTCCATTATTGAAAAGAAAACTATTATCTTTATAATACAATGTATATATAATTTCTAAAGACTATCTTTAGAGGTGTTGGAAAAAGACAATAGCTACCCAGCTAGTTATTTTGACATGGTTGGATGCCACTCATGCCGATGACCATGCCATGGCTGGCAAGTAGTCTATGCCATTTGTGTATTTTGAGCCTACAACATCAATCTATCATATCCTTACCTAGTCAATGTTATTTCTATGAGAAACTTTGAAAAAATTAAATGCACATAAGACCCAATAGGATTCAGTATTCCCTTAATGTATGAGCTTAATTTTTATAAGATAAGAGATAGTAATCTTATTGTTACATGTAAATTTAATTTTAGTTTACATTTAAAATAAAAAATTATTTAAATTTAATAATTATTTTTAATATTGTATTTTCACATATTCATAACTAAATATGCTTACTATTTTATAAATTTATCATTTTAACTATTGATTTTCTTAATAGTAAGTAAAAATAAGTTAAGTTAGAAATAAAATAAAAATAGAAATAAAAATTATGAAGTAGTAACTTCTAATTTGAAACAATTAATTAGTAATTCTATATTTCTTAATCTAAGTTTATTATATATTAATAAAAAGGGTTATAACGTACTTTTAAAGATATTAAATTTTTTAAATATTTATTGTAATTTCTTATTTCAATTATATATATATATATATATATATATATATATATATAATATTTTAATTGAAGTATAACTTGACATTTCTTCAAGTAATTTTGTTAACTCATCCTACTATTCATTTTTTTTTAAATGCATTTCTTGTGATGGATTAGTATTTTTATTTGAATATTTAAATTGATTGTAATAGGCATTTATTTAATATTTTTATCTTTTAAGAAGCTCAAATTAAATTAATTTTTAAAATTATATATTATTTAAATAATATATTAAAAAATTCAAGTTAAAAGTTAAAAATTACTAAAAATAATAAAATTAAAAAAAGAAATTATTAAAAATAATAAAAGTTAAAAAAATTAACAAGTGCATTTCATATTAATTAAATATAATAAAGAGAAAAACAAATAAATATGAAAATATAATTTTGTTTTACATTTTTTCTAATATCATACATATTGAGATCAAGTATAATTTTAAAAAATTAATATCATAAAATACATATTATAAACTTTAAAAATATTATATAAGAAATTTAATTGAAATATATAAAATTAGTAACTAATTATTTTAAACTTATTTTTTTCATTTTTCCATTTTAAATGATTTTTTACTTGCTATTTAAAAAATAATAATAGTTGAAAAAGAACAGAAAAAATAAAAGAAAAATGAAAAGGTATGATTAATTTTAGTTTTTCAAATACTAGTCATATATTTCAAGAATAAAATATTAAAAAAATTATATCAACTAAAATTTAATGATATTTAAATTTAACTAAATATAGAAATTTAAAACTTAATTAATTTAATTTTTCTTTTAAAAAACTTACTTCTTAATAGTTTTAATTAAAAATATTACCTTCTTTATAAATGAAAAGTTTTAGTAAAAATCTAAGTTATTTAGGTTACTATGAATGTTGAATTACAAAATGGTCTTATGTGTATTTAATTTTACAAAAATTCTCATACAAATAACATTAACTAGCTAAGGATAGGATAGATTGATGATACACGCTCAAAATACACATATGACACAGATTACCTGCCAACCATGGCAAAGGTCATGGGCATGAGCGGCATCCAACCATGTCAAAATAACTGGTTGGATAGTCATTTTCATGTAAATATGATCTTTAGAGGTGTTGGAAAAAGGAAACAACTACTTGACCAATTATTTCAACATGGCTGGATGCCACTCATGCCCATTAATGTGCCAAGGTTGGCAAGTAGTTTGTGATGTCTATGCATTTTGAGCTTGCAACATCAATCTATCATATCCTTCCCTAGTTAGTGTTATTTGTACAAGAATTTTTTTTTTAAATGCACACAAAACAAAATAGGATTATGTATTCCCTTAATGTATAAGCTTAATTTTTATAAAATAAGACACAATATTGTATTTTTATGTGTAAGTTTAATTTTAGTTTTCATTTAAAATTAAAATTATTGAAATTGAATAATTAATTTTAATATTGCAGTTTCAAATATTCATAACTTAATATGTGTACTATTTTATAAAATTTTCATTCTAACCAAGGATAATTTTAGTGGCTAATATTCGCCAATTGGTTAATCTCACTCATTAAGGACCACAAATTTGACTAAGTTTTTTGCACTTGTGGGATGGCCATGTCACCTGTAGTTTACAAAAAAATTGGGGTCCATGCTTGGGCCAATTATCAATAATAATATAGAAGTAAATTTGTATTTTAGTGATGACTTTGCCAGTGCAATCTATTTTAACCACATTGTAAATTATATATATTCACCTACAATTTCCAATTTTTATTTTAATTGATGCCATATTAGCCAATATTGTGTTTAAAATGATGTTAGGTTACAAGTTAAGTATGTACATTTGACATGCATCTCTATTCTAAAGACTTTCCATGAAACTTCTAATCCTTTCTCACATTGGCCCAAAATAGATTTGATTGGGAACATGTGCCTTTGCTTTTGGGACTTTCTTTAGAACTCGGTTTTCTTTTAAATGTTTGGCTGAAAATAGGATTTAGGCCATTGATTTAGGATCCTCCAACAATCATAAATAATAGAGATGTTGCCTCCATAACATCATTCAATAATTTGGAGGGAAACCATATTGATAAAAGTGGGATAAATTTAACCTTCAAGTTTGATAATCAATTAGAATCCATATAATAATAATACTAATAAAATCATAGTTTCTACATATGTGTACTTTTGTCCATAATTTTCATCAATAGTTAAATATTCATCAAGATTTTATAGATTTTTCATATAATTGAAAACAAATCACCAATAAAATTAAATATTTTCCTACCAAAATTTCTTTCCAATAGATATTAATTTTTTCCCCCTAAACTAATGTCTGATTTTCGAAGATTTTGTACATTTTTCTGAAGGCAGGTTGCTTAAAGTTATCCCTTATTTTAACTATTGTTTTTTTTTTAATAGTAAGTAAAAATAACTTAAAGTATAAAAAAAAAAAAAACTAAAAAACTAAAAATGATGTAGTAACTTCTAATTTGAAATAATTAATTAATAATTTTTCTATTTTTCAATTTAATTTTTTATATAATATTAAAAAGGATTATAATATACTTCTCAAGATGTTAAATTATATAAATATTTATTGTAATTTCTTAAATTAAATTTCAATTGAAACATCTTAATTTATTTATATATATTATTTTAATTAAATCATAAATTGGGATTCCTTAAGGTAATTTTGTTAACTCATCCTACCATTATATATATGTATATATATATATATATATATATATATATATATATATATATATATATATATATATATAATGCATTTTTAAACAAATGAATTTCACTACTAGGGTTTGTACGGTTTGCATCTAAACCCTTCCTGCCTTACTGTCTATCATTCTACATTTAGTGTGGGAATTTACTTTAGAATATAATAACCTCAACCCTCCCCAATCCAACAATTACTATTGGTGTTGGAGTTGTTGTTGCATGCAAAAAAGGCCCTACCGAGCAAACACCCATGCAAATTTGTGCCCAAGGTAATTCGTCTCCTAACCTAGTTTTGAATATTTCTACTTTAAAATCTACTTATCAATGGCTAGAAACCAAACCCTTATTGGGTATTTTGTGGGTTGCACTTCATCTGAAAGCATGTTGTGTGAATGGGTATCCAAGGCCAAGTCCTCCCAGGATATTTTACTTGATGGGATTCAAAACCTCACTAAGGGATTTATTTTTTTTTGTTTTGGTAACCCCTCCTAAGTTGAGAGCATTTTTAGCCATGGGTTGTGGATGGCTTTCTCATCTTTGCATGTTTTTTAGAGATGGTCTTGAGACTTTTATGTCTCAGATGACAACAAACTTAGGTGTCCAGTTTGCGTAAAGTTCCCTATGCTACCCATCCCTTGCTGGTATTTTCTCCCAGAAATTGCCCAAGCTATCTAGGCAAAGTGATTTGCATGGAATTGAACAAATGTTTTAGTGCTTGCCCTCAATAGAGGGTTTGTGTTGACATCGACCTCTCTAGAGACCTTAAGGAATCAATGGAAATTATGATTGGTGCTACCACCTTTATCCAAAAGGTGCTTTACCTAAATCTCCTAAATACTTACATTCATTTTCAATTTGCTAGCCATAAGATAAAGGATTTTCCTCTTCCTAAGTGCAATGACTCTTCAGTGCAAGAACTCAAGTCGGCTCTAGCCATTGAAAAAGATGAGTGAACAACAATTGTCAAGAAAGGAAAGGGTGCTGCTAAGCCAAGCCCTATTTCTCAAGAACCCAGCCATTTTAGCTCCAGTATGACTCCTCCTATGCCCACAGGACTACAGGTTCCCATGGGTGTGCCACTACCTATTTTGAACCCTACATCACAGGGAAAAGAATAGCTAGAGTGTCCAAGCTACTTGGGTTTGTGTGCCTCAAGAAGCTTCTATGATTTCCTCTTTGTCTCTCCTTTTCTTTCATAGCCTTGAAGGCTAGAATGTAGTTGCTATTACTAGGGATAAAAAAAGAGCCATCACTTTGGATGACCCCTCATTTAAATCCTTCGCTTTCTAGGATAACAACTTTTCCTTGCTCGACGATGAGGAGAATATGCAAGTTGGTTTATAATGAATTTTCACTCCTGGAATGTGCGGGGGCTAGTAGACCTCCCCATAAAATAGTCTATTTTTGATACCAAGTGTAGACTTGGCATTATTGATGTTCTATGCCTGCATGAAGCCAAAGTATTTGAGCTTCTTCTCAACTCAACTTTCCATGTGATATGGCCAGATGGTGTTAGCTTTGGTTCTCTGAATGAAGCTAGTTGAGGTGGTGTAGTCACTCTCCTCTCCCCTTGACTTTTTGCTTTTGTTATTTCCCATGGTTCTGATCCCATGCAGAGTTGTTTGGATTTTTTTTCATTCCAAAATAATTCTTTTGGCATTGTCAATATATATGCCCCTAATGATGTAGTTGAGCACTCACACTTATTGAGGTGGCTAGCTGATTCTTTGCTACCTGCCATCTAGATATTCTGTAGAGATTTTAATATGGTTGAGTTAGCTCTTGATAAAGTGTACCTTCTGCCTTTTTTATGGTCAACTAGAGATTAAGAAGCCTGGTTTTACATACAAAATAGGTTGGGTCTTTTTTATCCCAATGTTCATTGTGATTAAACTAATGGCATCTGGTATTCATGGTTAAACTTTCAAGAGGGAGCTGATAGGGTCCTTAAAAGGTTGGATTGTGCTATGATTTCTACTTAGTCCTTTTTCTCTTTTTCTCACACGAGTATGCTACATGTCACTCTACTCCTTGATGTGACTCTTTTAGAACATTTTACCATCCACTTCTCCATTACTTGACATTTTCCCCCTCCTCATAGTTGTAAAACTTAGTTTTACCTTAATACTTTAGTGTTGTCCCATTTTCCCACCACCACTCATAATTTACAAACTTGGAACCTTGAACCTAGGCCTTGCTCTTCCTCCTGGTGGATTCAATGGTGGAATGATTCCATCACCCATATTGTGAGGTTTCTTCACATTTATGGGAGGCAACTGATCACTTTTTGCAAGAGATCCAATAAAGCCACTACCAAAGATCTTTTTATAGCCACTAAAGCTCTTGCCATGAACCCATTTGATATGGATCTCTAGGTTAAGCTTGGCAACCTTTGCCACTAGAAGAAAGTTGCAGACAATTATACTACATGTTGGGCTCAACTCAAAGCTCGCATTCACTGCCTGGGGGTTAGTGATCAAGCTATCAAGGAATTTCTCAATGCATTGAGGGCTTGCCACTCTAGAGTGGGGATCAAATACATTCTAGAGGGTTAGCACACCTTCTGTTAGCTTATTGGCATTCTCCAAGCTTTCATTCACCACTATGAAAAAGTTTTCATAGCACAGGGTCCCTAAGTAGCCCAGAGCCAAGCCTTGCAAGCTTGTTTGACTGTCACTCCTAGAAGACTTGCTCTAGAACAATCTGCATTCTATGCATAGAAGCTCACTTTAGTGGACCTCAAAGAAGCTATCTTCTCCATGGAGGATGATAAGGTCCCTAGTTGTGATGGCTTCCCTTGTGAATTTTATAAAACATTTTGGGATGAGATTGGACCAGACATGCCTAAGGTTTACCTTGAGGCCTACAATTACCATTCTCTAGGCAATATTATTAACAAGGGGAATATCAAATTCATACCTAAGTTGGGTGAACATGAAGGCATATGCAATTGGAGGTCTATTAATTTGTTGAATGTCTCCTACATGATCATTTCCACGGCTCTCTCCCTATTAAAATCTGTCATCTTCTTCCTCAGATCAATCACCCTAAACAAATGAGCTTTTATCAAATCCCATTATATCCTAGACAATATAATTGTTGTGTGGGAAGGGATGGAATGGGGTCAACATTCCGAGCAACAAGCCATCTTTCTCAAAATTGATTTTTCCAAAGCTTATGACCAAATTGAGTGGTCTTTCAAGCATGCAATGCTTCAGGCTCTTGGGTTTTGCCCTACATTTTTGTAGTTAGTTTAGATTCTTTTTGTGGATGCCTCTACTTACATCTCCATTAATGGCCGTCAATCTCAAGCTTTTGGGATTTATCATTCAATTCAACAAGGACGTCCTCTAGCGCACTCTTTATAAGAATTGGCTACAGAAGGTTTTGGGTATTTTCTCACAAATCTCATCTCACAAATGAGGGTCTAGGGTATTTCCCTCTTGGATTCCCCTAATTAGCTTCTAAATGATCATTTTCTAGATGAATCCTTCATCACTATCATAGAGGATGAAGAGAATGTTGCCTCCACTTTTCAATGTCTTCACACGTTCTGTCTTGCTTCAAAGCCTACTATTTAGTGGCACAAAACCCTTTGCTACAAGTAGTCTTCCCTTCCCCATCCTGCTTGGCTTGAGAAACATCAATGGAAATGGGTTAAAAATGGGGAAGTATTTCATTTTTTGGGCATCACTTTTTCCTTCCATGCCTCTACTGTAGAGCTCTTATATGTGGTTCTTGCCAAAATAGAGAAGAAGCTAGAGTATTGTATCACCAAACCTCTCTCCTTTGCAGGAAAATTCAAGATTTTCTCTTAAGTTTTGGCTAACACCCACATATACTATTCCTCCTATTGGGCTCCTTAAGAGGCCTCTTACCTCAAACTCAAGCACCTATTATGTGACTTCCTCTGGGTGTTAGATGCTTCTCACCAGGGCTTTCATAGAGTCGCCTGGGATTTTTTGTTGTCTTCCCAAAGAGTTTGGTGGCCTAGGCTTGTTGTCCACATAGAAGTAAGGTACTACTTTATGTGCCAAATGGGTGATTTGAGCTATTTTCGGCAATGAAGGCTAGAAGATTTTATTAAGACATTGCATTTCCTTAGGCTTTCCAATTCAATAGCTAGCCTAGAAGGGGATTAGATTTTATACCCTTCTTCTCACCACTAAACATACCTAGATTTAGGGTACTTTTTTTGCCAAGATTATTTGGAAAGCCTGGGAAGCAGTTTATCCCTTGCTTCACTAGGTTGGTAATGGGTTTAGAGATGGGCTGTCCATGAACCAACACAATCTCTAGTGGTCACAATTATTTTCTATCCAAGGTGTTCCCCTAGCTAAGGTGTAGGGGGTTAGTGCTTAGCATTTTTTTAAACATGGCATAAGGACCCCTAATGATCTTTTCTACAAAGTTACTATGAGCTTATGGTTGTATGAGGAAATGAAATTGCAATTCTAGCTCACTCATCTAGATCGGCAGACTTTTGATCTTCTAATTTCTTTGGTGCCTCCACATTTGTCACATAAAGTGGGCATTCAGTCCTCACGCCCTTGGTGGAAAGACTAGAAAAGTGGTATCCAAACACGTCGATAACTAGCTATAAGCTTAGGATGGGTTACTGATGGTTGATTCCTCATCTACCCATGGTTGATGTTCTCAACCAATGATGACATTTGCAATCTTCTCATGATACTTGGAGTCATAGGTTTTCCACTGTGTGGCACACCATTACTGAGCCCAAAATTGCACATTTTTCCTAGTGTATTCTTTTCCAAGACTTTCCTTTGAGCCCTTGGCTATGGCACCTAGGAGTTCCTAACCCTCGTTGCCCTTTTTCTGGTCAACTCAAGACATTTTTGAACATTTTTGGTTCTATAGATAGGCTCATTGTTACTGGTGATGAATCCATGATCTCTTTCGCCCCTTCCACCCAAAACCTTTTTCTTGGCATATGGTTATTTTGGGTGATAATACTCAGATACCCATCAAGTATACCTAGATATGGCATGCTTTCAGATTGGTGATTTTATTTACCATTTCGAAAGATTGTAATGTAGTTATTTATGCTAACAACACACTTGACATTAATGTGGCTATGTATAGTAAAGCATGTATTTATAATAATGTCATGTTGCAGATTCAAGTACAAATAGATAAAGTGGCCTTGGAGGTGGCTCACTTATAGGAGCTTTTGGCTCATTGGGGAAATGCTCCCTATATGGTAGTGCATGTTCTACCAGATTTGGCCTTTGCTAACTATACTCCTCGTGGTCATTGTCAAGGATGTAGCAGTTCTACTTGCTGCTCACACATGCCTCGCTCTCAGCCACACTGCTCTCCCAATGGTGGTTCTTTTGGTTGGCATTGCTCTTCTGGAGGTTGACCCTAGTTTACCTCACCTCCCCAAAGGTCTAGTTTGGGGTGATCCCCAATGGCTCCTCCTACTACTTCTGCTATCAATTGGCCCTCTAAACACTCAGACCCCATGTTGGTGTTTCCTTGGTTGAACTTAGCTATTTCTCCTCCTAGGCATGAGGGAGAGAAAGATGAAGATACTGCTACTATTGCCGTTGAGGGATGGGCTCCCCTAAGCCATCTCCTCACCCCACCCTTTGGGTGGGCCTCTAATGATAAGGATCCTCCTCTCTCGGCTGGTGTTGCATTGGCAGTTTGAGGATTTCTATTCTTTCTAATGTTTTCTAAAAGTTTTTTTGATGAATAGTTGATTTTACTAGCTTGTGGCTATATGAACTTGTGGGGTGATCCTATTTCCCCTAGCCCCTTTTTTTGTGAATATGTAACTTTACTGTATTTTTTAATATAAGGAAAGGACCATTCAATAATAAAAAAATGCATTTCTTATGATAGATTAGTATTTTTTATTTGAATATTTAAATTAATTGTTGCAAGCATTTATTTCATGTTTGTACCTTTTAAGAAGTTCAAATTTTATTAAATTTTAAAATTATATATTAATAAATTCAAGTTACACATAAGAAATTATTAAAAATACTAAAATTTGAAAAATTAAAGAATTCCATTTGAACTTAATTAAATATATTAAAGAGAATAAACAAATAAATATGAAAATATAATTTTGTTTTTCATTTTTTCTAATATTTGAAATCAAGTACAATTTTAAAAATTTAATATCTTAAAATACATATTATAAACTTTTTTAATATTATATAACAAATTTAATTTTAAAATAAAAACTTAGTAAATAATTATTTTAAATTAAAACAAATTATTTTCATTTTGATTTTGATTCTAAATGATATTTTACTTGCTATTTAAAAAATTATAATATTTTTCTTTCTGATTGACTGTCACGCTACTGCTTGCAGACTGCTACATCACTCTTTTTCTTTTATATATCAAAACATTTCAATGCTTAAATAACAGGACACAAGCAGAGATTGGCTTCATTTATATTCTAGGAGCAAATAGCTAGCAAATTAAACACATATCGAATCAGTAGACAAACGTTATTTTCGCAAGATATTGTCAACATTAGGTAGCCCAAAGAAAATTGTTTGCTCTCCATAGTTGGACATAAAGAAACACAATGGTCCAATTTCTAGATGCAGAAATAGATCACCGAGAGATACATTTAACCTATTGTTTAAGTTTAGCGACTGCTTATGAATCCATATGAACCAAGGGTGAGATACAAATGATAAATGAAGAATAATGTTGGAGATGAAACTATCATGTTCACCCTAACGTAGGCCCCAAAACACTTGAAATTGTAACTCCTCATTACTATTAACAATCTGATTGCTATTAAAGCCATGTAGCATGCTTATATCGTTACCATTACTTTGACCCTAAGCTGGTCATGTTAATCCATATTACCCAAAACTACGGACCTTTGTAAATATATACATAATTTTTTATATTATAAGCTAATTCGAAAAGAAAGAACAATGGAAAACATCATCAAAGAGTTTATTAATGGTCATACCTTTCTTAGAGGAAAATATTATTAATTCAAAATATGTTCTTCTCGTTCCTTATCGTGATTGATTTTGAATTCATTCTAAATAATTGTGTGAATCAATAAATCTTAAGGTTCCTTTTGTAGAGGAACTAAAATGTTACAACTTTTAGAGAAGCTTAAATTCATTTAGCTCCAGCTTAAGGATTGGAATGACAAGGTCTTCAAAAATATTTTCCAGTTAAAAATGGTGGTTAGTAACTTGCCAAGATTAATCAACATATCATCCAACATGGGCCGGATTCAACCATGTATGATAAGCAAATATCTCTAAAAGTTGAGTGGAATGAGCTTTGCAACCAAGAAGAAGAACACTGCAGATAAAAATCAAGAGAGTTGTGGCTCAACAAAGGTGATAAAAACTCTAAATTCTTTCATGCTTTAGTGGAAAAAAAGGTTGCTTCTCCATTAGATGTTCAGATACTTGTTTCCTTATTGAAGATACACAAGGTATACAAAAGGTAGGGGTAAAATTCTTCAAAAATTTGCTTGCTTCGCGAACTTTAGTCTCAATCTTGGATGCTTTAGCTGATCAACTTTTTGCTTGTATTCCAAGATTAGTTTCAAATGCTGATAATAAATTATTGCTAGCCCCATTTACTCTTGAGGAAGTTCAAAAAGTGGTCTTCTCATTTCCTCTAAACAAAGCTCCTGGGCCTGAAGGTTTTAAAGCCTTATTTTTTCAAAGATATTGGGATGTCATGTGTGTTGACCTCTTAGCAGCCCTGGAAGAATCCGGAAGAAATAGTTCTATGCTAAAATGTTTTAATGCTACAAACATTTCTCTCATCCCAAGTGTCATAGCTCCTATTACATTTGCAGACTTTAGGCCTATTGCCCTATGCATCATCCATTACAAGATTATTGCCAAACCTATTTACTTAAGGCTTCAACATCTTATCACCTTAATTATATCTCAAGAACAAGGTGGTTTCGTATTGGGCAAAGAAACAATGGAAGGGACCTTAGTTGCCCACGAAGATCTTTATTCCATTCATTCAAACCAACAATCTAACTTTGTTATTAAATTAGACATGATCAAGGCCTATGATAGGGTGTGTTATTATTTAATGTCCAAAGTTCTCTCAAAATTTGGATTTGCAAAAAAATGGTGCAAATGGATCAAAGCTTTTGTCTTAGGGGCTTGGTTTTTAGTGCTTATCAATGATCATCTAGCAGGGTTCTTCTCTTCTACTCAAGGGGTAACGTAGGGTAACCCATTATCTCCATTCTTCTTTATTATTATCATAGATGCATTTAGTAGGAGCATTTCTAGAGATTATGAGAATGGTCTCTAGCATGGGGCTCACATATCAGGCACATCCTTGTCTATAAACCACTCATTATTTGTAGATGATAGAGTTCTTCTGTTTGGTAAATCCTCTCTCATAGAAGCTAAGCAAATCAAGACATCCTTGGATTTTTATACTTCATCTTCTGGCCAAAAAATCAATGCAAATAAATTAACAATCTATTTCTTCAACATCAAAACATTCATGTCAAATAAGATTGTTAATATTTTGGATTTTTTAGTTGACAAACTCCCCTCTACTTACCTAGGGATTCCATTCTTTGTGGAGGCCAACAAAGTTTCTTATTGGTCTACTATGGTAGAAATAATTGAAGTTACCTAGACCTCAGCTTGGAAGGTTAGGTGGCTTTCATTTTCTAGGAAAATTATGCATCTAAAATATCTTCTATTAGTAATACCCAACTACTATATGTCGGTCATCAAAGCTCCAACAAAAATCATCCATCAAATTGATCATTTTATTCGTGATTTCCTTTGGGTAAGAAATATGACTGAAAACAAGAAGATTCCTCTCATCTCCAAAACATGGCTCAAGAGAAATTGCATGGGGGATTTAGTTTGCATAATCCTAGCCATAGAAACAAAGCTTTTCGGGGAAAGCTTGTCTAGAAAATATGCACCAATCCTAGATCTACATGGTGCCAAATCTTGCAATAAAAATATTTGGATGACAGGTGCCCTCCAAAAATATGTTCCATTCTTGACCATCCTAAGGGATCAACAATATGGAATTTCATGATTCATTATAGAGACCTTGTTATCAAGTACATATTTGGAGAAGTAAACAATGGTAGCAATGTCAAATTCTAGTTAGAATCATGGAATTGCCTCCCTCCACTCTTCCAATCTGATCAATATGAAGATATCATTGCCATTGTTACCAACTCGTAGGGTTGTAACTTGTTGGACTATGTATTGGCTATCGAAATATTCTAAGGAAAAGTAATATGGAGGGACCCATCTACACTTCCTCTCAATGATCTTTAGTCTGTTGACATCAATTTTGTGCCACTACATAACATATAGCAACTAAATATTTGATATGGAATTTCAAACACTCAATTCCTCTCTTGAAAAGTTAATACTCATGAAGACATGAGAACAACTCTAATGTTCCTTATTTATGTGGACACTAACTCTATTATATCAATGTAATTTTCTAGTAATCATGTAGGGAGCCTTAGATTGTTCATTCAAGGATAACTTTGACCTTTGATGTACTGGTGATGATATTGCATGAACACCAAATGATGTTGAGGGTTGCAATGATGGGAGCAATAATGCTCTAATGACTTTTACCTTACTAACCTTCTTCTTCAAAACTTCGACTACTAAACTACTTGCTATTTAGTCGTACTCCTATGAATGGAAAGATTAAAAAATGGAAAGGGATTAAATCTAATGAAAGCTAACTAGTAGCTCTATCTCCATAGATGCAATGATTCAAGGGAAAAGACTAGGTTACTATGCAAGGCTTCCCAACAAGCCCCAAGGACGCTAGTGGCCTAGTTATAGATCCCTATCAAAAATCCACTAATATCACCATGCAAATATTCATCTGCTTTTACTCTTACTAACTCTCTTAAAATGAAATCTACTTTAACAACTTCAAAGGAAATCTAATTCTAACTATTGGAAGTAGAAACCATGCAATAACACCAAGTGTTCTTAATCACCATGCAAGTCACACCAATGATAAAGAGAGGCAATTTTGGTATTATCTTAGCGATAATTTTCTTCAACCCTTTAAAAATGAGAGCAAATTGCCTTATACAAAGGCCAAAATTACAACCAATAGTAGAGATTAAGAAGCAAAATCAATGATCTAGATTGGATCCTAGAAACCCTAATTAGGGTTGCCACCTCATTGGAAAATGAGAAGATGCCACCACATCAATGGACCAATGGAAAAGACAAAAAAATGGCAACCAATGAGAAGGCACCAAAATGGTAGCCAATCATAATCATATACGTATGCTACCCAAGAAGAAGGAGAATTTGCCACTTGGGCTTACAACAAATGATCTTCTAATATAGTGATACCCTATTCTTTCATTTTTTTAGCCAAAGTGATGAACTTGGCTAGCATGTTTTTGACTTCCTTCATGCAAGGGTACAACATATGCTTCATCTTGAGCTCATCTAAACTCATCATGTTGGTTGCTACTTGCAGTACCTTCTCATGATCCTTCTCATATTCCTTTGCATATCCAATAAAGGCATTGAGGGAGGCAAGGGTGCCCAAATGTTTCTTCTTGATGGAAACCTTCCCCAACTCATCCAATCTTGATCCAAATTCTATCTCATTGATGTTATCTTCTCTAATATCTTCAAAATCAAGTGCAGCCCTAACATCGCTTATCATGGTTGAAATGGAAATGTCAATACCTAGGTTGTGCTATGAAATCTCATTCTATATTTCTTCAAGTATCATGAATCTAATGGTCCAAGCAACAAACCAAGAATCCACTATACACATTCCTCCTTCATCTATCAACTTGGCTCTTTCCAAATATTTTTCTAGTAGCTCATTGAATGCACGTAGCTTAGGAATGGCTAAGTCCTTGACTGGAAGCAAATCCTTTCACTCACGTTCAAATATTCTAAATTTATCTCTAATAGCCACCAACGAACTGAATGTCTCCATAAGGGAAGGCAATAAATTTTTCCCATCTTGAATTGTATCATGGATCCAATCCATGACTTCATGCAACTAAGTCAATATCTCTTTTGTGTTGCTCCCACTATCTTGAGGAAGGGCTGCCTAGTGCAACTATTGGATAGGCTACCAATCTCTCCAATATTTGTTTTCATCCTTCAAGCTCACAATATTTTTGTTTTCCTTTCCCATCCTTTCTCTGATTGAAATGATGCCTTCTTTGATCTCCTCACATTCCCTATTATTCATGATTCTTCCCAAGTTATGTTTGACAATCTCATACTCCTGAGCTACAATCACATCCAATGCCTTGTTAACTATTGGTATAGCAATCTAGAATTTTTGGTTACCATCATTGTCACTCTTGATTACCTTTGCCACCATTTTGAAAATTTGTTTCTGGTTCTCACTATCACCCTTTTCTATTATTCCTTGGATATCTTAAGCTATTTCGGTAGTCACTACCTTGCCTCTAGGCATAAGAATTTTTCTTAACCATAGTAGTGTAGTGCATCTCCCCAAATTTGGATTTGGTTCATCTAGCAAAGAATCACCAATGTCCCCAGGTTCTTGGCTTATCTCCTCAATATCAATGGGCCTATCTTTTTCTTCACTATTGATGGTCACATCATCTCCATGTTGGTTCTTCATAAGAAGAGAGTACTTGGTGTTGTCACTGTGACCACTTGATTCTAAATTAGAGCTCACCTTTACCATGGCCCCTTGTCCACTTTTATTATTCTCTTGGCTTATAGTCTCAATTATGCTCTCCCTTGATGGTGTTGCATTCTATTTCTTTGCTAGAGGTTCTTGATGTTATTTACTTTTCTCAACCTCTAAACTTCTCTTGTTTCACCCTTCTATTTTATTGATTCTACTAGAGCTTCCTTTGGTTTCATCTTCTCATAAGTATGGCATACCTTCTGACTTTGTAATTGCCTTAACTTCTCATTGTACCACAACTTGGTATGTAGATGAACTATCCTTGTAACTGCCTCCAAGGAAGGATCCTAATCCATTCGATTCAATTCCATTCCATCCACTATATCATAGTCTTCTCTTAGCACATTTTCATCATCTTCGAGTTGATTGAGAATATCAAGACCTCCCCATCTGATTGCCCACATCATACTCAATGACAACCTCGAGAAACATAGCTTCTTCGCATGAAAGTCATCTTGAGAATTGGCCCAAAAAATTTTGTAGTAGGATCAGACCATTAGGATAAAATTCTTGCCTTGCTCTATACCATCCTAGATGATACCATTCTAACTCTTTCTCCATAGGTGCAAAGTTGATAGAATTGGACAAACTAACATTGCCAATTCCAAATGAGAAGGTAATCCATGTCCCACCTTTAAGTTTCATCATTTTGTCATAGTGCTCAAGTTGTCTAGCCAATTCCATCAAAACTACTTTTTTAGGTGGGTATCTTGGTAGTCTCTTGGGACAAACTATAGTTCCTACTACTCTAATGTATGTGAATTGCAAAAATTGGATGAGCCAACTCCCATAGTTCTTAACTTTTGTTTCCACTTCCAATGAGAGCCTATTAGCAGGTGTCCCTTGCAATATTCTTACTATCTATATGGTAAAGGCGTCATTAAACATTTTATAATCTTTTGTATTGCGCAAATGAAGCTAGTGATAATACTCATATACTAAACATTGGCCCAACCCATTGCTAATCACTCCTAAGGCCTTAAAACCAATATTTTCATATTGTTTGACAATTAGATAGAAAAGATAGGACCCAATATAGAATTGCTTTTGATCTTGCATGGTCCTAAGTTGCAACTCTAAATTTTCACTTATAATCCTAGCTCAATCAAATCTTCTCTTTCCATTTTCAATTTCATCAATAAAGAAGTACATCTAGATTTTGAATTGCATACCTTGAGCTATACCCATGATCTAATCGAGAAACATAATGAGATTTCCATACTATGATTTGAAATCTAACTTGGTGAGCTTTGACAACTTGGTTACTCCCTTCTTGCCTTTGTGCAACCAATTCTACTTTAGATGAATAAAGTAAGCCTCTTGATTATCGTGAAATAACTTAGCCACCTAATTATCATGCTTTTATGCTAGGGTATATTAAATACTTCTTCAAACACTTGTCTATCAATGTTAGCCAACACTCTCATCCTTTCATAAAAAATGGACATAGTAATAATATCAAATTAGGATGCACACTCCATTGCCAATTTTGGACAAGGCAATGTAGGAGGGAAAGCTATTCCATGAACAATTCTGCTCTTGTAGATTGTCTTTGCGATGGGGGATTTTCCTTCCTTCAATCTATCCTTTAACTATATCATGTTCACTATATTGATATTGGTATCACTTATTTGATTCACTTTCAAGAAGTAGGCATCATGTCTTCCTTATCTTTTTTGGTATTCATTGCCTTTGGGTTCTTGCTTGCACTAACATCCACCATCCTAAACACTTATTTTTACCTCTTCATTCTAAATGATATGGACTACACTTATCAATCTCTAACATTCTTTCTATCAATGGAATCTAGCTTATTTTTTCCTCTCGAAGTCCTATTTCTACACTTATCAATCTCCAACTTTCAACCTTGGGGTGAGACTATCATTTATTTCTCCCTCTTTGTTACCTTAGGATGGACTACACTTATATCTCCCAACTTTAATCCTAGGGTGGTCTAGCTTATTTCTACCTATCCAATTGTCCTATCATAAAATCTACACTTATCTCTCCAAACTTCAACCTATCAATGGAATGATGAAGCAATAGATGTTGAATGCAAGAAGAATATAAGGAAAATGAACCAAGCAAGAACAAGGAGTAGAATCCACCTCTAAACCAAAGTTCACCTCTAAAAATGAATAAAATTTCACCTTAATTTGCCTTTACCAATATACGAGCCATTTTTAAATCTAGATCAGATCTCAAAAATTTCAAGCCTCCTTGCAAATAATGATGCCCTTAGAAAAATTACAATCTTGACTTCCTTGAAATTGCCCACACATGCCAAAAATTAGACCTTGGATCATGTATCTCCCTTACCACATAAAATTGCCCAAATCTAGGGCAAAAATTTGCAACCTTTGGCAAGAAAATTAGACCTCCCAAAAATCATCAGAGTTAGAGAAAATTCGTATTTGCTCCAAAATCACCTAGGGTAGAAATTCGCCCAAGATGGAAGAAGAAGAAAATGATGCCAAACAAGGAAAGTCTACCCAAAAAGAAATCACCCATGTCTACAAGCTACCCTTCTAGAGAAAAATTGCTCAACACATGAGGAGGAGGATGATGGAATGAGGAAATGAGAGGAGAAGAACCCCTCTTATACCAAAATTTTCTTGTCCCTCCAAGCTGGCCCAAATTAAATTAGCTCTTTATTAATGGCCCAAATTTAAATGCCCTACTAAAATTACTTAGCCTATAGTGAAATCAGCCCATTTAGTTGCCATTTTCGATCAAAATTTGTAAAATAAAATGAGAAAGCCTAGGAGATGTCCTAATTTTCATTTAATAACATTTTTTGAATTAAAATATCATTACAATCAAATCTAGAAAGCCAAAATCAATTTTCTATTCCAAATTACCAATTTCTTTTGACATTCAAAAAATCTTCTAGGCAATATCTCAACCAAAATAAATGCAATTTTGAAATTTAATCCAATTTTAATTTTGCAAACAATTTCAATTTTCTAATGAAATTAATCCCTTTCCTATTGCTCAAAGTTAATTTTTTCAATTTCAATTTCACTGTCACAAAGTTTCTTTTTTCACCAAAGAATTTAAGATTTTCCAAAACAATTAAATCTAAAAAATTTGATTTTGAAAATGCTCAAGCTTATACAATTATATCAAATTTTCAAAATCCATCTAATTCCAAAAATTTACAATTTTTTCCTACCAAGTATTCATTTTAGCCATAGAAAAAAAAATGCTATTTTTGAAATTTTCTTGGCTTAAGGATAAAATTACATGGTCTGGAAAATCAAGTTAACACCGAGTGAAAAAAAAATCACATCAAATCCCTCCTGGAATGAAGGTGTCCATAGTGTAAAATTTTCAAATAAAAAACTTTTGGATGATTCTGAAGAATTTACTAAGGTAATAAAAAAATGGGTCCCCAAAATTTTATGGGCAATGGTGTGAAAAAATCAAAACATCTGGCATCATCACAAAAAAAATATTCTCGAACATTTCTAGAATAAAACAACTTAGAACAAAAATCTCATGATGGTCTATTCGAAAATCTACTTAAGGGCAAGCACTCAACAAGGGAAAGAACTCTCAAGTTGATCCTAGGCATCTTGACCATAAGTTACTCATGTATATGCAAATGATTTATTTCCTACTCGACAAGAACTTGATATTTCTCAAATCCATTAAAATTAGCTATTATAATATCCTTACTTCAGAAGCAACCTAGATAGATTTGTGCTACCAATCAGGAATCTATAGCCCTGATGGAGTTATCATTGTGGCACCACAATCATGGCTCTACCTTTAGTGATTATTTTTATGGCATTGGTAGAGGTGATTGCACACCCTTGAACCAAATTTCATCTTTATTTTCACTTTAAATTTTCCTTTCCTTTTGCATAATTTCTCTTGTTTCTTTTCTCATGATATTTCATTTTTTCTTTTCAATCTTTTGTTTGGATTGTAGGCAATGAAGCTTGTAGAGGGTTTGGAAAACCACAGTGGCGCTAAAGTAGGTGTATGATTTTTACTAAGTCCAACTTCACTTCAACACATCAAGAACTCAAAGCAATTAAGTGTGAGTAAAATGTTGTAACTATGTCAAAGACAACTTAAGAACATTTGTCAAGTTTGACCCAAATTTAATGCAAGTCCTACCATAGACTAACAACTAAGAAAATCCTTTAATCTCTTAACCTTGTCAAATGAATTCAAGAATTGAATAAGATGGATTCCATTTTTTCACCAAAAGTGTAAAATCTACACATCTCTCCCATGAGTGATAACATGGACCCCCTTTGCACTTGCAAAGGCCCAAAACCAAAACTACTCTACAACTAAGGGAAGTTAATAGATCCCATGTCCAATGACTTGAGGAAAATCAAATCAAGCTCCCTCATAAGACTTAAAATAAACAATTAAAAGAAATCTACTCTAACCAACTAAAAGGGAAACTACTCTACCACCAAATGGTTCAAAACAAACTCTATTCTAAAGAATAGAAAGTAAATTAAGTACTAACCAAGAGTAAACCTAAACTAACTATGTACAAAAAGGGCTTCAAATGGAGTCCTAGGATTGGAAATAATGCTTGAGGAATTTCCCATTGATAGGAAATGGGACATCTCCACTAGTGAGTGTCTTAAGTGTAAATGCATTATCCCCAATAATCTCTCAAATCTAGAAAGGGCCCTTCTAAAGTTTGTCACATTTATTATGTTGTCCTTTCTTTTCATGGGAATTGTCCCAATATAAGACCAAGTTAGAGATCTTGAAGGCCTTGTTTTGTGCCTTTTTTTCAAACCAACATTTTTCTACCCCTTGATGTTTTGCAATTTTTACTAGGGCTTCATCTCTTTTTTCATCTAACTACATCATTTGATCCAACCTGACTTGGACTCTATCCTTGTTCTCATCAAAGTATTCATGTATGAACCTTAGAGTTGGCATTTTAAATTTAATCAAGAATATAGGGTCTTATCCATAAACTAAATGATAGAGAATGATTCCTATGAACTCTTTAACTCTCATTATATCGGCTCACAAAGTGTATCTCAACTATGTGTGCCAATCTCTTGGGTTCCTATCTAAGAGTTTTTCAATCACAGTCAAAAGGTTCTTGTTTTGGATTCTGCTAGGCCATTCAACTGGGAATAATAACCTAATGAAAATTTTAAAATGATCCCATGGTTGAATTACCACTTATAAAATTTTGAAGAAATGAAAGCAGAACCATTATCACATACAAAAGTAAAAGGACACGCAAACCTAGTAATGATTCTCTCCTCTAAAAATTTGATGACAATCTTAGTAGTCCAATTCTTAAAGGCTTTAACTTCTAACCACTGAGTAGAGTAGTCAGTTGTGGTTAGAATATACCTATGTTGCACTAAGAATGGTGGATTGATAAGACAATGAAACTCAAGTCCCCAGATCACGAAAGGTCTCACCTTAATAATTGGGTGCAAACACATTGCTAGATTATAGTGCCTCTCATGGTTGTAGTTTGTAACTTGTCTATTTTTATTCGAGAGATACTTGATACTCTTATTGTTATTTATTTCTTGAGATGACCTAGGGGTCAAATTTTATAGTTTGATTTAGTATCATAGATGCTTTACTGCTATGCTATTCATTTTATCATATGTACATGTTGATGTCATTTGAGATGATAATAGATCTATGATGATATCTAATTATCTGTTATTTGGGCATATTTCTAATTATGTTATGTGATGGATTTCATGCTATGGTTATTTAATTCATTCTTCTATCTTTAT
Organism: Cupressus sempervirens; assembly: GCA_028749045.1. Taxonomy (NCBI): domain Eukaryota; kingdom Viridiplantae; phylum Streptophyta; class Pinopsida; order Cupressales; family Cupressaceae; genus Cupressus; species Cupressus sempervirens. Next base: position 843,368,651 of record CM053787.1, on the reverse strand, counting down.
GGTTTATCCAAACATGAATGATGTAAATGGATTAATTAGCTATTTAATGCATTTATTGCTTTGGCTATGATATTATTATGCAATTGCACTTGATCATGTGTTTTAGTGTGCATGATTTATATCCCTAGTAGTGGCACATGGAGTTAGTGATTTAGCTATTCATATTTACCAATGTCCTCCCTATAAGGTTGATGAATCCTTATTTTAAATTGTTTAAATTAAAATCTTATGCTGATTATTAAATCCAAACTCATCTGCATTATGTGACTAGACTAGTGAGTGTGGCTATGCATTTAGAGGTTCACATTATCACAAAGGTTGTTTAGTGAATTTCATTAATTTTGGGTTTTTGTGCTTTAATTTTTTTTGATTTAATTTCTTGTAGTTTTTCCTTAGGTGAATTCTTGTTATAGAGAATAACCTATTTTCATTTGGGTCAATTCATAGTCTAGCTAGTCTAACTGGCTTTATGCCCTAATTGACTATTCACTCAAAAAGTGAACAAGTATTAAAAAGGAGTTTTTATTATTCATTTCTCACTTTTTGAAAAAGAAATTTGAGAGTCTTTTGAGAATCCTTTTCTGAAGGAATTTTTTTTATTCATTCTAGGAGCTGTGAGCATGGGTTTTTCATGAGATTAGACTCTTTGGATCTAGCTCGGTGAGTTCTTGCTTAGCCATCACTTTCAATAGTTTTGACAAAAGATTTATTTACTTTGTGGGTTTTAGTTTTTTCCCCTTTTTTTGTTAGGTAGGACCTTCCCATTTTATTGTTTCTGCTCTGTTTTAGCTTTTGTTTCTTGTAGCAGTATCTTACAAGGCCGAGAACTAGTCTTCCCCTCTAGTTTTGTTTGCTAGTTCTACCTAGTTGGTCAAGTACAAACATTTTCCCTATTTTTGAGATGATCGTTCAAGGTTTTGAGCCATTATGTTGACCATTTTTGCATACAATGTTTGAACTTAGTTATTTTTGGATTTTTAGGGTTTTTACACCTAAAGGCCAATGGGGTTTAATTTTGAAGTTTCACAAATTTTAGGGTTTTTACCTTGTTTTGCACATCGCCCTATTTCCTCAGGTTTCCTTAGCACAATGTGGGTTGTGGACCTGGGTGATCTATTTGGATATTAGTCAGACCACTATTGCACTTTTATATTGTATTGGGATGTGTATTGTCTCTGTCCTCTTGGTTCTATTTTTAGTTGAGTGACTTTCTACTTTTTGTTCTCATCTATTCCTTGTGTTATGATCTTTATGATGGTGGTGTGCTACACAAGAGTATGTGCACTTATATCTATTGAGTGACTTGCAAGGCCTGATCTTCCATTGTAGTTATGGAAGTTATGATTAGTGGGGTTGGGATGGAAATTTTCATGTGTACAAGCATTCATTTTTGGATGAGCATGGGTAGGGTAGGGTAGCATATGGAGGGGGCTTCTATCTTGTAGCCTAATGATCATGGTGTCATGGGTTGGTAGAGGGAGCTTTATACAAGTGATAACCTAGAGCCTTTAATTTGAGGGAGCTAAATCTACACAACCTAAGCTTGGGCTTGTTAATGCCAATTGTCTCTCCATGATGTCAGCCCCTACTTAGTAGCCCATTGAGTTTCTAATCAAAACCTATAGTTTATGCATTGTTCATGTGTCTTCGCTTCAATCATCATTTTACCTGGCATGTGTGTTAGCCATGGATATTTGTTTTTGTGTATGTTTGTGATTGGATCCTTATCTCTATCAACATGGTGGATGTGGACGTATGGGTGCCACATGGTTGGGAGGCATAGTTACCTACAACACTACTAGGGACTAGTGTATAGAGACAGTCTTTTGTCCTAGTATGACCATTGCTGGATATTTTGACTTGGTACTTCAGGTTCTAGAGTATGCTTTCTTGTGGTTTATGATTTCATTGGGATGTTTTTTTATCATGTTTAGATGACATTAGTTACTATCACACTTCCTTATTATGGTGATTAGCATATGATAGGCAATTTTATCTACTTTGTAGGATTATTGTAAGAAAAAGTGATTGAAATGATAAAATATAATAAAATGAAATAGCATGAAATAATAGATTTAATCCAAGAGAGCAAGAAGAGTTTTACCATACAAATGATAAAAGATCAATGGAGCAATAGCAAAGAGGAAGCAACACAAGAGACAAGGATTTGATAAGGGGAAAGCAAAGAAAACCCCTTGTGAGTATTATGAATGCAAAAAAAGCTTAAGAATGAGAGAGAGAGAGAGACAAGAAATGGAGCAAAATAGCTCATTTATAATAGCATCAAATGTTAGGATAAACCATGGACAGAAATAAAAACTACATGCAAATATAACCAATAATAGAAAATAATAGTACACACAAAAAATGAACACAAGACACCAAGATTTTAAGTGGTTCACTCAATCCCTAGGCTACGTCCACCAAACAACAAGTTCGATCTTATTACAATCTAGTGATTACAACTTGATTACAATCTGTAATCCCTTACAGCTCAATACTGCCGCAAGAACCAATTTCATATCACAACATTATGAAAAATACCCAACCCTAAGCCCTTTTTATATAAGTATTAAACTTCTTTAGGGTTATAACATGTCGGCCATATGTCAGCCATAATATGTCGGCTACCATGTCGGCTACTGCCCAAATTTTTTTTTATGAAGTATGTACAGTACTTTCCTGATCAGTCACCACAATCTGACAATCTCCCACTTGGGGACTGATCAGGCTCCACACTAAAAAACAATCTCCCACTTGGAGACTGATCCTGTAGCAATATCACTACCACATGGGGCTCCCACTAGATCAAACCGTCCTGGACTCGACTGTTCTTTTATTCATATTCGGTCTAAAAGACCAACCAAAGCTGAAGAGGAGTTCAGCTTCTCCCTTGTTAGAACCTTTGTCAACATATCTGCTAGATTGTCATTGGTATGTATCTTCTCTAGCTTTAACTGTCCATCCTCCAAAACTGATCGAATGAAATGGTACCACAACTGGATGTGTTTGGTCTTAGAATGCAGAGCTGAATTCTTAACAAGATGAATGGCACTCTGACTATCTGTGAATAAATAATTATCCTTCTGAGGATGTCCCAATTCTTCCAAGAAGAACTAAAGCCATATCATCTCTTTGGCTGCCTCTGTAGCAGCAACATACTCTGCCTCTATAGTGGAGAGAGCATTAATCTTCTGTAACCTAGAAACCCAGCTCATAGCTGCCACACCAACAATAAAGACATAACCTGTAGTATTCTGCCTAGTATCAATATCCTCAATCAAATCTGAGTCAACATAGCCCTGTAAATCATTAGTAGAGCCCCCAAAGTGTAAACACTTATTGGATGTTCCTCTCAAATATTTGAGAATCCACTTGACAACATTCTAATGCTCAAATCCTGCATGACTCATATACTTGCTAATGACTCCCACTGCATGTGCAATATCTAGCCTAGTGCATACCATAGCATACATCAAACTTCCTACAGCTGAAGCATAGGGTACCTTGGACATCTTATCCTCCTCTTCCTGTGTCTTGGGACACATCTCCTTAGTCAATTTCAAATGACCTACTAAAAGGTGTGCTGATAGCTTTAGCATTCTCCATAGAGAAACATTGCAACACCTTTTCAACATAATCAGCTTGAGATAGTGTCAATGTTCTGTTCTTCCTATCTCTGCAAATCTTCATACCAAGGATTTGTTTTGCTGCCCCCAAATCCTTCATAGCAAATGCATGTGCTAATTGGCGTTTCAGCCCCTTAATATGATCCATGTTAGACCCAACTACAAGCATATCATCAACATATAAACATAAAATAATGTAGCTATCATCATCCAACCTCTTAAAATAAACACAATAATCTGAATGATACCTATTATATCCATGCTCATGCATAAAATTGTCAAATTTTAGATACCATTGGCAAGGTGCTTACTTCAAGCCATATAAACTTTTCTTCAATTTGCACACTAAGTTCTCCTTACCTTTGACCTCAAAACCCTGTGGCTGAGCCATATATATTTCTTCATCCAAATCACCATTAAGAAAGGCTATTTTAACATCCATCTACTCTAAATGCAAATCTTTAGTAGCCACAAGACTTAAAACAGTACGAATAGAAGTCATTTTAACAACAGGAGAAAATATCTCATCAAAATCAATTCCCTTTTTCTGTGAAAATCCTTTTACAACTAACCTGGCCTTAAATCATTTCTTACCTCCTTCCTCTTCTTTCAACCTGTAAACCCATTTATTCTGTAAAGCCTTTTTACCTGCAGGCAACTGGCACAAATCCCATGTCTTATTTTTCAGCAAAGAGTCCTTTTCATCTTTCATTGCAAACTCCACTAAATCTTAGTATCCACCTGCACAACTTCATCATAACTTTCAGGTTCACCAACATCAGTAAGTAAAATAGAATACAAAAAGGGAGAAAACCTTTGTGGAGGTCTAATTTTTCTTGTTGACCGTCTAACATTCACTAGTGTGTGTGGTATTTGTTGTTGCAGTTGTTGCACATCATGAGGAATGGCTAAAACATCAGCTTTTGAAATATCATCCAGCACTAGATAATCATCTTCTTTCTTCTCATGTTGCTGCAACAGATCTTTGTACAACACTTTCTCATTGAATATGACATCCCAACTTCTAAGAATTTTAAGATTTTCAAAATCCCAAAGCCTATAACCAAATTCATTAATGCCATATCCAACAAAGACACATTTCTTTGATTTAGCTTCTAGCTTGGTTCTATTTTTAGAGTCTATATGAGCAAAAGCTTCGCAACCGAAGGTCTTGAGAAAAGAATAACTCACCTTCTTACTAGTCCATGCTTCCTCTGGAATACCATAGCCCAAAGGAGTAGAGGGACCTCTATTAATCAAATATACTGCTGTATTGACAGCCTCTGCTCACATGTGTAAGGGTAACCCAGCATGCAACCGCATGCTCCTTGCGCGCTCCATTATAGTCTTGTTCATGCATTCAGCCACTCCATTTTCCTATGGAGTCCTTCGAACAGTTTTTTGTCTACCAATACCATTAGTGGAGCAATAATCTTCAAATTCATGACTGCAATACTCACCACCGTTATCAGATTTGAGACATTTTAATTTCTTACCAGTCTCATTTTCAACCAAGCATTTCCATTTCTTAAAAGTTTGAAATACATCAGATTTCTGTCTAAGGAAATAAACCCATACTTATCTAGTTGCATCATCAATAAATGTAACATAATAATGAGAGCCACCAAGGGAAGATACCTGGGCTGGTCCCCATACATCTGTATGCACAAGCTCTAATTTCTCCTTTTTGTTTTCCTTCCCTGTCTTTACAAAACTCACTCTCTTTTGTTTTCCATACACACAACTTTCACAGAAATCCATATTCACACATTTTAGACCTGGTAAAACTTTCCTTGAATGAAGTTCTTTCATACCTTTCTCACTCATGTGCCCAAGTCTATTGTACCATAGTGCTGTATCAAAATCTACAGTAGCTATTTGTTCTCCCTGCTCAACTGCAGTAATTGTTCCTGAATATTCATTTTTCTCTGAAACAATCAAAGTAGAAGGAACAATATGACCTGTACAAAGATATAAGGTGCCTACTTTCACACCTTTTGCTACTACAAGGGAGCCTTTTGAAACCTTCCAATTTTTATCATTAAAAGTAACTACACAACCCTCATCACCGAGTTGCCCTACTGAAATTAAATTTCTACTTAGTTTTGGAACATGTCTTACCTCATGTAGTAGCCAATGATTCTCATTCTGCAACTTAATCTTAATTTTTCCCTTTCCAACAATCTGACAGGGTTCATTATCCCCCAAATAAACAAGCCCAAAATCCCCTTGGACATAATCAATGAAATAACCTTATGAGGTGTAGCATGAAATGAAGCACCAGAATCTAAAACCCATGAATCATCAACACTCTCTAAAGACAGCAGCAAAGCATCCTCTTCGGATTTGTTACTTACCACATTTGCCTCCTTGTCTCCGTCTGATTTATCTCCTTCATTTTTCTTTCGATTCCAACAATCTTTCTTTTTGTTCCCTAGTTTTCCACAGTACCAGAAATCATTTGGTCCTCTCGATTGAGACCTCCTCTCCTTTGACTTTCCTCTTGATTTCCCATGATTTCCAGAGTTACTTCCTCTTTCAGTCGTTCTGCCCCTACTTTGTGCATTTAAAGCACTTCCTGATGTAGATCCACCTAAGGATTTTTTACGAGTTTCCTCACTTAAAATAACACCGATCACATCATCATATTTTAGGGTACTAGATCCAGGAACAGAATTACTCACCACCATTACCAAGCCATTCCAGCTTTTAGGCAAAGAACACAAAATCAAGAGAGCCCTAATTTCTTCATCACTATTGATACCCACAGAAGATAATTGGCTAGTAATAGTATTAAACTCATTTAAATGATCTGCAACAGATCCACCTTCTGCCATTTTCATATTAAATAAACACTTCATGAGAAATACCTTATTTGAAGCGGAGGGCTTTTCATACAGTGTCGCTAGAGTTTTCATCAAATCTTCTGTCATCTTTTCTTTTGTAATATTAAATGCCACCGATGGTGCCAAGCATAACCGAATGCTTCCAAGTACCTTTCTGTCCAAAAGATCCAATTCAACCTCTGACATAGTTCCCTGATTCTTGGCTTTTCCTTCCAACGGCTTCCATAAATCCTTCTGATATAAATAGTCTCCCATTTGCATCTTTCATAACTGGAAGTTCTGCCCATTAAACCTGTCAACCCTCAACTTACCCTCATCTGCCATCGCTCCCACTCAACTGTGAGACTCCCACTTAACTGTGAGACTTTCCTACAGAGGATAACTAAAAGACAACCTTAATCTGATACCACTTGTTAGGATAAACCACATATAGAAATAAAAACTACATGCAAATATAACCAATAACAGAAAATAATAGTACACACAAAAAATGAACACAAGACACCAAGATTTAACGTGGTTCACCCAATCCCTGGGCTACATCCACCAAACAGCAAGTCTGATCTTATTACAATCCAGTGATTACAACTTGATTACAATCCATAATCTCTTATAGCTCAATACCGCCGCAATTACCAATTTCGTATCACAACATTATGAAAAATACCCAACCCTAAGCCCTTTTTATACAAGTATTAAACCACTTTAGGGTTATAACATGTCGGCCATATGTCGGCCATAATATGTCGGCTACTGCCCAAAAAAAAAATCTCCCCACTATTTATGAAGTATGTACAGTACTTTCCTGATCAGTCACCACAATCTAACATAAAAAACTTGATGTGAATAATGGAGACTAGATAAAAATGAGAGAGAGAAACACCTCTTTTAAAGAGATGAGAAAGGAGTTGCATGTCTTTGCATGTGTAACTCCCATTTCTATGAATGCCACATTTATAAAAGGTGTGTGCAAAGTGTCAAGTTCCTCTTAAGGAGGAATATTTATTTTCCTTATTAAAGGAAATACAAAAAAGATTTTTCCTCACAAGTGGACAATAGGACAAGAATGACATGTCTTTTACATGTGGACTAGAGGACAAATAAATAATACATAAGGGATCCCTTGGTTTATCCCAATAAATAAATAAATAAAATCAAGGAAAGATTATTAATTCTAACACCCCCCTTTAATCTTTACTTGGGGAGATGTTGTCAAAACCAATTTACAATATTACAACTTGATTTTTTGAAATATCTTCACTATGCAAAAGGTCTCTTATTATCATGGGTACATCATTGAAGAGCCAAAAGAAGTGGATAATTCTTCAAGTGTGTTACATCTTCAAGTGGATTCATGTGGCATAGGATCTGTACAACAAATAATGATATCTTGTATGTGCCTTGATGGATTACCTAAAACATAGAAACAAAGGCAACTATCCACAAGGATAATTTCATCTAATATTCAAGTTAGAAACTTTTTATGTATAAGTAAATTCTCATAGAGTAAATATAAGTGTAACTTGGTATCACAAAGAAATCAAGATAAATCATATTTTGAAAAGAACAAATATGTTATCAAAACTTTCAAGAAAAGATCATAGAAAAGTCTAGCAAATTAATCCAACATCAACAATGCTTCAATCATGTGGATATAGATAGTCCACTAATAAGTCATTTTACTGCAAGTTAATGGGTGATCAATCCATAACCTGCATGACTCATGATTTAAGCAAAGAAATATACATAACATTATATGGCATGTTTTCAAAGATATCAAAGGAGAGGAGTATGAGTATTAACAATTGACTGCCTTCAATTAAGAGTAAAATGCCTTCAAGATGGGTCAAATTAACTAAAATTGGAGGGAAACTCCAATAATAAATGGTATTAAGCATAAAGTGCCAATATGGCACTAGAATGATGCTAAAAAAGCATAAACTGCACTTATGTGTCAATCAATAGAACAAAATAAATGTTGAAGAAAATAGTGTATAATAACTCATAATTCCAAGGAATAAGAAAAATAAATAAAATAAATTTATTTATGTGAAATAAAGAATGCACTCATATTGATAAGTCACAAGAGACACAATAATTTATATATTTATCAGGATATATATGTGGGCCCCCATATATACACATGAATAAATATACCTAAACTATCATAATATAAAATCATGCAAATATAATTAAGATCATATATAGAACATAAATTTTAAGCTACATACTAAAGAGAAATGTTAAAGATGATGAAAGAGAATTATTAACATCAAACAATATTTGCAGTAATTAATCCTCCTAGGTTGAAGTCCCCCCATTCTAAAAATTGATCTCTTTTACTAAGTACTTTTTGAAACCATTTATTTTTTCTTTTAACAAATTTATCACTAGAAGAAGAGTCATGATGTATGAATGCATCATTTTTTTCAACATTAACATTATTACCATTATCAATATTAGCATTATTACCATGATCTATAAATGCATCATTACCATTACCATTATAAAAAAGAATAGGAGGAATAAAGGTAGATATATGAGGAGTAGGGTTTAGAGAAGGAGGTTGGTCCTCCACTAATACAATTCTGCTTCTATGAACTTGTTCGTTTTGAGCATTAGAAGAATCATGCACACCATTTCCTACAAGGAAAAAATTTCGTGCTATGTGCACTTCGTTAGTAATAGGATTATAAGCTTGATAACCTTTGGTATTTTGCATGTTTTCACTCATGCACTTTGTACATGCCATCTTAGATGAAGCAATATGAGGTAAATTTTCAACTGCATTAGATGAGATATGCTCATTTTTCAAATGAGCAAGCCTTTCATGGTCCATATTAAAAGTAATATCTTTGTGCAAAGAGTGTCTAGAAGAGGTAAACCTAGAAAATTTAAATTAAGTTATCATGGCCTAACTTAGCATTAGCAACAACTTCATTAGTGTTAGGATCAATAACAGGGCACATGTCCCTATGAAACTCAATTTTGTAATTTTGACATAATTTTACAATAGAAAGAAGATTATATTTCAACTCAGGAACATAAAGGACATCATGTAATTATCCATTTGACATACTAACATTACCAAATCCTTCAACTTTGCAACTATGATTATCAGCTAATTGAATTGGAATATTAGAAGGATCGGGTTTTAAATAATCAAACACTTCTTTATGAAAAGTAACATGTTGAGATGCACCAGTATCAATAATCCATTCTAAATTTTTAGGAACATTGAACTAACAGTAAAAGCATGACGAAATGGATGAGAGTTTTAATTATTGTTATTCATAAGTTGTTTATCTTTTTGTTTTTTAAAACAATTATTAGTTACATGACCATCTTTTTCACAATAAGTACAGTGAAGTTTTTTATTAGATTGATTAGGATGAGCATTATTACGATGAGTGTTTGGATGATTATTGTGATTATTATTATTATAAGTATTGAGAGAATCATTATTAGAAGATTTGAAATTTTGATTTTGAATTTTAGACACAAAAGCATGTTCATTAGATCTAAGAGTACCAAATTGTAACAACTTAGCTTCCTCTTGATGTAACCAATTTTAAAAATTACTATAAGTTAATTGAGTAGACAAAGTAGGAATAGCAAGTTGAGAATGAACATTAGTAATAAATTGTTGAAATTGTCTAGGAAGACATTTCTTTAAAATAATGTTAATTAATCTAATATCAGTGAGAGTAACACCTAATCCAATTAGTTGACTTTTAATATAATCAAATTTAAGTAAAAATTCATCCATGGATTTGAAATCAATATACCTCAAGTCTTCCAAATTGTCTTGCAATTCAATCTTGTGTGATTCAGATGGCCTATCATACGTTTGCTTTAAAATATCCCAAGCTTCATGGGCATTAGTGCAATAAGAAATTAGAACATATAAATCTGGGTTAAGAGATATACCAATGAGGCCAAGGGCTTCCTCATTTTTAGTATTCCATGCATTTTTTTCATCTTGTGTAGCTGAGGTACCAGGAACTACAGAAGGGTTAGTAGAAACATCTAAAATATGCTTAAAACGAAATATAAACGAAAGATGAGTTTTCCAAGCATGATAGTTTGAGTTATTTAACTTGATTTCTAGAATTAAAATCGACATGATTTAAAAATTACGTTTAAAATTTAAATAATAAATTTGAAATAAAAAAGTGAGACTTATTATTCACAAGAATTTTAAATAATTATTAAGATATTTCGAGAGTCAAAATTAAAAACTAAAATATTCATTGCAAAACCACTGGTCAAATTGAAGAAACAGGAAAAATAAAAATTTGAAAAACTGAAAAAATGTGTTGCACCTGGAGAGTGATAAATTTTTTAATTTAACTCAATTTTCAATAAAAATTTAAAGAGTTTTTTCATTTTTATGTTTTCTAAATGATGTTCAAATTTCAGCCAAACCCAGATCACGGATTGAGAGATATCATAAAAATACGAACTATTTTCTTAAAATTTGAAAAACAACTAATACTACACATATAGTACAATAAATTTTGCAATGCTATTCTGATACAAATGAAATTTAAAGGGTTTTTTCGTTTTTCTGTCTTCTAAATGATGTTAAAATTTCAACCAAACCCAGATCATAGATTAAGAGATATAAGAAAAATATGAATTGTTGTACTTTCCTTTCTAAAACAAAAAACAGAAAAAAAAACTTGAATTTCAAAAAACTTAAAAAACCTGCAACAGAAATAGGGTTAGATACAATAAATAAAAATAAAAATAAAGAATCATTTGCCGGCAAGCCTTCCAAAGGAGGTTAGCAAAAATAAAAAAAATGAAGAACTCTTTGGCGGTAAACCTTCCAGAGAGGGTTAGAAAAAAAAACTTGAAGATTGAATAAAAAACCTCCAAAAAAAATAGGAATGAATTTTTTTTTTCTTCACTTCTCCTCTCAACAAAGTTCTCCAATATGGTAACCTTCACAAAAGCTCAAAACAAGGATTAGAAAGCTCTGATACCATGTAAGAAAAATTGATTGAAATGATAAAATATAATAAAATGAAATAGCATGAAATAATAGATTTAATCCAAGAGAGAAAGAAGAGTTTTACCATACAAATGTTACAAGATCAATAGAGCAATACTAAAGAGGAAGCAACACAAGAGACAAGGATTTGATAAGGGGAAAGCAAAGAAAACCCCTTGTGAGTATTATGAATGAGGTAAAAGCCTAAAAATGAGAGAGAGAGAGAGAGAGAGAGAGAGAGAGAGAGAGAGAGAGAGAGGAAATGGAGCAAAATAGCTCATTTACAATAGCATCAAAAAATTGATGTGAATAATGAAGACTAGATGAAAATGAGAGAGAAACACCTCTTTTAAAGAGATGAGAAAGGAGTTGCATGTCTTTGCATGTGTAACTCCCATTTCTATGAATGCCACATTCATAAAAGGTGTGTGCAAAGTGTCAAGTTCCTCTTAATGAGGAATATCTATTTTTCTTATTAAAGGAAATACAAAAATGAGTTGTCCTCACAAGTGGACAATAGGACAAGAATGACATGTCCTTTACATGTGGACTAGAGGACAAATAAATAATACATAAGGGATACCTTGGTTTATTCCAATAAATAAATAAATACAACCAAGAAAAGATTATTAATTCTAACAATTATCTTATGCTTTACTACTAGTATGTTAGATTTCCTTATGCTTATGTTGTAGCATTTTTTAGTAGTGGTGTCCCTATCATCATAGTACTGATGATTTGAATCATAGCTTGGGATGCTATGCATGGGGGATGGCTAGGGCCCACGATGTTCATATGATGCTATTAACGGTTGGGAGGAACCGTGCATTGAGTTTGTTTTTACTCCTCATTATGATGTTATTTCTATTCATTGCAATGTTATTTTTGTTTTACTGTGATGTTGTTTCTAGCACTTTGTGATGTTTTCCATCTATAATTTTCCTTCACTATATGATTAGATGGATAGATGTTGTTTCCAATTTTCTATCTTTTAATATTATATTTGAGTGTTATGCCTCAAAATGTGGATCTAGTACTCCGTAGTGTGGAGAAAATTCATTCATTGGCTTTTTACCCCTTTTTAGTTTGGGCATGTTGTTTCAGGATTTTGCACAAAATTGTTCATCCTCATGCGAGGATGCAAGATCTTGTGTGGTGTGTTTGGTTTCTTCACATGGCTTTGCACTTCCTCATGAAAAACCCAATAGTAGTTTGTGCTATTGGCTAGGTACTTTCTCGCGCCATTTGGTGCACTTTCTCATGTGGATGGTAGTTTTTCGTGGGGTGTGTTGCACATATTTGTGTGAGAATTTGGAACTGTGTAGGCCTCACACAAAAAATAGCAGCTATCTAGGCTTGTATAAGAAAAGTTTTGAAGTTGGTTTTGGGCACCCTTTTAGATTTTGCACCTTCTTAGTTCAAAATAGATTTTCTATGGGGTTTAAAATATATGGTTGAACTATAAGTTGATGTTATATATTTAATTCCTTATACCTAAGATATATTTTAATATATCTAATAGGTCTTTTGAGATAGGTTCCAAATCTCTAAAAGCTAAGATAAAGATTCTAGGAAATTTTAGGACTTTAGAAATGTAGACTTATCCAAATTTTAGGGCTTAAGGATTTTAGACTTAGCCAATTTTTAGGAGTTATCTATTTTCTTTCAGCTTGGTTGATCTCTTATGTCTTCTCATTTATGTTTTAGATAGTGGTGACACTTGGAGGTTTGTTTGTGTTTGGATGTTTATCAATCTTTCATTGCAATCTTTGTGATCCTTGTATGTTGATTGTTGTGTCCATCCATACTTTTCAAAAAATAATTATTATTTTTATCTTAGCTTATGTTTAACCTTGTTACAAGGATCTCTAGGAAAGACATTACATGGATTCCTTTCTCTCTTTGCCAATGTCTAACAAACATGAAAAGAATGTACGTACTCATGACTGTCTTTGAACAAGGTTGGCCAATAGTATCTGGCCCTTAGTATCCAATGTGTCATGCCCAAATCTGATCCATGTACTGCTCCCCATTTATCATGAAAATGTTTCAAACTATTTCTAGCTTCTTCTTTTCCAAAACATCTCAGATATATCCCCTCATGAGTTTTCTTGTATAACACTGCTCGTTGCAAGATGCATCTCTTACTCTTGAATCTCAACACTCACTTGTGTACTAGATTCAAATGTGAAGGGTACTAATGATTTAAAAAATAATTGATTATGTCCTAATACCATTCATTGGGGTAAACATCTTCCAATTTGTAAGCTTGTTCCAAAAGTCTTGGCCCCTCTGATGCAATGGTTTACATGAATTGGTTCTGTTTGACCAATTTCATAAGTTGAATTTCTATGTCATATTGATAGATAGTGGTTACCAACTTTCCTCTTCTTTCTCTAAGTTCATTTTGCATTAAAAGAGTCTTCATTTCTATGTCTAGCACAATTCCATGTACTTTTCTTCTCAAGATGTAATGCCTAAACTTCTTCATTGCCTTCACCAAGGGACAAGCTTGTTTCTCCATATTTTCATAATTTAATTTAGCCTCCCTAAAATGTGCATTCATGAACTCTATTGGGTGCTCTTCATCTCCCTCATTCTTCTATGTTAAAATGGTTGCACACATGTGATTAGAGGTGAAAGAATATATATTGAATGACCTCTCATAATCTAGGCTTACTAGAACCGGTGCATTAATGATAGCCTATTTTATTTCTTCAAATGCCTTCTTTGATGCTAAAGTCAAATCCATCTTTGAATCTATCTTTAGCATGTCATTCATTGGCTTTACAATCTTAGTGAATGCAGATATGAACTTTCTCATGAAATTGATCTTTGCAAAGAATGATTTGAGTTTTTTATTGCTAGCTAGTATGCCAAATTTGGAAATTGCCTCCACTCTCTCTAGATCCATGATACCTCTTTTTGAAATTACATGTGCCAAAAATTTTCCCTTGGTGACTCCAAACATACATTTCTTCAATTTCAAAGAAACTTTGAACCTTCTACATCTCATGAAAACTTTCCTCAAATCAAGAACATGATCTTATCTATTCTTTTAAAGTACTATTATCTCATCCATGTAAATGATAATGCACTTGTCTTTTAAGTCCTTGAAGGCATAATCCATGGCCCTTTGAAATGTTGCACCTGCATTGTTTAGGCCAAAAGGCATCCTCCTGTATGAAAATGTTCTCCACTTCATGGTGAAAGTTGTCTTCAATATGTCTTCTTCTTAAATAATCACTTGGTTGTACCTTGAATATTCATCCATAAATGACATCATCTGTGCTCCATTTACAATTTACAAGACCTCATCTAGAGATGGAAATGGATAATTATCCTTTTTTGATGCTCTATTCAAATTCCTAAAATTGACACATAATCTTATTTATCTATTTTTCTTCCTAATTAGGATGAGATTGGTGACCCATATTGAATGTCTTACTAAGAAGATGATTTGTGCATTTAGCAGCTTCTTTACTTCTTGGAATATCAATGGTTCTAACAAAGGATTGACTAGTCTTTGTCGTTGCCTAAAAGGGCTACTTCCTTCCTTTAGTAGAATTGTATGTGCGATGATGGAAGGATATTTTGTTTTCAAATCTTCATGTCCCCAAGAAATTACATCTACTAATTCCTTCATCAAACTTAGTATATCCAACTTTTCCTTACATGTTCAAAATTTCCCAATATAAAATATTTTGGGAAAATCCTCTATTCCCAAATTTACCTTTTCATATTCATCACCCCCTATGGGTTGATATTGCACTTTGTTGAATTAGCCCATGTTGGATATTCTTTCCAACTCAATCATTCCCTTTGGAATAGTATTTGTCTTCAAACTCGTAATTCCTTTGAAATCAATCTCTACTTCCTCATCCACTTCACCATTAATGATTTTTGGTGTGAAGACATCTAAATTGGTTAGGAATTTGAGGATACATATATCATCTTCAGACACCTAGAAGTTCTTGACATTATCTAGTACTTATAGGACCAATGCTAACTCAACTCTAAATTTCTTCAAGCCATCCAACTTAATTGGTGCTAGTGAGCTTGCAGCTTGTGCAATGGCATTAGCCACTTGATTATTTTCTCTATAGATAAACTTGATATTGAAGGCATCAAAGTCCTCTATCAAATCCAAAACTCTATTTCTATATCTCATCAATCTCTTGTCATGGCAAGTGAACTTCTTCTTTACTTGCTTGGTTACTTAATATGAATCTCTAAGTACATGAAGTACCTTGGAAACTTTCTTGATAACACACAAAAATCCTAAAAGCACAGCTTCATATTCTACTATATTTTTGGTGCATGGGAATTTCAATCTATGTGGCTCCAAATATGTTTCCCTTGTTGGGATGACTAACTCAAATCCAACTCTATCGCCTTGCTTAGTCTGGGAACCATCAAACCTTGGAGTCCATACTCTATCACTTTCTTGATAATCCTTTTGGGAACCCTTGCACTTGTCTTATTCGTCATTTTTATTCATTTCTAGGTTGGGTGGTGTAATTTGGTTCCTTGTTTCACCCATCAAGCTACTTTTTACTTCATCAACTTGTAAAGTTTCAACCCTCTATTTGCCATGTTGATCATCTTATTTTAGTGCCCCTAGGATTCTCTTCTCTACTTGTTCTAAGGCAACTATGCACAAAGTGCAAGATAATTTTGAATGCAAAGCATTGTGGATTCTACACAAATTAGGCAATAACAAGTCTCTTACTAATGTTTGGTTACCCAACTCTACTCCTTGGTGTACTACCTTAATCACAAAGTTCTTAAAATTCTTGAACATGCCTTCACCATCATCAGATGAAGCATTTGGATTAGACTTAATCAATATCTTAGTGGAATCTCTTCCTTTACTTATGACATTCATTGTCAACACTTTTGTCTTCTTAGGTTTATAAGTGTTCATACTTCTTTCCATAAATAATATTTCATTTGATTTCACATACTCAGTAACTTTCAATCTCAACCTTTGGGTTCTATCAATTCTAATTTGGTTGGCCAGTTCTCTCAATGGGAGCCACATGTGACAAAAGTTAGTTGCCATGTATGCATTCAACCTTCTAGCCAAATCCTTACTTAGGATCAATCCATAGGTATCAGCCACATCTACCACTAAAATATCTACCATGTGTTTCATCCTTGGACTAGATGCCAATTGCATGTGTATGTTGTGTAGCTCACCTACCATTGGCACTTGTATCTTATCCAAGTGGGTAGCCCTTTGGTATGATCCCAAAGGCATGATTCCCAAACTTCTACAAATGGTCAAAGGCATGGCATTACTTGATGCTCCTGAGTCTATCAAACAATTATGGAGAACCTTCCCAAATATCCTTACTAAGAGTAGGAATGGGGCAAGCTCATCTTTCCCTTGATAATATACCATGGGTGTCTTATGTACTTGCTTTAGCTTTACTCCAAAATCTATTAGTTGAACTACCTCTTCTTTCTTCACCACTTCCTTATGATTTACTAGGTCTTGACTCCTTTGAGTCTATGGTTCCACTAGTGTTGATCCTTAAACCACATAAATTGGTTGAGTTCCTAGCTATTTGTTGAAACTACTATTGTCATCATATGCAATCTCTTGTATAGAGTTCTCTATCTCACCATATGAGATCTCTTGAGATAAATTCATCATGCTCCCTCTTTGAATGTCTTGGATGACATGCACTAAGTTATGAGGAGGCCTCCCTTGAGTATGCATTATTTCACTTTGAGTGTGATATCCTTGTGATTTGTTATCCTTCAAACTATTAAGGAATGTATCTCTAATCTTGATTATTTTCAACAATTCAAACAAAGGGAGACTAATTTTGATCCTTTTCATCTCCTATATTGCACACTATCCTAATCTTTTCAACTCATCATTATTTATGGAATTTGTTCATGTTCTTCCTTTATTTTCATCTAGTGTTGATTGGACACTATGTGATCCTTGGACATATTGATTGTTATGTTGTATACTTTGAAGACTCTATTTTCCACCTCCATTATTATGGTTACCATATCTATACTCAAGTGCATCCCTTGAAGAATTCGGTACGTTACTTGCATTGGAGTGTGGAGGCATATTGAAATTTTTTGGAGGTATAGAGGATGTGAAAGGTCCATCATTCCTCTTATTGTTTCTTTGGTAAAACCTTGCATTGCTAACTATTTGTTGAAATGTTTGGTTCCCACCCATCCCTTGAACTAGAATAGCTTTTCTCAGAGGTGGGAGAGAAAAATATGACCCATTATTATATCCATTTTGATCCATTGCCTTACTAACTAGCCCGTTGGCTGACTCAAGAGGAAATTTCCCTTGGTGTTCTTCATATGCTTCAAATTCTACTGGAAACAAAATCTCATCAAAATCAAAGCATTGATCATATCTTGAGGATGGTATAATTTTATACTCCATGACCTTAATATCTTCTTGATTATTTGACTTATCTATTATGTTTTGAGATAGGTTAGATGCCCTCTTGAACTCGACACATCCTAACTTTGAATGTTGATCAGTCTCATTGAATCTATAACATTTAGACATAGTTGACTAAGCTAGAAATATTCTATCCACTAGCCTACTTTTAGTTGAGGCTTGATTATCTAATGGTGACATCACATTTCCATTTTTTTGGTTTGTGTTTCACATCCTCTTTTGGTTAGTCTAATTATTATATCCTTGATATTGTGACTGGTCACTTCCTTGATGATTTTTATTTTGATAGTTCCTTTGATAACCACCACCTTGGTTTTTTTTTTTATAGTCTCTGTCCTAATAGTTTCTTTCATATCCACCTTCTTGATGATTTGTCTGATACCCTCCTTGATAACTCCTACCATGATTCTAATAATTATTACCTTGATTGTTTCTATGGGAACTTTGGAGTTGATTATTTTGATTTGTCAATTAACTTCTGTAGATAGCTTCTTGACTTGGTCAATCAATTCCTCCATTTCCTCCTTTTCTTCTTGCACTCTTGTGGATGAACTTGCACTTTGTAGACAAAATGGCATTGGTGGTGGTGCCTGAGACAAAAAAGGTCCCAGATCTACCGCCAATTGATTTGTACGTGCCTGGCATGTAAGTTGTGAAATTAGATTGTTTGAATACCTAGAACTTATGGGTTCCATTCCTTGTTGCCCCAATTGCTTTGCTATCTCAATTGCTTTAGTGTAAGCCCCATTCAATGTTGTGGGAGAAAGATTCACCATCCTTGTAAACATAGTTTTCTAACTATCTAAGGCACTATAATATGCTTCCAAAGCACCCACCTCCAATATTGTTTAAGGGGCTTGCAATCTCACATAGGCCTTATGGAAATGATTGTTGAAGGAACTTATTGACACTTTATCATGTCTCCTAATGTCCAAAAACATCCTATATAACTCCAATGGTGTTGTGGGCATGCCAAAATTTTCAATAAAAGCTTCTCTAATTTGAACCCATCCTATTATAGATGACATTGGCAGATTGGAAAACAAGTAATAAGGGTCTTCCCCCAATGAGTAAGTGAAAATCTTGCACGCTACATCTTTTTTTTGAATCCTTCTATTACACAATGCATCTTCAAACAATTGGATATGCTCATCTACTTTATGATTAGGGTGATTAACAAAAAAAAATGGAGCATAATCCCACTAGATTTGTTAGTAAGTCATGATATTGTTGAAATGAGATGGGTGAGGTGTTGTTTTGAATCCAATGTGGTTGAGCCATTGCTGCTTGATTGACTTGAGCTTGAATTGGCTAACTTGAGGAGCTAGACAAATTTGAAGTACTAGCTACCTAATGATTTGTTGATTTATCATGGAATTGTAACTCAACTAAATATTCTTCCTAGTGTGGTGTAGATCCCAGTATCATTTGCCTCCTATCTAGCTATAATTTTTCAAATCTTTTGGGGTAGAAAGACCTAATTCTTCTATCTAGCTTGACTATAGTTCAAACCAAATTGATTTTTTTTTTTTAATTTAATTTGAGTTTTCCTTAAGAGAGGCCTGAGATTGTCTTCATGCTTTCCTTTTTTTTTCAAGCTTCCTTTCTAGTTCTCTTTGGCATTCCAAACTTTTTTGAATTCTCCTTTCAATAGCTTGTGTTTTCCTTTCTTCTTGATTTAATACATCAACAATGTCTAGATAATCTTTAGTATTCTCACTTTTCTCCCAAGCAATTGAGCACAAAGTGGCTACAATATGATCTTGAAGTGTTCCCCAAGTTACTTTATGTTGATTTGATCTAGGAAGCAAAATTCTTCATCATAGTTAAATACAAAAAATTCTTCTAAAGAAACTTATTTAGTATGATTTTCAAAGGAATGAATTACAATTCAGCCCTCCTTCTAGAGCTAGTTAATGTCGATGTCAGTTTTCTACACTACATAACATATAGCAATTGAATACTTGATATGGGACATAAAACACTCAATTAATCTATTGAAACTTTAATACTCTTGAAGAAATGAGAAAAAATCCAATTTTCCTTCCACCTATGCATACTAACTCAAATATATTGAAGTGATTTGCTAGTAATCATGTAGGCAGTCTTACATTGGTCATTCAAGGATGACTTGGGTTTTGGGATGATGGTGATGATTTTGTATGAGTGGCAATTGATGTTGATGGTGGTGGTGATGGTGGAGGGTCTAGCACCAGATAATGTTGATGTCAATTTTGTAACACTACATAACATATAGCAAATGAATATTTGATATAGAATATCAAACACTCAATTCCTCTCTTGAAAAGTTAATACTTATGAAGACACGAGAAAAACTCTAACGTTCCTTACACCTTTGGATACTAACTCAATTATATCAAGGTTATTTGTTAGTAATCATGTAGGTGGCCTTACATTATTCAATCAAGGATAACTTGAACTTCTGATGTGATGGTAATGATATTGCATGAGTGCTAGATGATTTTGAGGGTTGCAACAATGGGTCAATAATGCTCTAATGACTTTTACCTTCCTAACTTTCTTCTTCAAAACTCCAACTACTAAACTACTTGCTATTTACTCCTACTCCTATGAATGGAATGATTAGCAAATGGATGAGGATTGAATTTGATGAAAGCTAACCAACAACCTTACCTCCATAGATGCAATGATTCAATGAAAAAGACTAGTTTACCATACAAGGCTTCCCAACAAACCACTAGGATGCCAGTGGCCTAGTTATAGATCCCTATCAAACATCCACTAATATCACTATGCAACTATCCATCTACTCTTTTATTCTTATTAACTTTCTTGGAATGAAATCTAGTTTAATAACTTCGAAGGAAATCTAATTCTAACTATTGGAATTAGAAACCATGCAATAACACCAAGTGTTCTTAATCACCATGCAAGTCACACCAATGATAAAGAGAGGCAAAATTTTGTATTATCTTATCAAGAATTTTCTTCAATGCTTTACAAATGAGAGCAAATGGCCTTATATAGAGGACAAAATTACAACAAAAAAATAGATATTAAGAGGCAAAATCAATTATCCAAATTGGATCCTAGAAACTCTTATTAGTGTTGCCACCCTATTGAAAAATGAAAAAAAAGGAAAACTGGCAACCAATAAGAAGGCACCAAAATGGAAGCCAATTAGAATCAAACACCTATCATACCCAAGAAGAAGGAGAATTTTCTATGCGGGCTTACATCAAATGATCTTCTAATATAGTTCTACCCTTTTCTTTCATATTTTTATCAAAAGTGATGAACTTGGCTAACATGTCATTGACTTCCTTCATGATCTTGATCTCAACTGAATTCATCATGTTTCTTACTGCTTATAGTACCTTCTCACAATCCTTCTCATATTCCTTCGCATATCTAATAAAGGTAATGAGGGAGGCAAGGGTGCTAAAATGTTTCTTCTTGATGGAAACCTTCCCCAACTCATCCAATCTTTATCCAAATTCTATCTCATTGATGTTATCTTCTGTAATATCTTCAAAATCAAGTGCAGCCCCAATATTTCTCATCATGGTTGAAATGTAAGTGTCAATGCCTAAGCTATGTTGTGAAATCTCATTCCATATTTCTTAAAGTATCCTTAATTTGATGATCAAGGAAACAAGCCAAGACTCCATCGTACTCATTTCTCCTTCATCTATCAACTTGACTCTTTCCAAATATTTCTTTGGTAGCTCAATGAATACCTATAGCCTGGGAATGGCTAAGTCCTTAGTTGGAAGGAAATCCTTGCACTCAACTTCAAATATTTTGAATTTATCTCTAATAGCCACCAATGACTTGAATGTTGAGATAAAGGAAGGAAAGAAATTTTTCCCATCTTGAATTATATCTTGGATCCAATCCCTAACTTCATGCAACTGAGCTTATATCTATTCTATGTTGCTCCCACAATCTTAAGGAAGGTCTACTTGGTGCAACTATTGGATCGGGTATAAATCTCTCCAATATTTGTTCTCAGCCTCCAACCACACAATCTTTTTGTTTTCCTTTCTCAACCTTTCTCTACTTGAAATTGTGTCATCTATGATTCTTCCCATGTTATGTTTGACTATCTCATTTTCTTGAGCTACAATCCCATCTAATGCCTTACTAACCATTGGTATAGCAATCTAAACATTTCAATGACCATCATTGTGGCTCCTGATTACCTTTTCCACTATCACCCATTTCTATTATTCCTTGGATATCTTTAGTTGTTCAGGCAATAGCTACCTCATCTCTTGGCATAGGAATTTTTCCTAACCATAGTAGTGCAGTGCATCTCCCCAAATCTGGATTTTCTTTGACTAGTAAAGCATCACCAATGGGATTTGGAACTTGGCTTATCTCCTTAATATCAATGGCCCTACCTTCTTCTTTACTAGTGACTGTCACATCATCTCCATGTTGGTTCTCTAAGAGGGGAGAGTACTTAGTGTTGTCACTATAGCCACTTGATTCTAAATCACAGCTCACCTCTATAGTGGCCCCTTGTCCACTTGTTTTATGCTCTTAGCTTCTAGCCTAAATTATGCTCTCCCTTGATTGTGCTACATTGTATTTATTTTCTAAAGGCTCAGAATGTTCTTAACATTCCTCAACCTCCAAACTTATCTTCTTTCTCTTAACTATTATTTGTTGCTATCTATTGTCTTCACCTTTTTGTCCAACTGACCCTGCTAGACCTTCCTTTGGGTTCATCTTCTCATAAGTAAGGTGCACCTTCTAACTTTGTAACTACCTTAACTTCCCATTGTACCATGACTCGGTGTGCAGATCAACTATTCTTTTAGCTACCTCTATTGAAGGATCCTAATGATCATCCTAATCCATTGGATTCAACTCTAGTTCATCCACTATATCACAGTCTTCTCTTAGAACATTTTGATCATCTTCTAGTTGATCAAGAATATCAAGGCCTCTCCATCTAATTACCCTCATCATTCTTACTAACAATCTCAAGAAACTTAGCTTCCTCACATGAAACTCATCCTAGGCATTGGCCCAAAAATATTCTATAGTAGCAACATGTTTAAATGTATTTCTATGAGATGCCTTGATAACACAATAAGGATGAAATCCTTGTCTTTCCCTATAACATCCTATATGATACCATTCTAACTCTTTCCTCGCAGCTCCAAAGGTAACAGGATTGGACCAACTATCATTGCTAATTCCAAATGAGGATGTAATTCTTGTCTCACCTTTAAGTTTCATTGTTTTTTCATAATGCTCAAGTTTCCTAGCCTTGAAAGTCTCTTGGGAAAAACTACAATTCTTGCTAGTCTAATACATCTGAATTGTGGGAATTGGATGTACTAACTCCCATACTTCTTAAATTTTTCTTTCACTTCCAATGAGAGCCTCTTAGTAGGTGTCCCTTGAAATATCATTGCCATCTTCATAGAAAAGGCATTATAAAACATTTTATAATCTTTGGTGTTGTGAAAATGAAGCTGTGGATAGCACTTATACACCAAATATTGCCCTGGCCCATTACGAATCACTCCTAAGGCCTTCTGTCTAGGATTTTTATATAGTCTCACAATCAAATAGAAAAGATAGGACCCCATATAGAATTTCTTGTGATTTTTCATGGTCCTAAGTTGAAACTTTAAATTTTCACTTATAATCCTAGCCCAATAAAATCTTCTCTTTCCATTTTCAGATTCATTAATAAAGAAGTACATCTAGTTTTCAAATTACACATCTTGAGCTCTGCCCATGATCTGGTTGAGAAGCACAATGAGATGACCATACTCAAATTTGAAATCTAACTTGGTGAGCTTTGACAACTTGGTAACTCCCTTCTTTCCTTTGTGCAACCAATTCTTCTTTATATGAATGTAGTAAGCCTCTTGATTATCCTAAAATAATAGCCACCTAATCCATTGTTACCATTGTCATGATTTTATACTATGGAATGTTAAATGCTTCTTTGACCACTTGTCTGCCAATGGTAGCCAACACTCTCTACCCTTCATCAAAAATTATGGAATTAGTAATAATATCAAATGAGGATGCACATTCCATTACCAATTCTAGACAAGGCAAGGTAGGAGGGAAAGCTGCCACATGAACAATTCTACTCTTGTAGATCTTCTTTGTCATGGGAGATTGTCCTTCCTTCAATCTATCCTTTAACTATATGATGTTCACTATAGTGATATTGGCATCACTTATTTGGGTTCCCTCTAAGGATGACAAGTACTCAATCAAGGAAGGATATAGGTTTCCTCAACTTATTGGAAAAGAAAATAGTAAGAGCATGCCATGTTTTATCTATTCAAACCCCGTTATCCTCCCTGAAGTAGGATGCTTCTATTGGTTAGCACTTAGGAAGAACATTTTAACAATTGATAGACTTTCAAAGTTTAGAATTGCCGATCCCTTTAATTGTGTCATATGTATGGATGCATTATAAATAGTGGACCATCTATCTATCAATTGCAAATTTAAATACTCCTACTAGTTTTTTGTCCTCAAGAAATTCAATGTGTTCATGTTCAGGCTCCCAAAAAAGGTTTGGGATTTTTTTGAATCTTGGTCCCTACTATTCACTTCCTCCACTTTCTCTTTCTACTGGAAATGTATACCTTATGAAATTGTTTAAGCCATATGGTGGGAATGAAGTAAAATAATTTTCAAGAAAAATGTCTCTTCCATTGATTAGGTTTGTGATAAGCTAGAAGTTTCTACTTTGGAGATATATAACTCTAATTTATCCAATGTTAAATACAATCATTATTTTTCTCACTTGAATAATATGGCTAGAATGGAAATACATTTTCCTACTAGTTGGATCAAATTCCAAATTGGAAATCCATTCACACGAAAGACATTTCCATTATTAAGTGGCATCTCCCTTTTCAAGATTTTGTCAAAATCAAATTTGATGGAGCTTCAAGATGTAATCCGAGTATTTATGGAATTAGAGTTTGTATTAGAGATTGGTTAAGCAAGTTATTGGTAGTTAAGTCTGCTCCCAATAATCCTCACACAAACAACATGGAAGAGGCACATGCACTTCGTCACAGACTTGTTTTCGCAAAGAAGGGTGGTTTTTCTAAAGTCCAAATTGAATGGGATTCCCTTGTGGTGACTCATACATGGATGGCCAAGAATATTCATATTTGGTAGATACAATATATTATAAATCAGATTTAGCAATTATTTCATTTATTTTAGGATACTTCCATCACACACATGCTTAGAGAAGGTAACAAGGTGGTTGACTACTAATCAAATTGTGGTTGTGACAAAAAATTTGTTGAGTCTTTCTCAATAGACCAAATCTCAAATTTGATTCTTGAATTGAGTAATTTAATATATTCTAAACTAGCTAATTCATACTCTAAGTTTTGACCTCCTCTTTTAGCTCCCCTTATCTAGCTCATTGATGGGGGTACAACTTATTCTTCCATCTTCTCTTTCTTTTTATGTTTTTTCCCAACAAGGATACTGAGTTTTCTTCTTGATTCTTTCCAACTTGAGCCTTTGAATCAGGCCATATATATATATATATATATATATATATATATATATATATATATATATATATTCTTTTAGCTCCCCTTCTCTAGCTCATTGATGGGTGTACAATTTATTCTTCTATCTTCTCTTTCATTTTATGTTGTTTTCTGGCAAGGATATTGTGTTTTCTTCTTGATTCTTTCCCACTTGAGCCTTTGAATCAGGCTATTTTTCCTATATATATATATATATATTCTCCAGTCGATCACCCACATTTTCCTAAAAATAATTTAAAAATGATCATAGTTCATAAACATCTATTATGAATGAAGTTTTTGTATAAAGTTCACAAAAAAATGAATTTGTAGAATAAATAGATTGCATGAATAATTGAGTGCCACCAACCAATAGAAATTATCAATATAGTGTTGAAATTACAAGTGGAAAAGGTAAACTACTGAGAGCAAGTAGGGAGTGAATCAAGAGTTTAAACTTGGACCCATAAAACTTTCACCATTCATACATCACATGTATTAACATACTAAAATAATAAGTAAAGTAAATGCATCTAAAACATGTAAGCAATTAAACACACACACTTGACACTAGATATGGTTCCCTAAAACCCCTCCAAATGATAAGGTAAAACTATGGTGGGGATGACACCCATAAATCTTCACTACTATAGCAATAAAGTGTAACCAATTAGGGTTACAATGGTTTGACCATGAAACATGATTTTCCTTGTGAAAGGCCTACCCTATTAAAGGCTAACAAAGATTGTTAACTCTCACCTTGTTAGAGGATTTCAACACCCCTTAGAAGTGTGCCTACTTAAAGGACTTCTAATCACTCACTTGCAATGTCATCCTATTAAAGGATTTGATAAGGCCTATTAGCCCCACTCCACATAGGAGATCTAACTAAAATCACCTATAAAAATGTCTCACCATAGTTCTTGTAGTTGGCACTTGCTTTCTTGATAACATATCACCTATATTTAGTCTTTGATTGATCCTTCATGATATAATGTAACAATTTTGTATCCTCTATTCTCTATTCTTCACTTAATTGTTTCTACAATTCATTCTCACTGCTAAGTCACCTTGAACACTTTGCAAACTATCTTGTTCGCACCTTTGATTATTCACCCCTTCACAATGCTCTCAACTCTCTTATCTCTCATAAAAGTTTTAGGGCTACATCATCCTTAACAAGACTTAGGTGACTTAGGGTTATGTATGAATCTATGGCTGAGATTCATCCATTTTACCACTTAAACCTTCCCTTTTTTTAATTAGCTATATGTAATTACATAGGGATTCTGAATGTAGATTTTTCCTTATCTTTAATGAATCAAAATCTAACCTTATGTTGGCTAAAAAATGGTTTACATAATTATTTGTGTTATAAAAAACAAATATGCCCAATCTGCATTACTTAGCATATGTAGTTACTGATACTCAACATACACTGTAATTTTGCTTTTGGCTTGGCACTTGAACTACTCGACATCTATTTTTCACTTGGCACTTGAATCACTCATTTCTTAAGTGTGTTGACACTCAATTTTCAAAAACAAATCTAATATCAACAATCTCCCCCTTTGACATGAGTGTCAAAGACAACTAAATATATACAAACAATCTTTTCTTCTCGAGTATAACATAACCATGACTCAACTTATATATAGAATGTAAAAATTTTCAATTTTCTTTTTGAAAATAATCTATGTACCTCAAAATTGTATAACTCCCTTTGAGTTAATGTGTCTATTCTATATCTAAAATTTATTCTCTATTGTAAGTAGATTTGTCTCTACTAAATGATACTCTTTGCCTTCAATGCACTTATACTCTTTATGCTTTGCCCTTAGCTAATATCTACTCTGCTCTATTTTGTATATTAAATTTCTCTCAAAATTATATATCATTGGGATCAAAATTTGATTAGCTCCCCCTTTTCTCATTCTTCCTCTTTTTCTTTATTCATCTCTTTGTTTAATTTAGTTGTATCTCTCCCCCTTTCTTCTTGCATTTTTACTTCCTCATTGTAATTTCTCTCCCCCTTTCTTATTTTATCTCCCTCTTTCTTTTTTCATTTGGAGCCCCCTTTTTGAAACTTATGTCAAAGGGTCTATACACTTATAGTATATTTATCCAAAAATGATTTATGGACTTCCATGATTATTTTTAGAGCTACATTCCAATTGTCACATGCAACATCTAATGGGTTCACTTGGATGGCGAGCTCGGCTGTAAGGTGTACTAGACCATCTAGTGTTGATAGATTGGGATCTTTCTTCAATAATTTTTTTGCATAGCCTAATTCTCTATGGATGATTTCCATGTGTGGGGTGAGAGAGGCCTAAATTTGTGTCAATTTGGCTCTCTTATTAGCCTCTTATATTGTTAACACATCTAGTTGACTCTATGATTGAACCAATGTGTGGAAATGCCTCTTAGTCTGAGCTAGGTTCTTTGGTAGCTAGGTACCTAATATACTTAAATTCCTCTCTAGGCTCAGTATTCTATGTTTGGTGTCTTGGGTGAAGAGTATGGGATCACAAATTTTTTTTTACAATGAGAGAATATTCTCAAGTACCTTCTTCACAACCTCAACCTTATTTTCCAAAGCAACTTGTGTCAATGCTATATCACTAGATATCTTCTCATTCACTTTCCCTTGGAACTTTCTTTCAAACAATTCCAAAATTTTGGCATTTGTATCTAGGTCTTCATTATTAACCTTCTCCACAATGTCTAACAAGTGTTCCAATAGTGGCTTGGTTTCTTCTGGACTAGGCAAGATGAATGCATCTAAAAAGATGTATTTAATTTCTTATAATGCTTTCTTTTGTCTATAATCCTTTCTAAGAATTTCTTGGTATTTCTTCTTCTCTATTGCTTTTTTTAAAATTCTTATTTGAGCAATAGTCATCATGTCATGATCAAATTTTGGTATCACTATCTCTTTGTCTAAAGCAACATCACCATAGTCAATTACCTTTTCAACCTTAGAAGAGCTTGATCCTAACACTGAGATTTGAAGAGGTATTGCTTTCATGCTTATCTTATGAAGAAGTTTTGAAGGTGGGTAACCTTATGTTGGTAAATTTACAAATTCTTGAATGGCCTCTTAGTCCTTTAACTTTGGTGTTTTTTTGCCTTCTTCATCCTTATCCTAATCAATGACAATGACTTGAGTTGCATCTTGTGTCTGTGTTGTAGGTACAGATGTATCTATTTGTCTTTTCTTCTTTGTTGTTGTCTCCTTTTCCTTTTCTTTGGCAACCTTCCCCTACTCAACTATATCTTCTTTGAAACTTGTGTCAACCTTGATAATTGTATGTTCAATTGTTTGAATCAAGGGTTGATCACTAGTAATAGTAGGGATGATAGAAGGTGGTTCTTGTGTATTCATATTATCCCTTATAACATTTTTTACTACCTTCTAAAGTTCTTCTACACTAATCAAAATTGGATTTGTGGAAAGTTGAGCTTGCAGTGTACATTGATGTAAAATCTTTTTTGAATCTTCTACAATTAATGGATTGATGTTCTGAGCTAATACACTAGAGACGTCATTGACAATTATAGTTAGTATAGGTGTATTTGTGTCATGAGGAGGACTGGTACTTGGAATTTGTGTGTCTTGTACACTCTGTTCCTCATGGTGTTGATCAGTTGTTGTCTTGCTAGTGTCCATCTTCTTAGTCTCCTCCTCTTTATTTCTCTCTTCCTTGCTATCATCTTCATCATCCTCTTGTTTATCATCACTTTTACCCTAAAGGGATCCTCTTCTCCTTGCTTAACAATTGTTAATCCATAAATCAATTTCCATTTTTGAGTAGATTTCTTTACAACATCATCAATGTTATTTTAGAGAATGTTGAAGGCTCTATACCTTGGTGTGAACCTTCAACCATATTTCTTATTTGCCTTAGTAATCTACCCTTTTGATAGTTCTAGGATAACTTGGGTTAATTTTGATTCTCTTATTTGTATTTCCAAGTTTAAGCAATCATGCCACTTCTAGTCAAAAGTTTCATATAACCCTTGTGGTATGGTGTTGTCAAATTTAAGTGGAGTGTTCTTGAATTTGAACATCATTGCATATCTTGCTTCTTACACTAGATTTTTCTCCTCTCTTGCAAATTTTTCAAAATCAATATTTATCGGACCATATAGATCTACATTATTTATGACATTCTCACAGATATTTTCAATATTAGAAAGTGGTATATGACTTACCACTTTGAATTGGCCTTGATCATTTGACTCAGTTCTTTCCTCATTTGACTTTGGTTGAGAAAAATACTTCCTTCTTTTCTTCTTCTACTCTTGGCTTCCTTGTTCTAATTTTTTTTTTCTCCTTGGCCTTTTGAGTGGCGGCTCTTGTTCTTGCTCTAGTTGCTAGTGCTGTTGGCTTTTCCAGTCTTGGCTTGGCAATTTTATTTTCTTTGGTCATAGGCTATGCCCTTTCCTTTCTCTTTTCAAGCTCAACATGTATTGGTGCTTCCTTGGCTTCTTCTTCCCTAGCAACATCTTCTTCTTCTTTCTCCTCACCCATGCCTTGAGTTAATGCAAGAGGTTCTTTAGTTTGTTTCAGTTCTTCCTCTTCATCCTCTACATCACCTTCCTCTTCTTCTTCTTTAGCACCTTCACCAAAATTTTCCTTAAGTTTCTTCACCAATTTATCCTTCTTTCTCAGTTTGGAGGATATCTTTAACTACATTTCTACTTTTGATTTCATGACATCATAATTTCCAAATATTTTCACTATTTTATCAACTTCTTTAGCAAGAAGTGCAGTGATGGCATATGAGGCTTCATCAACATTAATCTCATATCCTAAAGTTCTTAGCCATCTTACCCTAGGTATGGTAGCCTATACATAAGTATAATCAATATCAACAATAAAGCATATGTCATTATAATATGTTCAACTAAGGAAATAGGTATTCTCATCCTTTGCTTCATAGACTTCTTAAAGTCTTCAAAATAGCTTTTCATGATAGTTTCAAAGTTCTCACCAATCTTCTCAATGTATTCATTTATTTGGGTAGCAACTATCCTATTTGTCTTCCATCCTATTTTATCAAAAGATAGGAATGTGTTTTGTACATAGAAAAGTATGCAAATTAGGATTGATCAAAATTTTCACTGAGCACTCTTACTCTTCCTAATTTCTCCTAGGTTCTCCATTATTTTTTGCAATTTAAGTTCAGCTAGATCATAGGTATGACCTTTCTTCACAATTGTATATCCCACATCCATTGCAATGTAGGGTACACTACTAAATCTATTTGATTGATAAAAATTGTGAGTTATCACCCTAACTACAAAGTTTATTAGTGGATCTATGATGGTGTCTATTTTCATTCCATAGTTATTCCATTTTGCACATGTGTTCCTTTCTATTATCTACTTTGAATCACTTTGCAGAATCTTTGGCTGATCTAGCTAGCATTGGAAAACTAGTCACCCTATGAATTATTCTCTTTAAAATATTTATTATCCCTCCTTCTAGAGATAGCAATTCATCGTGAATTTGGCTCAAAACTATTCTTATCCAATCAATTTTGAAAATAGTAGGGAATTCTAGGGCATGCATCAAACCCTTTCATTCTACAATTTTGAACTCTTTTTATAAGATGCCATTTTCACACAATTTGTCATATGCTTCCCTTGTCTCCATATGACCAATTCCACCTATCTTGTGATTATAACATTTTCTAGCATCCTAAACCATAATAATTTTCAAGGTAATCATTGATAATGCACTTGATGGGACCTTTTTATATGCAACATCTGGAATTGCTCTAAAATAGGGCTATTTTACCACATTACTGACTAATTGCATATTCGACACTTCTTTTCCTTCTACATTTCTTGAGCTTGATGCCACTATGATAAACTAGGGTTTCTTACAATGTAAACTATGTAGCTTGGCTTGTGAATAAATACCTTTGAGATTGAAAGACTATGAGTGAGATCATTACTATGATCTTTGTAGTTGCTTCAAACAAACTTTTGATTTTCTTTTTGCACCTTTAGCTATTCATCAAATTCAAAATGACAAAATAATGGGTGAAAAATGACCATATGCCCTTCAAAAACCTTACATTTAATGTTCAGTGCTTGCAAAGCTATAAACTCAGCATCAACACAATTTTAGATTCACTTGACATCTATAGGTATTATTATCACTCAGTAACTATTATAGACTCGACATCAACTAGCTAGCCTTGCATCTCAACACCAACTAGTGTTCCATTTGGCATCCGTTGAAAATTTTTCATGCTCAACACCAACATGAAAACTAAAAGATGTAACTTTGAATTATCTACAACTTCTTGCATCTTCAGGCATGCTAATGTATTCCTTTTAGTACTTACTTCTTTTGGAGTTGATATATGATACAACACTTTAAGTATCAGTCCCACATACCTCTAGTTTTCTTAGTTTGATCAGGTGTGACCACTTGGCCCATTTGGTGAAGTGATCCCTTCTCTATTTGATGTTCTACAACCATCTCTCTTCTTCAATTTCTTATTCATCTTATTCTTGATGTGTTCAACATATACCTTACCTTTGCCTTTATCAAATTCACAACTTGATTTCTGGGACCTAGTTGGATAATGCTTACTAATATGAGTTGTCTCCAGATAGTTAAAGCATGTGGTTTGACTCAACCACCTCTTGTAATTACCATTGAAGTGAGTCCTAATATAATTCTCAATTACATGTCCATATTCTTGACAATAGTGATAGCTATATCTTGTATTGTAATCCAAATTATAAGAGTTTCCATAGTTTCTTACCTTTGTTTGCTTGTTTGATGACCATGTGGACTTGGATCTGCATTCAAAGGCCTTATGTCCATATTTCTGACAGTTGTAGCAATATTATTCAAATTTTGGTGCATGCATGGTTTTGGTTCTACATTCATGTGCCTAATGACATTATTTATTGAACTTGTGACAAAAGACCATGTTCTTAGGCTTAGCATTCTAATTTGTATTATTGCTCCTACACACATTAACAATATGCCCTTTCTTACCACAGGTATGATAAGTAGGTTTGGAATTTTTACCTTTATTGTTCCTTTCTTGAAAAAATTTGGATGATTCTCCTTCTTCAATGCTTGTGTAGTCCACTCTTGATATATCTTTATTGGATCTAGGGGATTCCAATAATTGCTCAGAGTACTTGATGGCTTCATTTGGCTTGTTGAAACTTTTAGATAAATCATTTTCTCTTTTCAAGTCATTCTACAGTTGTTCATTTTGCAACTTCAATGCAATTATCTCAATGTTCTTGACATTCAACTTAGGATGAGCATTTGTCATTTGGCTCAAGGTATCCAATTACATGTTTGAGATCCTATATAACTTTGTTGAATTCTCTTCCAATTTGTTTGTGAGCATTCATGTGTCTTCTCCAATCATGATCCTATCTTCTATGGCTTTCTTCATTTGTTCAGTCACTTTACATAGTAGTATAGCTTGTGATTCTTGCTCAAACTTGAGATTTGTGATTTCTTTAGCTTGTGCTCTATTCTCCTCCATTAGATCTACAATTGCTACATCAAATTCACTAGATGTACCATCTGCAAATAGCTTTTTGGTGTCAATCTCTTTGTATTGTGTGTCATTTTCTACTATAGCAATCTCTTTCCTTCTCTTCAAGTAACTCCTCAAGGCATCTCTAGCTTCATTCAATTGATGTAGTATAAGATGAATCTCAACCTCTTGGTTCTCAATGGCCTTTCCAAATTTGTATACTTCCATTTCAAGATATTTCCTCTAAACTAAAAAGTTTCTCCTTTTGAGATCCTTGCTTTGATACCAATTTTTGGAATTACAAGTGGGAAAGGTAAACTACTAAGGGAGTGGTGAATTAAGATTTTAAACTTGGATCCATAAAAATTTCACCATTCATACATCACATGCATTAGCATACTAAAATTAACAAGTAAGGTAAATGCATCTAAAACATGTAAGCAATTAAACACACACACACACACACACACACACACACACACACTTGACACTAGATATGATTACCCAGAAACCCTCCAAATGAGAAGGAAAAACTAGGGTGGGGATGACACCCTCAAATATTAACTACTATAGTAATAAGGTGTATCCAATTAAGGGCACAATGGTTTGACCATCAAACCTGATCTACCCTATTAAAGGCTTACAAAGAATGTTAAGTCTAACCTTGTTAAAGGATTTCAACACCCTTTTAGAAGTGTGCCTAGTTAAAGGACTTCTAATCATTCACTTGGAATCTCACCCTATTAAAGGATTTGATAAGGCCTATTAGGACCACCTTGCTTAGGATATTTAACTAAAATCACTTGTCCAAATGTCTCAGCATAGTTCTTGCAGTTGGCACTTGTTTGCCTAATAACATATTACCTCTATTTAGTCTTTGATTAATCCTTCATGATTTGAAGTAACAATTCTATATCCTATATTCTCTATTCTTCACTTAACTAATTTTGTAATTCATTCTCACTGCTAATTCACCTTGAATGCTCTACAAACTATCGTGTTCGTACATTCTATCATTCACCCCTTTCAAAATTCTCTCAACTATCTTATCTCTCATAAAAAGTTTAGGTCTTTGTCATACTTAAGAAGACAGAGGTGGCTTAGGGTTGGGTATGAATCTATGGTTGAGATTTATCCATTTTTCCACTTAAATCATTCCTTTTTCTGATTGGTTGCATTAAATTACATAGGGATTCTATATGTAGATTCATCCTTATCTTTAAAGAATCAAAATCTAACCTTATGTCAGCTGAAAAATGGTTTACATAGTTTTTTGTGCCATAACAAACAAAAATGTCCAATTTGTGTTACTTGACATATGTAGTTGTTGATGCTCAAGATACACTATAATTTTTCTTTTGGCTCAAAACTTGAACTGCTCGGCATCTATTGTTCACTTGGCAGTTGAATCGCTCAACACTTGAGTGACTCGACACTCATTACAACTCGGCATGGTCTTGTATTTACATATTATACTCAACATGCATTACTAGTTTGCTATAAACTAAGTAAATGCCTTATGTGTGTTGATACTCAATTGTCAATACCAATCTGAGATTAATAATTAGTTTAACTAGGAATACATGTATGCTAGCTTCAACTAAATTCTTCCCAAGGTAGTCTACCTATTTGTGGTCTACATCATTTACATTTGACTAATGCTTTAATAACTTTTTAAAAAAATTAATCCAAAATGATTTTATAGCTATAGGATATGGCACATTAATCAACAAGTTATATGCATCCTTGTTTCTAAATACATGACACAAACCATTATATTTTCATGTTCCCTTCTCCTTCCTACTATATGATTTTATTGGTGTCATATATCAGTGACTAGACTTACCTTAAGTCCAACTTTTCCATATTTTCTAATACCACCAATGAGATAATTGAAATTATTTTCTTTAAAATATAGATTAACCATAAACAACTCCTACTAATATAAATGAGTCCCCTGCCACTATGCATTCAATGTTTCAAGATTTTCCATTGATTGGAAAGAAAACTAGTTCTCTTAAAGTTGTGGTTGTGCAGTCAAAGAATTTTCCTATAAAATAATTTTACTACTCAGAAAATATTTATAGCAAGGCATGATAGTCACATTGCATTTTTTCATCATTGGTCAAATCAGACTCTGATAGAAGTAAAACATTTTTAGAATTCGTAACATTAACTTAAGACAACTATTGTATGGTGTAGAATAAAAATATATTAATCATTGATTGATTTATAATGCAATCTTCATAAAAAATTAAACCTGCATTAGTAGAGGAAATCATGTGGAAGGAACCAGTGGACAAGCCTTAAACTGAATTTCTCCATAAGAAGAAACATAAACTCCAAAATTTACGATAAAGATGAATGCATAACATATAATTCATATCATTTAGTTAATGCATGTTAGTTGGTGAGCATGCCATTAACACATAGTTAGAATTATACACCAACACCCCCCATTATTTTTAATGAAGTAGAAAAGAAAAATCTAAAGAATGTAATGAGGAAAGAGGAAAGAGTAAAACCTAGAGGAAATTAAACCCCCCTTCAAAATAGATATAAATTAAGAAATAAATCTACCATGTTGTACAATTTATTTAACCCCAAGAAGATCTCCAAGAAAGTGAAATGGTAGAGAAGAAAGATCCCTCCACACTATGTAGTCAATGGTAGATGCTCAAAATTTTGTACAAAAGGTGTTCTATGTTCTTGGAACAACATTTTTTCCTTTAGGAAGGAAAACAACTAAAGATGTATGAGTGAAGTCTCTCTAATCATTAACACAATAAATCTCAAGATGTATGATGTGTGATAAAATTGTTCCATGGTCTCCATGTAGATCTTTAGATAACTTGAATCTTTTAGAAACTCTAATATAACCCTCAACTCTTCAAAGAATAAATTAGAAAATTACACAACACAAAATTTTTAGAATGCCATAATCCTTCATTAAACTTTTAAAACTCTACTCTACCTCTACAATAAAATAAAACACCTACTTATTGGGTAAAAGCACAAACTTGTTGTTGGAAATATTCAAGATATGACAAGTTACTAAGAGGGGAGGGGTGAATCAGTAACTTTTAAAATTTCAAACAATAAAACTGCATACTGATATATTCACCATTCATCCAAGTAACCTATTGTAAGCATGAAACCTAATCATTTGCAACACTTGAACACACAGATTTGGTAACCCAGAAACCTTCCAAATAGAAAGTAAAATTGGGGTGGGGATGAAACCCACAAAGCTTCGTTACTGTAGTATGAAGTTGGCTGGTTAAGGCTTACAATGACCACTTCTAGTGATCTGCCCTGTTAGGAGCACAAAGGATTGCTAGATCCACCTTGTTAGAGGATTTACAAACATACAATAAAGTATGCACTTTGTTAGCAGATTTACAAAAGACTGTTAAGTCTACCTTGCTAAAGGATTTACAAAAACTGATTCACCTGTTAGAATGAAATAGTGGATCTGATTACAACTGATTGCTGATAAGATCTGCTATGCTCTGATTCACCTTGATGTGATAGATAAAACTTTTCTGCTCCAAAACTTGACCTTGCTGAATACCTTCACAACTCAGCACACATACTTTCGCTCACATGTATTTCTTTCACACTTTCACATTTTCATTCATTACCATTACATTTGAATGATACAATACATTGCATATATATACCATCCAAATAAACAATACATGCAAGGTCGGCCAAAACAACAAGTGCAAATATCTATACAAAGTTGGTCCAAGGTAAAAACTCGTGTTCACTGAACTGACTCAGTGTCCTTCTGATACTCGGCGTCCACTGCGTTACTCGGCATCATCATGCACTCGATAGAAGTGAAGGCACGGTCCATACTAAACACTTCGAGTAGTTCTAAACTCGGTAACCACTAGAGACTCGGTAGAAGAGATGTCACTCGGTGAACACTTCTATCTGAACTGTAGCTCGGTGATCAAAGGAAACACTCGATAGAACCTTGTGACTCGGTGATAGTTAGTTTCCTTGATAATAGTCTGAGCTCGATAAAATTAATTTCCTTGATAACCTCAGGAGCTCGGTTATCATGAAGTTCTCAGTCAATACTAAGTACATCTTCACTCGGTCAAAACTGATTCCTTTCTTTACCTCGAACACTCGGTAAACACTGGCTACTTTGTTCACCTCAATCACTCGGTAAACACTGACTTCTTTGTTCACCTCGATCACTCGATAAACACTGAGAACTAGGTAAAGTTTGGCTTACAAAGGAGTGTCCGGTGAGAGCTCGGTAAGCATTCAGAATCCAATAAGTGTTGTAACTAATGACAAAAATGTATCATAATGCCAACAATCTCCCCCTTTGGCATTAGTGACAAAAACACTTATGAGACAAAATTTATCTGACATGCTGATGACTGATTCTGAATATACATAGCTTTGTTATATACAACTCTCCCATAGAATGTACATACAGTATTTACATGAGCTGTATATCTCTTCCTTTGTACAATTTCTCCGAAAACACTTATTCACCCATAGTATACATATCCAACAATAATCTCCCCCTTTTTGACAATAATGCCAAAGAATAAAAGAATATATATACTTATATAGAAACACCAAAATGAGAGATGAACTCTGAATGTACCTAAAGAATAAGCTGGAGAGTCTTATCCCAATTCTCTTGCAAAATTTTGTAGGTGGAAAGAGCTACTTGAACTTCAGCCAAAAGTTCAATCACATGGTCTGCAATGGAGAAGTTATTATCATAGATTAATGTCTTTGAATGTACAATGTGCTTCTGCATTGAATCCATGATGGGAAGGATCATGTTTTGGATATCTATCAATGTAGATCGGATCCTTGCCTCTTCTCTCAACAGCTCTGCCTGCTTCTCTGACAAAAATTTGATCCTGAGGTGATGAGATGAGCTTGAACTGGGGTCAAGCTTCAAGTTCTGTGTGCTCACCTTCAGATCCTCATCAATTTTATTTAGTTTCTCTCTTATTCCCTTAGTGTACTCGGTAACATCACAAAGCTTAGCAAAAAGAGATGTTACATTATTAAAAGAATTTTCCATATCTGCCAAAACTGAGGTTAATGCAACCTGATTTATTGCAATGTTCTGGGCAATGTGCCCCAACACCTTATTATCAAATTTCTTTGTTGCACGCTCAATCAACTTTTCTTGTTCGGAGGCATCTTCATTGAATTTATTAACTGCCTCTTCCAATTGAATCAAAATGTGTTGAGAAGTATCAATATCAACACCTATAGCCTCAGTAATTATGTTCCGAGCATCCTTAATTATCTTGTATTCCTTATCCCTTTCCCATCTTAACTGCATCTGAGTAGCCTTTTTCTCAATAAGTTGACTAGCATACCTCATTTCTTCAATGGTAGCATTATCAAAGTCAATCTTTGGAATTACTATCTCTATGTCCAAGTCAATGTCTTTAGGAATTTCCTGTCCAGTGATCATAAGTCTTAATGGTTGCTTTTGTTTGACTTCTGAGATGACTGGTTTGACCTTTGGAATAGACACAATAGTAGAGATAGAAGGACTAGCAGTAAAAACTGGGATGCTTGAGGGTTGAGTGCCAATAGGAGTATGTACAGGGTCAAAAATTTGAGTACTGGCCAAAAATGGTGATACACTCGGTAATATAGTATCTAAGCTCACTGTGCCTGAAGTAGATGGTGACAAAATTGTAGAACAAATTGGAGTAGTCAAAATTGGAGAACTCACAGCAATACCAATTGATGATGATGGAGTCGAGGAGGCCAACTCGGTAGATGAAGAGGGGTGCGGCTCGATAGACGAAGTGGTAGTCACTTCCACTGATGATACTTGGAGCTGAGATATGGCAGGTGTAGATGGTAAATCTATTGTAGATGAACCTGCTGAAGATGACTCCAACCTTGATGATGTCACAGGTTTAGCTGGGGAGTGAGGAAGGGATGCAATAACTGCTACTGCAATTTTTATCGGATCATCCTCCTTATCTTCCTCTTCAGCTTCTTCCTCTTTGTCTTCTTCCTCTTTCTCTTCCATCATTGCATGCAACTCTCCTGGTGTAACTGTGATGGATGGAGCGCTATCTGATTCATCACTGCTACTGCTGCTGTCATCATCCTTTATTTCTACTGGGTCTACACTGGGCTTATGTAGATGATAGATGTTTTTCCACATGTTTGTAGCATCATTTACAACATGCTCTATATCTTTGATCAAAATCAAACAAGTGTGGAATCTGATCATCATTTTACCTTCATAGGTTTTCAATTCAGATTTTATGTCTGCTCCAGTGAGAATAGGCTGAAGATTCTTCAAGGATTTCTCATATATATCTTTTACCGTCTTGGTGGCTAACTCCCATCTTGACTGTACTCTCTCCAGTAGTTCTTTAGAGATATGAGGAGCAATCTGGTCCGGGGAGTATTTCCATTTTCCCATTT
The DNA here is from genome assembly GCA_028749045.1 of Cupressus sempervirens. Classification (NCBI taxonomy): domain Eukaryota; kingdom Viridiplantae; phylum Streptophyta; class Pinopsida; order Cupressales; family Cupressaceae; genus Cupressus; species Cupressus sempervirens. The sequence continues at coordinate 843,329,224 of CM053787.1, read as the reverse complement.
TGTTAAGTACCAGTTCCTCAATCTGCATTTTCTCTGCATCAGTCCTTGTCTCAAATTTCAATGCCTTGAAATTTGTGATGCCAGCTCCTTCTTCCAATTATTTGAGCCTTTGCTCGAATGTAGGTGCAGGCTTGACCAATACAGGTTCCTGAATACCTTTTCTTGTCCTCCGAGTAAATACTGCAGTAGGCTGCTTCTTGGGCTTGGTAATGATTACCTTGCCTTTCTTCTTTTCTGGTTGCTCTTCTTCTGATTCTTCTTCTCCTTCTTCTTCTTCTTCACTTTCTTTATCTTCACCTTTTCCCTCGGTGAGCATAAGAGGACCTATTGCATTTTTCAGTTTGGCCACTTTCCTCTTATCTTTGCTGATGGCCTGTGAAATTTTGATTTCCAGTTCAATTCTGGCCTTTGCTTCATCATAAGTACCAAAAATTTGTTGCCTTGGGTCTACTGGCTCATTTACCAGTGCTTCAATGATATCCCTTGTTTCATCAATATTTACCTCATATGGAAGAGGTTTCACCCATGCAACTCGGGGTCTAACTGCCTGTATGTACACCTTGTCACAGTCAACCATAAAACATACGTCATCTTTATATTCTTCAACAAGCCTAGGAGGAATTCTGAATCGGTTATTCATCCTCTCCTTAAAGTCTTCAAAATAGTTATCCATGATACTATCAAAATTTTCTCCCATCTCTGCTATAAACTCTTTAATCTGATACAAAATTGGGACATCTTTTCTCCATTCTACCATTCCCTTTGATGGAAAGAATTTTTGTACATAAAATAGTAAACATATTGACAGAGATCCAAATTTACAGGAGTTATTCTTCGATGTCCTTATACTGTCCATGTTCTTGTTTAACTACTTCAACATTACTTCTGATAGATCAAACTCAAGATTCTTCTTTACAATTTTCAGGGCCAAATCCACAGCTTCACACGGTACACTATTTAACCTGCTAGAACTATATAACTTATATGCAATAATATGTATGCCAAATCTTAGTTCTGGATCTGTTACAGTGTTAACCTTCAAACCTCTACCGTCCCACTCGGCTAGGGTTTGCCTCTGTAACTCATCCTGTCCTAGGGTTTTGGTGGTTTTGGCTTTGCTGAGCATCAGGAGACCTATGATTTTGTGAATCATCTTCTTGGTTATCAAAATGGGTTGTTCCAACCACAACTAACCATTATGCACTTGACTCAAGATATACCTAATCCATTTGGTTTGAAAGTTTCTAGGCATATGCGCGATGTGAGTCAAACCTTTAGTTTCCAAATGCTTGTGCTCAATTTTGAGAGAACCATTTACACATAACTCCGCTAGGGCATTAGCCATGTCCAATGTCCCTATTTCTTGAATAGCACACTTTAAATGAGTGCAAATATCGTTCATGAGGAGTACCTTGGGTGGAATCTGTGATTGAGCTCCATTGGGATCGAGCGATTCAGCGATGGCAGGAATGAGCTTGAACGTAGGTGCCTTCCATTCCATTCCCTTCACAAGCATTTCGGAACCCTTCTTCGCCTTTCTGGTGCTGGTGCTTGCGGATGTCATTGCTGCTCGGTGAGTGAAAAGGTTTCGTAAGAATACTTTGCTGGAAAATCTCTTCAAATCGCTTGAACTCACTTGAAAGCTTTTTTTTTTCTGTGTAAATCTCGAATTCACGGTGAAAAATGAGGTCGAAATCTGCCCTTTTGATGAAAAATTTTCCATTAATGTTCAGTACGGAGGTAGCTGCGATCGACAGACTGTCATCCACTAGCTCGGCTTAAACTTCGCAACTCGGTGACCAAAAGAAAATAGGTTAAACCGACCATAACTCAATAAGAGAAGAACCAACCATGCTCGATAAGTGCAACTTGGTGAAAGAAGCCTTATGGCACCCGACTGAGCTCGGTAAGGTCATGTACCGACCATGATCCTGATGTATCTGAAATACTGATTTGATCATATTTTCATTCTAGGACTGCTTAGGATATTGCTTTGTAGATATAGTCCTGGTCTTATCCTGATGAGTCTTAATTGGAAATGGTAGAGTCACTCACTTCTTTAGTGACCATTCCATCACTTGAATTATCTGGCTCGGTAGACTTAGGAATCCATTGCTGCTTCATTTGCTTCCGAATATTGTCTACTTTGATTTTCTTCTCATCCTCGACTTTCTTTATGTTCATGCAGTTTTTAGATATATGACCAATTTCTGTACATGTATAACATCTTACAGTGGTATCCCTTTTTCTTAGGTGATGCCTTGCACAGTTTATGCCAGTATGACCATATTCTCCACAACAATGACATCTGCACCAAGTGTTGTAGTCCCAACCAAATATTTCTTTGACAAGTTGTTCAGCTAGATTAAATGATTTTGGATTTGCATTGTGATGCCTTATGACCTTACTTTTGGCATTTGTGACATTTACCTTCAAATTTCAGTTTCTCTTTGTATTCATTGGCTTTGTGTCCATGCTAATTGCAATTGTAGCACTTTCCATTAAATTTTCCTTTTCCATTGCTCCAACATCTATTAGATGTATGACCTAACTTACCACAGTGGCTGCAAGTAGGTCTTTGATTCTTTTGAGTACCTTGTTTGGAGGATTCACCTTCTTCCTTGTATCCAAGGCCTGCTTTACCATTTTGTTTATGAAAGTTTTCTTCATTTTGAGATTCAATTGATCCATGTCCTTTTGAGATTTTACCATTCCCACAAAGCTTCGTTACTGCAGTATGAAGCTGGCCGGTTAAGGCTTACAATGACCACTTCTGGTGATCTGCCCTGTTAGGAGCACAAAGGATTGCTAGATCCACCTTGTTAGAGGATTTACAAACATACAATAAAGTATGCACTCTGTTAGGAGATTTACAAAAGACTGTTAAGTCTACCTTGTTAAAGGATTTACAAAAACTGATTCACCTGTTAGAATGAAACAGTGGATCTGATTACAACTGATTGCTGATAAGATCCGCTATGCTCTGATTCACCTTGATGTAATAGATAAAACTTTTCTGCTCCAAAACTTGACCTTGCTGAATACCTTCACAACTAAGCACACATACTTTTGCTCACATGTATTTCTTTCACACTTTCACATTTTCATTCATTACCATTACATTTGAATGATACAATACATTGCATATATATACCATCCAAATAAACAATACATGCAAGGTCGGCCAAAAAAACAAGTGCAAATCTCTATACAAAGTCGGCCCAAGGTAAAAACTCGGGTTCACTGAACTGACTCGGTGTCCTTCTGAGACTCGGCATCCACTGCGTTACTTGACATCGTCATGCACTCGGTAGAAGTGAAGGTAGGGTCCATACTAAACACTTCGAGTAGTTCTGAACTCGGTAACCACTGGAGACTCAGTAGAAGAGATGTCACTCGGTGAACACTTCTATTTGAACTATAGCTTGGTGATCAAAGGAAACACTCGATAAAACCTTGTGACTCGGTGATAGTTAGTTTCCTTGATAACCGTCTGAGCTCGGTAAAATTAATTTCCTTGATAACCTCAGGAGCTCGGTTATCACGAAGTTCTTGGTCAATACTAAGTACATCTTCACTCAGTCAAAACTGATTCCTTTCTTTACCTCGAACACTCGATAAACACTGGCTGCTTTGTTCACCTCGATCACTCGGTAAACACTGACTTCTTTGTTCACCTCGATCACTCGGTAAACATTGAGAACTAGGTAAAGCTTGGCTTACAAAGGAATGTCCGATGAGAGCTCAGTAAGCATTCAAAATCCAATAAGTGTTGTAACTAATGACAAAAATGTATCATAATGCCAACACTTGTGTCACTCTTTGGTAAAGGAAAAGGCTAAAAAAGTATAACTATTCAACTTCAATGACATAAAATTGGTATTATTATTTTGAATTTGGAAATGAAGTAAACTAATGAAATATGTAGAAATGGATGAAGTTTAGGATTATAATTTTTAATACTTATTTGGAATAAAAATTGATATATTTTCTTAATTTTTACACACAGCTTTTCAGGAGCATGAAAATGCTAAAAAGTAGGCGTCTTGTTCCCACCACAAAACTATATGGAAATAAACTCATTTCCCTTTGGTCACAAACTATGTTATAGATAACATATATATATCTAGAACAATCAAAAAGAAAAATCAGTTATATACATATATTTTCTCTTTTATGGGGATTGAAATCTCAACTCACCTTAAATTGATAATTTTCATCTCCGACCACATTTTTCAAAACAAAATCTATACTAACGAGAAGAGAAATTATACATTCTAGAACAAGACTCTATCCTCTAGAATGCCATATAATTTTTTGATTTTTTTGAGATGATCTAATATATTTTTCTTTCTCAAAACTAACATCATTTCAACTACTAAAATACATGCTTGTAAACTTTTTAAATTACACTATACTATACCTAATTAAAATAGCATAAACTCTATATGAGAATATTCTTGACTCTGAGCACTATAAAATAGTGTTTACATATTATTAAAAAAAATCATAAAGAATAGTTAGAGTTATTGAAATGCCACTTTTCGAAAATAATTTTATTTCTTTAGTAATTGGATACAAACTAGTATAAAACATGCATTTAATAGATATTTCCAATTAGAAAAGTGTGATACCATATATAACTTAGCTAGAATGAATTTATTTAGATCACATGTTTTAAAAATATATAATTTGAGATAGAAATACTCAAATTTATTCATACTAATAGGTTAGCCTAAAAGGTAACACTTCTTTGTACTTTTACCCTAATACAATTCAAAAAATTAGCATATTTGGTAGTGTTTAGGAAAAATCCATTTTTTCATTTTTGGTAATTTTTAAAACCCATCCTATGAATCTTTTTTTTTTCCCAAAAAAAGCCCCCAACTAAGGCAAGATGAATTGCCAACTAATCAATGAAATCAAAAAAACTAATTTTAGATTTCTTACAAAAACAACTTTCTAAAAAAATTGGAAAAAAAATGAAAATCCAATTTTAGGCTCCCATAAAAGTTTTGAAATAAGCACCTAAGGAGTAGAACTTGTTCAAAAATCCAAATAACTCCTCCTCATGCAATTTTTTGTATAATTTAAGCCAAAACACACATCTGAGTCAAAACTTATGACCGCTAGAAGTAAATTTTGACTAAAACCCACATTTGAGTCAACAACCTTGACCCATGGATGCCCCTACATCAAACTCATGCATAACTAATCATCCACAAAGGATGTGTTCACAAAATATGAGGCAATTGAAATCTTAGTATCACCAATAGAATCCAGATAACCAAATGAAACATCATTTTTAGATGAAGAATCAATGGCTCCATACAATTGACGGATGATGGTCCAAGCAATGAAAGGGCACTTTGTGTATTTTGTATGATATAAAATATCCTCAAAAATAGTAAGACATATTAGTCCATTGACAATATCATTACTATTAAAACATGCAATGTTTTATTCATTACTTTTGGACTCATAAATGTATCTCCTTGAGATATAAGTGAAGGCACAAAGTTAGATCACAATTCTATGGAATTCAATTTCACAGAATAAGACCTCTTTAGAAATGTGTACTTGAATTGTTAGAATTAGGAGCCCATTGTGGTTTAGGTTCCTAATATGTATTCAAAAATCGGGCACCCAATTTTTGAATACAAATCTAGCACCCAAACTATAATTTATAAATCAAGTGCCTAATTTTAAACAAACTAGGTACTCGATTTCATTAAAATTGGGTACCCAATTTTCACAAAACATATAACCCAAGTTTTGTGGGGTTTTTAGTCATTTTCATGCTCATTGGTGAAGATGAGCCCGATTTATGCTTGGAAATGGGAGCCCATTTTGTGTTTTCTACTAACCCCCGACTATTGTTTTTCACTCTACCAGGTATTTTACTTTGTTTTATACTATTTAATTTTATTGTTCTTAGTTTTTCACTTTATAATTTTGTGAATTTATTACTTTTTTTTCATGTTTACTAGTTTTGTAAATGTAAAATTCTACATTTCCATTGTTAATAGTTTTATATTTAGACTAATTGTTAATTTAAAATCTTCACAAATTGAAATGTCATCTATTTTATAGTTAGATGTTCATTTATATTTTTGTTTTCCCATGTTCATTTCAATGTTTTTATTTTAGATGTTTCAATGTATTTAATTTATCTGACCTTAATTTATGTACATCCTAATTGAACCCTACATAATGCACATAATCTAAAACCCTTAATTCAATCCTACATCTAACACTAAATTATAAATGTAAATGTAAACCATTATGTTAGCTACCTATATCCATACCCTAACACTAAACCTAACCATGTTTTTGTTAGAAATAGTTAATACTAAGAAGGGAAGAAGGTGAATCAGTGTTCTAAAAAATTTCTCTGACAACTAAATATTGTTAATTACTTTATAACTTACATATGAAAGTAAACCAACAATGCTTAACAATAAATATAACCATGCACATAGAGAACTCATAGCACCATTATTTGTTAACTAGGGAAACCTTAGCCAATGGAGAACCTTGATGGGGATGATACTCACTAGATGATTCACTAAAAAATAGGATCATATTAAGGATATTGACCCTGTTAGGAGTCTATGAAGTACATACAATGTCTTGAACCCTTGTTAGAAGCTGCAACCTTTTTAAGAGTTGCTTGAGCTTTGTTAAGAGTTGTTGGATCAAATACAATGCATGCAAGAAGGGCCCACTAACCTAGCATGCAATTATGCAATTTAGTTATTCACAAGAATAGATATACATACAATACTTTATGTCTGTTGTATTTAGCACTTACTTTGATCATACATTAGATAGATTTAGTTCACATATCATTTCATCAATCAAAAATCTTGCATAGATCATAAACATGTCACATAGTTTATCATATATTGCACACGTATCTTCACAAGATAAGATCTTTACCTATGCCTCACACATTTATAATTCACATCTTAGTTGGTCTTCATGCTTTCAGACACTTGGCATAATATAAAATAACCTATTTAATAATATTCACATAGTCATCTATTCATAACTTATTAATTATTTTTTCACCAAAATAATTTTTCAAGCCATACAATCCATTTCTCTACTATGCTCTGTTCTGCTCTATTAAATACCTATACTAGTATTTCGATAATAACTTGTGTCATACTATCCATACAAACTAATGTGGTGGAGAATATTCCTCCATTCCACATAAGCTAAATCTCAATTAGTCATCCATACACATCACATCTTTTCTCTATGTTGTTGCCAACTATCTAACACTTTAGTTTTCTATCCTTAAATGCATAAATGAAACTCTAAATACATGTTGCCATAAATGACAATAATAAAAACATCTATCTAAGAATATTTCCAACAATCTCCCCCTATGGCATTGATGGTAACATTTGGAAAAAAGGATAACTCCCAAAATGGTGTCATACATAATAAAAAACAAATAGAAGTAACTATACAAATTTGCCTTCAAAAAATAACAATTTTATTCTTGTTTTGATAGATCATTGGGTGAAACCATAAACCTATGTGACCCTTTTGTATAGGAAAGAGCTAAAAAAAGTATAACTGTCCACCTTCAATGACATAAAATTGGTATTATTATTTTGAATTTGAAGATGAAGTAAACTAATGGAATGTGTAGAAATGGATGATGTTTAGGATTATAAATTTTAATAATTATTTGGAATAAGAATTGATATATTATCCTAATTTTTAAAGAAAATTTTTGAGCTACTAAAAATTGCTTAAAATTGGGGGTCTAGTTCCCATCACAAAAATATAAGGAAATGAATTTATTTCCTTTTGATTTCAAACTATGTTATAGATAACATATATAGCTATAAAAATAAAAAATAAAAATTAGCTCTAGACCAATATTTTCTCTTTTATAATGATAAAAATTTCAACTCACTTGAAATGAATAGTTTTCATCTCCCACCACATTTCTGAAAACAAATCTATTTTAACCAAGAGAAAAATTATGCATTCTAGAAGAGGACTCTCTCCTCTAGAATTTCTTATTATTTTTATATTTTTTTGATATGATTTGATATGTTTTTCTTTCTCAAAACTGACATATTTTTGAGTGTTAAAATGTGGGCTTGTAGAATTTTTTATTTACAATATATTATATCTTATTAAAACACTATAAACTCTATATAACTATATTCTTGACTCTGAGATCTATAAAATGGTGTTTAAATATGTTATTAAAAGAAATCTTAAAAAATAGTAAGAGTTATTGAAACACCACTTTTCTAAAATAATTGTATTTCTTTAGTAATTGGATACAAACTAGTATAAAACATGCATTTAATTGCCATATCCAATTGGAAAAGTTTGAGACCATTTATAAATTAGCTAGAATAAATTTATCTAGATCATATGTTTTAACAAAATTGATTTTTAGATGGAAATACTCAAATTTAGTTGTTTTGATGAGTTAGCCTAAAAGGTTACATAGCTTTGTACTTTTATCCTATTACATTCCTTATCACTTCTCTACATTGATACATAAGTATGCAAGTGTACTCCCCCTTAAACTATATCCAAAACTATGTAGCCTATTAATGATCAACTTGTTAACTTAGAAAAATAATCTACATAAACAAGTTTTTGCCTATCTATTTCCTTCTTCAACTTCTCCTTTACTAAATAAAAAATACTAATTAGTGTGCATAGTGCATAGGATTCCATTTCAACTACACTTAATTTAGTATATGCAAACTTGTCATAGGAAGTCTTTATTGCAAGACATTCCTCTAGCTACCTCTACAAAGTACTCAACGTAGTTGAAATTTTTTTTCCAAGAATAGAGAATATATTTGCTTCCTTCACCTTGTTAGATTCCAAGCCTCTAATCATACTATGGATCTTCTCCATTTTTGCTCCACATTCTTCAATGTTGGCCTCTGGGAGTGGTAACTTCATAGTGAGTGATTCAAGTTCACTCATCTTACCCATGATTTCACTCTCAAAGTTAGCTAGGTATTTTTATGAGAACATATTGTCCATACAATCTCTATTAGAAATAGGAATTACTGAGAGGGGGCAATGAATCAGTAACTTACAAACTTTAGTTGCCAACTAAATATCATTTCTTACTTTAAACCATACATAACAAAGTAATAAAGTAATGTTGAATAGTAGTAGTAACCATGCACAAAGATAACTCATAATGCCATAATTTGTTAACTAGGGAAACCATGGCCAAGGGAAAACCCTAGTGGGGATGATACTCACTAGATAATATACTGATATATAACTTTATTGTTAGAGGATGGACCCTCTCAGGAGTCTACAAGAAAATTTAGTATAGAGAGTCCTTGTTAGGAGACTTTGAATCCATGTTAGGAGATTCCAATCTTGTTAGGAGGTGTAGTACAATAGATTCAAGATGAACCCACTACTCGAACATGTACTCCAAATCACAAGAAGAGCTTACTGCCGAAGCAAGTAATCAAACTTCTAGAATATAGATTATTTCTTAGTTCAATATTGGATCACAAAATAGCTTCACAAACTTTACATATATCACTTTCAAAAATGTTCACTTGCAATTGGTCAACACAATTTCTCCAGGATAGAAAAATAGCATAATTACACACTTTGAGTTTGCAAGATGTCCTTTGCATAAATACCATGTCTTTACATAACTTATTTCTAGGTCAGCTAAGACTACAATACACTTTTCCAACATAGATTAAACATCTAGGATGTTGGCCCTAATTGGACAAGTAATTATTTTGTAAACAAAATAACTCCTTTCCTTTAATTCTACTATCCTTTTATATTGGTAAAACACAAATAACATTTTGAGTATAGTCCAGAAACTTCAAGGTTATTATTGTCATCATCAACATGCATACTATCTCCATCTAAGTTTGATAGTCATTATATGACATAACAACAAGTTACAAACAAAACAACACTCTATTGTATACCAAATTCATGCTTAGACAATTTACTAAGTACCAAAAGCTAAGTATCTTTATTTGTGAGGTTTCCGATAAACATGTACATAATGTGTTGCCATAAGTGAAAACATTTACATATTCTCATTATCCAATTGTCAACAATCTCCCCCTTTAGCATTGATGGAAACAAAATAGGGAAAATTGGGTACATGTGAAAAACTTAAAATAAATAACACATTAGCGTTACATCTATTACAATTTGTCCATCTTACATATGCTCCCCCTTACAATATGATTTCATACTTTTCTCTTTACCTGATTTAGAATTTTCTTATGTACTTCTCCCCTTTACAATTTTGTTATGTACTTCTCTCCCTTTGACATCAATGACAAAGGTTAAAATATCAAAAACTTTCCAAAAGTTGTCCATCTACTATCAAAATTTTTGTAAATTTTCCTTAAGGTGATAGTATCTTGATACAATCATCAAAAATTGCTTTCAAACTATCCATATCTTTAGTCCATGTATCTTTGGTAGCTTTAGTGGAGGTGAGAATTGCACATAAGACATATGATGCAATCTCAACTCCATTAAGGTTAGAGTATAAAAAGTTAGAACAAGTGTCCTTGGCCTTGACACATTCCTCCAATTGTTTCTCAACAAAAGATATGTTTAGAGCAATAGACTCTCTTAAATCCGATAATCTCTTCAAAATTTGTTCCTTTTGAAGTTGTAGTTTCCTGATATCACTCTTAATACTAGCCACTTGTCCTTCAAAATCATCAATTTTACTAGCAGGATGTTATAATTGGCTAGATAGAGCTTATAGCTCACTCATTTTTCCTCCAATCGAAATATCATTATCCTTAGTCAATTTATAAGATGGGGTACACTTAATCTATAGTATCTTCCCATCCTATTGACACTTTCAAAGTTCCTTGATACAAGTATCAAGACTTATCAAATCATTCTTAATATTTTGACAAATGGTGCTAAACAAGTTAGCATCATGTGAGATCTATGCCTTAGATTCTGCAACATTAAAAAAATTGTGAATTCTTCATAGAAACACTTTAGCACTACCTATTCTTTCTACTATGGATCTAGTTCTATGTGCTATAGTGCCAAAGTACTGTGTAATCTATCTATAACCTCCATCAAAGTTTTCTGTAGGCTCTTCACTATCCATTTCTTCTGAATAAGTTTTGACAAAGATGAGATCAAGTCAATATAATTATCATCATTAGTTACAAGAATACCAAGTGAAAGCAAAGTAGATGTACTACAAGGTTAGTTTCATCTTCCCTTTGCTTCTTTTTAGTTGCCTCTTTGACTCTTCTTTCTTCTTCCTCTTTCTCTTCCCTTCCCTTTCTTTATTTTTCCTTCTTCTCTTCCTCTTCTAATCTCTTCTTCTCATATTCTTTTATTTTCCTTTATATTTCTTCTTTGGCTAATCTTTTATTTTCTTCCTCCACTTTCCTTTTTATCTCATCCTTAAACAATTTCTACTTGGCCTCCTCTATTTTCTTCTTCTCTTCTTCTAGTCACCTCTTTTGTTCTTCAAATTTTCTTAGTAGTTCTCCAATATCCTTGGTATGAGGTTCATTCAATTTAGAACCTTCAAATTGATTTGTATCATTAATTTTAATGGTAACATTGGTCTCATTTTTCTATATTGTGTCACTACTCACTAACACTTCCAAGGTTTTGGGTGCTGGTGAAGGTGGTACTTTAGACTCTATCATCATTTGACTTATAGTTGTTGTAGTTTAACTTCTTATCTTATCTTTCTCACCGACCATATACATAAATGGTCTTACCTTGTTTCTTAAGTAAGGTGCTAGATTGTTTAACAATCTCTTGACTTCTTCTCTATCATTAGTATTGCATATTGTTCTTAACATAGACTTATAAAGTTCTATGTCCTCTTCTCTTAGTACTGCCTTATTTTGAATAACTCTAACATAGACTTTCTAGTTTACTACATGGCTTCAATATCCTTCTGTTTTCGATTGTTGGCTATAATGTATCTCACAATAGGGATATCAATCTAATATTTCTCAAAGTTGTTATACAAGTCATAGAATTTTTTCATCTAAACAAAGTTGCCTTCATTAGCAATAACTGAGTTTATCTTCTCTATCTTTGACTTCCAGGGTTGTTGAGCTTTTCTTGTTGGCTACTTAGAAGTTGTTACCTTCTTTGTCTATTTAATTTCTTTTTCTTCTTTTTCTTTTTCACTAGACTCAATAATTGTCATCTATGTCTTTTGTCTCTTGCCTAGTCTAGTGGCTTGTTACTCGACCCTTTTAGTCTTTATAGCCATAGCTTCCACTAACTTCTCTGATTTTCTCTTTGGTTCACTTTGATGAACATCAAACATTACTACATAAGTAATGCTCTATTCTAAAGGTGTCCCTACAATAGACATTGACAAAGGTTGCACATTTAGTATACCTTGATTTATGGTTTGCTTAACTGCTTGTGACTCACTCTCAATCATATCAGCCTCTAATATAGCTTTCTTCATTATAGTTTCTATCTTCTTGAGAGATTCATTCTCCAAGGATGCCTAATGAGTTGATTGGATAATCTCATCATATATTTCACATTCATATTTAGGTTGGTCATTCTCTAATTTCAAAAGTAAATTAATATATCTAACTATTGTTTCATCACTCAGTTCATAACCTAAGGGATCAATAAATTTTTCCTAAATTTATACTATTTGAATATAAGTAAAATCTATATCAACCATAACACAAATATCTTCCTTAAATCTAGTTGCAATTGCAGGTGCAATTCTAAATCTCTATGGCATTTCATAATGAAATGCCTTGATTATTAAGTTCCCACTATCCAATATCTTATCTATTATATTTCTTCTACACACTTTATTTGTCTTCTATATTGTACATCTATCACTATTCATAATATTTGTGACATCAGTGGCTGAAATCTAAGCACACCATTCTTAGTCCTCTTGATCTTTTCTAGGTTCTTAGGAAGTTACATTCTTATTATTTCACTAAGATTAACTTGTTTCTTCTCAATACATATAGAGTAGGCAATGATTCTACTCAAGAACCTTACATCATCTTCCTTAATGGCGTTGATCACCATGGCCTTTCCATTATATATTGCTTTTGTGTAGCTCTCAACTTTCTCGTTAACCATTTTCTCACCTATAGGTACACTACCTTGTTTAGAAAGACCAATTACCTCATGAATAAGGTTGGCTAAGATATCAACTACACTATCTTGCATCCATAGTTTCTCATCATGTATTCTACATAGTATGATCTATTTCAACTCATCTCTATCCAATTAATAGTAGAAATGATATTTGAATAGGTCTAGTTCCTTCTAGTGTTCTGATTCAGGCTTCATAGTCATATCATGGTTAAAAACTATTTCTAGATCCATGTTCATATATTCACTCCCAATAGATTCAAACTTATTGGAAATATAACTTCCTACATCTTCCAAATGCACTATATTATTCAGACTAATGAATAATGCTAAGTTAGGGTTTCCTTCTACGAGTTTCATAGAAACAATCTTCAAATTTAGTCTCTCCTCAGTCTCAACATTGTGAACTACTGACATATCCATGTTTCTATAAAATATGAACTTTTATCAAATAAATTATGTGGATAAATGATAAAATACATCTTTCAAAAAATAGGGGTTTCCTCGAAATTGCCTTAACAGGTCACTTTTGAGTGCTCTCTACTTTGGATGAAATCACAATTAAGTAAAAATAAAGTGTATAATCCATTTATTCCATCAAATTGAACTTGCATTAATTGCATACTTTGCAAAGACAAAAAAGTTGTCAATTACATTTTATAATCAAATAATTGTTCAAGATCTTATATTGGATATTTAGATTCTACCCAAGGTTTTCCATAGCTTCCTTTCATCATGACAAAGCTCCACAAAACTTCACTCCAAGAAATTGCTAGTAAAAACTTTTTTTTCATCTTCTACTATAGATTTAACTTTTTTTATAATAATTGTAACTCTCAATTCCTTTATAACTAGTTTAGATAAGCTCCAAATTACAAGCACACTTAGATATAGTCTAAACTTATCTCGATACACCTTTTTTGAACTTTTCTACTCATACCTCAATACAATTTCTAGTGCTATGATCTATCTTAATTCAACTTAGCTAAATCAAACTTGATAACTGACTTTGATCTTCCCATCTCATGATCTTCTAGCTTTTCTTTAAAGATGTCCAATCCTTTAACAAATGCCTCATTGAGTTCTTGTTGAAGTTCACTAACTACATTTCTTTGTTCCTCATAGTCTTTGTTACTTTTGGAGTTCCTCTGATGGTTCCTTCTGTCATTTCTAACATTCCTTCCATCATTCTTTCTATTTCTAATGTTTCTTCCATTGTTCCTTCTATTTCCAAAGTTTCTATCTATTCTGCAATATTTTGTTGTATGTCCAAAGTTGTTGCATAACTAACATACTGGAGTTCTACTTCTAGGATTTTGTTGATCATCAAGTGCATGATAATTCTGAGCTATATGTCCATAGTTGTTAAACTTACAATAGACAATATGTATTCTTTACTCATAAGGTCTTCCTTCTTTCAATGTCCTTTCATTAGATCTTCTTCTATCTATAGGGTTAGTATTTCTAGACATTCTACTATTCCTTCTATCATTATCATACTTAGGTTTCCTACAATCAATTGCTTTATGACCCATACCATGACAAACATGACAATAAAAATCCTTAACATGATTAAATCACTTATTTTACAATATCTTTTTCATATAACCTATTTAATTACATGAAAAACACTTACCTCTAGATTCATACCTAGTTTCCTTAGGAGAATCCACTTGCTTTGGTTCATCCAAAATTTCAACGTCCATGTCTTGTCTAGCTTCTTTAGGTTTATCAGAATATTGACTGGATTCAATCTTATGATCAAATTTATCTTTTTCTTTTGGATCTGATCTAATATCAAGTTTCTTTACAAACATCTTAAGTAGACAACCAAGACTAGTATTATAATAAGTAGGTCTCTATATTAACATTGAATCATCAAGTTTTTATCTACTAGAACAAAGTTTCTCATGTTTTTGCTCGCACTAAGTTAATTCATGTTTCATTATAGTATTGTATTTATGAAGTTCTTCATGATCTATCAATGTTTCAAGCTTAGATGTCTTCTTAGCCAGACTTGTTCTAAGATCTGCATTCCTAGTTTTCAAATCCAATTCAACTTTGCTAGGATCACTCCTCAAAGTTAACTTCTAATTCATAATCTTCAATTCATGCTTCAAGATCATGTAATCTATCGTTAGCTTTAAATAATCATACTCACTAGTTTCAGATTCCATAGATTCAGGCTTGGATTTGAGATGTTCAATATTTTCCTTCAATTGTCCAATGTATACTTTGGAGTCTTCATATCTATCCATCAACTTATCTCTTTCTTCAATAAGGAGATCAATTTTTTCAATTGCCTCTTCAAGGTTCTTCATTGGCTATTTTGTATCCATAGGGACCTTACTAAAGCTATTAAGCCTCTTCTAAGTAATCGTGCTTTGATAGGAAATGTTATAAATAGGTATTACTGGGGGGGTGAACCAATTTTATGAACTTTAGTAGGCAACTGGATATTATTTTTTACTTTAAACTACACAACAAAGTAATAAAGCAATGTTGAACAATAATAGTAACCATGCACAAAGATAACTCATAACACCATTTTTTTTATCCAAGGAAACCTTGGCAAAGGTTAAACCCTCAGTGGGGACGATACCTACTAGATAATATACTGATATATAAGTTGCTTGTTAGAGGATGGACTTTGTTATGATTCTATGAGAAAATTCAATATAGAGGGTCTTTGTTAGTAGTCTTTGAATCCATGTTATTAGTTGTGCCAACCCTATTAGGATTTGTAGTACAATAGATGCATGATGAGCTCACTACCAAAACATGCACTACCAATTACAATAAGAGATCATTACCTAAACAACTAATTAGAATTTTTGAATGTAGATTCTTTCTCATTTCATTCTTAGATCACAAAATAGCTTCACAAACTTCACATATATTGCTTTGAAAATAGTTCACATACAATTGATCAACACAATTTCTCAAAGATAGCACAATAGCTCAATTGCACACTTTGAGTTCGCAAGATGTCATTTACATAAATACCATGCCTTTACACAAACTAATGCTAGTCAGCTAAGACTACAATACACTTTTCCAACTTAGAGTAAATATCTACAATGTCAGCCCTAATTAGACAAGTAGTTATTTGCTAAATAAAATAATTCCTTTCCATTAATTTTGTTGTCTTGTTATATTGGTAAAACATGAATAACTCTTTTTTTATAGTCCATGCTAACTTTTGAGGTTATAGAAATCATCATCAACATGTATACTATCCCCATGTAACTTTTTTCATCATGATATGACATCAAAAACAAGTTACAAACAAAAAAATACACTGTCGTATACCAAATTCATACTTAGACAATTTTTTGAGTACCAAAAGCTATGTATCCTTATTTTTGAGGTTTCTTGTAGGCATTTACATCATTTTTTTCCATAAACAACAACAATTTTATATCATCATTAGCCAATTATCAACAATCTCTTCCATTCATCAAGTTCCTATAGGTCATACCATATCAAATAGTGATGCATCATGCTTCACCTATGCTTGTGGTGAAGCTACTTCGTCTAGAGTTGTGAAATCTTCATCAAAGATGTTAACCAACTCCTTTGCATTTATTTGCAACTCTTGGTTGGCTATAGTTGGAGTAGACTTCAATCAATGTCTTCTCAAAAGAATTTAGAGATTTGTTCTTTCCAAAGAACTTTCTCAGTCAGCTCATTAAACCTTTCTAATCATCATCATCATGTAACATCACTTATATTTTTGTTTTTTTTTGCTACTATGATTGGATTTACTATAGGAATAAGTCTAATTAATTTTAGTTCTATCTGCTTCTTCTCTTACTTACCTTTCTTCTTCTCTTTTTCCAATCTTTCAGCTTCTTTCCTAATGTATTCTTCGAATTTCTTCCTTTCCTCTTCTTCTTTCTTCTTCTTATCTTCTTCTACTTTCTTTTTCTTCTCCTCCTCTTTCTTTTTCTTATCCTTTTCTTCTATCCTCTTCACCTATTCTAACCTCTCTATTTCTTTCTTCTTCTCTTCTTCTTCATCTTCACCAGAGTTAAAGTAAGTTGTTATATTGCTGATATTACCAACAACTTTTGCTCCAAATTTTGCAAAAGGATTCTCCTTTGCATCTAAAATTATGTGTGTATTGTCCACATGCATGGACTTATTACCCATAATAATATATAGTGGTGATGGTGCCTATGGTTTCTCTTCTACTTCTTTGTCATCATTGGACTGCATACTTACCTTTGGCACTCTAGTCACCAATTTGATAATTGCATCTCATTTCTCCTCTTGACATCCTCATACTTACCTCCCATTAGAAGAATTACTCTTCTTTTGTTCATCATTATGGGTTCAATATCCTTCAAAATTATATTTGAGTCATCCTTATAGCTAACTTCATAGAGTTTATTAATTATGGTGATCCTCAAATTCAAATCTTCTAATACTCTCTTCTTCCTATTTATTAACCTATTATAATGGTCTTTAGGTATCTTATTTTGAATGTTGTCAAACTTGTTATTCCCAAAAATCATGTTTCTTATGTAATGGAATTTTCTAAATTCCTTCTATCCATATTACTATACATATTATAACCCTTATTTAACTATAAAAACTTTTCGTCATTAATTAAATGTGTGTTTAGGTTCTCTACCTTTGGTTTCAATGCCTTCTTTCCTACTACAGTTTTTCCCTCCTACACATCCTACACTATTGGTCTATCTCTAGCTTTATTCTCTAAAAATTTAGATTCACTTATCTACATTGATTTCCATCTCTTTCCTGGTCCACTGGTGGTCTCTTAACCTTTTTCTTTGATGATGGTGTAGGTTCTTTCTTAACCTTCACTAGTCTTTATGATTTCCTATATGTTGTGTGTGCTTCCACCTTTTACTTCCTCCTTGGCAGATCATTTCTTCTTTTCATAGGTTGCACTTGCACAACTATTGGATATGATGCAATAGGGGCCTCTACACGATTGAAAATATGGTCAGCTAGATTTATTGATGGTTTTCATTTATGGAAACATATATTTAGTATTTCATTTATGCATTGAGAGACAAAAAAATGTCTAAGTATGAGATAGTTTGCAAGAGTATGGTGAACAAATCTGAATAGTATGGACGATGCATAGAGAGTTATCCTATGCACAGTTGAGGAAAGGTTTGTAACATTGACATGATGACATGTACTTGTGTTCATGTGTGTATGACACAAGTTATAGTAAGTTTAATTGCACTGGTATTTAACAGTGGAGAAAAGAGCATAGTAGTAAACAAAGTTGTACAACTTTGGGAATTATTTCGATTTCAAAATAATTAGTAAGTCCTATTAAGCCAATTGTGTAGATATTATTTTGTATTATGTCAAACATGTGAAGACATGGAAGCTGACTGAGCAACAATTTGTGAATTCTTAAGATATATGTAAAGATCTTATGTTGCGTAGATCATGGGGAAAAAGGGTGTTACACAATGAATGTGTGTAATACGTACATATCGTGGAGGTTGGATGGTTAGATGTGACATGTGAACTATTGTAAGAACCATTTGTGAGCCTTATGTGATGCAGAATCTAATGTAAGATCACAACAAGTGAGAGTTTCAATAGCAAAAAAGTATTGTATGTATATCTATTCTATGAAGGAAATCAATTGTATAATTCCATGTTAGGGTAGCGGGCTCTTCTTGCATACATTTCATTTGATCTAATAATGCCTAATAGGGTTGAGGTTTCTAACAAGTCCTAGTCCTCTAACAAGGAATCAAGACACTATGTGTACTTCATAGACTCTTAGCAGGGTTAGTATCCTTAACATGATCCTATTGTTTAGTGAATCATCTATTGGGTATCATCCCCATCAATTTTTTTCCTTAGCTAGGGTTTCCCTAGTTAACAAATAATTTTTTTATGAGTTCTCTATGTGTATGGCTATATTTATTGTTTAAAATTGTTGGTTTACTTTCACATGAAAGTTATAAAGTAATTAACAATATTTAGTTGATGGCACAAGTTTGTAGAATACCGATTCACGCACACCCCCCCCCTCCTCTCTTTAATATTATCTATTTCTAAAAATTGGTATTAGAGCATAGTTACTTTGAAAAGGCTTAACAACTTAAGTAAGATCCTAGTGAATAGGAAATAGTTTAAGAAGAATTTGGAGGAAGCCCTTCAAAATATTTACCTTGTTACTAAAGAGGGAGATAACTTGAAAGATAGATACAAAGATGCAAAAGTTTGTATTGGAAAATTGAAATATGAAATTGATAATATGCAATCAAGTAAGGAAACATTTACAGTGACTAATGACAATGATGGTATATAAAATCTTAAGAAAAAAAATGTGATCTTGAAACATGAGTTGATAAGTTTTCGAACTAAAGTTGAGTTTTAAGACTACTGATTATAAGACTGAACCTTATCTAAAATTTGAGAATGCAAACCTTAGATCCTAGTTGAGAAAACTTACATATGAATTAATGCAAAGTTAGAAAAATACAACATCATTGTGAAAGGAGAGTTAACACAAGCAAAACTACAGTTTAAGAAACTTTACACAAGTTCTAAGAAAATTGATGAACATATATTTCATCATTGACCTTGTGACAAGAGAGGCCTTGGATATCTTCTTGGAGAGAAGTTAACAAGAAATATGATATTAAGATTGAACTAGATCCTATGATAAAAATCAATAATGAAAAGTTTAAGTGGTCTAATGAATTTGAGAAAACTAGATTGACAAAGAAATTTGATGAACCTGGAACAATAGAGCAAGTTGAATAACCAAAGCAAGATGATGTATCTAAAGAAGCAAGACATGAATTCAAAGGTAGATTCTACATATGCAATAAAATTGGACATATAAAGAGAGATTGTATAGGTAAGCCTTTTAATCCTATTACTAATTTCTATTGTTATAATTATCATGGTTATGAACATAACGCAGTAGAATGTAAGAAACCTAAGTTTGTTGTGGATAATACAAATAGTGGAATGTTTAGGAATACTAACCCTATAGGTAATGGAAGAATTGAATCTCAAAGAAAATCTAAAAATGGAGAGAAACCTGATGGTGAGAGAAAGTAGTTTTTTTGTTACAAATGTAACAATCCTAGACATATTGCAACGAATTGCAAAGCACTTGCAAGTCAGAATGGAAACAACGAGAGAAGTAATGGACCTATATGTCAATTATGTAATAACTTGGACATACAACAAGATTTTGTATAATGGATAGAAGGAACTTTAATAGTAATCTTAATCATAGAAGGAACAACAAGAGGAATGATAGAAAGAATGAAAATGGATGTAACAATAGTTAGAAAGAAGTAGTCAAGGAACATGATGAGGAATTCAAAGAAGCATTTGTTAAGGCTTGTAATCAAAAGAGTTCACATATAGTATCAAAAGAGAAATTATTTGATGAACCTAATGAAAAGTTGAAGTCATAGATTGTTTGTGGCTCAACCTATCTGAATTAAGCCATTGCATAAGTAACAGAGAATTAGTGGTTAGAACTAATGTTAGAGAGTGAGTTAGAAATTGCATAGCTAACAGAAGGTAGAAGACATGAAGAGAAGGCTATGTTTAGTTTGCAAGTCTTGATATGATCACAGTAAGCAAGAATTGTAACATCAAAGTTAATGGTAAACATAGACAATATTTTGAATTTGTGGTAGATATGTATTTAATGCACAATGTGATTTTGTATTATTTAAGGATCATGAACAAGATTTGATGTGCCATTTGTTCATGTGAAGTGTCTTGAGTGAATTGAAGAGTGATTTGACATCAATTGAAGTGTGAAGCAAGTTTGTGAAGAGGAAAGTTGTACGGGCCCTAAAATCACAAATTTGAGGTATTTTACAAATACTCAATCTAGTTTCTTGGAGTTTTTACAGTCATAAGAGAATGGCTAGCCAAAGAGTACATGATAATAGTGATAGAAAGAAATATAAGTTGAAGAAACACCCATTTTTTCTTTACTAGATGATCCTATAGGCAGATTTTCACAAGTTCCAAAAAAAGTGTTACATGTAGAGGATATAAGAAATTATATATATTGCAAAATTTATAGTATACATGATCAGAAAAATACATGAGGACTTAGGATTCATGTGCACTAATGACTTATCCCTGAAGTCTAAGTATGCACACCTTGAATATTTCAATTTGGTTAAGTATATGTGAATCTACATAAAATTCGACAATCACAAGTGAATACAAATTAGATTGAGCAAGGTACATGATGATATGTTCTAGTTAGGTGATGCATAGATTGTCATTGACAATGACCTAATTTACAAGGTCAAAGGATTTAGAATGAATTTTGTAATCTTGTTAATCAGAAAAGTGTCAAGAAAATTGTGGAGATGAACCTAAAAACCAAGTTTGATGAAAGAAATATGATGGTTGATCCTATTTAGGATAAAAGAGTCAAATTGTTGACCAAAATATTAGGGTACAAGTTGAACCATGGATCGAGAGTAAACTCTATACCATCTAGATTCCTTCATACAATATATGTAATGGATGTTGAAAGGAGAAAATTAAATTTATGCAACATTGTTAGAGTCCAACTATTGGATAACTTTGTAAACATAAAGAAAACTAAGAGCACGGTATTTAGATTTGAGTCCCTATTGATTCACTTTTTCTTTTATGTTACTAAGTAGTTTTCTAGATTTATTAATTTGGATAACAGTGTGTGCACAATGAATATTGTGACTCAAAGCTATAGAGCTAAACTTGAGAATATCAAAGACATTGATATTGAAAAAATGATGAAGAAATTTTGGTCTGAGATGAAACTGAGGTATAGGATTCCTCCCTTTATGGTAGAGAAGTATAAAGATGATTTTTACTTCATGGTTGAAACTAAAAACACCTACATGGAAGCAATGATACCTAGAGTGAAGTTCATTGAGCCTATGTGCTATGAGATGAGTGCATAATGAATTTAAGGGTATGTGAAGATCATTCTTGAGTCTAAGAAAGATACAAAATATCCTAGATGGGGGACACATGATTAAAGGATAAGGATTATAGAGTCTAAGCTCCATGGCAAGGAGAGCAAGAAGAAAGTAGAGAAGGAGATAGATTTCATCTTCAAGGAATCTTTCATGACCAAGAAGAAGTTCGATGAGATAAAGGGAATTAGATTGGAGATGAAGGCCAATAGGTAGACAAAAGTGTTGGCAACAACACCTATTGCAATAATATGACCTTAAGAAGGACTAATGGTGGTACAACTATGTGAACAAGCTCCAATTGTACAAGTGCAACCTATAAGAGAAATCTATGAGCAAGCAAGAAGGTAGTCAAAGGTGGAAGTACCTACTGCATAGAGGAATTTAGGGAGAATAGTGAAGGTTAAGCAAGAACTTGCACCTCAAGCAAAAAAAAGAGTAAAGAAGATCAATAGTGGGCCTACCAAAAGGAGGTGCAAATGAGTAGTTCTAAAAGCTCAAATGATGATGATGAAGATAAAAATGTTGAACAAGATACATAGGAACCTAGAAAACCATAGGCAAGAAGGCATGAAGACGAAAGGTAGACAATCTAAATATGCAAATTATAAATGATGACAATTTTGTTCAGTTGAATAAATGTTATAGCATGTATTGTAGTATACGTGGGAGGCAATTAGAGAATGCTATAACAAGAAATATCATTATGAGGAATAAGATATTTTATAGCATTCAAAATAAGATTCTATACAATAGGTTGATCAATAGAAAGAGAAGGGTAGTAGAAGCATATCTAAATATGAGGATCACATCCATAAAAAAGTTATGTGATGTTGGATCAAAAGAGGAATTTGAGATACTTTTGAAAGGTATTGAACCCTTGTCAAGGAATAAACTAAGACAAATTCTTCTTATGGGAGGCAATAGTAAAATATATGTCCTTAGTACCTCAGGAGAGTGTGCAAGCAAACACTGATAGTCTAGTATATGTATAAGTATATACACCTTCCAACAAAGAGGTAGAGGTAAAAGTGACACAACAAGCACTATCTCCACCTCACATTGTTATGGGTACTAAATCTATGCAAGTGGATAGTACACACATAATTGTGGATACAAAGGAGAATCTATTTGTAGCATATGGGGAAAATATTGTTGGAAATAACACTACTTGTACTAGTTCTAATGATAAAGGGGAAGAGAAAAAGAAGAAAGAAGAAGACGAAAAGAAGAGAAAGGGATATGAATCTAAAAGAAAAGGAAAGAAGATGAAAGAAGAACAGGAAAAGAAGAGGAAAGGAGAAAAGGAGAAGAAGTAGAAATAAGAAGAAGAAAAGAAAAAGAGAAGAAGAAGAAAGAGGTTGAGGAAAAAGAAGAATGTAGAGGAATAGAAATAGGCTATTATATCTTCAATAGTATTAGTAGCTAGAACATCAGTACTAGTACATATTCCATCTGATGATGAAGACCAAAAAGAGCTACTAGGCACCTTGAGCAAATTGTTTGAGAAAAATAATAAAAATCTATATTTAGTCTTTGGAGAAGACCCTTGTTGAAGTCTTGGAGTGTATGTAGAAGATAGTTTCCACAAGTATAGCTAATCTAGACTTGCAAACCAAGGTAAAAGAGTTGGTAAATACTTTTGATGGGGAATTCACAACCTTAGTTGAAGTAGTAGTAGTGCAAGCACATAGTAATCATGATGCAACCCTATTCAATTCAATGTCCACTAATGTGTGCAATGATTTGAAGACACTTAATAGAAACTTTAGGGAATTGAGACAGTGTATTGCTAAAGGTAATAAGTTTTATGGACAATGTGCAATGTCTTATACTTTCTTATCTAATTTTGATGCAAAGATCAAAGGCCATATGAGTGACATTTAGTGACTCACTACAAGATTGCCACATCCAGAGATTAGAATTGAAGATTCTAAGAATGACATTGAGAAGATCCATAATGCTATCAAAAGCATTAAATTTTTAAAAGAGAAGGTAATAAGAAGATTCTCTATTCTTAGAGAATATTTGGAACCCAAGGTTGTAATTTTGTAGTGGAAATTGAAGAAATTTCTTTCAACAGAGAATTCCTATGAGAATTTCACCTATACTAACTTGAGCACAGTTTAATTGGTATCTTATGCACTTTGGGGACTCATCAGTATTTCAGATATAGTTAAAGGAAACTAGAAGAAGGACTTTGATAGACTGAAGATTGAAATTACATATCTAGAATGATGACCTACTCAATAATAGGTAACCAATTTTTTGTGATACAGTTTTTGACACCTGTGCCATTGATGTCAAAGGGGGAGTATTGTGTTATTATGTAGGGGAAAATCATATAGATTCAAATGTATATGTAAGGGGGAGCTTATGTATTTTCAATGTAAAGGAATGATTAGGAATATAATGATCTATCAAAACATGAATACATTTGTTATGTTTTGAAGTCAATTTATAAGTAGTTATTTTATTTACTTTTGTTTTATATGACATCATTTTAGGACTTCATCAATTTTCCCAATTTTTTCCATCAATGCCAAAGGGGGAGATTGTAGGAAATATGGTTAGTAAGATGTATTTATGGTTGGAATTTATGGAAACATATACTCAATATTTCATTTATGCATTAAGAGACATAAAATTGTCTAAGTATGAGACATTTTGGAGGAGTACAGTGAACATATCTTAATAGTATGAATGATGCACAAAGCATTAGCCTATGCATAGTTGAGGAAATGTTTGTAACATTTCATTGTGACATGTACCAATGTGCATGTGTGTACAATCAGTATGGTGCAAGTTACAGTAAGTTTAACTATGTTGGTATTTAATAGTACAGAATAGAGCATAGTAGAAAACAAAGTTGTACAACTTTAGGAATTATTTTGATTTCAATATAATTACTAAGTCATTTTAAGCTGACTATATTGATATTATTTTATTTTATGTCGAGCATGTTAAGACATGGAAGGTTACTGAGCAACAATTTGTGAATGCACAAGATATAAGTAAACATCTTATGTTGCACAGATAATGGGGGAAAAGTGTGTTGCAAAATGAATGTGCATAATGTGTAGATATTGTGGGAGTTGCATGATTAGATGTGACATATGAAATATTGTGAGAACCATCTATGAGCTTTATGTGATGCAAAATCTGATGTAAGATTAGAGAAAGTGCATGTTTCAGAAGTAAGCAAGTATTGTATATATATCTATTCTGTGAAGGAACTAAATTGTATAATTGCATGTTATGGTAGTGGGATTTTCTTGCATACATTATATTTGAGTTCTTTTGGCCAACGTTTCCCTAGTTAACAAATAATGGTGATATGAGTTCTCTATGTGTATGGTTATAGTTACTATTGTACATGGTTGGTTTACTTTTAATTGTAAGTTTTAAAGTAATTAACAATATTTAGTTGTGGACAAAAGTTTGTAGAACACTGATTCACCCCACCTCTCAGTATTATCTATTTCTAACACAGACATGGTTGTGCTATTGTCACACCTTTTGAAGGTCCTACAACAACAATAGAATTGACTACTAACACTTCAAACTTTTTGCATGCTTTCATTTCCATTGCAATTTCTTTTACTTCATTGAATTCCTCTCTGGTCATGCTTGATTCCTTGAGTATGGAATCTATCACTTTTTCTACTTTCTTCTTTCTTTCCTTGCTATGTAGTTTAGAGTGAAATTTTGTCATTTTCTCTTCATAGGCCTCCCATCTAGGGCACTTTGTGTCCTTAGATTGTATTATGATTTGAGCATACCCTTCTATGAGGTCAATGAGCATCTCATATCCCATGGGTTCAATGAACTTAAACCTTGGTACCACAACTTGCATACAGGTGTTATATGTCTCCACCATGAAGCATATCTCATCCTTATATTTTTCTACCAATGAAGGATGTATCCTATACCTCTATTTCATCTCTAACTAAAAAATTTTCATCATTTTGTCAATGTAATTATCTATGACATTTTCCAACTTTGATCTATAGCATTAAGTCACCATCTTCATTACACACTCATTGTTAACCCAATTTGTTACTCCAGGAAACTTCTTTGTCACATGGAAAAATAAGTGAGTGGTCGCTAAAATCCAAAAATTGTGCTCTTTGATTTTTTTAGTTTAGAAATGTTATCAAACAATTGTAGTATGATAATCTCACATAGATTAACTTTTCTCCCTTGAACTACCATTACATAAGTTGCATGCAAAAATCTAGCTAGTATCAATTTAACCCTTCATCCATGGTTGAAATTGTACCATAGTATCTTACTTAATAGCTTGACCACTTTATCTTGAATGGAGTCTACCTTCATATTTTTTCCATCAAACCTATTATTGAGGCTTGTCTCAACCATTTTCGTTACATTCTTCTCATTGAAAAGATTACATGCCTTATTACTTAATCATGTGACCTTATGAATTAGGTCATCATTAATAAATATCTACACATCACATAGCCATTACAAATAATTGTGTACCCTACTCAGAACAATTTGGGTCCAATCATGATTATCAAATTCTGTATAGAGAATATACTTTACTAGATTCAACTCACTCAGGTGTACATACTCAGATTTCAAGGATGGGTCACTATTACACATGGTTCCCAAATATTTTTGAATATCTTCATCTCCTATTCTTTCAATCTTATAGTGGATAAAACTTTTAATATCCTCAACATGAAGCACATTCTATGGAACTTGTGAAAATACACACAATGGGTCATCCAAAAGTGATACAAATGGATGCTTCTTGAATACATATTGTGTTATATAAGTCATGTCATAGATGGTTTGAGTTTGCATTGCAATTCTACTATATTCACTAAAAAAACTTATCTTTAGCTCTGCAAAGTACTTTAAAAATCATGATTTAGGGCTTCTACAACTTTTCCCATTTCAAAAGCTTATCTTTGCACTTCAATTCATTGTCAAATTCCTCTTCAATTTTCTCAAGACACTTTGCATGAAGAAATGGTACACACTCTTTCTTGCAATCCTTAGATCATTTCAAATCACACTATGCATTAAATGTGTATTTACCTCAAATTTAAATACTTTCTCTATTTACTTGTAAGCTTGTTTATCAAATTCTTGCTCACTATATCATATCTAGATTTGTGCACTTGACCATAGATTTCTCTTTATTTCCTTAACCTTCTATTAACTATGCAACTTCCAACTTTGTATCTAACATTAGTTCTTCCCAACTAATGTACTACCTCTTATGAAACTACATAATCTAGGTAGGATGAGTCAAAAACAATTTGTGACTTCAATGTCTTATTAGGTACACCAAAATATTGTTCCGCCAAAAATCTATAAGATCTATTTGAATCCTTAGCTATCACAAATGATTCTTTTAATTCATTGACATATTCCTTAATTTCTTCCTTCTAATTGTTGTTAGTGTTAATGTCAGATTGGTTTTGACAAGTGAGTGTTTATAAACTTCAGTCATTATAAGTCATTAATGTAATTAGATTTCCACAATCCATAATAGTTATGATACTAAGTTTCTAGATTAGATTGTGTAATGATTTTTTTCATCGATATTTCGAATCACACTACGGGATCCATTATTAGTATGAGAGAGCAAGAGATCTAAAATTATGTCTTTCTCTCTTGCTCTCTCATCCTAATGATGGATCACATAGTTTGATTTGAAATGTTGATGACAAAAATATTTACAAAATCTAATCCAAAAACTCAATATTATAATAATCATTACAAGTCATTTACTTAGTTCATGCTAAACATGTAATCTATGAGAAGCACAACATATAATATAGAGCATGCTAAGTAAATAGTAAGTTTCAAGCCACTCAACTACCAAGTCACTCAGATGCCGAGAAGATAGTATGTGCTGAGTGATTCAAGTGTCAAGTGATTCAACTATTGAGTAAGTAGTGCATGTTGAGTCATTCAGACATTAGCTAATAACATTGAAGTTATAGTTAGTGTCGAGCACCAGGGACTTTATGTGACAAGTAATATAGTTTTGAAATAGTTGTTTTTATTGGCACAAACTACTATGTAAACCATTTTTGAGCTAACTTAAGGATTGTTTAACAATCTTTGTTGATAGAGATGGATCTTAATTGTGAGTTCCTATGCTTTATATGCATCCAATTTGAAAAAGGGGAGAGTTTAAGTGGAAATGTGGGTAAATGACAACTGTTGAATCATACCTAACCCTAATTCACCTCGGTCTTTCTAAGGAAGACAATCCCTAAACTATTGAGCAATGATTAATGAGAATTGTAGAGAGTTTGCATGCAAAATCAGAGCATTCATGGTGATTAAGGTGTTATGAATTAATTTACATTAAAGAACCAGTTAGAAGAGAACAAAGGAATAAGTGAATTGGAAGAACAAAGAAATTTGATCAAAGGAGGATCAAGGATATATGCAAAGAGGTGATCTATTATCTAGCAATAGAGTCTTAACTATAGGATCATTGCTAGGACATTCTAATAGGTGAATTAGTTAAATCTCTTAATAGAATAGTCCTAATAGTCTGTGTTTAAATCCTCTAACAAGGTGTTTAGTTGATTGTGAGTTGAAGTCTACTAATCAAGGACACTTCTAGAAGGGTGTTTAAATCCTTTAATAGGTTGAGACCTAATACTCTTTGTAAACCTTTAACATGGAAAACCTTTCATAGGGTAGATCATATTTTATTGTCAAACAAATGTAACCTTAATTGGATACACTTTACAATTCCACTAGTAAAGGTTTGTGGGTATCATCCCCACCCTAAATTAACCTTCTCATTGGAGGATTTTTGGGTAACCATATCTTGTGTCTTATATCTGTGAATGTTTACTTATTTACATACTTTATATGTGCATGCATAATATGGTATTTAAGTTTACTTGTTGTATTGTGAAATGGATGGGAGGCAAATGATTTTTAGGGGCAAAAGTTTGAAGCATTGATTCACCCCTCCCCCTCCCCCTTAGAGTTTAATTTTCTTATTGTAATTCCAATAATTGGTATCAAAGATTTGATCTCTAAAAGGGAAAGCTTTACAACTTTGAGGAATGATCTTGGAAATAGAAGTCTAAAAGTTAGGAAAGGTTATTGAGAACTAGAAGATTGAAATACAACTCATTCTACATCAGCTAAATGAAACAAGTGATAAGTTAGAGAGATCATTGAAAAGAAGGAAGGGAATTTCTATTGAAGAGAATGGCATACAATACCAAGAGATTGACACTACTAAATTATTTGCAAATGGAAACTCTAATGAATTTGATGGAGTAGTTGCAGATCTAATAGAAAAGAATGGAATCATAATTGAAGAAGTTAAAAATCTAAAGAGACAATAAGAAGTCCAATAAATATTACTTTTTGAGGTCACTGAATAGAAAAATAAAGGTATAGAAGAAAAAGTCATGACTGAACATGAAAAGTGGACATGGGTCAATATAATGGAGGAGAAAACATCAAAAGTATAGAGAATTGTTAGCATGCAATTGGAGACAATTAATCAAGTCATGATTGCAAATCATGACCTAATTTGTAAAGACCTTGAGATCACAACATTGAAATCAAAAAATGAACAATTGAGCAATGATCTTAATAGGGAAAAGGATTTTGTTGAAAGTTTAAACAAACCTAGCAAGGCCAACAAGTACTTTGAGAAACTAATGAGATCTCCTAGATCTAATGATGATACTAACTAGATTAGGCTACACTAGCACTGAATAAGGAGAATCATCCAAAAGTTTTAAGAAAAGTAACAAAAGTAAGAACTCCAAACCTACCTATCATAATTGTGTAAAGTTGGGACATACTGCTAATGTTTGGAGGAGCAAGACTACAAATCAAAATGTTAAGCATAAGAACTTGGGTTACTATGATAAGTGCAACAAGTAAGGTCATCAAATACATGAATGCAGAACCATGACCATGAACACTCAAAGATATGAAAGATATTGCTACAACTATTAGAAGTATGGACATAGAGATTTTGAGTATAGATCCAAACCCATTTGGTCATCAAACAGGCAAATAGAGGTAAAACACAATGGCACCTCCTATAACTCTCATTATAATACTAGGTATAGTTGTCATTACTATCAAGAGTATTGACATGTTCCTAAGAATTGTATTAGAACATATTTCAGAGGTGATTACTCTTAGAGTAAATAATTAATTTACTAATTATTTATTCTATTTACTTAAGCTTACTTAGGTAAATGCATTTCATTTATTAGTTGTAGTCTAGGAGTTTGTTATAAGTTGTTGACAATACAAGAGTTTGCTCTCTCCTAATTCATACTTATTCTCTCACCTTGTTCGAGGACATTCCACCTCATGTGGATGTATGCTTAGTTGTCACAGTTATCTCCTAGCATCTTCTAGCTTTTTCTAGGAGATTCCTTGAGCTCTTTATATTCGAGCTCCCTCATTGTATTTCATAAGACATTTTGCATATTGTAAATACATATTTTTCTTGTGTTTGCATATTTTATCTCTCACGTCCATTTAGGGTTTTTCCCTAGCTCCATGCCCTTCCTTCCTTGGCTCCTTTTTGATAGGTTATTTGCATGTAGATGATCTTAATCATCTTTAGAGTTGGATTTCATCAACTCCAACATGGGATCAGAGCCTTCCTGTTGTTGCTTCATTGAAGGATTTTTGAAGCCATAATTTGGAGTCATAAACCCTAATTTGTTTGTGTATTTTTTTTTCAAATTAGGGGTAGAGAAATATTTTGAAGCGCTTTGGGGTCAAAAAAACATTGCCATTAGATTTAGAAGGTTTTTTTCAACTAGGATCCATATAAAAAATTTTAATTTTGGAGACAGAGCTCTAGGAGGCAAAAAAAAATTAGGTACAAGGCTCTTCATATGGTCGTAAAGACATTTTCGGTAAAGAAATTTTAATATTTTTTTTTTTGGGAGCACCACCATAGCAGCACCCTCACACCATCATGGTAGTGCCCTTATGTTGCTCCACAGCCTCCTCCATTAGCGTAGCCTATCTGCAACCGCCCCCCCGCAACCACCTTGACACTGCCATCTTGCCACCACGGCTAGTTGTTCCTATGCTCTGCTAGTGATTAGTGCTTCACCTCTGCTTGAACATAGTCAATAGTGTTCACCTAGTCAGCATTTTCTACCACTTGGCAACCGTGTAGGGTGACATGTGGCCTGGGTGCCACGTGGACCTACCACATCATCCTAGCAAATTAGATTTTACCATGTGGCCACATGGATTCTTTTTGCCTCAATGGTTGTTGGGCCATCAAATTTAGTGCCTTAATCTATTGAAATCATCATGATGTCAGCACTACATCAGCCTTTGCACCTCTCCAAGGTCATTTTGACCTACTTGTAGTTTTTTGGCCATAACTTGAGCATACAGAAGTATTTTTCCAATCCAAAAGAAGCACTGGAAAGCTGGTTATGAGATAGAGACATTATTATAGGTATTTTCAAGTTTTGATGTAGTTTTGTTGCCTATTTTTTAGTCAAAGTCTAAAATCCTATTTTTGACTCCGGTAAGCTTTTATTTTGCATCCCATGTCTATTTTTTGAAAACATTATTTTTTTGGAAAGCTAGTTCTATGTACTTTTTAAAAATGCTATTATTTCCTTCAGATTCTACCCCATGCTCTTTCTATCATTATTTTGGCATTTTTGGTCCATGGTGGATATCTTGGGTGTTTTAGGTTCGATAATCATTTTCTTGGTATGGGATCCTTTGTTTTTGGTTGTAATATGTTTTGTTGTAGCTTATTTTTGTTTTGATCATTGTAGCTATCACTTGTAAGCACTTATATGTATCACACTAAGATAAACTGTCACTCTTGCATTCCAAAGGTCAGGAACATTGTTTTGAGATAGTTGTACTCGCACTATTTTTATAAAGCACCATGGGGGGATAGGTTTCGCCATTTTTGTTCCCTCTTCCTTTTTCAAGTGAGTGTCCCTTCCATGACATTATCCCCATGCAGAGTCAGTTTGACCATGCCTTTATGGGTGTTTGTACCTCTTCATCTTTCTCTTTGTTCTTGTTTCATCTATAGGAGATTTTGGCCCACCTTTTCAATTTCCTATCATCTCACCTCATCTTCATTAATGGGGGGTTGTTCTATTGTTCTAATGCATTTGTGGTTAGATGGTTTGATAGTGTGAGCTATGTATTCAGTTGTTGATCCTATATATGAGGCAATTGCAGTGGCTAGCGACCTATGCATTTTAGTGAGATGGATCATCTATCATATAGACATGCTCAGCTCATGCCTTCTTCTTCCATGGAGGTTCTATAGATCTGCAATTTTTTTTAGATGGAAAATTTTGCAGCTTCTTCTTTCTTTAGTGATGCTCTTCATAATCACTCTTTGTTCATCTTTTAGGGGACATTCCCCTAGTTGGAGGCTTCTTTAGTTCTTCACCAGGTTTTTACCTCTTTTTGGGGGAGGGTTTTTCCCACATGGTTTTCTCTCTTTCCCTATTTTCAAAGGTTACATCTCCTTGCATTGTACATGGGTACCTAACATGGCCTTGTTGCCAGGACCCATTCTACATTTCATCTTAGTTTTGTGAGCTTAAGGCATTTCCCTAAGTTGCACTCAAGAGAGGATGTTAGAGAAAATAATTAATTTACTAATTATTTATTCTATTTACTTAAGCTTACTTATGTAAATGCATTTCATTTATTAGTTGTAGTCTAGGAGTTTATTGTAAGTTGTTGACAATATGAGAGTTTTTTCTCTCCTAAGTCATACTTATCCTCTCACCTTGTTCGAGGACTTTCCACCTCATGTGGATGTATGCTTAGTTGTCACACTTATCTCCTAGTGTCCTCTAGCTTGTGATAGGAGATTCCTTGAGCTCTTTATATTCGAGCTTGCTCATTGTATTTCTTAGGACATTTTTCATATTCTAAATACATATTTTTCTTATGTTTGCATATTTTATCTCTCATGTCTGTTTAGGATTTTTCCCTAGCTCCATGCTCTTCCTTCCTTGGCTTCCTTTTGACAGGTTATTTGTATAGAGGTGACCTTGGGCATCTTTAGAGTTAGATTTCATCAACTCCAACAATTACAATAGATGGTCGAGTCAAACCACATATTTTAGTTGTTTGAAGACTAGTCACATAAGCAAAAATTGTCTGACAAGGTCAAAGGCACCAAGAAGTGAGATCAACAAAGGAAAAGGAAAGGTAGATGTTGATAATGTGAGAGATGAGACATATAAGACATGGAATAGAAACTAATATTGTAGTACATCAAGCTCAAAAGGGATTACTTTACCCAATGGGTCAGGTGATCACACTTTCTCAAACTCAGAAATGAAGAGGTAAGTGGGATTGATACTTCAAAGGATATACTATACATCAGTTCCAAGGATCTAGTTTTGCAAAAAATTTATATGGATGAATAAAGATGCAAAGTATTTGATTATAACTAGGAAGAAATCTTTAAGATTTGTTAGTTTTCATGTTATTGCAGAACATGAAAAGTTTCACCATGGTTGCTAAGCTAAATGCTAGTTGATGTTGAGCTATCCCAAGTAATCGTGTAGGCCAAGCCTATAATGATTACCAAACATATAGAAAATTACATAGATGTTGAGTGAGCCAAAAAATTATGTTGAAGTTGAGCTTACAACTATGAAGGCACCAAGCATTAATGCAATGTTTTAAGGGCTATTTGATTAATTTTTACCCAGTTGACATCATTCAAATTCAAAGAAGACTACAAAGAGATAAAGGTGAAATGGAGAAATTGTTCTAAGAATTTGCAAATATATTAAATAGTTTTTTGACACCATCTCAATAGGATTGGAAAGGTATTTATTATGTGTTGAGCTACATAGTTTAAGTTTTTACAAAACCTAGTTTTATGAAATGACATCTAGTTCTTCTACAACCAAGGTTGTATAGGGAAATGAATGTTTGAATGTACAATTTATGATAAATGAGATCAAATAGCCAAATTTTAGAGCTATTCCAAAAATAGCTTATAAACAAGATCCATCTGGTACGTTATCAATGATAACACCCTGAGCTTTAATGATTCAAGATGTTAGATGCTACTATACATGTAAGGTCGGAAGCATAGGAGGCATGTATATTAGGGAGAAATATGGGAAATTGTGTGAAAATGGAGCATTGAAGGAGGAATACAAAATGCTTGAGAAGAAAGGGTTAACCTGTGCCCTAGATTTCATCAATGTTTTCAAGACAGAATGTGTAAAGATAGTTTTGAGTAGAACAAATGACAATTCTATATGGTTAGAAAATGGACTGAGAAAAATTACCAAGAAGATTGTCCATAGAGTTATAGGGTATCAAACCTAGATTAGGCAAAGAAAATGAGAAGTAAAGTAAAAGAGCTAATTGGAAAGAATATAGGGGTTATATGCAATAAATGAGGCATAACAATAAATACAATTACAGATCCCTTAATTGATTTTGCAATAAGGATTAAAGCACATAAGTTCTATCAATCTAACAGACTCAATAGTGTACCATGTATTGTAGTTGACATGGGATAAAAGATAGTGAAGAAATATCATACTTATGATCTTGTCGAGTTGTAGTTGCAATAATTCACTAAGAATTTGAGAGCTGTAAGGAAAACTAAAAGTGCACAATATAAATTTGGATCTATTCTCGTATGTATTTTCTTTTATGTACAAAATAGATTTCCTACATTTGGTAAAGTTTTCATTGAAGGTAAACATACCTATTGTAGTACATATAGGTGAATTCATTGAGCAACTAGGTGATAATTTTGAGTAATTTATGACAAGATACTTTGAAGACTTGAAGCATTTAATGAAGAAAAGACTTATGATATTGGTCCCACTACTAGAGAAGCATTTTTATGATGTTTTCTTCCTAGTCACACTAACTTCACATATGTCTAGGCAGAAGTTCCTAGAATTAGATGGTTGAGACCATTGGGATATGAAATTAATGTTAATGAAGCCTCTACAAAAATCACAACATTACTTGTAGAAGAAGTGGGTAAGGAGACTACAACCTTTAGGAACTATGACATGGCTCAATCTAAGATAACAATGGATTTGAAGACTGCCTTAGTCATTAGGATGAAGAATAAGATGGTAAAGAAACTTAAAGAGAAATTTGGTGAAGGGGCAAAAGACTTGAAGAAGAAAAAGAAGATGTAGAAGAAGATAATGCACCTATCAAAGCACCCTTCACCATCACCCAAGTTCAAGGAGAAGACCAACAAGAAGAGGAAGTAAAAATTGTAGAAGGTGTTGAGGGAGAAGAAGCCAATGAAACATCTATAGCTATGGAAAAGATGAAAAATAAATTTGATAAAGCACCAATAGTGAAAAAACTAAAGAAGGTTGCAAAACCTACTCATCGTAAGCCTATAGTACATACAACAATAGCTAGTATAGGAGCCACTGCACAAAAGGATAATGAAGTAGCCAAGTCAAAGGAGGAGAGAGTTATTCAAGCTAGCAAGGATGAAGAGTCTCAAAAGAGACCAAGGAAAAATTATGTTACCCAAATTGAATTTGATAAAGAGAAGATTAAATTTGATGACAACAACCAATTTCAAGTAGTAATTCACAGTTCTTCTTTAGATTTACATAATCTATGTGAGAATACTAGAAATAATGTTGATTTATCTAGATTCTCTCACATTGAGTTTGACATTCTTAAGAAGATTGAAAAGAGTCAAGTTGAAGAGGAAATATATGCCATGATGGAAACATTTAAAAAGGATCATCTTTAACTTGCCAAATCCATCCCCAAATGTTTATATGATAAGTTGAGAAGAAGTGGCATTATTTTCTATATACTGAAAGACAAATAAGAGACAATACTTGCACAAGTAATGTCAGAACTAAGTAAGGTCGTAATGGAAAAAGCCATTAAGAGATATATTGGAAGATTTGTTCCAAAGTAAAGGGAATTAATTATATTATATAATAACATTGAAGATGCTATGCAGAAGTCCAAACAAATATGGAAGCTAACATATGGACTGTCAAAATCTAAGGAAGCTATGCAAATACCTATTGAAGTAGGTGAGGAGGAAGAAGAAGAAAAAGAAGAAGACATTGAACAAGATAGAGTTGAGGGAGGCATGGACATGAACATAGACACCCAAGCACAGCCTATAGATGAGCAAAAAAAAGAACAGTGTGTACCAGATACACAAGTGACAAGTGTTAGTTCTCAATAGGAGACAAGTGTAATTATTGACACTGTCAAGGTTAAGGATGTTTATGAGACTATCACTCAAAACATGAATCCCCTCATAGATGATGACTTGAAGAAGATACTAGTTAAATCCACTACCTAGGCCTAAATTTGTGAGAATCATATCCTGGTAAGTGTTGATGTGATTGGAGAAGGAATATAAGGCATCTATAGGGGAGAAAATAAAAACACCAAAAACATCTACACCCCTTCCTCAGTCTAGCATAGTACAACCACCATTACCTATTGTGGTGTATCACAAAAAGGAGCAAGCAATTTCCACTGATAGTACAATAGTAAAAATTGCTCTAGTCATCAAAGATGAACCTACAAAGAGAAATGGCAAAATTGAAACATTTAGTGAGTAGAAGAATGAGATTACAATAGTAGAGAAAGATGGAGCTCAATCTCAAATAGGTTAGGATGTCACTCCTACACCTACAATGCAAAATCAATTTGTTACTAGTAATACAGAGAAGGAGAAGGACATGACTAAAGAGTCAAGTTTGACAAAAAAACTAGAGGAGAAATTAACACTACAAGCACTAGAAATATTACCAGAATCTACTACTCCTCCTAGTCAAGCTCTTCAGAGGCTGAGCATAGAAGCTACACCATTACAATCCTCAAGGCCATTCTAGACACATCTAAGGTAGAGGAGGTAAAATCATATGGTGATGTGAGCTTAGATGAGGAGATTGTGTTGCCTAAAATTGATCTTACAACCATCATAGCTGAGTAGCTGGGCATTTTCCAAGAGGCTCTAGCAAAGAAGAAAAATCAAGAACTACTTAGAAGGGAGAATAGATAGAGAAAAGCTCTAATTGATATCAAAGAGATTTTTCTTGATGCATTTGGTCTACTAGCTCTAGAGGAAAACAAAGCAATAATTAAACAATTAACCAGTATAGTGGATAAAGTTAATGATATAGACCTAGATACAAATGTAAAATTACTTGAATGGTCTAAAAGAAAGTTTTAGAATAAAGCTAATGAAAATATATCAAGTTCTATAGCACAATAACAAGTTGAATTAGAAACCAAAATAGAGAGTGTGAAGAATATTACAAGAGAATATTTTCTATCTTTATACCAAATTGAGTAATACTACACTCTTCACAAGGGAGGTTAGGAGTCATATCCTAAACTTGGAGAGCACTATGCAAACTATTGGAATTTACAAGTGGGAAGAATACTTCTAAGGAGGGGGGGGGGGTGGTGGGGGGTAAATCAGAAGTACCAAACTTTAAGCTATAAAACTTTTCACTCAAATCAATACATGCATGAAACATTTCTAAATAACATGAAAGTAAAGGCATACATGAAAATAGACAAAAAAATATTTGATCACCGATAAACCCTCCAAAATAAGAAGGTAAAACTAGGGTGGGGATGACACCCACAACTTATCACTACAACAATATGTAACTTGTTAAGGTTACAAAGCTTGACCATCATCAATGATCTGCTCTATGAAAGGCTTGCCCTATTAAAGGCTCCAACACTCTATTAAAAGTAACCTATGTAAAGGATTTATAAACATTCACTTGGAATGTCACCCTATTAAAGGAATTACAAAATGGTTGTTAAACCAACCTATCCTCATAGGATTTTAATTCTCCTAGTACAATGGCTAGAAGTACCAAACTTTAAGCTATAAAACTTTTCACTCAAATCAATACATGCATGAAACATTTCTAAATAACATGAAAGTAAAGGCATACATGAAAATAGACAAAAAAATATTTGATCACCGATAAACCCTCCAAAATAAGAAGGTAAAACTAGGGTGGGGATGACACCCACAACTTATCACTACAACAATATGTAACTTGTTAAGGTTACAAAGCTTGACCATCATCAATGATCTGCTCTATGAAAGGCTTGCCCTATTAAAGGCTCCAATACTCTATTAAAAGTAACCTATGTAAAGGATTTATAAACATTCACTTGGAATGTCACCCTATTAAAGGAATTACAAAATGGTTGTTAAACCAACCTATCCTCATAGGATTTTAATTCTCCTAGTACAATGGCTAGAAAGTATAGTAGAATGTGTTGACCTAATAACTTACAATCTTCAATTGCTAATTTTGGATCAATGTTCAGTTCATTCTGATCTGATGCGATTTTGTTCAAAGTGTTGATACTCTATTTTGATAATTGCTACTATAATGTTGTCCTTTTTCTAGGTCATTACACCCCTTTCACTTCCTTCAAAAATCACTAGCATCTTCTCATGCATTCCCATACACTCATTGAATTATGGGGTTTTGACCTCCTTAAAAAGGTTTCATGACTTAGGCTTGGGTATGAATCTACGATTGAGATTCATCAATATTTCCTGCTCAATTCTTTCCATAATTTCTAATTGGTTGCATGTTGATTTACAAGGGAATAAAAAAGATTCAATCTTATCTTTTAAATCCTTCAAGATTCATCATATGTTAGGTCAAAAATAATTTACATATTAGTTTGTGAGAGCACAAACTCTTATGCTGATTTTGTGTTACTCAACACTTACCGATTACTGATGCTCGAGACATATAGAAATTTTATCTTGTTTGGCACCTATAGAATTTTTTTTCTTGCTTAGAACCTATATTTTTTTTGGCACATATATTGAATTGGAATTTATTAGTCACTCAGCATCTAATTGCCTTGACACTTGATGAATTTCTAGCTTGGCACGTATTGTGACTCGACATCTATATTATGCTCAGCATCAATTAAGAAAATTTCTTAAGTGTGTTCACACTCAATTTTTAAAACCAATTTGATACCAAAAATCTCCCCCTTTGACATGAGTGTTGAAAACACTTAACTATACATGATGAGTCTAATCTCTTCAAGTATAATATACATTATGTTCAACATATATACAAAACTTCAAAAATTTTTCAAAATTTTGTGAAGATACCTCAAAATTTGTAACTCCCCTCGAGTTGATGTGCCTTTGTTGTATCCACAACCTCTCATGCTGATTTTGATTCTCTTTCCTTGTCATTCTTTCTCTATCAACTCTTTACTAACTCCCCATTTCGCACATCTTCCCTTGCAGTTCTCCCCAAAATTTTATCTCCAAATTTATCTCCACCAACTCAAAAATATTATCTCCCAAAATTTTATCTCCCCCTTTTTTATACTTATGTCAAATGGATCTATATATTAACTGAATATTTAGCCAAAAAATATTTATTTAGCTCCACTACTATCATCAGAGTAGCATCCAAGTTTTCTAATACAATTTCTAGTGATTTAAGCTAGATGGTTGTTTCTGTTACAAGGTGAAATAGGCCTTCCAATGTAGAAAGACTGGGGTATTTCTTTAACACATTTTCAGCATAGGCTAGTTCTTTCTACAAAATTTCCATGTGTGTGGTTAATACAGATTGAATTTGTATTAACTTGGCCTTGGTATTTGCCTCATCTACTATTAGCATATCTAGTTCCTTCTGAGTGTGAAACATATTTTTAAAATGCTTCTCACTCTAAGCTAGATCCTTGGGTATTTGCATGCTTGATATCTTTAAATTCCTCTCCAAGCTCATTATCCATTGGCTAGTTTCTTGTGTGAAAATTGATGGGTCATATAATTTTGAGTACAATGAGAATACATTCTCAAGTACTGCCTTTTGTTTTTCAATCTTCTTGGCTAGCTCAACTTGTGAAAGTGTTATTTCACATGATATTCTTTGATTCACCTTTTTTTGAAACCTCTTTTTGGACCATTCTAATAGTTTTGCATTTGCATCAAGGTCTTCATTCTATACTTGGTCCACTATACTAGATAGTTGCTCCATAATAGGCTTGGTTTCATTAGGTATCTGCAAGTTAAATGCATCTAGAAAAATGTCTTTAATCTCAATTAATTCTTGCCTTTGGTTATACTCATTTATGAGTATCTCTTGTTTCTTTTCTTTTCTAGTGTGTCTTGAACTTCATTTATCTGATCAATGTTCATAATTTCATAGTCATGCTTGGGAATGACTATGTCCTCACCTAGTGCAGGGTCTCCATAGTGAAGTACCCTTGCAACCTTTGTAGAGCTTGAACCTAATGCTCAAATTTGAAGTGTTATTTCTTCAGTGCTCTGCCTTTGAGTTGTTCTAGTTGGAGTCCCTATTGTAGGCAAGTTTATCAATGTTTGTATTTCCTCTTGCTCCTTCTCCTTGGGACTTTCCTTATCCTCTTTAGATATTTTCTTTTCAATTATTGTGATTTTTGGGGGTGCACCTTGTTCTTGTGCTATAGTGATAGAGGTATCCATTTGTCTTACTTTTTCCTTTACTAGCTCCTTAGTAGTTGTAGTGACTGGTACTTGTGTAGTTGCTCTTGGGGTTGTCCACTTGTAGGTATTGGGATATGAGAAGGTGGTTCTTTTGGAATACCTTATCCCTTGTGAAGTTAGCTATAGCCTTTTGTGGTTCTTCCACACTCACCAAGACTAGATTTGTACACAATTGAGCCTAAAGTGTAGTCTAGTGAAGAATCTTTTCAAGATCCTTTATAGTCAATGGATTGATGTTCTGACCAAAATTGCCAAGAACATCTTGTACAGTTACTATATCTGCAAGTCTGGGACATACATGTGGATGACTTGGTGGTGGCAATTATGTGTCTTGCACACTCTATTCTATTTTCTGCTATTCAACAATTTTTATGTCATCCTTTTGTGTCTCCTTCTCCATTGTAACATCTTCCTCTTGTTTTTCACCTTCTTTCTCCTTATCATTGTCCTCTTCTTCTTTTTTGTTTCTTCCTTCCAAGGGGTCTGCTTATCATTCTTTCATAGTTGCTAGGCCATAAATTAATTTCCACATTGAGTGGATTTTTTGACAACATCTTCAATTTCATTCTACAGAATACTAAAGTCTCTATATTGGGTGCAAATTTTCTCCCATGCTTCTTATTTTCTTTACTAATTTTCCCTTTAGTAAGTTTAGGCATTACTTGAGCCAATGTTGACTCTCTTATTTCTCTTTTCATATTAAGGCAATAATGCCATTTATTTTCTATAATTGAATATAACTCCTTAGGCATTGAATTGTTAAGTTCAAGTGGAGTGTTCTTGAACTTTACCATCATGGTGTAGACTGACTCTTCAAACCATGTTTTGTTCCTCTCTATTCAACTTATTGAAATCAATACTTTTAAAACCTAACAATTTTGCATTATCCCTAATGTTAGCACATATGTTTTCTAAATTAGACTTAGTCGTGTGACTTACGACTCTAAATTGGTTGTTGTCATTAGATTTTATTCTTTCTTCATCTGATTTAAGGGGTGCAACATATTTTCTTCTCATCATGGTTGGACCTTCATATTTAGTAGCCTTCTTCTTTTCTTCCTCCTTAGCCCTCTTTGATGTGGCTCTTGTACTAGCCCTTGTGGTAGGCTTTGTTAGGCTAGGCTTAGCAACTTTCTTGGAATTGGCAACTAGTTTGGTGGAGAATTTTATTTTCTTTGCCTCTAACTTGGTATATACCTCCTTGGTTTCATCTTCATCCTTAGCACCTTCTACCTCTTATGCATCTTCTCCCATGCCTTTATTCAAGACAAGTTTCTCTTGGGCCTATTCTTCTTCTTCTTCTTCTTCATCATCTTCATCATCCTTTTCACCTTTTGTAGTACCTTTACTAAGTCTAGCCTTAAGCCTTTTCACCAATCTGTCCTTTATCTTTAGGGTTGAAGCAATTTTCAACTCCATTTCAAATTTTTGACTTCACAACATCAAAAGTGCCAAAAAGTTTTGGACTTTTATCAATATCTTCTGCTAGCAATGTTGTGATTGCTACTGATGCCTCATCAATATTGATTTCATATCCAAGTGGCCTTAGCCATGTCACCCTTGGTATCACTACTTGGATGTATGTGAAATCAATATCAAGTAAGAAACAAATGTCATTAATGTGCTATTCAACAAGAGAGATAGGTATCATGAGTCTCTATTTTATTGAATACTTAAAGTCTTCGAAGTAATTGGTCATTATAGTTTCAAAATTTTCCACCATTTGCTCTATGTATTCATTCACCTATACTACTATTGATCTTTATTTTTTTTCATCTTACCTTTCCAAAAGATGGGAATTCATTCTGTACATAAAAATATATGCATATCAAAATTTCTCCAACTTTTCATTGAGCACCCTTAGACCTTCTTATGGCTCACAAATTCTCCATAATCTATTGTTATTGCAATTTGGCTAGATCATAAGTATGATCCTTCTTGACAATTTTGTATCCAACATCAACTACAATACAAGGTACACTATTCAGTCAACTTGACTGGTAGAATTTATGGGATATGACTCTAACAAAAAATTCTACAAGAGGATCTTTGATGGTGTCAAAAGTCATTCCTCTCTTGTTCCAGTTTGCCCCAGTGTTCTTCTCTATGGCTTCATTAGAATCACTCCTTAGGGTTTTTGGCCATTCTAGGGTTGGATATCTAGTTCCTCTATGTATAATTATTTTAGATAGTTTAATGGGTCTATCTTCTAGCCATAGGAATCTATCATGGATTCTACTTAAGACAATTCTTATCCATTCAATTTTGAATACAATAGGCAAATCTAGGGCACGAGTTAAGCCCCTCCTTTAATACCCCATTCTCACAAATTTTTTCATACGAATCTCCATGTCACCAATTGCACCTACTTTATAGTTATAACACCTTCTAACATCTTGGACCATCACAACTTTAGGTAGAATAATGGATAAAGCTTTGATAGGGTCATTTTTGTATCCAACTTTGGGAATTGGTCTAAAATCTTAAATCAACAAAATGATGCTAAATCTTGACTTGCATCTTTGGAAAAGCTTCAATGTCTTTTTGGATTTTTTTATATGCTCTTCATGCTCTTGTTCTATTTTTTCTATGATGAGAAATGATTGAAAACTCAACCTTATACCCTTCATTTCATAGCATTTAATGCTTGATGCTTATACAACTGTCCACTCAGCTCCTTATGCAATTCTATTTTACTTAGCTTCTATTGATTTTCCAACACTTAGAATACACTAAATTTTCCCTTACTTAGCTTCAATATGAATTTCCCTTCACTCGGTAGCAACTAATCACTAAGCTTCCACTAGTTATGTCAACAACTTAGCATATACTATGATTTCACTTAGCAACTGAAGATAACATTTTGAGGGTAGACTTGCATCTTTATTCATGTTGATCTAT
The DNA here is from genome assembly GCA_028749045.1 of Cupressus sempervirens. NCBI lineage: Eukaryota > Viridiplantae > Streptophyta > Pinopsida > Cupressales > Cupressaceae > Cupressus > Cupressus sempervirens. Next base: position 843,285,706 of record CM053787.1, on the reverse strand, counting down.
CCCTTTAAGTATCAATTTAGTCTTGCAACTGATGTATGATAAAACATTTAAATATTAGTCTCACATACATTCTTTTTCTTAGTTGGATGAAGTGTGACCACTTGATGTTTTTGGTGAAGTGTTCCCTCTATTAGATGTGTTGCTTCCATCTTTTCTTTTTCATGTTCTATTCATTTCTCCTGTGATCTATTCAACATCAACTTTTATTTTTCCTTTGTTGAACTCGGAGTTGGGTGCCTCTGACCTAGTTGGGCAATACTTGTTGATGTGTCCAATCTTTAGGTAGCTGAAACAAGTGGTTTGACTCAACCATCTATTGTAGTTACCACTAGTATGTTCTTATGTAGTTCTCAGGAATGTGTCCATATACTTGAGAGTAGTGATAGCTCTGCTTGGTGCTATAGTCCCAATTGTAGTGATGTCCACGACTATTTTTACTTATAAAATGAAATACTTAAATAAATAGATCTATCTATAAATCTCATCCATGAAATTTAAACACATGACACAAATATTTGGTTACCCAAATACCCTCCAAGGCGAAGATAAAACTAAGGTGTGGATGTGTTTCAATTAGTAATCTTTTCTTGGTTGTATTTAATTATTATTGGGATAAACCAAGGTATCCCTTATGTTTTTTTTTCCTCTAGTCCACATGTTAGGACATGTCATTTTCTTGTCCTCTTGTCCATGTGTGAGCACAACTCATTTTTGTAATTCCTTTATTAAGGAAAATAGTTTATTCCTCTTTAAGAGGAATATGACACTTGTTATGCACACTCTTATCAATGTGGAAATCATTCACACAGGAGTTATTAAATAATTCCTCTTCTCATCTCTAATATATAAGGGATGCTCCTATCTAAATCTCTACACTATACACTCACTATGTAGTACTTGTAATGAGCTTATGGCTCCATTTCTCTCTCATTCTCTCATTATTTAGGCATTTTGTTTTCTCATATAATTCACAAGGGGTTTTCTTTGATTTCCCCTTACAAAACCTTTGTCTCCACTCTTGTTTTGATCTTGGAAAACTCATGTAAAGTATGGTAACTATTTTCATTACAAACTCTCTTTGATTAATTTATTGCTCTTCATTCTAGTTCATTTCACTTTCATTATTTCTAAGATGGTATCAGAGCTACCTAATCCTTTTTTGAGTGTGTCTGAAGGTTACCACATTGAAATTTTTTTGTTGAGAGGAAAAGATAAGCTTGAAGATTCATTTTCTTTTCTTTTTTTTGTTTCAGGTTTTTATTCAATCTATAAAAAAAAATTCAGGTTCTAACCCTCTTTCAAAGATTTACCACCAAAGAGTTCTTTACACTGTCATCTAATTCATTTTTTCTCTTGTTTTGGAAGGCTTGCCACCAAAACAATAAGAAAATTTGCTATTATTGCTTTATTTTTATTGTGCTAACCATGCACTTGCAGGTTTTTGATTGCTAGCAATTCAAGTTAATCTAGTCTTTTATTTCTTCTCCTATATATCTTTTTTTTATAACTTGCTATTTGCCAAAAAAAAAAAAATCTATTTTTGCAAATTTATAATAGAAATTTATTTCTTGCAAATACTAATATCTTTATTCCTGCACATTTCCTTGAAGAGAAAAAATAAATTTATTGATTTACTTGTTAAAAGTCTAATATTTTCTCACTATTTAGATTTTTTTCTGCTCATTGTTATTCCAGCTCTCCCCTTTTTCATATTGTCTTTCTTTCCTCCTCTACATTCGAATTGTTGGTAAATAGATTTTTCACAGTAGAATTGCCAACGGAGTGTGTGGCAAATAGTTCACAACAGTTGGATAGGCCCTTGATATGCGGCCTTCCTCTGCGTTTTGAGGGGCAGCTCCCTCGTATGATATAATTTTTAAAGGGTTTTTTGATTAAAGAATATAAAACTTCAAAGTTCAGGAGAAAGTCATGGAAGAAAAATGTACCACGTGCCCTCACAACCTTCTTTAGTAAACAAAATAAATAATAGAGGTGCTCAAGAGCTACGCTTGAAAGCAACCAGTATTATAAAGGACATTCATTATCATTCGTAAACACTCGCATAGCACCACGAGAATGTCTACTACAGTGTATAAGAATTTGGATTTTAAAATAAGAAACCCAAAGCACATCTCATTTCATTTTCTTGCACCAAGAAAGAAATAGAGATTATTCAATACAAAGATAAAAAGTTTACATACTTTCCAAAATTTATCCCTAGATCAAAATTTCAGCATAGTGTTCCCTTCTTTTTAAGACCAAAAAGTCCCTTTACAAATCCCAAAAGAGCCCTTATATAGACACAGAGGTTAATAACTACCCCTCTGTGGTTAGTAACTACCTCGCAAATACATGATTTGGATGAGGTTAATTAACCTCAATAAAATTAACCCAGCGTGACCTAAAACTCGGATTTTACATCTTTTGAGAGGAAGATTGCATAATAAATCCTTGCTGATCTTCTTTTGATATTTGAATGATTCATTCAAGTTTTATAAATGCCTCACATATTAGTGTCTTCTGTAACCATGCTATGCGAGCTGAGTCGAGGGTGGCAAATGAGTTTTAATTTACTAGAGAATTTGAATGTTCTTTTGTGTGAAATTTGGTCAAACAATTGATGTGCCTTGTAATCACTTAGAGACATAGAGGCATGATGCAAAGTTATTCGGCCCTGCTCATCACATACAAATGGATTTTGTCCACCCTTCACAAGTCTTTAAACAACTTCAAGGTTGCCCTGAGATGCAAACTCATGCAAAAGCTTCATAGAATAAACCTTATCAATATATGTTTTGCTAGCTCTTGGATTGGACGGGTCATCTTGCAAGCAAGAATTACCTCTCCAAGATACATTATTGTGCATTTTGTCAAACACATGCCTACGCATAGTGAAGAGGATCTCCATATTTAAGCATTGGAAGAGAAACAATGAAATATCCAAGATCATTACTTCACCGACATAGCCCACTTTTACTCTCCATGTCTGCCAGCTCTTGTATGCCTGGTGCCAACCTCATATTCACAAGGATTAAAATCCTCACAACTAGACTTGATGGTAGAGTTTGTTCCCGACTTGCATATATCTGGTCCAAATATCTAACCAAGGCAGCCACCAGAGGTCCTAGAATCACATCATTTACAGTCCCATTCATAGCTTGCTTGATAGTTTTGACGTCATCCAAACTGAAACTAATATGTGCCAAACGCTTAGGCATTGATCCCACTTTTCTTGATCCCTTAATGGGCATCTTACTATCCTTTATAATGTCTGAAAGGATACCCACCATTCCCATAATGTCTTTAAATTTTTAATACATCATGAGCAAAAACCTTGCAAATAACATAAAAATCAAGAAAACAAGGCTGATTTTTTTTTTTGGTGGGTCTTTGAGCAGGGCGTGGTAATGTGGGCAAGGAACTAGGATCATTTGCTTTACATGAAGAAGCAAAGCAAATAGACATGAGAGAAATTTTGTCTCCTAAACAATGGTGGATTCTGAATATCATTGTTGCTTCTTCTTCTGTTGACTTTATGTTGAGAACATGAAGCTGCCACAGAGGCTTTGATGGATCTAGTGGAGGAGCCGTGGCCAACTTGGTAGCCTAGTTGTTCACAAAATCTAGAGAATTCTCATGAGTTTTGAGATCAATCTGTGGGACTATGATATGATCATCTATGTTTGTTTTTGTCTTCTTCAAACCCTTGACAAATTTCTCCATCTTTCTCCATTGCAGTGCCTTTCTTGGAATGCATGTTTATATAACTCAAGCATTGATGTCTTTTGTACTCGTAGTTTATGCATTTACTAGATTTTACCAAGCTGAGGGTTGTGAGAATTTATTTATTCCAATTTAACTCACCGTTATTGTCATTAAATGCTAATTTCCCAAGTGCAGTGTATGTACCCACAACTATTTTATTTACCCATTTTCAACATTTGACTGTACCATTAAAGTAGACACCTTGTTGGTAAACAGATTGAAAATTTTCACTCTCAACACCAAAATCTCCAAGCATTTTGAAATTATATGTGAACACAACTATTTTTCGGCCATCCTTTTCCATTTTCTCCACCTTAAGATCAACCAGGCGCAATATCCGCACTTGTCTTTTAGATGATCTTACTTCCAGTTCTTAACCTTAATCAGCTAAACAAAGAAGGTTAATGATTGTCTCAAAGAGGTTAAGAAAAGCATGTTTTGGATGTTATCATTAACATCTTGATACATTAATGGTTAGGAAAAACATGTTTTTGGGGGTTATCATTAACCTTTTAAGAGGTTAATGGTTAGGAAAAACTTGTTTTTTGTGGTTATCATTAACCTTTTGAGAGGTTAATGGTTAATGATAGAGTGGAAAACATGTATTTTGGGTCTCTCCATTAACCTGCAATAACTTGAGGCTCAGAAGTCAGATTTTAAAAATTTCAAGTGTTGTGTGGAGCTGGGAACGAGCCAATGACATGAAGATTTAGAAACTCACAAGAATTCAAGGATGAAATGACTAGTTTAAGGCTTAAAACCAGGCAAGTTTTAAATATTAACCGACGCTTATAAAATTGAAAGAATTTTATAACCGGGCAACAGCTGGCTCTAACTGGGGACAAGGACTATATAGGACAAAGCTCGAATCCAGAATGAATTAAATAGTGCCTTATCCATTGGGCGATAAAATAGAGTCATCTAAGAGACTGATTTGCAAAAGAGGGAACGAACACCAAAAATGGGACAACAGGAAGAAAACTAGGCACAACAAAAACTCCTAACTAGACTATATACAAGGTAAGTTTTCCTACCTCCCGTGACTCAAGGTATAATCATGCAAATCCATTCACTAGCTGGGGAAAATAAATACCATAGTGTGCTAACATGTGGCCACTTTCAGGTTCCTGTGGACTCAAGTGTAAGTTCTCTTTTTGAATCCCAATTTTGAGACTCTTAGCATGCTTCACATCACTTGATAAAAGAATGTATCCAAATAACCATGTCTCATCAAAAATCTCTAATTTTGGAATCAACTTAGCTTCATGTTGCATGTTGTTGATGACTTCATTTCGAAAGGATTGAAGGATAAGGCTCTCAAGTTCCTGGATGAGTTTATGATCTTGTTCTCTATTTGGCAAGCCTGGTACTTGAAATTCTAGTGATTGGTGATCGTGGATTCCTGAACTTATTTTGGACACCAGACACTTTTTTTTTTCTATGGAAATGATTTTGTTTGTATTCTCTATGAAATTACTCCAATATGAATGCACATCCTTGTCACATTGAATCTTCCCATGATGTATTTCTTCCTTTTCTCCCATCAAATCGCTCAAAGGAGAAACAATCATCTTTTCCATTTGAGTGCACGTATGCTCTATTGAGTCTATCTGATCAAGAGAATTGATCATCAAGTGACATTGATGTAAGGAAAATTCTTTTAAAAGAACATCATCATCTATGCCTTCATCTTCACATTTTTCAATCATTAAATCACAACACATTTCTTCAATGCCAATTACTTCTCTAGTGCAAGGTACCATCATAATGTTTTCTTCAATGTGGTTTCCACTTGTGAACTGGAATGCTTCGAATTCAGGTTTCATGCATGAGGAAGAATAAGAACTTTGTGTGTCGTCTTCTCTTACTTGAAACTTATCTTTCATTTCCATGTCTATTGTACTTGTCATTAAATATTTATCAATGTTTACACAAGCTTGGTGCATTAATTTTTCTTGATGACCATCTTCACAAAATGGGAAAACTTCATATTCCACTTGCATGTAACTTGGAAGGGGATCTCTTGATAGCTCATCATCTTTCTCTTGAAAATGATCTTCTACTCTTGTGATGATCATTCCACTTTCTGAAAACTCCTCAACATCCACAAAAGTAAAGGCTTCAATCTCAGGAGTTATCTGCAAGATTTCAATTGAGGTTATTTCTTCACCAGTGGTGGTAGAAGATTGTGAAAAATATTCTAAAGAGTTGACTTCATCAATAGAGTCCTCATCATTAATGATTAGGGGTGAATTAATAGGAAGGTCTTCTCCACAAAGAAAGTCATCAGCTGAAGTATTTAGGCACCAAGTAGGAATAAAAGTAGTATGAAATTCATCTTGATCCACATTTCCCCCATCTTTAATCATATCTTTTGGGTAAAAGCATAGATCTATGTCACCATTTGAGATATCAAAAACCTGTTTTGGTCAAATTTCATTTCTCTATCAAAACTCAATTTTATTCAAAAACTAAAAATACCCTTTTATAGATCTTAGATTCAATATCATCATTATATAAATTTTTGAGTGTTTTGATTAGTTATAATATGTTAGAATTTAAAAATATTATAAGTTGATATTTCAACATTTCAGAAGATGCTCACTTAAAAAAGGGGGAAAAATAGTAAATCATACCAAAAAAACAAAAAAAATTATATTTAACTCTAGAGGAGAGAGTCCTCTTCATGAATATGTAATTTTTTCTCAAGAAGTTGTAGATTTGATTGGGAAGTTTTGATGGGAGGAAAAAACTGTTGGCTTCTAAGAAGGTCAAGATTGAGTACTTATAACAAAGAAAATATAGATAAAAAATAATTATTTCTTTTTTTGTGCACTAGATATACATGTCATCTATAAGATACTTTCAAATAAAAAAAGAAGAAGATGATTTGCATTTTATTTTTTTATGGGAACTACACCCTATATTTTTTATAGTTAAAAAAGGGACTTCAAAATAAAAGAAATGAATAAATTCTTACTCAAATTTTTTTTTAAAAATGATAGGCATAAATTTCATCCAATTCTACACATTTCATCAGTTTACATCATTTTCAAATTCTAAACACAAATACCATTTTTTTTGTCATTAATGTTGAACTGTCGCATTTTGATATCACATTTCTTCATAAAAGGTGACACAAGTTTGTGCTTTTACCCTTCTGTACTTCCTTGAGAAATACTTGATATTTATTTTCCCTTCTCATTAGGATTGAGATGATTGAATATGTTCTCCTATTTTACATTACTAGACCCTTTTCCCATAGACATCATTTCTTGACCATTTCCTTGATTAGACATAGAATCCTCATCTTCTTTCATGCATGAAGATTTAGATGAGTCATTTCTAACATTTGGATCAAGAGATATTTTGTTACCAAGGAAATAATTCTTGGATGAGTCTTCTTTCTCAAGTTCTCACAGTGTTTGAAGTAAAGAAGGATGTACATTGTCAGGATCTAGGCATGCATTGCCATAAAATCTTTTTAAAAATTCAACTTGATTAGGATCAATGGGAGCATGACTTTGATGAGCAATAGGTGCGAAAATTGGGGCACCTTTTTGACCAACACTATCCATCTTTGATTGACATGAATCACTTTTCTGGTCAAACTCTTCCTTATAATTACATGTAGAACTTGTTTCTAAAGATAATTTGGGCTTGTGAGAGAAAAACTGATAATCTTTAGCATCTTTTTGTTCGATCTTTTGCAATTTCTGGAGCAAAGATGGATGAGTCTCTCCTGGATCTAGTTTTCGTCCACCATAGAAACTCTTCAAGAAGCTAGCTTGCGTAGGATCAACAAAAATCTGATTTTGTTTAGGCAGAGGTGCATGAGAGATACTTTTATTATTCTTCATCACTGATTTAGGTGAAAGACATTTTTCAGTAAAGCCTTCTTTATCTTTATATGCTGAATCTTTTTCCAAAAAGGATTTTTGATCATGAAAAAGAAAACCATAATCCTTTCCATCCTCTTCTTCAATCTTTTGAAAAACTCAAAGTAAGTGAGGATGAACCGTTTTAAGATCCAGCCTCCTGCCACCATAGAAATTCTTCAAGAATTCAACTTGTAGAGGCTCATCAAGAATCTGTTTCTTAGGATATTGAAAGTATTCATCATCAGTATCGCTATCACTATCACTTTCAACTTTCCCCCTGTACCAAACCATGATTCTAAATTTCAACATTCAAATAGAGTCACTGATAACCAATCTTTTAAAATAGAGTCGCCAACCTTCATTCTAGGGAAGGTACCTTTAATCAACCATGTTGTTAATTATTGTTCACTTGGTTTTGGATGTGACCAAGGTTTTGCTTGTTTCTTCTTGGAGTGACTACTATTCTTTCAATGATTACAATGTTGTGACCAATAAGAGCTCTTCATAAGATTTCTCCAAATTCTTCTTCTTCTTCAAGAACTTGATTCACCAGATGGTATGGTTGAGCACTTCGTCTACAACTCCAGGCTAGAGTGTTCAAGTCTGAGATGATATCCTCTTGGGTGTCTTGAAAGCCAAGGTTCAGTTGGAGAATAGGAAAAATGTTCTCATGCGGAAGCACCATTGTGCTTCATTACAAGCGATTGTCAACCTTTCTTGTTCAGTCTCCCCAGCAAAGTCGCAAAAAATCTGTTGGTAAACAGATTTGTCACAGTAAAATTTCCCAACAGAGTGTGCGGCAAACCATTCACAACAGTTGGATAGGCCCTTGATATGTGGCCTTCCTCTACGTTTTGAGGGGCAGCTCCCTCGTATGATATAATTTTTAAAGGGTTTTTTGATTAAAGAATCTAAAACTTCAAAGTTCAGGAGAAAGTCATGGAAGACAAATGTACCACGTGCCCTCACAACCTTCTTCGATAAAAGAAATCAATAACATAGGTGCTCAAGAGCTACGCTTGAAAGCAACCAGTATTATAAAGCACATTCATTATCATTCATAAACACTCACATAGCACCATGAGAATTTCTACTACAACGTATAACAATTTGGATTTTAAAATAAGAAACCCAAAGCACATCTCATTTCATTTTCTTGCACCAAGAAAGCAATAGAGATTATTCAATACAGAGATAAAAAGTGTACATACTTTCCAAAATTTATCCCTAGATCAAAATTTCAGCATAGTGTTCCCTTCTTTTTAAGACCAAAAAGTCCCTTTACAAAGCCCAAAAGAGCCCTTATATAGACACAGAGGTCAATAACTACCCCTCTGTGGTTAGTAACTACCTGCCAAATACGTGATTTGGGTCAGGTTAATTAACCTCAATAAAATTAACCCAGCGTGACCTAAATCTCAGATTTTACATCTTTTGAGAGGAAGATTGCATAATAAATCCTTGCTGATCTTCTTTTGATATTTGAATGATTCGTTCAAGTTTTATAAATGACTCACATATTAGTGTCTTCTGTAACCATGCTATGCGAGCCGAGTCGAGGGTGGCAAATGAGTTTTAATTTACTAGAGAATTTGAATGTTCTTTTGTGTGAAATTTGGTCAAACAGTTGATGTGCCTTGTAATCACTTAGAGACATAGAGGCATGATGCAAAGCTATTCGGCCCTGCTCATCACATACAAATGGATTTGGTCCACCCTTCACAAGTCTTTAAACAACTTCGAGGCTTCCTTGAGATGCAAACTCATGCAGAAGCTTCATAGAATCAACCTTATCAATATATGTTTTGCTAGCTCTTGGATCGGATAGGCCATCTTGCGAGCAAGAATTGCCTCTCCAAGATACATTATTGTGCATTTTGTCAAACACATACCTGCGCATAGTGTAGAGGATCTCCACATTTAAGCATTGGAAGAGAAATAATGAAATATCCAAGATCATTACTTCACCGACTTTGTCCACTTTTACTCTCCATGTCTGCCAACTCTTGTATGCCTGGTGCCAACCTCATATTCGCAGGGATTAAAATCCTCACAACTAGATTTGATGGTAGAGTTTGTTCTCGACTTGCATATATCTGGTCCAAATATCTGACCAAGGCGGCTACCAGAGTTCCTAGAATCAGATCATTTATAGTCCAATTCATAGCTTGTTTGATAGTTTTGACATCGTCCAAACTAAAACTAATATGTGCCAAACACTTAGGCATTGATCCCACTTTTCTTGATCCCTTAATGGGCATCTTACTATCTTTTATAATGTCTGAAAGGATACCCACCATTCCCATAATGTCTTGAAAGTTGTAAGACATCATGAGCAAAAACCTTGCAAATAAGATAAAAATCAAGAAAACAAGGCTGATTTTTTTTTTTGGTGGGTCTTTGAGCAGGGCGTGGTAATGTGGGCAAGGAACTGGGATCATTTGCTTTACATGAAGAAGCAAAGCAAACAGACATGAGAGAAATTTCGTCTCCTAAACAATGGTGGATTCTGAATATCATTGTTGCTTCTGCTTCTGCTGACTTTATGTTGAGAACATGAAGCTACCACAGAGGCTTTGATGGATCTAGTGGAGGAGCCATGGCCATCTTGGCAGTGTAGTTATTCACAAAATCTAGAGAATTCTCATGAGTTGTGAGATCAATCTGTGGGACTATGATATGATCATCTATGTTTGTTTTTGTCTTCTTCAAACCCTTGACAAATTTCTCCATCTTTCTCCATTGCAGTGCCTTGCTTGGAATGCATGTTTATATAACTGAAGCATTGATGTCTTTTGTACTCGTAGTTTATGCATTTACTGGATTTTACCAAGCTGAGGGTTGTGAGAATTTATTTATTCCAATTTAACTCGCCATTACTGTTATTAAATGCTGATTTCCTGAGTGCAATGTATGTACCCACAACTATTTTATTTACCCATTTTCAACATTTGACTGTACCATTAAAGTAGACACCTTGTTGGTAAACAGATTGAAAATTTTCACTCTCAACACCAAAATCTCCAAGCATTTTGAAATTATTTGTGAACACAACTGTTTTCTGGCCATCCTTTTCCATTTTCTCCACCTTAAGATCAACCAGGCGCAATATCCGCACTTGTCTTTTAGATGATCTTACTTCCAGTTCTTAACCTTAATCAGCTAAACAAAGAAGGTTAATGATTGTCTCAGAGAGGTTAAGAAAAACATGTTTTGGACGTTATCATTAACATCTTGAAAGATTAATGGTTAGGAAAAACATGTTTTTGGGTGTTATCATTAACCTTTTGAGAGGTTAATGGTTAGGAAAAACGTGTTTTTGGGGGTTATCATTAACCTTTTGAGAGGTTAATGGTTAATGATAGACTGGAAAACACGTATTTTGGGTCTCTCCATTAACTTGCAATAACCTAAGGCTCAGAAGTCAGATTTTAAAAATTTCAAGTGCTGTGCGGAGCTGGAAACGAGCCAATGACATGAAGATTTAGAAACTCACAAGAATTCAAGGATGAAATGACCAGTTTAAGGCTTAAAACCAGGTAAGTTTCAAATATTAACCGACGCTTATAAAATTGAAAGAATTTTATAACCAGACAACGCGACTTAACAAAGAAAATGTTTTCTTTAACAAAAGCCTTACTTACGAAAGCAGTAATTCACTTCAGTATTGTAAACCTTTCACGTATTGGTCTTCATTTTATATATTGTCTTTTTTATAATGGCATTTCGACTTTCAAATTTTAACATTGAGCCCAACTCTATTCTTGCCGAGCTATTCATCCTTGCAAGCGTTTCATTTCATCTTCCTGCCATGCATAGACTCATGCGATTGTAAATGAATCATTACTACTGCATTTGTGTGTTTCTTTTTTGTCTCTGATTTTATTTTTGCAATGCCTCTATTTTTTTCTAGCTCTATATATTCAAGTCTAAGCTTAAAATAGTATACCAATATTTCAAAATAGGTAAAAGATCAAGCATTTTAATCTTTTACGTGTAGAATCACAGATGAAGGAAAATGTGTCTTTCAAGAAGTCACGAGCAATGAACTAATGGGTAGTATGCATTTATTTTAATTCTAATGAACCTCCTCTAATAATTGGTTTTTCAATAACACTATTTTGTATTATGATTTTTTCTTAAAATTGCAAAACCATGACCTTGAAATAATAGTTTTACTTTTCTACTTTAAATATATTTATCGATCATGCTTTCTCTAATTTGGTTTAGCCAATAATAACGTAATGCTAATAGTTTGGTTTAATGGTATAGTATACTATATTTGTATGCATTATATTGCTATATTGATTAAATATTAGGGAACTATAAAATAAGTAGAACCAATTTTCTAATTTTTCCCACTGCATTGAGCCATGTGTGCTTGCTACTTCAATAAAGCACGTAGCCGCATGTCAGAGTTGACAGCGGCTTTCTTCTCACAAAATTTTGGCCTCTCCTTAGTAGCTCTGTTCAGTTTGTCTTAGGAAGCATCTTCATAAGAAGTCTAGGAATTTGCAGTAGAAGTAACGACTCTGTTGCAACTCAAGTAAGGACTACTCAGTTATTCAAGTTTTCATTATATTCTTTGACGATTAATATAATTATTATCTATATAACTTTCATTTGTAACGTCTTTCATTATTATTATTATTTTAGCTCGTCTATTCTTTTTCTAAAGTTTATTTAAAACCATTTTTTTTTATGTTTACCTTACATCATAACTGAAATAATCATTTACATTATCTTCATTTGAAACCGTTCCATTGAAGAATCTACGAATCATTGGCAATTAAAAATATCAAGAAACTTTAGACAAATTTTGTTCCTTTGAATAGATAACTTACTTCGAGTTCTTTCGATTCACAAAAAGTAATATTTTTATTATTTTATTATTTATTACACGGTCTTTCTCTGTAACCGTCGCTTTGACGAAGTATTGCTAAGATGAATTCTCATAGTTCCAATATTGAGGTGGGTGTAGACATGACCTTAATATATTGCTATTCCAAAGTAAATAGATGATGTTTCATGCATATTAACATTGTTTACAATCCTTGTGAATGCAAACAAGAGTGATATTAGGAGTTGACGATCTCTTCTTTTATGTACATATGAATTGTGCGTGACTTTGAAGTTTCAATGTGGGATCCAATTTTTCTTTTTTTGGAATTTGATCTATCTGATAAAATCCTCTTGTATGCTTTGCCAATGTGACAACATGTCAAAAAAAGCTCACCATTGAAAATCTTATTCGGTTAAAAGTATTCCTGTCATATTGTAAACCCATTAGTATGAAACTATAGAATTGGGTCACTTTTTTCTCACAGAAACAAGTTATGCACTTTCGTGAAAAATAAAGATATTAATAAGTTGTCACATTACTAAGTTTTCTTATCAAGGCCCAAGTTTGTTTTGGTTTCTTTTACCCCACGTATGCAATTTTGCTAAACTTAAAATCTTTAAAATTATCAATGCATATTTTTAAAATTTGATTATTGTAAAACAAGAGTTTTTTTTTAACTCTTTCCATTAAAGGTGTTTTTTTTTCCTTCCCAACTGTATTTTTTGTAAACATTTTTTTAAGGAAACAAAACTTTTTGTAATTGTAAAAAAAAAAATCCAAAAAAATAATTTTACAATAATATATGTCGGTAACCTTTTTTTTGACATATAGTAATTGATATCATCTATGATGGATCCAATGCCTATAGAATCATTGCTAATATTTTTTATTAAAAAGTAGTCAAAAACTAGGTGGTTGGCCCTTCACAATAGTGGTGGAACAACCATAAAAAATGTGTTGGCAACTAGCACAAGACCAGCTAGAAACCAGTACACAACCAAATAGTCCCCCTAATAGCTTATATCAAAAATATCAGAAACAATATAATAGTATATAGAGTTACTGGTATTCCTACTCTTAAAATCAACAGAGTTTAACAAATTAACAAACTACATGTAGGTAGTCATCACATTGTGCCACCTACAACCCATAAACAAGTTCAGCATGAAAAACAAAACCATCCACAACAGATAGGGAGAAACTAGAAGAGTACCAAAGAAACATCAAAAACTAGAAAGTCATTAAGTAGCCTTCTTTCTCTTTCCCTTTTTGAGCCATGAGAACCTTGGCCTAGTCAATAGTGAGAGAGCTATAGAGAAGATTTGTGTCCTTTCCAAGGTTCTATTCCTTCGAGTTATTACCCAACAACTGAATAGCGATAGCCACCACGTGTCTCACTTTAAGAGTGAACTTGGAGAAAAGGTTGAATCCCTCTAAAAGTGCCATACACTTGTCCATTAGCTAATTGTATTCCTTGCAGGTAACATGTTCATTCTCCTTAGTTTCCAGCTTTTGGGTTTCGTAGCTATTCTCTAAGGGGTTTCTCTTAACCTACACATCATAAATGTTAGCATGGCTTTTCAAGTTCTCCTGGCCCTCATTACCAACTAGAGAGGAAATACTGTCGGGGGAGGCATTGGTGATATTAAGGTGCTTCTAGTTGATGATGTAAGCCAGGGTGATGGTGGTAGAGACATGTGTGGGGTCAAGTGAGGGATCCTTACTAGTGTTGTCTACCTCAAAGTCCCAGGTACCATTAAGGGTATCATTCCATTTCTCCACATACTTATATATCTCCTCTTTCCCCTTATCTATACCATCCCCTAAATTCTAGTCACTCTCATTACAGTAGGTATCATCCTCTTCCTCTTCATGAGAGTGACTGGCCATTTGTTTGTATCGACACCAAATCTTAGCAATTCTTCTTGACCTTCTTCTACTCCAAAAAAATTTCTCATTTGAATCATTGCTAATGTTAAATCATAATCCTTTCAAACATTATTAGTTATCATTTAAGTTATTTTTATATACTATTTCACAGGTATATATATTCGAGTATATATGGGTGCACACATATATGCCCAGATAAATATACAAGCTATTGTGGTTGTAATGATTAGTAAAGTCTCTCTATGTCAAATAAATATTTCAAAACTTCTATTCATAAATTATTTAAGTGCTCATGTTTTCCCTCAATGGAGTTTTCTACCTAATATCGATACATTTATATATTGGTCATTGTTCTCCTAATTATTCAGGATTATGAGTTATCCTACACTTTTGCCTTTAATTTTACTATGATCTATTCATTTGCACTTAGTTGTGCATTTTTATGCTTCTATAGCATTATTATATGCCCATGTTGACACTCTATGGTTTCACACCATTGATTTATATGAAGTTATTTGGATATTTTTCTAGGTTTCATGAGGAGCCAATTTTTCAAGGTTAACTATGAAGGTCCCCCTAGTTATATCTTATTCATATCATGAGGGTCCCCTCGGTATAACTAATGTATAGTTTCCTTATCCGTCCCATGGAGTATCCTCCATCCTATAATGGTGTGCACTTACTTTATATGGATTTTCCCTCCATTTTTATATATATGTTCCTCGTGAAGAGGATGTTATTCTACAAAAATCATGATGTAATAACACTAATTTGATAAACATCTTTCATTTAATTAATTCATATACTAATGTGATAATTCTCTACATACTTCATTGCTTAGATCATGAGTCATGCAAGTTATTGAGTCATGACTCATTTACTTGTAGTGAGATGGCTCGTTAATGGAATATTTATATCCACATGATTGATGCATTATTCATGTAGGTTTCATTAGTTGGCCTTGTCTATGGTCATTTGTGCATTAGTATATACATTTCATGAGAACATTAATCAATCTTTTTAACCAATTTGTCCTTGTCATATGTTTGAGCATATGATTTATGTTGATATCAGGTTAGCTCCATTGATTTATGGTGACATGTTACATTTATCACTCTATCTCGACTTTCTCTATGAGAGTTTCTTAGACTTATTCCATTTCAAAAAGATTGCTAACTTGAATATAAGATGAAATTCTCCTCGTGGATAGTTGCCTTCTTTCTTGTTTCTATCTTTTTAGGTACTCCATCAAGGCACATATAAGACATTATTATTTTTTGTCCATATCCTATGCACCATGAATCCACTTGAAGATGTAATACATTCCAAGGACCTAGATCCACTTCTCTTGGCTCTAGAAAGATGTTCACACACCGATAAAAAACATTTTGCATAATTGACAACACTTCAAAGATCATGTTGGATTATTGTGAATTGGGTTTGATACCCCTTGTTGTAATTTCTCAAAGTAAAGATTAAAGAGGGGTGTTAGAATTAGCAATCTTTCCTTGGTTGTACTTAATTATTAATTGGGATAAACCAACACATCCCTTATGTTGTTTGGCCTCTAGTCCACATGTGAGGACATGTCATTTGCTTGTCCTCTTGTCCATGTATGAGGACAACTCATTTTTGTAATTCATTTATTAAGGAAAATAGTTTATTCATTATTAAGAGGATTATGACACTTGCTATGCACACACTTATGAATGTAGAAATAATTCACATGGGAGTTACTAAATTACTCATCTTCTCATCTCTATATAAGAGATGCTTTTGTCTATTTCTCTACACTACACACTCACTATGTAGTACTTGTAATGAACTTATCTCTCTCTCTCTCTCTCTCTCTCTCTCTCTCTCTCTCTCTCTCTCTCAATTTTTTCCTCATTCATTTAATTCACAAGGGGTTTTCTTTGCTTTCCCCTTTCAAAATATTTGTCTCCTCTCTTATGTTGATCTTGGAAAGCTCATGTAAAGTATGGTAACTATTTTCATTACTAACTCTCTTGGCTTAATTTATTGTTTTTAATTTTATTTCATTTCAATTTCATTATTTCTAATAGTATGACATCCACAAATCTTAACTACTAAAGTTAAAAGGTTAGCCTATTAGCTTGTTACAATTTTGATCAATTTTGTTGGTCTACTATGTGAGGGGTATGCATTGATAAAAGCATTTAGAGTTTTTAGGTGTTACCTTGTTAAATGATTTTAAACTTACAATGAAGTAAGGGCTCTATTAGGAGATTTATAAAGGTCTGTTAAAACAACACTATCAAGCGAGTTTCCCAAATTTAATTTTTTGAAACTGACTCAGTACTTGATCCTTCATTCTACACTATAATTTCTAATTATGAATATCCTCCTGCCAATCTCTAATCTAATCTCCAATGTGATATATCTTTTCTCAATCCTTCACTACTTCATATGGTCACTATACTTTGCTCTTCACAACTTTCACATACAACATCAAAAACTTAACTTTTGGACACAAGAATTTGCTTCCTTTGCACACTTCATAATCCCTTCTATGATATCTCATTCCACTTATAGATGATATGATTTGGGTCTACCTATTTAAACACATCTCTAGAGCCTTATAAATGCTTCCCTTTTTCCCTCTTCATCTAATTGATCATTCTTTCCTCATAGGGATCGATGATCCATGTAAAAATGCATAATAACCTATGTAATAGAATCTATGAGCACTAAATATTATGCTTATGTTGACTTGAAATAATTTACCACTAATTTTGTATGATTCCATACTTTTATGTTCTCTCTATGTTAATCAACAATCATTATTTTTGATACTTGATTTTAATTGTTATTTGTTATATTGCTCAGCCTTAACTATTCTTTATTCATTCTATATAACTAGGCATCTATGCTCTTTGTTTGCTCCACTTTCACTAGGCTTAGATTATGTAAAAAATACTCTATGGCCAAAGACTTGCTCACCTCTTATAGAGATTGGCATATACATGATTATTTACAAGTCTTTACTTGACTTGACCTATATAGATTAGCCTAGTCACAATGATGATTGACTACCTTTGCCTTATATATGACAAAGTATTTGACATTAGTAGCAAATAAGAGTTACAGATATCAACAATCTCTCACTTTGACATTAGTGGAAAAAATACTTCATTGTGATAACATCTTTACAATAAAAGAATAAGAGTAATCTCACTAAGCCTATGACTTATTTCTTATAGAACTTCAAAATGTTTTCTTTATAATACAATATATAATTATACAATACTTTACACAACTCAAAATAGTCTAATTGTAACTATATCATACCTTTTCTTCTAGCAATCTTTATGATCTTCATCCCCCCTTTTATATAATAATCTTTGTATATATTAATCGTCTCAATCATTTCACTTCATTTTCACTTTGATTCTTTCATCATTCCCCCCTTTTTTTTTACACTTATGACTATTCATTTTGTTGTTGGTTTGTTGAGAGTGGAATCAAACTGTATTTTTCAATGAATGGTTTATGTATTTTATTGATCATGGAAATTCAATGATCCTATGTGGTTCTCTCTCCTTCCAAAACATGCTTTTTCAACTCTAATTTTTCTGTTAAGTCAATTATGTTGTCAGCAATCAAAAGATTATGATCTCTTTGTACTAGATTCTTTGCTGAAATCAGATCTCATTACATACTCCACAAATGAGTTATCAAAAGCGACTATATAGAGATTAATTTTTCCTTCACTAGACTATCTATTATTTGTATCTCAACCAGCCTCCCTTGTCCAAAAAATAATTAGTTATAGTGCATTCAGATTGATTCAGGTAACAGAGAGATAGATCTTCATGATTTCCTTATGTCAACTTGAATCCTCTATATGTTTTTCTGAAATCAGATCTCATTACATACCCTCCAAATGAGGTATAAAAAGTGACTATATAGAGATTATTTTTCCTTCATTAGACTATCTTTTATTTTTATTGTGACCAACCTCCCTTCTCCAAAAAAAAATTAGTTATAGTACAATGAGATTGATTCAGCTAACTGAGAGATAGATCTTCATGATTTCCTTATGTCAGCTGGAATCCTTTGCATGTTTTCCTAAAATGTATTTGTGCACCTTGGAACATCACAAAGTATGTTGTAAATATTTTTTATTTCCTTTACAAGTTCCTCTATGTTTTGTGGAAGTTACTAAAATTCCACTTTCCTAACTCCAATTTTTGGAGAAATATTTTCCAATACTCTCTTCTCAAATTTATTCTTAGACCATGTCATCAATTATTCATTTGCTTCAATATCTTCAATATTGACTTTTTCTACAATTTGTACCAATTGAGATATAATTGGGGCCTTCTCATTAATGGCCTGAATATCAAAGGCATCAACAAATATTTATTTCATGTCATGCAATACTTTTTTCTATTGCTTCTCTTACTTCATCTCTTCTTGCTTCTTCTTGCTTCCTAATATATCCTATAAGATTATAGTTTTCTCAACAGTGAGTTTGGTTAGATCCAATTTTGGCATATCAATTAATTCATCTAAACTAACAGAATTATCTAAAAATTTGTTCTTTATCTTATTTCCTTTACTTCTCTTTGGAGTGCTAGTGCTCAACATTTCTAGAGAAAGAGTAGGTGATGGGGTGTCACCACTTGGTCTTTCTTAAACTTCAATACCCAGAATAGAAATGGTAGCATGTGGAACTACCTTCCCAAATTCCTTTTCTTCTTATCCTATCTTCTTATCTCCATCAGCCCAAGGTCCTAAGACATGAGGTCCTTCTTGAACTTTAGTAGAAACTTCTTCATTTGTTTCCTTGACTAGTTCCTCTTGCTCTTTTTTCTCCCTTTATTATTCGTTAGCTTTTGAGTTCTTCATTTGTTCATCAACAAGAGTGTCAAGTGTGGTGGCATGGATAGGGGATAAGTTTCCTTGTGTTCTTGGCACACCTAAACTTTCTTCATCACTTTGATAATCTTCAACAATTACTATATTTATTATTTTCTCCCATTCAACTCTTGTAGTTTTTTATCAAAAAATTCTCTTACATAGCAAGTCATTTTTTTGTATAATAGTTTCAATCTTATTTTTTAGAATCATAAATGTTCTAAATTGAGAAATGAATCACTTTATATACTTTTTCAAATATGTTGTCTTTTTCTTATTTTTTATTTTAGGCATAATCTTGGCCAATGTGTCTTCTCTTATTTGTTTCTCTACTTCTAATGCATGTTTCCATCTTCTATCTAGTCTATTAAACAAGTCATTTGTTATCTTTTTTCCAATTTAGTAAAAGAAATCTTATTTTTATCCATCATATCTATAATGAACTTTTCTACCATAGACTTGTCATTATTGCTCAATGTAGCATACTCTACATATCAGAAACTTGATAGTTCTATAGAGATTTTGATGTTGCCACATACTTGGTAGGTCCAATGACTCAGTGATCTCTAGATTCATCAGACTTGGTCCTCTATATATCTTCCTCTTCAATGTATTTCATCTTTACTAGCCTTATTCTATTTGTCTTGCACATAGTGCTTGGGATTTCCCTATTTTTGCACTTGTAGCACTAGGTTTGGTGATTTTAAGCACTCTTTCTTTATTAGTGGTTCATTACTACTTGGTATTTCTACTCTGGTCCTTAGTTTTTGTGGTTCATGAGGAGAGAGGGGCTTAAGTGTTGAATTCTCTATAATTTTTACTATTTTAGCCTTTTTCGCTGGTGGGGTGACCAGTGCTGGGACTTTACCCTATTTCTCTATACTTTCTTCCTCTTCCTCACCACTACTATTATTTTCTTCATTATCTCCAAGACCTTTTGTTAACATCAAACATTATTTTCCTAACTTTTCTTCCAAGCATTCAATCATTGTATTTCTCTTCTTGTTGATAGAAAAAATCTTGATATCAATTGTTATTATAGCCTTTGGTTCCTAAAACATTCCAAAAGGTTCAACCTCTACATCGATATATTCCTTAAGTAGTGCACTGATTCTTGTACTAACATCACCATCTTCAATATTGTACCTAAGGGCTTAAGCCATAATTTCATAGGCTTGACTACTTGTACAAATGTATTATCTATGTCTACTAGAAAATATGGATCATTATAGTTCTTTACAAGTAAAGATGTTGGGAACCTTCAAAATTTTCTCATCTTTCATTTGAATACTTTGAAATAATTATCCATAAAATTTTCTAAATTTTCTCCCAACTATGTTATGTACTCACTAATATGTCTTGTAACAAGGTTTCTTTTCTCCAAAAGAATATTTCCAATAGTAGGAAAATAATTTTGAATGCAAAATAAAATGCATATAATCAATGGTCCAAACTTATACATTGAGTTCTTTCCCTTCCTGATTGATGTCTGATTCTCTACCAATTGTAACTTTTGCAACTTGGCAAGATCATATCCATGATCTTTCATCACAATCTTCCACTCTTGGTCAATTAACATATAAGGTATGATATTTGGTCTACTCAACTAATAAGATTTGTGTGAGATGACTCTCACTACAAATTGAATCACTCAATCTATAATGGTTGAAATAGACAATCCTCATCCATTCCACTTGGCTTTTGTAATAGCCTTAATTTATTCTTGGCTTAAACAATGTGTTTTCTTCTTCTTATCCATTTTCTAATCACAACTCCATGTCATGAATTCTTTTTAGAACAACTTTAACATTCAATCTAAAAAATTATCAATAAACTTAGGGTACAAGTAAACCCTTTACTCTCAACAATTTTAAATTCGTCCTTCAACATACCTTCATCACATAATTTCTCTTACACTATATGAATCTCATAATCTCCAAATTTTCCAATTTTTCACATGCAACAACTTTGTGCATCATGTATCCTGATAAACTTAGGTGGTTGTTGGAATTCTTTAGAATAATTGAGAGCGGGGGTGAATAAGTTATTCAAGGTCCAGATGTCAAAATAAAACTTTTACAATTTAGTGAACCAATAACACTTTCTTTACCATGCATGCATTCATTGTGAGTTAACCAAAACTGATATGTTACTGTTAAAATATCATGTAGAAATGTAAAGCATAAAATAGAACACATCCATCAATACACATGACACAATGATTTAATGTGGAAACCCAATTTGGGAAAAACCACAAGTAATATACTACTCCTTTCTCACTCTTCTAAAGTAATGCCCTATTAAAGGCCAACCTTACTAAAGGTTACAACACACACTACTAAAGGTGACCTGGTTAAGGGATTTCAATCACCCTATTAAAAGTGAGCCTTGTTAGAGGACTTTAGGTCATTCATGTCAAATGCCACCCTATTCAAGGATTCTCCAATGACTGTTAAATCAACCTTTCTCCAAAGGATTTACCCTAATCTGATGCAATTGTTAGAAGTAACAGTAGCATTTGATTTGATACAACTTACAACCTTACTTGTAGATTATAGATCACTATTCAGTCCTCAACTCTACTTGGCTTCCAATCTTTGCAATTCTGAAAGCTTGCTTACCCTTCATGCATTCATCTTCATTAAGCCTTCTTGCTTAGTTTTCCACTGCAGACTTCTCCTCTTGGGTCACTTCATGAAGCAAACCCTTCTTCCTTCACCTTGTCTTATTTTCACAACCAAAAATTTTTTGACCTCTCCACCCTTGCTTCATGACTAGGAATCCCTAGATATAGGGAATTAGAACTCTTTTTCCCACTCATTATCCATCTCAAAAATTAGGGTTTTTGATGGATTAGGTAGGACACAATGTATATACCCCATATATTGTATTCTCTAGAAACTTCTCCTAGAATCCATTTGAATTCACATCCAAAATGGTTTACATAAGATTCTGTGCCTCCAGCTCATCAATCTTATCTTCCTCTTGATTCACAAGTTCCAAGAAAATATTTGAACTTGTAAGCTTTTATTTTGTGAATTTTTAATCTTTTTCATAATATAGTACCTCGACATTATCAAATTACTAGTGCTTGGCACATACTGTGTTACTTAGCATCTACTATGAAATCACTTAGCATTAACTAGATTTTATTAGTGTTCAGCACATGTACTAAAAATCATTCAGCATCTACTAACTTGCTTGGCACCTATTAGTTAGCTTGGCATGTTGGAAATATTCAAGACTATGCTAGGTTGCTGAGAGGGGAGGGGTGAATTAGCAACCTCTAAAACTTTATCAAATACAACACTTTATAGCATATACCAATTATCATTTACTAATCTAATTGTATGCATGAGAAACTGAAAACATGAAACATTCATAACACTTGAACACAATAATTTGGTGACCCAAAAACCTTCCAAATAGAAAGTATAACTAGGGTGGGATGATACCCACAAAAATTAAATACTATAGCATAAAGTTGGCCTATTAAGGCTTACAATGATCACTTCTAATGATCTACCCTGTTAGGAGCAATTAGGACTGCTAGGTCCACCTTGTTGAATGATTTACAAACACACAATAAAGTATTCACTCTGTTAAGAGATTTAAGAAAGAGTGTTAAGTCTACCTGGTGGAAGAATTTAGACTGACTCACCTATTAGAATGAAATAGTTGATCTTTGACTTACAATTGGTTATCTAATATAGATTCTTTGAAGTACTGATCACCTTTTGTGATGGATATGTCTCTGTTGCTCCTTTTCTAATTTATATTGCTTGATCACATTTGCATTCTTACATGCTCATTATCTTGCATACTACATTGGATATGATATAGTACATTACATATATATACCAATCCAATTTGCAAAATTACAAAGTTAGCCAATATACAAGTTAATGCCAATATTTCAATGTCAGCACTAATGAAGACACTAGGATTCTAAAGACTAACTTGGTGAAGTTCTAATACTTGGCATCCACTGTCATTACTCGGCATTGTCATGCATTGAATAAAAGTAGAAGCTCGGTCCATACTAATCACCTCAAAGTAGTCTCAAACTTTGGTCTGCACTAGTGACTCGGTAAATATTGTGTTACTTGGCATAAAATGAATCACTTGATAAAAACTAATCATTATACAGCTTAGTTAACACTAGCTTTATATTCCATGAATTGTAAACTCAACAGAAACTACAAATCTCAGTAACTATTGAATTGCTCAGGTTAAACTGCTAGACTTCATACTACCTAATTTTTCTCAATTTGAACTATTGCACTTCACACTAACTTAATTTACTCGGTAACCACTAGAATTCTTAGTGGCCACTTGGAATTGGTCCAAAAGACTTGGTAGCAACTGTAGATCTTGGTAGCCATACAAAATATGAATAAGTGTTATCACTAACAACAAACTTGACTGATATGTCAACAATCTCCCCCTTTGGCATTAGTGACGAAAACACTTATTAGCCAAAACTAATATACATCACTATGTGATACTGGCTAGGTAGAATATACTATTTTGAGATTTTTCAAAAAATTTCTTTGTAAGTATATATAGTATACTATACAACATATCTACAAAATTTTCCTTTGCTATATACATTTTCTCATTTTGCATGGTTCTCCCCTATATAATATGCATAGTGTCTCACTACACATAGTCTCTCCCCCTTTTTGAAAATAATGCCAAAGATTTATAAAAAAATTATTTACATGGAGACACCAAAATGAGATAAAAGCTCAAAATGTACCATAAGAATAAGTGTGAGGGTTTTATCCCAATTCTCTTATAAAATCTTGCATGTATGGACAGAAATTTGCAATTTTGGAGAGAGTTCTATCATGTGATCTGCAATAGAGAATTTATTGTCATGGATCAAGGTTTTTGAATAAACAACATGTTTCTACATTGTATCCATGATAGGAAGGATCATATTTAGAATATCTACCAATGATGAGTGAATCCTTGCTTCTTCTCTAAACAACTCTACTTGCATGTCTGATAGAAATCTAATCTTCATATGGTGTGTAGAGCTTGAACTAGAGTCAAGTTGCAATTTCTATGCATTTGCTTTTAGATCCTCATTAATCTTTGTTAGTTTTCTCTTTATCTCCTTTGTGAACTGGGTAACATCACATAACTTCACAAAAAGTGATGTCACATTAGTGCAAGAAGTTTCAAGTTTGGTCAAAATTGAGGAAAGCTCAACTTTTTAAGTGGAAATTTGCTGAGCAATGTGCTCAAGAACTTTATTGTCAAATTTCTTTTCTACTTTCTCAATTAACTTATCTTGACCACTACAGTCCTCATTAAAATTTTGGACTACCACTTCTAACTATAGTAAAATAGGTTGAGAAGAATCTATTTCAATACCAATAGCCTCAAACAAAATATTCTTAGCATCATCAATAATTTTATATTCTCTATCTCTCTCCTATCTCAATCTCTTCTAATTTGCCTTCTTTTGGAGGAGTTGATCAGTTATATGCATTTGATCTATAGTGAGATTATCAAAGTCCCATTTGGGAATTTTTATTTTCTCATCTAGGTCTATATCCTCTTCTATCTCCTTTCCTCTACTCAAAAATCTAATACTTGGTTAAACTTTGGGTTCAATTGTCCTTGTACTTAATGCCTTTGTATCTAAAATAGAAACAATTATAGATATACTAGGACTTGCTATGAAAATTGATATAGTACCAACTGATGGAAAACTAACAGGAATGCTTGCTGAATCTACAACTAAAGAAGTCGTAACTGAAGTAGACAAAATTGTAGTATTCAAAACTGAAGTACTTACTACTAAAGAGCTCAAAATTGTAGAAGCCACTATAATCATTGCTAATGATTGCAACTTAGGAGCTGAAGAAGAGGGAGGTAGCAACTTGGTAGATGAAGTAGTAGCCACTTCTGCTATAGATACATTAACCTAAATGGAGGTAAAGAGTGATTGGAAATTTGAAGTACCTATAGTTGTCATGATCAAACTTGTTGAAGCTATCTCCAAGCTTGATATGGCTACTAGTTTTCTTGGAGAGTGAGGAAGAAAGGAAATGACTATGGCTACTATCTTCAAAGGGTTAGTCTCCTCATTATCTTCTTTTTCGTCCTCTATAGCTTTTTCCTCTTTATCTTCTTCAACTTCCTCATTGTCAAAATGTGTGGGCTTAGTGTAAGTTTCTTCTTCCTCATCATCATTGTCATCATCCTTAACTTCTACTAGGAAGTCACTTTTTTTATGCAAATGATAAACATTCTTCCACATGCTTTTGGAATTCTTAACCACATGCTCTATATCCTTGATCAAAATTAAGCAAGTATTAAATCTAAGAGTCATTGTATCTTCATTTTTCTTTAAGGAATTTTTTTCCTTAGCATCTAGCATGCTAGGTAGCAATTACCTTAGGGTTTTTTGCATAGATATCTTTTTTGGTTTCCATAGAAAAGTCCCATCTTGGCTTTATTTTCTCTAATAATTCATTAGATATTTGGGAGGCTATTTGATCTATTGAATACTTCCATTTTCCAATTTTGGTTAACACCAATTCTTCAACCTGTTTCTTTTTTGCCTCTAATCTTGTTTCATACTTCAAGCATTTGAATTTGGTTATACCTACACCTTCTTCCAATTATTTCATTTTTTCTTGGAAGGTGGGAGGAGGTTTTCTAAAGATAATTTCACTACCTTTCTTCCTGGACCTCCTTATAGAAACTACAGTGGATGGCTTAGGTGGCTTGGTGATGACAACCTTGCCTTTCTTCTTCAAGGGTTCTTCTTCCTTTTTAAACTCATCCTCTGCCTCTTTATCAATATCTTCTCCTTTTCTATCGATTAACATAAGAGGTGTACTTGATTTTAGTTATTCTATCCTCCTCTTACCTTTGTTAACCACTTATAGGAGCTTTGTCTCCAGCTCCATCCTTGCCTTTGCTTCATCATATGTTCCAAAGTGATGTGCCTTTGCGTCAATAGGTTCATTAATCAGAGCTTCAATAATGTCCTTTGTTTCATCAATATTCATCTCATAGAGAAGCCGTTTTACCCATACAATTCTAGGTTTTACTGCCTGAATGTAGACTTTGTCACTATCTACCTTGAAACAAATATCATCTTTGTAATCTTCTACTAACTTCTTGGGTATTTTGAATCTATTATTCATTTTCTCTTTGAAAACTTCAAAGTAGTTATCCATAATCCTAACAAAATTCTCTCTTATTTTTTCAATGTATTCATTAATCTGATACAATATAGGCACATCTTTTCTCCATACTACCATGCCTTTGGAAGGGAAAAACTTCTAAATATAGAAGAACAAACAAGTCAATAGAGACCCAAATTTGCAAGGGTTTTTCTTGGAAATCTAAATACTTTCCATATTCTTATTGATTTGCTTCAACAATAGATCTGCCAAGTCATAAGCTGGATTTTTCTTCACAACTTTATAAGCTAAATCCACAGCCTCACATGATACACTATTGAGGTAGCTCAAACTACATATCTTTATCACATGTATCTCAAATTTAAGTTCTGTATTGGTTACATTGCTGATTTTCATGCCTTTTCCATCCCACTGAGCTAGGGTTTTCTTTTCTATCTCAACCTGACCTAGGGTTTTGCTTGTTTTAGCTTTAGTGATCATGGGAAGGCCCGTGATGTGATGAATCATTTTCTTTGTAATTAAAACTAGTTGCTCAAGCCATAACTAACCATTATGCACCTAACTTAGAATGTATCTTATCCATTTGATTTGAAAACCTTGAGGCATGTGAGGAATGTGGGTCACACCTTTGTCTCCCAAATGTTTATGCTTGGGTTTGAGAACACCATTAACACACAATTCACCTAGGGCATCGTCCATTTCTAAGGTTCCAATTTCTTGAATAGAACACTTGAAATGAGTTCAAATATTATTAATGAGGATTACCTTTGGAGGAATTTTCGATTGAGCTCCACTTGGGTTGAGGGTTTCTGCAATCACGGGCACAAGTTTGACATCTGGTGCTTTCCACTTGACTCCTCAAACCAACATCTTAGACCTTTCATCACTTTGCTAGTGCTACTATTGGATGCCATGCTATCTCAGTAAATAATCAAAACCTTGAAAACCTTGTTGCAAATTTGTTTGAAGTCACTTGATTGCACTAAAATTTTCTTTCTTCCAATACCACTTAGATTTCACAATGAAAAATGAATTTGATTTCATGCTTTTGGTTAAAACATTTCCATTAATGCTCAGTACGAAGGTAGCTGGGTTAACATCATGCTTGACATTATGCTCAATAGTAAGCATGACAGCTTGTCATCCACTATTTAATATATTACTCAGTGAAGGCTCTGTGACTGAGTAACCACGTGTGACTTGTTACTTCCAGTCTTGCTCAGTAGAGTCTATGACCCAAACTTACTTGGTAGAGAAGGTAACCTAATGATAGCTGATAGTGATCTTCCTTAATGATCCTTTTGTATCTTGAATACTGATTTGGATCTTTGTCACCTTTCAATTTGGAACTATTTGGATGTGATCTTGATAATGTAGTTCTAGTTCTCCTTTGGAAACCTAGTTGAAAATGGTGGAGTCACCCACTTCTTGAGTGACATGACCATCATTACTTGAACTAGCTTCCTCGGTATATTTAGAAATACACTATTTTCTCATCTACTTTTGAATGTTATCTACTTTTTCTTTCTTTCATCTTCAACTATACCTATATTCATGGAATTCTTAGCTAGATGACCAAGTTTGGTACAAGTGAAACATCTTATGGTGGCATCTATTTTCCTTGTGTGATGTTTAATATAGTTCATTTCAATGTGTCCATATTCTCCATAGTAATGACATCTACACCAAGTGTTGTAGTCCCAACTAAATATTTCTTTCACAATTTTCTCTGCTAGATTAAATGACTTAGTTCTGCAATCTCATTCCTTGTGACCTTGTTTCTTGCATTTGTGACACATGCCCTCAAAATTTGGTTTCTCTTTGCATTCATTAGCCTTGTGACCATGCTAATTAAAACTATATAATTTTCCATTAAATTTTTCTTTACCAATACTCCAACATTTGTTTGATGTATGACCTATCTTACCACAGTGATTGCAAGTAGGTCTTTGATTCCTTTGAGCACCTTGTTCGAAGGGTTCACCGTCTTCTTTCATTGGTTTCCTTTTCAATTTTTAGGTTTCTTTTTTATGTTTAACTAATTTTGTTTTCAAACCTCAGCTCATTTCTTATTCTTTCATTGATTTGTCTTTCCAAGTTTAGATCATTTCTTAATCTTTCATTGATCTATCTTTGGCTCATGATTTCCTCATTTGCATTGGAGATTTGAGCCATAAAATCTACATGTTGAAGGGATTGATTTTGAATTTCATTGGTTTTTCCATCCATTTCTTCTTTCATTTTGTTCCTCTATTCCAACATTTCACATAGCCTTACTAACTAAATTTCTTGTTCTCTTTTGAGTTTTCTTACTTCTTGTAGGGAACCATTCTTCTCTAAGAGTTCTTTGATTTCATTATTTTCTTCACTTGAACTGCTTGAAGGGAAAAAATATTTAATTATTTCTTCAATGTACTAATGATCATTCATCTGATTTGAAAGTTTCTTTCTTTTTCTCAAGGATTGGGAAAGTTTCTTCTTATCTTTCTTGACTGGTGCAATGGCCATTTCTAGATCAAACCTTTCATTGTCAATTGCCTTATGAAAACTGAATATCTCTATATTCTTGATCTTTGCTCAATTTGTTAAACTTTCTCCTGAGAACGATAAACCTCTAATACCAATGGTTGGAAATATGCAAGACTATGCTAGGTTATTGAGAGGGGAGGGATGAATCAATAACCTCTAAAAATTTGTCAAATTTAACACTTTATAGCAATATACCAATTATCATTTATTGATCTAATTGCATGCATGAGAAACTAAAAACATAAAACATTCACAACACTTGAACACAATAATTTGGTGACCCAAAAACCTACCAAATAGAAAGTAAAATTGGGGTGGGGATGATACACACAAAACTTCAATATTTTATCAAAAAGTTGGCCTATTAAGGCTTACAATGATAACTTCTAATGATCTGCCATGTTAGGAGCAATTAGGATTGTTAGGTCCACCTTGTTGAAGGATTTACAAACACACAATAAAGTATGCACTCTATTAAGAGATTTAAGAAAGATTGTTAAGTGTATCTTATGAAAGGATTTAGACTGATTCACCTGTTAGAATCAAACATTTGATCTCTGACTTACAACTGATTTTCTGATAGAGATTCTTTGAAGTACTGATCACCTTTTGTGATGAATATGTTTCTACTACTCCTTTTTTGATATGGCCTTCAATATATACTTTATCTACTGCTTGATCACATTTGCATTCTTACATGCTCATTATCTTGGATACTACAATGGATATGATATAATACATTACATATATATTCCAATCCAATTTACAAAATTACAAAGTTAGCCAATATACAAGTTAACACCAATATTACAAAGTCAGCCCTTATGAAAACACTCAAATTCTGAAGACTGAGTTGGTGAAGTTCTGATACTCAGCGTCCACTATCATTACTCGACATCATCATGCATTTAGAAGAAGTAGAAGCTCGATCCATACTAGTCACCTTGAAGTAGGCTCAAACTTTGGTCTACACTAGTGACTTGATAAATATTGTGTTAGTTGGCATTAACTAAATCACTTGGTAAACACTGATGATCATACAGCTCAATTAACACTAGCTTTATATTCCATGAACTATAAACTTGGTAGAAGCTACAAAGCTTAGTAACAACTAAACTACTTAGGTTGAACTGCTAGACTTCACACTACCTAATTCTACTCGGTTTGAATAGTTGCACTTCACACTAGCTGAATTCCCTTGGTAACCACTAGAATTCTCGGCAGCCACTTATAATTAGTCCAAAAGACTTGATAGCAACTGTATAGCTTGATAGCCATACAAAATCTGAATAAGTGTTGTTACTAATAACAAACTTAACTGATATGTCAACACAACATCCACTAGAAAATGCTTTCACTTAGCTCCAATTGAAATTTTTCTTATCTTGCACTAACTTTATGTGAAACCCTATATCAACCTAGCCAAGCTTAGCAAATGAACTTTGTTCAACCTTTTTCATTTGAACTTTCTAAGTGTAGCCAAACATTTTGTAACCCCAAGTACTCAACCTTTCCTCTAGGTACTTTTGCTATGTCTTTTTGATCAAATCCTTTTCGTCAATCAACTAAGTGATAATGCTTGAAACATATAAGCAATTTTCTTACCAACATATAGTAGGTTTGATATCAGTGACAAAACAATGATTGAAAACACTTGTTACAAGAATCTTCTAACTCAAATGATCTTTTCAATCATATATCAATAGTGGTATCGATGATAATGCACCCATTAAGTCTCCTTTCATAGAAATGCCCAAAATATTATGAAGCTTAGTTGGAGGAAAAGGATCACTCATCAACAATTGAATATTGTTGACCTCTATTTCTTGATTCTTCACTATAGATGATGAAGATGCCACATTCTTATATTAGGGTTCTGAAAATATTCTTTCTCAATTGTTCAACACCACTTAAGATCAATACTAGATCAATTTGTGCTAGTTCACTTCTAATTGTCTTTGAAATAGCTTTACTAATTTCTCAAATCACCTTGTGCTCTTGAAATCTTAATGCAAGTTATGCAAAACACCTTCAAAATTATTGATGTATAGCTTCATTCATTCAAATTAGCATCTCAATTAATTTTGGATCATCTATTAGGTGGAATCTAGTTGTCTTGGTCAATAGAGACATTTTGAACTTAGTCTCCATTATACAACTTGGTCAATTCCATCTGAATCATCCTATACATCGGTTTGATCATTTGGGGTACTCGATCCATATTGCAATACTTGGTTCATATAGACAATTTTACTAATGTTTGGAACCAAATATATAAATGATTCCTTTTCACTATTCTTTCCATAGATTTGCTTTATTGCATATTTTCCCATGCCAATATGAACTTTTGGACATTTTATGTTAGGAAGTAATCTAAGATAACTTATTAAATATATATTTCCTTGCATACCTTTCTTGATTAGTTTGTGGTGGTGTGATCACTTTCTATATTAAATTAAGTGACCATAACATCATTTACTTGACTATTTTATTCTTCCCCCTTTTTCTTCAAGGTTTAATTTTTCTCCTTCTTTTCTTGTTAAATATCAACTTTTTATTTACCCTTGATGTGTTTAGTATTTGGTACTAGTGCTTAGATCCTACAGTTCTTGCTCACATGTCCAATCTTGTGATGATTAGCAAAAAATTTCTTGCATGCATTGTTTTGCCTTTTGTTTGTCTCATAGGCCTTTTCCTATGATCTACATTCATATTCTATATGTCCAAAATTTTGACAATTGTAGCAATATGGCTCAAATCTAGGTGTAGTAGGTGTGTTCATCATTCTTGATCTACGCTCATGTATTTGATGTCCTTGTTACTTTTAGTAAAAGTAATAACCAAGAAACTTACTTTTATGTTTAGGATCTATAAAAAAATTTACCTTCAAAAAAACATTACTTCATTCACCATATTGACCATCTCATTATTGATCTCTAACCCTACATTAATGATTAGTGACCAAACACTTAGTCATTTATAAGTAATTGACTAGGCAAGAAAAGATGGTCATCATTACAACTAACTTCTGTAGCAAAGGTTGAGAATGTAACACTTGATTGAGCAAAACAATGATTGTTGAGCATTCAGTAGAGACCAATCAGATATGCAAACCAATGAACATAATATGAGCTAAGTAATATAATGATGATCAAGCATATTGAGAAGTTATGAAGTTTAGACCACATAGACTTATAGAAGCTAAGAGACAATATACATGACTGAGCATCATATCACTTAGGTTCCGAGAAATGCATTTTTGATATGTGAGTTTGCAATGCCACAAACTCATATGTGAATCATTTTGGCCAACATTTCTATGAGATTTAATATCTATAGATCCAAATCAGAGTTTGATTACATGTCATTAGTAGAAGGTTACGAAACCTAAGCAATAAATTCAACCAATTAGAAAAAGGCATATAAACAATAAAACATGATGAACTTTAAACTAATGATCAAGATCTAGAAGCTTTCCATGAAGTCTATTTAACAAATATTCTAAAACTAGAACCAACATGTGTATGAGAGAGGAAGTGAAAAGGATACACACCTGCAAAGGATTTAAAGAGATAGATTAAGTAGAGAAATTAATTAGAGTAGTGAAGGATTGAATAGATTTATCATATTAGGAAAATTAGGTTAGAGATAGAGGAAAGGGAAGATCCAATAACATCTTGCATAGCATACCAAAGGTTAGGTACTAAAACAACTATTTTATAATTGAGATAGGAAAAATCTCTTAACAAAGTGGTCTTAACAAGCCAATGTAAATCTCCTAATAGAGTCCTTACTTTATTATAAGTGTCAAGCCCTATAATAAGGAAAGACCTAATTGTATTTTAAGTCATTAATAGGATATATTATTCACTAGGTAGATAATATCTTATGGCCAAACATTGTAATCTTAATAGGTTAAATTTATTGTTGCAACAATGAAGGTTTATGGGTTTCATTCCCATCTAATTTTACCTTCATCCTGAAGTGTTTTCTAGTAAGGAAATCATTGTGTTATGTATTGAGCTATTATGGATGTGATAAACTTATTTTATGTTTTAGTATTACAGTTTTAATGATGAATTAGGTAAGATTTAATGAAATTGATTTTGAAGTCAAAATTTTATCCTGATTTGGCCCCCGTCTCAGTATCTCATCTCTCATTTATATTCCAACAATTTGTATTAGAGATCAGTTCTCTTGTCAGGAAGTTAGATATCTTGAGGTTCTAAGATCATGGACATAGAAGTATACAAGATGGGAAAGATCATTGAAAATTAGATAATTGAGATACAAATCAGGTTGCAACAATTAGAGAAAACAAAAGAAGCATTGAGAAAATCTCTTAAAAGGAGAAAATAGATGGCTACATAGCTTAATGACACTCAATACACATAACTTGATTGAGAAGGGTTGTGGGACAATGAAAGGACCAGTAACAAAGATGAAACAATGAAAAAATTACAAGAGAAGAAGAGTGCCCAGTGTACAAAGCAAGAGATCTAAAGATAGAACAAGAAATCTAATATGTCACAGTCCATGAAGCTATTGAACAAAAGAATAAATATATAGAAGATAAGCTCATAGCTAAAGAAGAAAAAAGGACAATAGATTGAAGAATTGAAGAGAAATCATTTGAAGTTCAAAATCTTAGAAATAGTTAGCTTGCTATGATAAACCAAATAGTGATTCCAAATTAGGAAGTAAACAAAAAAATTTGGAGATCACAATCTAAAGTATAAAATGGGTGATTGAACATTGACTTAAGGCATGAAAAGGAACTCATGGAAAGGATGAGTAAAACAAATGAATCAATTATACCTTTTGAAGACATTATAAAGTCACCCCAAGAAAAAGATATATTAGGACTTGGATACAAGCAATTTTCAACAATTGAAGAAGGAGAATCATTTTAAAGTGGAGAACAAAGGAATGAAAATTAAAAAGGTAAACCTACATGTCACTAATGTAGAAAGGTTGGACATATAACTATTTGACATATATGATGGATCCCAGGTGACTAGTGGGGTGGGGTAAATCAGGAACAAATAGAACTTTTAACTTTAATTCACCAATTAATCTTTCATAATCTATTATGATCTAATTACATGCATGAATAACTGAAAGCAATAAAAAACTTATAATACTTCACATAGTATTTGGTAACCAAGAAACCTTCCAAATAGAAAGTAAAACTAGGGTGAGGATAATACCCACAAGTTTTATGACTGCAATATAAAGTTGGCCTATTAAGGCTTACAATTGATCACTTCTGGTAATATGCCTTGTTAGGAGAAATGAGGACTATTAGGTCCATCTTGTGAAAGGATTTACAGCATACAATGAAGTATGCACTTGGTAAGGAGATTCAACATAAGACTATTAAGTCCACCTTTTTAGAGGATTTGATCGATGCACCTGTTAGGATAAATTAGTAGTAGATCTTTTCTCTATAACTTGGTTTTCTATATGAGATTCCTTTGGTGTAAACTAATCACCTTTATTTGATGGACGAGACTCTTCTTTTCGTTATACTTCTTGTAGCCTTTATCTTCTTTTTTCATTCATTCTTCTTCTTACTTGTTACATATTCTCTCTTGAATATGATAATATGTAATACATATATACCAATCCAATTAATTACCTTCTATACTCACTTGTAACAAGAAATTCAAATAATCTTCACTAAGTTATCTAGCTACTAATACTTGGGTTATAAAGACCACTCGAGTGAAATTGTGACACTCGAAAACACTATCAACTCAGAAAAATCTTTCACTTGATTAACACTGGTGCTTAGTCAAGATTGATTACTTGGGAGTAGTCATCAACTCAGTTAAGACTTGGTGACTCGGTGAACACTAGAGAACTCAATAGACACTGACGAGCTTGGTTGACACTATAGCTCAGTCAACATTACCTTCATTCTGTTTTGTTAAGAAAGTGTAGCTTGGTTAACACCAAAAATCTTGGTTGAAAATGTTTCCTGCATGGTTTATGCTATTAAGCTTGGTAGAATCTATGAAGCTAGATAGAAATTTCTTTCTATTTGATAAGCTCAATAGACTCTGTATAGCTTGGTATACACTGTTGAAGCTCCACAGATTCTGTGTAGGTCAGTAGCAATGTAACCAAAAAATCTGATTAACTATTTAGTCACTAATTGAAAAATGATTTGACCATAATGTCAATAGTCTCCCTCTTTGGCATTAGTGACAAAAACACTTATCATACAAAAATTTTCAATACTCAAAAATTGAAGTCAAAATTCCCCCTATCAATACTCTTAGATCTACAACTTGATTTTGACTTCTATGTTGATAACTCAGTAGAGACTGACTTTAGCACATGAATTCCTTCTTTGTATATAAATCTTCCTTTCTGTACATATATTTCCCCCTTTTTGTATAACCCTTTTGTATATGCATATCTGCCTTGGGTATGATAATAATATTTCTCATGTTTTGACACAAAAGCCAAAAAAATTGCATAATTACAAGCTAACTCCAAAATATGCAAGGAAATCACTATGTACCTTTAAAATTATGGACATGGTTTTGTCCCAATTCTCTTGGAAAACTTTTGAAGTGTGCATTGCTATCTACACTTCAGCTGATAATTTTGTCATGTGATTAGCAATTGAAAAGTCATTGTGATGGATTAATGCTTTTGCATGCACAATATGGTTTTTCATTACATTCATGTTGGGAATTAACATGCTCTATATTTCTGCAAGTGTAGCCCTTATCCTAGCTTCTTCCCTCAAAAGGTTTACTTGCATGTTTTTTAGATACTTGATCTTCATAGAATATGTAGGACTAGTGCTAGGGCCATGCGACAACTAGTGTGAACTTTCCTTGATATTAACATCTATCTTAGACAACTTTATCTTATGCCCACTTAGCTTTTGATCTGCATTCATATTCTTTGTGTCCATACTTCAAATAGTTATAATAATGTCCTTAAAATCTTTGACTGTTTATGGTCTTTGTCCTCCATTCATTTCTTGATGTCCTTGCTCATTGCTATAATAACAATGTCCCTTGTATCTTTTCTTATGGTTTTGATTTCTAGTGTTAGTCCTATGGATATTTGTTATGTAACCTACTTTTCCATAATTATGACAAGTGGGTTAGTTGTTATTTCTTTTATCACTCCTTTGTTCACAACTTTTAGATTTTTCTCCTTTTTGAGTAGTAGAATATCCAAATTGATAGGTATCATTACTTTCTCTTCGTGATATCATCAGTTCTTTAAAGTACTTAATGGATTCACTAGGTTTATGAAATATTTCAATGAATTCCTTCTCTATTCTCAATTCATTCTATAGTAATTCATTCTATGACTTCAAATTTGTAATCTCAATGTATTTCCTATTTAGTTTGTGGTTGGAGATCACTAGTTGATTCATTAAATCTAGTTGAGTTTTTGTAAGCTTTTGCACATCTGATGATTAATCCTTAAGACTATTTACCAAAAGTCTTTTATCATCTTCAATCATACCTTTACCTTTATTCATCTTTCTTTTCTAGTTTAGGTACTTCACACAAGTTTACTAATTGGGTTTCTTGTCCCCTTTTGAGATTCCTATCTTCTTCATTTAGGGCACTATTCTTTTCCATCAAATCTGTAATTACTACATCAAATTCTTTAGAGTTCTTATCTTCAAACAATCATGTATTATCTTTTTCTTGATATATTTTATGTTATTTTGTTGAATGGCTAGATCCTTTCTCCTTTTAAATGATCATTGCATTTCATATCTTTCCTTCTTTAGTTTATGTAGGGAAATTTGTATTTGAATCTTCTAGTTCTCAATATTCTTTCCCAATTTGTAGACATCCATCTTCAAGATCTTAGCTATCAAGCTATCAAAATTTACTTTTTAAAGAAGTAGGCTTTGAAACCAATTATTGGAAATATATATGGGAAAGTAAGCTCTAAGAAGTTGGGGGGGGGGGGGGGGAGCGAGGAGGGGGTGAGGGGGTGGTGAATTAGTATTATAAAATTTTTACCATCAAAATATTTCACCATCCATAGCATAATGTAAATGGGTAAAAGCACAAACTTGTGTAACCTTTTTGTAAAGCAAAAGGTTGAGAGACATATATTTTTTCACCTTTAATGACATAAAATGTGAATTGTTATTTAGAATTTGAAAATGAAGTAAACTAATGAAATGTGTAGAAATAAATAAATTTTATGATTATAATTTTTAATAATTATTTAGAATAATAATTGATATATCTTCCTAATTTTTATAGATAATTTTTTAGTCTCTTAAAAATGTTGAAAATTAGGGGTCTAGTTCCCATCAGAAATGTAACACCCCACCAAGGGATCCAAAAGAATTAATCTAAAGTTTCACTAAGTTTGGTAACTATTTTTTTTTTGAAACATGAAAGTATACATTCAACTAAAAGTATACATCAACATACCTAACAAGTTACATTCCTTAAAGATCCCTTAACGTTGAATCACATTTAAATTAGCCAGTATTGAATCCTACTAACACCACATCCACATGAAATACTAATGAAATTTCCAATGTACTTAATCAATATATTTTGTTCCAAATGTCACATAGTAAATTACTAAGTGTGTAGTTCATCCCAACTATCAATAGCATGATTAGACCATCATGGGCCCTAGCCATCCCCTGCACATAACATCCCAAGTCATCGAAGAGATCATTTGCATTATCATAGTAGGGATGTCACTCCTAAAACATACTACAACATATGCATAAAGAAATCTAACATGCAAGAATAAAGGATAAGATGATCCTACAAAGTAGATAACATCATCTGTCACATGCTAATCATCAATATAAAGAAACATGTCGGTAAATACATCCATCATAATGATCCAAGAATAGAAGAATGTAAATACCAACAAAGAATGCTCCTGCCATGGTGAGTACAGATGGATCTCAAATGGTAAGAGTGGAAAAAGCACTACCACCTGACCACATGGAACCTAAATGGCCCACTCCCACTATGCTAAGGAGATAGTCTCAAGTCCCAAATAGGATATCGAACCACATAACACAAGTACTCTCTTAGTCTAGGAATTCCTAAAGTATACTAACTCAAAGGTTCAAACATAAAAGGGTTGACGCCTATACCCAGAGGCACACAAGGAACATAGAAAACCTATTATGTAAGTGAGAAAGTGTCATCACACAGATCATGCTAGAGTTATCTTGGTAGTCTCTCAATAGACCCCGACCCCCTAGTGATCCCTATGAAGCCACTAGTATCCTCTCGTACTAACAAGGCATACTACAAAATGCAAGGTCGCATCCAAGCATTCTCTCTACTCCCATCCTAGTCTATACTAGCACTCAAGGCATGGGTGATAACATACAATTATCTTATTAGGTTCATTTTAATCCCCATTTAGTGTAAATGTTCTCACTTATTAAAACAACTTAGAATGAGTTACCCTGACAGGCACTTAGGGCCCCAGTCCCCATTGCAAGCCACTTCTCGACACTACAAGTAGATAACCTACCCTAAGCTCATGGAATCATAAATCAAAAAATCACCACAGTCCTATACAAGCGACTAGAAAGCATCATAAAGATAATCAAAATAATCACATCAGTTCTCCATGAGCAACTGAAAAGCATCCAATGATAATCATAATATCCATCAATTTTCAACAAGCAACCGAAAAGTATCTCAAAGTAGTACTGATCGGAGACTCCAAAATAGTTCAGTCAAAACATGCCACATCATGACATCATCAAGAATTACATCAAACACTTTAGTCCCATCAAGATAAATAGAAAGTAACCCAAGTATAACTGATCGATGACACAAAAATAGTTAAGTCAAGTATCTCAAATACATACACCTCAGCTATACACAAGAAGACTAGATAGCAATAACAATTAGTAAACCACATACACCATAGACCATGCCATATCATAACTATGGTTGGGTTCAAAAGATCAAGACCAAATAACATCAACATGTCATCACATCTCATAACTGCCGAGCCTCTGGTAGACATCCTATGACTGGTCAACAATCTAGTCAACCCCAAAACTCCAAAATAGATAGCATAGAGAAAACATAAAGTGCAAGTACGTGTCTTGGTTTTTTTGTCAATTCACAATAAAGTTTCAACCTTCATTTCCGTGTGAGTTTCCAAATACCAAGGGGTACATTCTAATCCATATAGTTAACCCATTCATTTTGGAAAATAGAATACAAAACTATCCCAATCAAATTCCCAAAATAATAAAGATGTGAATATATATTTCAGTTTGCTCTTGAAGTCACAAGGTTATGCCAAGTATGAAGTTTTTAGTTTTTGTTTCAAGTATATTCAATTTCATACGATTTTAACCTCCAAGTCAACATAGAATTATCCCTTTGTTATTTTAAAATAATATTCTAAGAATAACTGAAGGCTAAATATTTACTTATTAAAACATTAAACTAATCTTCATTTACTTTAAATAAAGTAACCATCAACCCTATTAAAATTGATCGCATTAACAATTCAATAACTATATCATTCCACTAGACATGTATATTAATAGTGCTTTTCAATTTAATTCACCCTCATTTAGAATCCATTTACCTAAATTGACTAATAATTAATTACACTCTTTCTATTACTAACTAATCTTAATTAAATTAAATTAAATCAAATTAGTTAATAAATCATATAAAACTAATGCATAATACGGTTCCATCTTCAAGTAAGCTTTCGAGTAACTAGGATTCACAATTTACCTTTGCAATTAAACTCCCTCTTATTTACAAAAATCATATTGTGACTTAAAAGTAATCATCTATAATAATAATTGATTACTAGTAAAAATATATCCAAACCCAATAAAAGTAAAAATGAATTTGTAAATGATAAATATAATCAATCATTAATATGCATCATTCATTCCATTTAATTTCAATGTATATTTGCATTACCAATTAATAATTAATAATTATTCAATAATTATTAATTAATTAATTCACATCCATTACCAAATTCGTTAGTGACAATATTGTTAATTATAATTAAAACTAATATTGAACCATTCAATAACTATAGTAATTTAATATTAATATTAACAATAATCTAATAACATATTTCAATTTTAACTTGCAATATAATTAATTAAGGGAGGGCATTTTAAAGTTCAAACGATTTAAAAATCGCAGGCTCTTTATACTAACAGCGGCCCATTATGAAGTCGTGCGGCTTAACAAGGGCCACTGGCCTTAATACCTCCTGCCACAACGATACAAGCATGTGACAGGCAGCCATCGATAAAAGGAAGCAAGTTGTAGGCATTGCCTAGTAGAGATATTGTGTGTTTGGTCTATCATTTCCTTGTTGAGCTGTGATCGGTCCCTTTGGCATGAAAGGTTTGGAGATTGGAAAACTGGTCATATAGTGCAACTACAAGCTCCACATTGGCATTGGATTCTTTATTGTTGGTATTCAGAGTAACCGCCTCTTTATTATCCCAAATCAATTTAAAGTCTATGCTTGCTCTCCAAAATGACCTATCTTTGTTTTCATCCTTGAAAGGAGATTGAGCAAGTTGGGTTTCTAGAGCAGCCATGGGGTAGCGCAAGAATGGGTTGCTCGTAGGAAAATGCACGAGACAACCTCTCATTCGTAGATTGGGATTGCTTTTGAACAGACATTGTGAAGTGGAAAGAGGAGATGAATTGCAAGCCACTGAACTCGGTCTTCATGGAAGACTCATTCTTCGTGTACCAATCTTCGAATGGT
This sequence comes from Cupressus sempervirens, assembly GCA_028749045.1. Taxonomy (NCBI): domain Eukaryota; kingdom Viridiplantae; phylum Streptophyta; class Pinopsida; order Cupressales; family Cupressaceae; genus Cupressus; species Cupressus sempervirens. The sequence continues at coordinate 843,244,985 of CM053787.1, read as the reverse complement.
GTGATGACTGATGCCTTCCAAGCATGGAAATCAGATAGCAACTTTAACCATTAGAAGTGGCTGAAATTGTCCGGCTCTACAAATTAGATACACAATCCATATGACCCTGCAATCTTAATTGTGTCAATTGTTGGTCAGGACCACCTTCAATATTCACTGTTGACATTAATAGATGAAATTCTCATGCTTTGATAAAAGATTGTGGATCGTTAAGCTCGTCAAAGTCATAGCAAAACACATGGATAGTAAGTTATGGGAGATATGGAGAATATCGTTGTTTTGTTCCCTAAAATATTCGTTCCATATTAATAGCTGTTGCTAGCTCTTACTCATTCTTTCTAATAAATATTGTTTGCATTTCTCGTAATCGTGAGTACCTTCTTCATATAATCGATTCCAAATTAGTAATAGACTCGATAAGATAGGTCCAGATATAACAAGCTGGCAAAGCATTCCCATTTATTAATCCTTGCCATCTGATGTCGTCTTTCTCATTCAAAAATGCTAGTTTATATGCATCCATTCGTATGCAAGTGTCGAAGTTTGTAGAAGTATGATCGTTTTCTTTATAAGTTTAGAAATATAATATTGATCTCTGATCAATTTTGAGATAATCAATATAGTTTCAAGGATTATCTTTTATTTTCAGTAATGCATTTCCGTTTTTCCAAAATGATGACTTTTTGGTTAAGGTTCCATTGATGTGTTAGCATCCTTTAGGCACCAATAGTACTTGTAAAGATAGGCTGACTATAGTGTCATTACAAAATACGATGGTTCAGAGTATTGGCATTGTTATGTGTGCATGTGCTTTATAAGTTATTCACTAAAAGATTTTTGATTAAATTACAAGGTTGCTTCAGAGAGGTATATTTCATTAGTTGTGGATTTCATTACGCTGAAGTATTTTAGGAGGTGATTAAATTGTAATATATAAATTCCATCAATAATGACCTACTTGAATAATTTTGCTTGTTTACAACAAATCTACCCCTTCTAATTTTATTGTTCAGCATATATATATACATACATACATACATACATATACATACATACATACATATACCTACATACATACATACATACATACATACATACATACATACATATATAATTGATTCCAACACTAAATCGATGGAAAAATTACAACAACCTCTCGAATTTTTAAACTTAGAATTTGCATTTCTAATTTCAAACCTCTCTCAAATTATCCGATAGAAAAATTTGTTTAACATTCAAATTCCTAAGTTTGAATTTTCTTTTAAGTCTCAAACCCTTCCTATTTTAAATTCTAGTTTCTTCCATCTATGGGATGAGGGTATTCTACTTGAGTTTTCCATGATTTCTTTGCACATTGATAGAGTCAACATGCATGGCAATATTCCACAATATAAAACATCCACAATGGAATTGCATATAATTGACACATTCACCACATGAAATCCTTAGAAGACATTTAAAAGACACGAAGAAGACAAGAAGATAGAGAGTTCTAGTTTCTTCCATCTATGGGATGAGGGTATTCTACTTGAGTTTTCCATGATTTCTTTGCACATTGATAGAGTCAACATGCATGGCAATATTCCACAATATAAAACATCCACAATGGAATTGCATATAATTGACACATTCACACATGAAATCCTTAGAAGACATTTAAAAGACACGAAGAAGACAAGAAGATAGAGAGTGAAATAGAATATGTGAAATAAACTCGAGAGCCTACCTGGCCTCTGATGCTAATTCACTTCACCTCAAGAATTCATATACAACCCTTCCTTCTCCAGTAGTCACAATTCCTCCATCAACCACCTCCAAGTGACTAGGAGTGCTTGTAGAAACATATGAGTATGTCCATACACACTAGGAGAGTCTCTATATAAAGGCCTCTAAGATGCATCTAGAATGTGCGTAGAAGGAACTAGGAGATAAGCATGACAACTAAGCACATAACTTCTACAATAAGAAGATAAACATGATGAGGTGTCTAGGATGTTGTAGACACTATGTGCTTCAAATAATATGCTAACTCCTAAGTGTAGACAACATGTGCATGATTAGAGTGTAAACTCCTGTGTTGTCAACATGACAACTTACAAGAGTTTGCATACTCCTATGTGAATAAATATTAAAATAATACACATTACTTTATTTAATTAAATTTCTTTATTTAATATTCACTTGACTCCTTTTAAAATTAACTTATTAATTTTGAATCTCATGCACTCACTTTATTAAATCCACTTGTTTTATCTTAATATATTTTAATCATATGCACGCATCACATGATCTACAATCTTTTAATAATTTTAATATCTTTTCCACTCTTCAATTTATTTTTGAAACTTAAAATATTTATTAACTTAAATAATAATATTTTTTAGAATAAATTGAAAACTGTACTCTAAATATATTAGTATTGAATTTAATAAATATTATCATATTCCAAATTTAAACTTGTAACTTTTATCTTCAAATTTAATTCTTTTATTTAATTAATTTTTCAATTAATAAAATAAAATAAAATATTTAAATATCACTTTAATTTTCATTTAATTAAATCATTAATTAAATCTTTTAATTAGACTTAATTAATATAAATTCACTGAGAAAGAGTTTGGCAACAATGGCAAAATACAAACTAGGGCAGGCACTAGAAGAAAACTATATGAAAATAAAGTAATTTAGCTTTAATCTTATACTATATTATAGATAACATGTATAGATAGATCAATCCAAAAAAAAAATTGCCTTTACACCTACATTTCCTCTTTTATAATGATTCAAATTTCAACTCACTTGAAATTGCTAGTTTTCATCTCCTACCACATTTTTAAAAGTAAATGTACTCTAACAAGAAGACAAATTATACATTTTGAAAGACAAATCTCTCCTCTAGAATGTCATATAATTTTTATTTTTATATTATTTAATACTTTTTCTTTCTTAAAATTGACATATTTCCAAGTGTTAAAATATGTGCTTACAGAATTTTTTAATTACAATACACTATATATAATTAAAATACTATAAACTCTATATGAGGATATTCTTCACTTTGAGCTCTATAAAATGGTTTTTATATGTTACTAAAAAAAAATCATGAAAAATGGTAAGAGTTATTGAACATCAATTTTCTAAAATAATTTTATTTCTTAAGTAATTGGATAAAAACTTGTATAAAACATGCATTTAATAGAAATTTCTAATTAGAAAAGTGTGAGACCATATATAAATTAGATAGAATGAATTTATCTTGATCATATAATTGAAAAAAATAGATTTTTAATAGAAATGTTCAAATTTAATCATTCTGATAAGTCATCCTAAAAGGTGACTTTGTACTTTTACCTAAATCAACACATAACACAAAAAATTTTGGTTACCTAGAAACTATCCAAGGTGAAGGTAAAATTGGGATGGGGATGACACCTAGAGCTCTTCACTACTATACAAATAAAGTGTGGCAAGATTTTGTCTACAAATCTTTGATCATAATCTATGATCATACCCTATCAAAGGTCTATCCTATTAAAGCTTACAAGACTATTAGGTTTTATCTTGATGAAATTATTTAAACTCATAATTAAGTAAGAAATTTGGGAGGACATTTACAAAATTCTATAAGGACTACTATGTTAAGAGGTTTACCCTATATCACCTATCAAAATGATTTAGTACTTGATCAAGTCTCCTCTTTACTAGTTATGTCTTGATCCGTCTAAATGAATTTCTCTTTTCCAACACTTCACTACTTGTCTTCCCAAATAGCTTAGTTCTTATCTACTAGTTATGCATTTTAGATCCTTCAGTTAAATATCCTCGCCATCATGAATACCTTCTTTCCTTAAGTAGAACTCTTGCTCTACATCTGATAATCCTCTTCACTTCATTATACTCCACGTTAGATTTTGTCTTGAATTTATAGATGATCTTAGGTCATAATCAATGACTGTCATTGATTATTAATGCCACCTAAAGCTTCCCTTTCTCTAATTGGTTACTTTGGTTACATAGGGATGCATTATATTACTATATCCTTATGTCACAATACCATAAATTCAAGATTATGTTGGCCACAAATGGTTTACATACAAGTTTGTGCTATTAAAAACTTGTATGTCCATGGGTGGTTACTTGGCATCCATAAAATTTTGATTCTTGGGCTTAACTTTTCTCTCTACCATCACTCAAACTTTGAATGACTCGAAATGTACTATTTCTCAGCTCTTGAATGGCTTGGTACAAACTATTTCTTAGCTTACACTAACTTGTCATATCATCTCAACATGTACTGCCTAACTACTAGTGTTTTTCTTTCTCTATTTACTCAGACTAAGTAGTAGCTTAGTCATAGTAATGAAAAATAACTCTTCTAGATAATGACTAAGTGTTTTATCACTAACTTTTCAAAACCACAATAACATAAATAGGCATGATAAGGAAGGGAGTGTACATGAAGATGAAAAGTGATGCAAACAGTGTGACAAATGAGTAATATGTGAATGGTGAAGTGAAGGATTAAGATCAGATAAAAGTTAAGTAGACATTTTTTCTTATCTCTTAGCAGAAAAAGAGACCTATTCATTGTAGTGAAGGGAAAGAAATGTTTTATCAAATCAAAAGAGAGGATCAATTTTCAAAGAGAATACTCAAAATCAGCTTACAGAGCATACTAGGAATCAGGTAGTGAATCAATTTTAATTAACTTGAATCAAGATAAATCTCTTAACAAAGTGGTCTTAATAGATCTTTTTAAATATCCTAAAAAGGTGAGACCTAGGATTCTCAAAAGCTTTTGACATGGTAGACTCCTCAAATGGTAGATCGTATCTTATGATCAAATATTGTAACCCTAAGAGGTTAACTTTATTACTGCACTAGTGAAGATTTGTGGGTATTATCTACACTCCAATTTTATTCTCATCTTGAAGGGCTTCTTGGTAAAAAATATTGTGTTATGTGTTTATTTTTATGCGTGTAATAGATTATATTTACATGCTACTACAAGTTTTACATACACAAGATAACTAGTGAATGTGAGAACTAATTATTGAAACATAAAAGTTCTTAAGATTCTAATTCTACCCCCCACCCCAACACTCCCTACCACAAGAACCTCCCCCCTACACACCCCCGCCCCACATCTTTCCCCCTCTTAGTATTGTGTTATCATGCCTATACTTCAATCAACATAACATGCATGCCATTACAAATGGCATCTTGATGTACTTTTTTAATTTTATAGGTGAAATATTCTATGAGGTCATATATAATGATGAGAATAAGAATTGTTTTGGGGTATTTCCCATATCTAATTTGACTCATTAATAATAGTCAAAGAGCACAATGGTTGCTAAGCCTTTTTGAATAGATGTAAACTATAGCTATTATAAAATTATCTCAATCAGTAAAGTCTACCAATTGCGACGATGATTAAAGTCTTAAAGATTTAGAAGCTCTATATATCTAGTTAATTATATAGTCATAAATTATTTTTATATTTCATATCATTCAAAATAGTATCCAGTTATGGTTATTTGTGTGATTTGAATCTTTGACAGGGCTTGTGTTTGTATTTGATGCATAGATCTGTGTGTAGATCATAATTATCTAATTCCATTTTTATTTCCAAAAAAATTATGAACAAGCTTTAAATTAATTATTATAGTGTAGCTAGAGGGTCAAATTTGAAGATTGTCTAAGTGTTAAGGCAATGGGAGAAAGAAAGCTAGTATCCAAGTATAAATAATTTGAATCTAACTGTAGAGATTAAATTAAGGTGCATTATCACAAATTTACCATTTACATAGATATATCTAAGTGTGTCAACAACTGTATAGATCAAAATGAAGATTTGCAAGAGTTATATAAGATTTGAAAGAGAGACATCTTGGAAGAACAAATGATAGGATGAGTAGTTGATTTGATTAATCACCTACTCAATCTTATGGGCAACATCATTTATATTTTTGAGTGTAATAATTTGAGCTAACATTATAGATTTCAAATTTCATTTTTTTGTGATCAGTTAAAATATTTTGTTGGTAGGCCAACCTAAGTTAAATTTCAATAATAAATTAAAACTTAAAACTTGTAACTACAATAAACACATAATGAACATCCACACAATTTTTGACACCAATACTAAATGTGAAAACCCAATTTGGGAAAAACAACCAGTAACATGCTACCTCTTTTTTCTCTTCTTTAGTGATATCTACTAAGAGATAACCTTTAAAGGTTACAAAACACATTGTTAAGTTTTACCTTGTTAAAGGATCTAAACACCCTGTTAGGAGTGGCCTTGATAGATGAACTTTTAGAACATTCTGTTACAATGTCAACTTGATTAAAGGATTTAAAATTGACTATGAGGTCAGCCTTGTCAAAAACTTTTCAAAATAATTTTTACTACTCCCACAATGTTTACAAAGTAACAATAAAGATTTTATCTCAAAACATAGAACTTGATTCATAAATTCTAATCTATTTTCAGCTCAATCCTGGTTCATTGACTAAACTCCATCATTCTCATCATCTTAGATCTACTTAGTAACTCTTCAAGAAAATCATATCCTCACATACTTCAAACTTCTCCTTCCAATTTTTTTCACCACCTTTCTTTGAAATTTTCTAGTCCAAAGACCATCTAAAACATATTAGATACCTTCTTAAATAGGTATCTTTGATCTTTTGTTGCTTAATCACAATCATAGATCTTAGGATTTATAATCACATCTAAAAAATTCAAAGAATCTATCCATTTTCTTATTCTTCTTCTATTCTCAACACTTCTAGAAACATCTTATCAAATATTATCCTTTGTTCACTCAAGTTGTCCTTTTCTTACATTAAATAATGTATCTCATCAATCATTATCATCAACACATTCTAGTTATTAAAAGAGTTCTACTATTTCGGACACAAACTTTGATTCTTTCATAAATTTTTATTTTGTTGATACTTGGTCATCACTATGCTCTTCTTGTCAATCTTTACTAGATTACTCAATCATTGTTGAATTCTCTTGCTCAATCACCATTTTTCAACTTGATATTTACTCTTACTTTACAAACTCTATCATTCAACAATGCTTAAGTTCTTCGATATTTTGCTTCAACTCATTCATTGACAATGTAAAACTAATACTTGGTCAAGCTTATCATTATGACAATTTTTAATGCTGAGATTCAACCTACTATCTTCTTCATTTAATGTATTCATTGAACAACACATTATATTTTCAAGTACTAAGTTATGAAGTGCCCCTTGTAGTTCTATCTCACTTACACATCTCAACTCAACCTCTCACTAGGTCATCTCATGATATCTTCTTTTCAAATCCTCTTCATCAATCAATAGATATGGCACTCTACACTACTAGTACAATTCCTTACTAGTAGTGTTTGACATCATTAACAATATAAAAATTATTCCAATCAAGCCCAATAGTACCACCATTGTCTTTGACAAATATCACCATTAAAATTCTTTTTTTTTCTCCTTAACCTTTCTATTATGGAGCTTGACATATCACGTAAAATTATAGATTATGGATTTGAAGTAAAAATTATAATAATTTTATTTGAAGATTCTATTTGGTACATATTTATTGGTGTATTTTCTTGTATTCATGTTGTTGACCTTATGCTTCATGATTATTTCATTTGATCACTTGGTTGAGATTAAATGGGTATATGAGGAGTCACACTCTAAGGAGTACTTAATGATAAAACTTGTTCATTTCTCCTCATGTGATATGTTGGCTTACATTTTAGTTGTTGGATTCAAAGTTATATCACATTATTCATCTTCTATGAATTGCACATATTTATTGGTTATAACTTTCCTTGTTATTAGATTGTATAGTTTACATTTATTTGATTTATCAATATAACCTAAAAGTATGTATGCTTTTCATTTTTTTTATCTCAAACCATATGTAAAAAATCCAATAATTTTAGATGATCAACACTATTTTTCTTTTAATCTATTCTTTTTTGAGAATCATATTCTTCACATTCACACTTGGACACATATTTATTATATAGGATGCACATGATATAATTTCATCCCAATTCATATTTGGTAAACATTTTATTTTTGGTCATCAACATACTTTTATACATTTCTATAATTTTTCTATTCTTTCTTTTAGCTACCCAATTTTGTTAAGGTTTGTATCTAGTTATGAATTGCATCTGATCACCTTAGTCCTTCTAAAAATTTAGAAATTCATTGGAGATGTATTCACCACAATTATTCATTTTAAATTCTTTGATATATTACCCATTATACTTCTCAACAAGATCCTTGAATTCATGAAAAAAAGCTTTACCTTGATTTTTTTTAATGTTCCCAAAATTATCTTGGCCATAGGAAATCCTAGTCTGAAGGCAATCTATGCTTTCATCAAATAGATTTTAAGTTGATGTGCATAGTTAGTTTTTGATTGGATAATATGTTATTAGTAGCTATATTTTGAAGAGATATAAATATTTTTTTCACCTCTTGATTTTCTATAAGAAAGGGTACCAAGATCTCGTTTCTCATATAAGTGATATAGATACATTTTTATAAATACAAGTTTTTGGGTTATAAAAGAGGATCTTTATCCAAAGCGAAACTTGACTTGAAGGAGAACTCAACCCAAAAAATAACTATGTCTGATGCAAAACATGATTTGAAGGGGAACTCAATCCAAGGTAAAACCTCGTTCAAAGGAGAACTTGGTCCGAAGGAGAAATCAATCCAAATAAGAACTCTTCTGAAGGGAAAGTACCTAAGGGAATTTATTTGATGGAGATCACCTGAGGGAAATTACCCAAGGTAAAGTCTTGTGAGAAAGTTCCTGAGGGAAACACTAGAGAGAACAAGCTTGAGTGAAACTTCTTGAAGGAAACACCCAAGGGAAATCTTCTAAGAAAAATTCCTAAGGAAATATACCCAAGGGAATGTACCTTTGGGAAATACATGAGGGAAAATGCCTCAGGGATAATTCTAATGCCATGATATTATTTGAAGCATGTGCCAAATAAAGTGAGCTAGAGATGTCGTGGGGAAGATATAAATCATTGAATGTACAAAATATAGTTAGACATAGAAACATACACCAACATAGAGATATAACAAGCTATTTTTGAAACCCAAAATATTATATCTTTTAAAAAAAGATGGCACTCTAGATATGCTAGATGTAAAGAAAAGTAATATAATAGATAGAATAGAATCAGGGTTATTACCCACCAAAATGAAAAGATCCAAGTAGAAAATATCTCTCACTTCCAAAATGGTGAACAATACAAAACTATATTAGGAATTGCATATAATAAAATGATCCAAATCACATGCCTAGAATAACATACAAGATGGTCTTATAAAGAGCTTTGTGGAAAATTCTAAAAGGATAAAAAAAAATCGATAGATTGGTATGTTACAACAAAATAAAGTAAAGAGTAGATCTAAGAAGTAATACATTAATTATTATCCATAAAACAAATATTATTATGGAATTGTATTGGTGATAACATGGTATGCTTGACCAAAAAATTGTATGCCCTCAATAAATTACAAAATTGGATGCTCCACAATGTTTTCATCTTCCTAGGTAGCACCCTTGATATGAAGATCCTTCATCATTAAAGAAGTTTCTTAATTGTGTAGGACATGAGCTTCTTCTCCTAGACATGTATGATCTTAGGTGGCTCTAGATTCATTTACTCTCTTTGTGAATGTGGGATACTTCATTTGATACTTTAATGCACTTTCCAATACTCTTGTTTAGATAGAACACACAACAAAGATTTTGGATTTGGCTCCCTTTAGGCATCTCCAATTTATAGGAAACTTTCCCTACCCTTTAAATCACTCTCTATGGTTAATAGAAATTTTATTTTAACTTCTCCTTACCAAATGACTTTAGAGAAGATTTTCTATAAGGTTGAAGCCAAAGTTATACAAGATTACCAACCTCAAAAATTCTCTCAATTTGATAATGGTCTTCATATATTTTGCATTGGTTTTTAGCCCTCTATAGATTTTCCTTTAGAGTGCTCATATTATCTAAACTCTCTTGTAACTAATCTTTAGCCCTTGATAGACAACTATTACCCAAGGCCAAATCAAATAATGTTGAGTGTTTCTAACCATATAATGCTTTGGAGTTTATCATGCTTATTGAAATGTAATAGGAAGTCTTGTAACAATGCTTACCCAAGTGAAGCAAAAAAACCTATGCCTTTTATTATGTTAAAACATAGTTCCTCAAATAGCCCTCAATGGTTTGTTCACAATATTTTTATGTCCATTTGAGTATGGATTGTAGCTCATACTTGGTGATAACTCTATCCTCGCCAGCCTAAATAAATCCATTCAAAAAGTGGCAAGGAAACAACTATCTCTATCATATTTCATGGGAGACCATGTAAATGGAAAACCTCATGAAAGAATGGTTATGTTACTTGAGATGCTTTCATATCCTACTAAAATGGAAAATAAATTTACATACTTGGTCAAATGGTCAACCACAAAAAAATGAAATCATTCCCTTGCAATTTGGGTAGCCCATTGATGAAATCCAAAGAGATTCCTTGCAAATTTTTGTTAGAGATTTGCAATAGCTGAAGAAGCCTTGCTAGTAAAGTGTACCCAAATTTGTTTTAATGGAAGATAGAAAGTTTCCCTACATATGTAATAATATAATTCTTCATGCCCTTCCATGAAAATCATTATGGTGTCTTCTTGTAGGTCTTTATTTATCCTTAGTTTCTAGCCAGAGGCAAGTCATGCATCTCCTTCCATTTTGTTTCATTTTTTTTTTCATTTTGGACTCAGGAACCAAATAGATCTTGCCCTTGTAGTAGAGGTTGTTATCTACCACCTTATATGTATCATCTCACACTTGACCATCCATCGATTGGTAGGTAAATGTATTCTTAGGTATTCAATTAAAAGTTGTTTCTTCCATTCTGCTGAGCTCTAAGACAAATAGCATATGGTAGGCCTTCTCAATAGAGCATCAACCAATAAATTTTTGTTTCCTTTAATATAACCATTCTCAAATTCAAATTCTTGGATTTTTCTTACCCATTTCTCTTGTTGTTCATTTAAATATCTTTATTCTAAGAAATATCTAAAGCTATTGTGATTTTTTCATATGATAAATTATTCTCTGATGAGATAATTTCAAAACTTTGTAAATGCATGCATGACATAGAGCATCTCTTTTTCATAGATGAATTATGGTCAATGTAGTTCTGATAGCTTTTGAATCTTGAATAAAATGAGCTGATAATATTTCAGCAACATTTTCCTAATACTTTCTCCTCATGCATCACATTATAAGATGGGGGGCTAATTGAAATTAGGTAGTGCTAGCACTAAACATGAGCTCATTACTTCCTATAACTTATTAAAGATCTATTGTGCCTTCTCATCTCAATGGAAAAATCCTTTGTTTGTTAGATATGTTAGAAGCATACTAAGTTGTGAGAACCCTTTCATGAACCTTCTATAATAACTATAAAACCCAATCAATCCATGTAGATTAGAGAGAGGCCTGGGTAGTAGCCAATTGAAGATGGCTTGAATATTTTCCTAGTGTACCTAAACCCCTTAATATAATATCTCTATCAATCTAAATTTTCATTATGATCCCTTTTCAAAAATAGTGATTGTGACTCCATGATCCCTGAGCATTTTATCCAAATGCTTCAAATGTTCCTCCCACTTCTTACTGTAAATAAGTATGTCATCAGAAAACTACTAGTAGGAACTTTCATAATTGTTTGTTTAAGATGTGGTGCATGCATGATCGAAAAGAAACTAGATCATTGGTCAAACCAAAGTGCATGACCAAGAAGTCATAATGATCTTAATGATAGTAGAAGCCATAATTCTCCAATCTTCATCCCTAGTTTGAATCTGATGGTAATCAGATTGTATATCTATTATGGAGAAATAAACTATACCATGTAGTTCATTGAATAATTTTTTGATCCTAGGAATTGGATACTTATTTTTTATGGTTTTCTTGTTCAATGCATGGTAGTCCATGTAAATTTAGAGGCTTGTGTCCTTCTTCTTAACTAGAAATACAAATGATGCATAAGGAATGGTACTAGTACTAATCCATCCTTTCTCTTGGAGTTCTTAGATTGATGTCAAAATAGATGAAAATAATCTAGTTCCAAAAATACCAAACTTTAAAAAATGTTATCCTTTCTTTTCAAATCCTCTTCATCAATCATACTAGCTTTTGTGTTTCCTTAACCTTATTACTATATCATCAATTGTTCACACACTTCTCCCATGTATCAAATTTTTTTTCATGCTATAATCTCTACCCCATTGACATCAATGACAAAGGTTTTAGCAACCATCTATCATTGCATCTTGTCAATATTTGCAACAACTGTCTATGGCCTACTCAAGTGTAAAAGGACACTATTCCAAACAACATCTATCAAGAGCCCTAGAAGACTCTATCTATCATAGATACTCCCCTTTACAAGAAGCATCAACATTCAGTCTAGACAAGGGGCATAACCCCTAGCATACCTTGTAAATACTTGAAAGTCTCTTTGGGAAGAGACTAAGTGAAAATATCTATAATATTCTCCATTGTGTTAACATACTCCAATCTAATTTTCCTTTTTGCAACATTCTCTCTCAACATGTGACATTTGATAGAAATATGCTTACTCGTAAAATGCAACACTAGATTCTTAGACATATTCATTGTGCTAGTGTTAATACAATGTATGATAATAGGTTCACTAAACTCTATCCTTATATCCTTCAAAATCTTCTTCATCCGAACAACTTGATTACAATTATTTGTTTTTGTAACATATTATTTCTCTATTGTACTCTATGAGATACAATCCTACTTCTTGCTTAACCAAGAGACTATTCTTCCTCCAAGAAAGAATGCTCCACCACTAGTGCTCATTTTTTCATACATATTACCTGTTGAAAAATCATTCATGATGGTTAACAACAAGAATTCTTTTGAACTTCTCTCTTGAAAAGTTAATCTTGGGGACCAACTCCAAGGTTTTGGGTGATCTTGCAACCTACTAGAATCCACTCAATTAAAGATAAATGTGAATGTTCACAAGGAGGCCTTTCCTAGTTCCAATATCTTCAGATAAGATGTGAAATTTGTTTGCTGCTTCAAAAGAATAAAACACAAAAAAGGTAATTATATTTTTCTATTTTCTATTTTATGATAGATGCAATCTCATAATGCAACTAATATGAATTCCTATTTTAACAAGGGGTTAGTAAAGAAAATAACAAAGATAAGGTGATGAGACAATTAAGTAAATAACATGGGAATAAAATCCTAATAGACATAAGCTATGGAAACAACACATCTAGGAGTTAAGCCTTTGAAGAAATCAGTGGGTAACCAATAAAAATAGGAGCAGTGCTTCCTTAATTCTACTAATGCAATTTTTAATGGGAATTTTAGTAACCATGATATAATTCTCTCATCATCAAATCGCAAGGCCTCAAAAAGTGCACTTATGTGAGACAAAAAGCTATGTAGAAACAAATTGGGTGATCCCTCCTCAAACTAGATACATCAGGGGAATTTTCAAAACCATAACAAACACCAAAATTAAAAGATTGCACAACCAAAAATAATGCAATAAACTTTTGGCTCAATCATAATTCCATGAACATACATTCACAAAAATATGACACACTTAGTAAAGAATCACTAGACTCCAAATGTGAGCACCAAAGGAATATATTATTGCAAAGTAATTGTGTCCTTCATAACATATCATAATCCTGTATTTATAATAAATCATCTCCTCAATTTGTGTTGAGAGTGAGAGATATCTTCATGTAACCATATGCACTTAATTTAATAAAAAAAAAATTATATACAAACTGACTATCTAAGTGGTGCTTAGTAGGACTCCATCCCTTTTGATATCATTAATTGGATGCATGAACCTTTACATTTCATAAAACAAAGAAATAATTAGAGAATAAGAAGAAGAGAGCCATGAGTTGATGTAGAAGTATCTGGAATTGTCAAAAATAGAAGGCCAACCTTCACTGGGCATCTATTGAAGTTAAACTATTGTCAAAATACATTTTTGATGCATGAAAAGCTCTAATTTTGGAACTAGTAGTTAACTATCAGAAAACCTTTCAAAAAATGCACCTCATAAAAAGTACACCTAGTTACATAACTCTGACTTCTTCAAAAAAATTCCAACACATTGTTGCCAAAAGACACACCATCACACCTAGCACACCAAGGTACTAGTGCATCTTAGAGAATGACAAATGCAAAATTTCATCAAGTGTCAAAATTGAAATTCTAGCATCCAAGTTTTGTGCCCCTTCATACTAGAGCTATGCCTAGGTATTTGCCTTTGAATTTCTCTATTATCTTATTGACCTATGCCATATCTGGTAAATCTAAGGCATTATATTTATCTTTTACTTTTTTCCTATAATTATCTACCTCTTTACAGGTTTTAGCAAAATCCTCGAGTTTCATGTCAACCTCTAATAAAGCCTCCTCTATCCTAAATGCTTTCTGGATATCATCATCATTCAAAACTTCATCAAAAAATTTCTAGAATCTCTCAACCACTACCTCTATAGGTATTAATTTCTCCTATGCATCATCTTCAAAAATGTTGAGGCATGCATCACTATAGTGTTTCTCATCTTCAAAAAAATTATCTTTGGCTTTGCCCTTGAGCCAGTGGATCTCTCCACATGTGATGATTCCATTACTTTATTAGTATCTACTATCTTTTCAATCCAATCATCTAATTTATCTAGCTCCTCAACTATATATACATCCATTAATATTTGATGCCTCTGGCCTTTTATCGCCTAGAACACCTAAAGATCCTTTCCCTAGGTATGCACCTCATCCATAAGACCACAATCTTGATTCAAAATTGCTACAATTTTATCCACATTCTCTTGCATGACATATAGAAGCTTAAGATTCCCTTGGATGATGAGTATTCCTTTTTCTTCAAAACTTTCCTGCCATTACTAACAGGCACTCAAAAATGGGTCTAATTGCACCTCTCCCTATCTCTGGTTGAAATTGTTACATTTAGAGTCTCCTCAGGGTTAGCAGGATCTGGAGAGAAAACAAATTTGCTGAAATATCCCTTTAGGATTTCATTCTAGTCACCAAAGTGTTATCAAGTTTGCCTCATCCTATTCAAAGATCTTGAAAATTTCATTCATCCCTTTGGTGACCATCAACTTTACTATCTACAAGGTGGGCTTCCCAAGCATTACCTCCTGAAACTGATAATCTCATGGAGTCAATTCTTCAATGTTTGATTTCAAAGGAGGAAGAGCTAAATGAGCAAAAAGGTCCTAACTTGAACCTCTCATAATGAAGGCTAATGGTCATGCTTCTTTAGGAGGTGAATCAGGTTTCCTTAGTACTTCAATTAGTTCCATTCTATCCCCCTCTTCAGTAGTGAACTATTCCTTCTTGTTTCTATTTAATTCTTTTTGGAGCCACCTTCAAACATGTTGCACTGGTGACTTTCCTTTTGAGGATGAAGGAGTTTTCTCTACTATGCTCTTACCCTTATCACTCCTTTCAAGGGTCTTTTCCATTTGTGAAGGCTCCTCATCTATAGACTCTATTTCTATTGAGCCCATAGTTTGGACCTCCGTGTCTTGGGAAGCTTCCTGACCTTGTTCACCTATTTGTCCCTCTTTTGACACTTCATCGATGGATACTTTTTGTGGCTCTCCTTCAAGTTCTATCTAGGCCTATTCAATTTTGTTTGTAGAGGAAGAGGATTAACTGATCCCTTGTCAACACAAAATGTAACTTGTAGTTGGGATTCTAGGACTATCTTAGGTCCTTTTTATTTTGGGGGCATCTAGGTCCAATCCTCCTATTGAGGTTGATTGGTTGGTGTATCTTGTATCTTATCCCCAACCAGCCCAATACTTATGGGCATAAAGTCAAAATCTGACATCTTAAAGACATCAGTCCCCTAAACATATTGCTCATCAATCCATTATTGCATTTCATCCTCTAATGTAGTAGTTTGCAAAGGTTTGTCTGAGATTCATGGAGGTGTAGCTATAGAACTTCTTCTTTTTTCTTGCTCTTTGGCTCTAGCTAGCTTGGTTCTTTGACTCAAAGGAAAATTATCTTCTCCATCCTCCTCATTCTCCTCTTCTCCCTCTTCCAAAATAAGTTCAAGGATAGATGGGAAAGGGGTCACCTTTTGCATCACCTTTTGTCTCATTTTCACTGGAGTCTTAATCTTTCTTCTTTTTGGTACTAAAGGAGATGCTTTCTCTATTTGATGAGGAGGGGAGACATCTTGAACCTCAGTGCTTGTCTTAATCTAGCTTTGTGCAGCTAGTGACACTTGAGGACCAACTTGGACTTGTGGAGTTCTAGTATCTTCTAGCCCTTATACATTTTCTTCTCCTTGCTATGGAAGTGTTGGGATTTCACCCTCTTTTGGATTGACTCTTGGAGGACAACATCTTTTCCTCTTGCCTCTTCCTTTGACCTTTTGAGCTTGATTGTATCCAAGTGGTATGTCAAGTTGGTGTACTATTTATGACCTTACTGGTGATTAAGCTGCAAAAGTAGGGAAGGTGACTTTCTTCCCTCTATCTTTGGCTAGACAAGCTTCTACATGAAAGATAATCATCTTAGGAATTAGATCAAGCTTAAATAGTTTCTTGATCCAATCCTATGTTATTTTAATGATGTGCCTCACCCAATGGTTGATGTCAAAATTCTCTTCTCTTTCAATCTCAACATTCATTATGGGCCTTTCACCAGTCTTATCCCTATTGAACAAAGGATCAATCAATTTCACACAGTCTTGTTATAATATCTTCAATGGAATCTTTATCTTTAAGACTTTCTCTACCAGGTATAAATTCATCCTACAATAATCCCTTATTTTGATATCATAGTCATTTGTTGCATTCATCCAATGGTCCTCAATAGCTTCTTCATGTTGAAATGTCTTACTAGCCAAATATTGTACTCTCCTAATATTGTCAAGATATGGCCTAGGAGAATTGTATTCTTCAAAGGGATATTGATCCCATTAACATTCAAAAGAGGAGATATCTTCCCTCTGATCTACCCAAAAAGGTCCTATAGTCAGAGGCCAGGTTTAACATATTTTATGTTGCTTTCTAACTTTGTCATAGGCAAACAAGAGTTGTCGAGAAATCTGTAGGAGAACAAGTTTGTCACTAGGATACCTTGGGAGTTTCTTAGGGTTAAGGGTTGTACCTGCTACCCTTAGATATGTGAATGTCCTAACCTAAATGTAATAAGCCCTAATCAATTGAATCTATGCCACTACATTATCTGATAATCTCTTCACATTATCTCCTTCTATGAATTAGATTATAACAAATATGAAGGCATAATTCAAAATTCTATATTCTTTTCTCTACTTTGAGAGCCTCTTCTTTACCATTTGGGGATAGATGATATATGGCCATGCATTAAGATCTTGCATGTTGCCTCTATTGTATATCCCTGGATAGTATGTCACTCTTGTGGCTAACAAGTATACCAAGTATGAAGTCATGTAGAATTTCCTTTGGTTCTTTGTCACCACCAACTACTCACACAAATTTTGACTAAGGGTAGAAGCCCAATCCAATGGCATCTCCACTTTCTTAATCATTTCAATAAAGTGCACCATAAAGATGTTCAGATCTCCAGCTGCCAGTAGACCCATAACTCTACTCAAGAGTATGATCAAGTATCTAATGTCTTCAATTATGTAACCTCTTGTCATATCCACTTTCCAAATTTTCTTTCCAAAGGTGTCTTCTCAATGAGATAGAAAGATTGAATGATTTGAGAGGCCTCCTCAATGTGTTCCTAATATCACCATTCTACCTACTCATAGGTAAGCCTGATAAACTAATCTGCCTAAGAGAGATCAAATACTTTCTCAATATTCTTTGATCATAGATCAATGAAAATTTATCCTATTATGCTCTTCACAACCCTCTCCTCAAGGACAAAGTGTTCTGAAAGTGTCATAATGAGCTCCGAGATTGTATTGACATTGGGTGTGAAGCCGCATTGACAACTCCTACTCTGATGAGAGAAAAAATAATTTGTGACCTTTCAATGGGTTTGTTGCATATCTTCATAAATTCCCCCAATTCTGTATGTCCCAAATCTATATCTTTGATCTCTAAGTTATCATCTTGAAACCATGATTTCATTGGAATTCCTTGGAACTTAAAGACCATAGGTTTTGGTGCCATTTTCTCACCCAAGGAAGATGAAGATTATGTCATTATATCTACACAAAGGTATGTTCATTAGTCCTAGATGGATTAATAATGCCTTGAAATTGAATTAGAGAAAAAACCCAAAAACCCAATTACTTGAAAAACCAAAAAAAAAAAAGTTTAAAACCCTAAGAATATAGGAATGATATTTCATTTTGTAAGTTTCTTAGTATTTATGTTTTAGGTTCATAGGAGTGTACCTCATGAGGTGTGCTACTACATATCTAAAAAATTTTTAGGACCAAGTTTTCATTTTCTAGGTGTATAGGAGCACACCTCATGAGGTGTGCTAATGTACACCTGAAAAGTTTTTAGGACCAAGTTTTCATTTTCCTTTTAAATAGAATATTGGGTGAGCATCAACACACCCAAATAGGTGTGCTAGTGTGCACCCAAAACATGTCATGTATTCTTAAGTTTTTAAATTTTTTAATGAGCAAAAGGTTCGTGTCCATCAGTGCACCTAGGGAGATGTGCTAATGTACACCAACCTTAACCTTATTTTCCCTTGTGTAATAGGTTACAGAAAGATGGAATGCCGCTCCTAGGAATTTGAGGAGCTATAGGATAAGAGTCTTAGTATGAGGATGAAATGAGGATACTCACACGAAAAGGAAAAAACAAAGTGAAGAGGGAGGGGATCCCCCCTTTTACTAGATTTTACGATATTTGGCACAGTTTTACAAGTGCATAGCTGCACCAAATGAGCTATTAATGCTATTTGACATGATTTTGGTACAATAGGTGTATCAAGTAGGTGTGCTTGATGTGCCACTTTTTTTCAATTTTGTTTAATTTTTTTGTCAAAACTTTTCCTTTTGATAATTGGGCTTCTGGATAGGACCTGAACATGAAATACGGCTCTTGGTGAGACCTTGAAATGACCCAAACCCTTGAATAGGGTCCTAAAAAGGCCAAAAAATAAAGTTGGGGGTCCCCATTTCTGATCACAAATGAGGTGTGCATTGTGGAACCACAACACTACCTACCCAATTGGTATTAGTATAAGCATATAAAGTGAAACCATTAGATTTTTCACACCATAATCTGAACTCTAATGTTCATTTAGATAACTAAATATCCTCTTAAATTCTACATAATATGCTTCTCTAAGGTCAACTTAAACTTACAACAATTCCAATTGCATTTTCTATATCTGGCCTTGTGTGAGTTAGATATTGTAGTCCTCCAACCATAGATTTATACTTCTTCTACTCAAAAGTAGGTGTCTCATTCTTCGTAGATAACTTGTGTCCATTTATGATAAATTTTCCAACTGGTTTCCATGTTTCCAAACTAAACCTTTTCAATAGATCTTCCAAATACTTAGTCTAGGAAATAAAAGTTCCTTCTTTATCTAGTCCAATCTACAGTCTTAGGAAGTATTTCATTTCCCCTATCATGCTCATTTCAAATTCCTTCATTTTTTCTTCAAACTTGTCACTTTTACTATCATCTCCTCCAAATATTATATCATCAACAAATATTACCAAAATCAATAATCCATCACCTATTTCTTTCAAGTATAGATTACTATCTGTCATACCTTTACTCAATCCAAGTTTTGTTAAATGTTTGTCCAACCTTGTATACCAAGTTTTGGGTGCTTGTTTTAACCCATATAATGATTTATTTAATCTATATACCATGTCCTTATTATTTTTTAAAGGAAAACCTTTAGGTTGTTCTATGTATAACTCTTCTTCAAAATGTCCATTCAAAAATGCTCACTTGGGATCCATCTGATACACTTTGAATTTCTTATGTGCTACATAGGCTAAGAATAATCTTACTACTTGAGTTCTTCGCATAGGACCATAGGTTTTTTCATTGTCCTTTCCTTCTTGTTGTGCGTAACCCTTACATAAAAATTTTACTTTGTTCCTTACACATCCACCTTGTTCATTCATCTAGTTTCTGAATACCCATATTGTTCCTATCACATTCTTGTCTACTAGTCTAGGAACTGATTCTTGTGTCTCATTCTTCACTATCTAATCCAATTCTTCTTTCATAGCTTGCTTCCAATAGTCATCTCTTTATGCCTCATCTAAATTCTTTGGTTCTACTTGAGATATCGAACATAGTTCTTCATTGATTCTACTTCTTGTCATCACACCTTTATCTTTGGTGTTGATGATTTTCTTTGGTGAATGATTCTTTGTCATATTTTTTTCTAGAAGTAGGAGTTGTTATCTCAAATCTTAGCTCTATTCTAAGCTCTAAACTTTGTTCCTATCTTAGCTCACCTTCATTCTACAAATCATTGTCAGTCTCAAAGAATACTTCATCATTCCTTTTAGTAACAACATTCTCATCATCAAAATTGCAGTCAACTATTCTTTCTTGTACCCTATATTTCTCATCAACTCTTACACTTGCATTTTCAACAATAGTCTTAGTTCTTAGACTATAACATCTATAAGTTTTGATTTGTAATGAATAAACAAGAAATGTACCTTCATCACTTCTAGCATCAAATTTACCAACATCATCATCTCTTTTGATATAACATTTGCTACCAAAACTTATGAAATACTTAATTGTAGGTGAATGACCAAACCATAGTTCATAAGGGGTCTTGTTTGTGTCTTTCCTAACCTACACTCTATTCATACTGTAAACTATTATATTCACATCATCTCTCCAAAATATCTTGGATAGGTCATTCTCAGCTAACATAGCTCTCGCTACTTCTGTTATTGACTTGTTTCTTTCCTCTATAATGCCATTTTGTTTAGGGGTTATAGGAGCTGAAAGTTATCTTTTAATTCCATTATCTTAAAAATAGATGGTAAATTCATTTAAAGCTAACTATCCTCCTCTATCTAATCTTAAATGTTTAATCTTCATATCTAATTCATTCTCAACTCTATTCTTCAATACTTTGAACTTGTCAAATGCCTCAAATTTTTCTTTAAGAAATGCAACCCACATCATTCTACAAAAGTCATCAACAATAATTATAAAGTACCTATTTCCATAGAATCCTTTAGTCTTTGTACGACCACTAAGATGATCTATGTGTACAATTTCCAACTTTTTTGTAGTAGCAAACTTCTTGTTGGGAAAAAAAGTTTTGTTATGCTTTGTCAATACACACTCCTTGCAAATTGTGTTAGTAGGCTTTATAATCTTAGGAAAATCACTGAATGAAAATATATTATTGGTTTTCACAATGTTGTCAAAGTTGATATGAAAAAATCTCTTATGCCATAACCAACTGTCATCTACCTTTGCAACCAAACATGTCATTTCACTAGGATTTAGCTAAAATACGTTAACTCTAGATCTAGTTCTTTTTGTAGTTACCTTTCTACTTTTTCTATGAGCATGTATGTCTTATCTATGAATTTTAATTGATAACCTTTATCTACTAGTTTTTCAACACTTAAAATATTGTCTTCTAAACTATCAACAAAGTATACATTCTCAGTATTAGTATTACCATCAAGAGTTATAGATCAAATACCTTTAACATGACAAATTGCATTGTTTCCAACTCTGACAATGCCTCCATCATAACTTTTGTAATAAATAAACTTATTCATATCACTAGTCATATGATGTGAACAACCACTATTAATTATTCAATCATATTTCCTTTCAACCTATGATATCAAAGGCATTTTCTTTGGACTTTCTTCTTTAATAGCCACAAATCTTATTTCATCATCACTGACACTTACTGCTTGTTCATCAGATTCATCTTCTTCATTAGCACACAAACAATGTCTATCTCTTCTAGGTTTGAAATTTTCTCTATACTTTTTCTCTCTTTTAGGACACTTAAATGCATAATGACCAAACTCATTACAAGTCAAACATTTAAATATTTTCTTGCCATATTTTTCTCTTCTCCCTAGAAGGGCTACTCCTTTTATCCTTTTGTCCTCATCAAATCTGCTACTACAAGAAAAATCTCCTCTCTCACTTGTGTTCCTTGAAAGATTAGGTAAAATGTTTAGGGCACTAAGAATTGTCTCTTTTTTGGACAATTCTCTAGGCTTTCTAAGCTCATTCTCAACTGCTTCAACTCTTGCAAGTAATGTTTTCTTAGTGAAATCTTTGGCACAAGAGATTAACAACTATATCATTTGAGCTTCCTATTTATATGTATGTGTTAAAATCTTAAATATATTCTAGATCACTTTATCATCTTCCTTGGTTCATCCTTGAGATTTGATACCTGCAGTGATTCTTGATATTCTTCCTAGATATGTTCTTATAGATTCATCTTCCATTATTTTAGCATCTTGAAATTCACAAATCCAATTTTATAGCCTCATTTTCTTAGAAAATACATTACCTTCAAAAATTATTTTCCAAATTTTTCCAAATATTATGAGAAGTATCTAGTGTTTTTACCTAGTTGTAATCTACTTTAGGAAGTGCAAACAATAGTGATTCTCTAGCTCTTATGTTGTACACAAAAAGTTCTCTCTATTCCTTGGTAGAAGATTCTAGCTCATCTTCCACAACAATTATCCTTTTCTAATTTTGTCAAGATCTAATATCTTGGACCTATACACATCCAATGTGTCTTCACCTTTTTCTTCCAGCTATCATTTGTTCCATAAAACTTCATACTATCCTTTCTCAATATGCTAGTCATGGACCTCCCAAAGTTGTTAAACTTTATCTTCAAGGATTTGCTAGTCTAATACCAATTGTTTGAAATAATATTCACCTTAATTAATCTTAAGCATGTAACCAAAGTAAACATCAACCATAACAAGATGCACATACACAATTACACAAGATTTGTTAACTAGGGAAACCCTTGATTAAAGGGAAAAATCTAGTGGGAATGATGCCCACAAAGATACAATGATATATATAGTCCTTGTTAGAGGATGGACCCTGTTAGGAGTCTATAAACACATTCATTACACAAGAGTCACTTTTAGGAGAACTTTAATCCTTGTCAAAAGAGTCAAACCTTGTTAGGAGTTGTAAAAAGTAGAAGGACCCACTATCCAAACAACTTCTAAAGCAAGACCACTAAACTTCACTATCCAACTAATCTCTCAACTATTCCTTGTAAAATAATTCATTGTACTATGCTTTATATTATTTTGTCTCTCTTATCAACTAGATCAATCACTATCAGATCTTGTAGACCAGGTCACAAACCTCAGATCTAACAATAAAACCTCAACAATGAAGTTTTCTCTAACTTCACTTTGCTCTGCTTATGTTTGCATATCAGCCTAATTACTCAGTGTTTATATCTTTTCTCCTCTTTTTCCCTCTTCTCGCTTCCTTCTATAATAAAGGAAAATGTCATTTCTTTATATTGAGTCCATAAAACAATTCCCTTGGGTCAGCTATTACACCTTCTCAATTAATTATTATAAGACCTCATTAAGAACACATTTTACATAGTGATAACATCAATCTATCACCTTGTAACTTGAATAACTTTTTGTACATGCAATATTATGATGAGCGAGCTTAGCCGTGTCATCTCTAGAATGTCTTCTACATGCCTTTAACCTTGCTTCTCAAAATAACAACTCTTTTAAGAGATATAACAATTTTACAAGAACATGGTTTTGTAAACTCTATCTCTAAATAGTCTTCACAAAAACGTGCATAAATTCTTCGAAACTTAATAATTTTTTCACCTGAGGTTAGTGCATATACTAGACACTTAGTAGTATCTCCCATTAAGCTCACTAGTAAAATACTCAATGATCTATCTCGACCAACTTAATCATTACTGTTATTCTTCTATCAAATATCGTAGAAAACTACTTTGTTGACATCAATGACAAACACAATCATGAATGTAACATATCATCATGATAATGATCTAATCATGTTTCTACAATACTCCCCCATAGGAATATCATCTGTATTCATGCTTTCAATAAGAATTTATCCAATACATACCTTTAAAAGATAAAAGTCTTATCTCTAAAATCTCAATCACTTGTACTAATTATCTCTAAAATTATGTGATGTATCTCTCTACCAATCCCATTTGATTTAGTTTTGCCAATTCCTTGAAGTTGAGCTCCATATCCTTTCCATCAAATAAATATATAAGTGTTGCTATGAAGTTGGAATATGAAGTGACTCAATCATGACCAAGGGTGACCATCCCATAGTGACACCATTCATGAGTAATTCCATCTAGGTGAAGTGTCACAAACTTGATAAACTCTTCTTCTTGATTAGCATGGGGTTGTGCTTAAAGTATGTATCAGCCTTTTAAACCCATGCTCGTGTTGGTGCATGTCCAAATCCATCAAAGCATGATAAGGTTAGTTTTCCAATCTTATATTTAATATCATCATTCCCTTCCTTATAGAATATCTCATCCATAAATTAATATAAACTTTTGCATAATTCTACTCCAAATCTGACATCAATCTAGTCTTGCATCTCAAAGAAAATTTGCTCTTGTCCCCCACATTTTTCTAACCATTGGGTAAATATTTGCATCATTGGTCATGTGTAGTAGTGATTTTTGTGAAGCCTCTCATTGATATTGTTATTATTGTGGCCATTATGTCCTCTATTTTTCCTTCCTTCTATGAAATGTTGAAGGGTCTCGCAAAATTTTTCTTACCCCTTTTCCAAGGATTGACCAAGTTTTTCATTGTCCATTAAAAAAAAATCACTTATTTTTTTTTTTTGTCCTTTTATTATCTCAATTAAAATTTGTGTCATCTTAGTGCTTCATTCCTTCCTACTGATTGAGAACTTGGTGACATCCAATGTTACTAATAGGCTGGCAAGATCACCAACTCTGATACCACTGTAATGTTCCAAAGATTATCTTGAATATAGATGAGTTTAGTATGAAGAGGATCTCAATCGAAGGGAAACTTAACCTAAGGAAGAACTTGACCCAAAGGAGAACTCAACTCGAAGGAGAATGTTGTCCTAAAGAGAACTTGGTCTAAAGTAAGGCTCTACCCAAGGGAAGGTATTTAAGGGAGAACACTTGAGGGAAAGTACCAGAGGGAATGTCTCAACGAAAAGTGCCAAATAAGAACACCTAAGGGAAAGTACCCAAAGGAAATTTCTTGAAGGAAACACCTAAGAGAATGTGCCTAAAAGAAAGTCCACGAGGAAAAGTACCCAAGGGAATGTATCTATGGGAAACACCAATGGAAAAATGCTAGAGGGAAAATGTTGATGCCGTTGTACTATTTGAGGAACGTGTCAAAGGAAGTGAGTTGGAGATGCCAAGGGGAAGATATAGTTTATTGAATGCACCAAATAGCAACCAAATATAAAAGCATATACCAATACAAAGATGTAACATTTTATTGCCAAAACCCATATTTGATAAACAAAGATGACACTCCAAATGTGCCAAATCTAAAGCAAAGTAATACAATGGATGGGATAGGGTGATGGTTGATACCCATTGAAACTACAAAAACCAAGTAGGGAAGATTTCTCACATCTAAAATGGTTAAAAATATAGAACTCCAACAAGAATTCACATACTATAAAATAAAAAAAATCATATGCCTAAAATAACCTACAAGATTGCCTAATAAAGGGCTATGAGGAAACTTTCTGAAGGATTACCAAAATGTTGACAAGTTGAGAAGTTAGAGCAAAATAAAATAAAGAGTGGGCTTGAGAGACATTAACTATTGGTCATAAAACAAAAAATATTATGCAATAGTATTTGGGACATCACATTTTTAGAAAGTTGATTCATGTTTTCTTTGAATGTACTCATCAATAAAAATCACAAAGTAGTAACATGCACCAATTGAGAGTGTTTTCATATGTCCAGAAAATATGAATGCAAACTATGATGAAATGAGATATACATGGAGCTCATTAATTCAAAATTGTGATAGATTCTTTGTCTCTTCTAATTTGACTACAATAGTGTTGAATCTTTGAGGATAACATGTTAAAATATTTTCAACCACTCACTTTTCATCACGTGACCCAATATGGGATGTAATGTAATTTAATAAGCTAATGAGATGAATTAAGAATGAATCAAAATATCTTATTAGTATTTATATTTTGGTTATCTTCACCTTTTCAATTCCTTTGTAGGCAATTTGAAAAATATCCCACAATTGGTTGGATATATTTTTGTTTCAATTCTTGGAAATGTGCTCTCATGTACCTCTTGAAATATTAAAAATAAATCTTTTAAATCCTTCTTTTTGTTATCTTTCAATAAAACATTATCTTCTTCACACTATGCATTATGCAATGTTTTATTTGTTAATTTGGGTATCCATTTTCAACAAGATCCTATAAGTACTGTCAAGAAAATAATGTCTTTATTGTGACTACCAAATAATCATACTTTTTTATTTTGATACATGGGATATGCGTGTTTGTCAAGCTCCTACTTGGAGCTTCCATGCTTTACTTTGAAAGACCCTTCAACTCTTTTAAATATTTTGTAAACAAACTTTGACTAGTAATAACCTTTGGCTCTTATATAGAGAGAGGGAGAGAGTGAGAAAGGGTAAAATGAAAATGATAATAAAAACATTGCAAATTAAGATAGAGAGAAAATGAGTCGAGTCAAAACTGATTTTCATTTCAAAAATATTTTTAGATGATACAAACATTTTGTTTGAGGACAATATATAGAATGAGTACTTCTTCATTGTATTCAAAATAAAAATAAAATAGAGGTACCTAGTTATGCTAGCACTTGTGTTGCTATTTCTACAACATTTTTTTTAACTTTCTTTCTTTTCCACAAATTCATACATGAAATTTTTTTTCCATACAATTTGTTATTATTATTATCATATTGTTCCAGCAACATTTTGAAGATTCTTTTACACTAATCTTGAAAATAAAGTAGTCCATCTCAATCTTCTGTATGCAGTAAGTACAAAGTTATGTATATTTACAAAAAATATTTACATTTCAGAATTGTGCTATACACATTTAATGGAAATAGAGACAAGGAAAAGAGATGGAAATTAAGAAACAAGAGACTAGATATTTTGGGAGCAAGGAAACAAAAATATAAGAAGATAAAATAAATATATTGCTAATTAAATTCAACAATAGGGGCTTGCCACGAAGCCTCAAAGATGTTCAACTCCTAATCAACTAACCAACATTATAGATTGTCAAAGGGAAAATCTATGAAAACGTTTAAAAAATTAAAAATACTGGAATATGATATCTCCGATGGATCCGATGGAATGGTTGGCCTTTAAAGTCATTTCCCTCCACTTCTTTTGTATAATTCGGAGCAATTTCATTGAAAATCCTATCTCATATTCTACTTTTTAATTTTAGTCTTTTCTTCAGCTTTTACCAATTCTATTATTACTTCCCAGCGTATTAGTTTTCCGCGCTCCTTTATATTTTATTAACTCACTGTTGACCCAAACCTGCAGTTCCATCTCCAACACTACTCCGAAGCTTGTTCGCAGGGGCTTGGGAGATTCCAACCCGACATTGGCAACTTTAATTGTAGTACAACAAATTCGCTAATAATAGATTTAAATAAATTAGAAGAAGATATTTCTTCCACTATAGTAACGTATCTATGTTCATTTTTCGACTACATGTTTCCGTGTTGTTTCTTCACTCACTATTTTTCCTTCCTTGCTTCAGACGACTGCATTTGGTCAAGTGTGACTATATTTCTGTACTGTTCCTTCCTTGCCTCATCTTCTACAAATAACAGACCAGGAGATCTTAGATTCATAACTTGCTTTTGCAACACAAGTGTTACTCACTTTTCATGGGTTTCTCATGTATTCTCTTTCGCGTTCTTCTAATATGCTCTGCTGCGTTGTTCCCCAATCATGTCTTCGCATATCCTTCGTATCAGAAATGTTCTCCTCGTTCGTGCAACCATTCCCTCATCAAATACCCCATCAACGACTGCGGCTCTGCTACTGTTGAGTGCAGAAGGAATCAAAGCACTCTATTATATATTTCTCCTTCGCTGCTTTTCTGTCCGGGAGAGTGGTATAGGGTAGTTGGAGATATCACGGAGTTAAGTTATACAAACAGAACCATTCGGATTGCGTGTGACAGTTTTCGCGATAGTTGCGATGTCCGAACCACAGTTTACTTAAGAAAAGATTATGTTGAGGACAATTACGACTGGTCACATTCGGGATTTTCTCTATCTGATAAATACAAATCGGGAAGCGTTCTTATCTGTGAGAAGGAACCTTCGTATAGCAATACTCTTCAACGCATCGAGTGTTTGGAATGCAGACGCGGAGACACTTTGTGCTACTTCCTTCCTTCTCAGTTGTCCCCCGCAAGAAGTGACCACAGTTGCGCAGATCGATATGGTGTTATCATTCCGAACAAAAAGAGTTACAACATCAGTGATGAAAAGAATCTGAGGGAGTTCCTCAAGACAGGTTTCGATGTCACATGGAATGAGAGCGTTGGGTGCTCATCCTGCGAAGCCTCTGGGGGATTTTGTTATGGTTACGGCCCTTATTATTATTACAGCACCTCTCAATACTACACAGCGTGCATTTGTCCCGACGGTCCCCACGCACAAAACTGCTCAGGCGGTAAGTTTCATAGTTCTGAATTTAATAATTAATAGTTAAGGCAAGCTGAAAAGGCCTTTCAGACTTTCATAATTAGAAAATAAAGAGAAAATTCTGGAAAAGCTTAGAACATTGAATTTGGTTGGGAAATTACAAAATAGAGAAAGATGCATTATTTAGTTTTAAAGTTGTATTATATGCTTTTGCTTTTTATTGCAGAAAAACTAGCAGACTCTTTTGACAAAGAGACACGGTGGACTAGAATATGGCCTAAGATCTCAAAGTATGTAGCAGGTAAATTACTTTGGACCGTCGGCTTTTTCCATTCAAAATTAATTGTCTGTTTTAAAATTTCCATCAAGGATAGTAGCGCCATACCTTGTTCATTAGAACTAATTATGTATTTCATTGCAGTTGTAGGCGCTATATCTGGTGTCTTCATTATATCCATTATCATCTTCATTTACAGAAGATATAGAAAGAAAAGAGAGCAACAAGAGGAGCAAAGCATTAGAGGGTATATGGATCCCCTTGATTCTGCACCTCCCTCAATTGAGAACTTCTTACAAGCAGGAACTCCAACAAGATATTCTTATCGTCAGATTAAAAGGTACACCCAGAATTTTGCAATTAAACTTGGTCAAGGAGGTTTCGGTACAGTTTTCAAAGGTCAGCTTCCCAATGGATCTGTGATAGCAGTCAAAACACTTGATAAATCGAAACAATGTCAAATACAATTTCTGAATGAAGTGGCTACCATTGGAAGGATCCACCACTTACATCTTGTACGACTCCAAGGGTATTGCTTGGAAGGGTCTAAAAGAGCTTTGATTTATGAGTTCATGATCAATGGTTCTCTGGAAAAATACATCCATGAAGATGGTCAAAATGTATTGAATTGGAAACAGTTGCAGTTCATTGCAATGGGTACAGCTCGTGGAATTGCATATCTTCATGATGAATGCCGAAATAGGATATTGCACTGCGATATAAAACCTCATAATGTGTTGTTGGATGCCAATTTCTCCCCAAAGGTTGCAGACTTTGGTCTGGCAAAATTAACCGATAGAGAAGAAAGCCATGTTTCTCTGACAGGCGCTAGAGGAACCCCTGGCTACGTAGCTCCAGAGGTGTGGTGTCGAAGCAATGGACCTGTGACTGATAGATCAGATGTCTACAGCTATGGTATGTTGCTCATGGAAATGGTGGGTGGAAGAAAGAACTTTGATATGAGAGCAAGCAGATCCAGCAAATTCTACTATCCAGAATGGGCGTTCAAACAGGTCGAAATGGGAGAATTCAGAAATCTGAGAGGAGAAGATATAACAGATGACGAAGATGAAGGTATAGCTAAGAAGTTGAGTATGCTGGGGTTATGGTGTATTCAATACAACCCTTCTAACCGGCCTTCTATGAGTAGAGTGATTCAAATGTTAGAAGGTACCGTTGATATGGTTATACCGCCTCAGCCTTTTCCAGTTGATACACCAATCCAGTTACCAGCCTCGGATTCATCTTCTAGCATGTGATGCGTGATCACAAGGTTGTTATTTAATCTACATAGACAAATCTATCAGGTTAACGCTGCCATAAGTTTTCTTTCTTTGTAATTGCCAAACTTATACTTTTTAGAAATGTATATAATATACAAAACTGTTGTCTTCTTTTGGATGAAGACAGGAAAACCACTTTTTAGGGTAAGTTCTCGCGGTTCCCGTGTACTATTCATTTCATGTTTAAGTGTCCTACTTCTATAATGCCACTGTATTTTCTTTTCTTCAATATTGTAATAAAACGTCTTTCCTTGTGCAAAAAATTATCGTGATGATCACTGAAATTGTGCGATGCCGAATACACATAAATTTTGTTTCAATATCTAAATTATAGGACACGACGGAAAGGGTTTACGCATCGAATTTTTAATCCAGAATTAGTTCATCAAAATTTAATTTTGTTTTGATTTGATTGAGCTTAGTTTAAATGTTTTACAGACTAATTAAATGTATTTGAAAATATTTTAAATTATTTATTATATAACGAACATATCCATGAGAAAGTCAACCAAGTAAAATTCCTTATGGAGTCATAGCCTCTTGATGGCCTGCGACGAAAATAAAACACCATGTTTTTTTTGGGTAATAGATACTTTCTTTAGCTATATTCATGCTTTTCAGTATCATAAGATGAAGAAAATATTGTAAAGAGAATATAGGTTTTGACTGGTTTGTTTTTAGAATAGCATTATTTTGCTGATGAAACTATTATTTTGTAAATAATTTTATAATTTTGCTAATTGTAATTTTCTGTTATTTATTACTTAAATATTCCTATTAAAATCTTAATAATTTAATTTTTACATAATATTTTTCTCACATAATATATAGATTTTTTTATTTAAATTATTTTATATGTTTTCAGAAATAATATCAAATTTAAATATTAATAATCACGATTTCTATTGTTTACAAAATTGTTAGAGGATAGTGTGATAAGTACTTTTTTCAAGGGTGTATTAAAGAAGACGGAATAATCATGTCATAAACTATAGAGTTGAAGAAATTTCTGAATTAAATGCATTCCAAAAATATAAATACATTTTTTCTCGTTGAGTATTGCCATTTTCCCAGTAGACATTTTTTTTTCCCAAAAAACTAGGACTGTAGAAATATTGTGTAGCACTTTTGAGAGGCAATAGAGTGTCATACAGGAGGCTTTGATCTGACAATTTCACTGTGATGTGCCTTATGCACCTTGTCCATGATTCCAGATGCTAGATGACCGCTCTGTTTATCATCAAAGTTTTTAGGAGATTTTTCAACCAAAACCAGAGCTACTGCACCCACAACAATATTGGCTCTCTCTCCATGCAAATCCAAATTGCCCACATACAAGGTACAAATCTCAGGTGTCTTGTGATGAGCCAAGAAAATCAATCTAAAGAGAAAAAGATACTGAATTGTATCAGAGTATTGTCCATTGAAAAATTTTGTAATTTTTTTTTTCTAAATGTTTGTAGAGGATCAAATCTAGATTCTTTAGTGCCGTATAAAGTAACTCTTGTCAACTATATTTGTACATCAATTAAAATTACTTCAATTCAGCGGTATGATATAGCTATTATGGGTCTAGGTTATAACATGGCGACCATTGCAATTGTAATCACTCAAACTCTAAGAAGGCCAAGGTCTAAACGGTCCAGCATGAGGGGTCTATCATGGCCAAGGTCAAGTACATAGACTGACACAATTTTTCCATAAGTATAATCAGGGCCAATGCTAGCTATTGTAGCCAGGTCATCATGGGTCTATTTCAGGGATTCATATAGGGATTTGTAATTCAAATATTCCTAAAAATAAGGGTAAGGTTATCAAACAAAAGCCTTCAAGTATAAGACTGCCAAGACCAACCTACACGAGAAGTTGAGAATTGAACAGTGTACTTGAATTTCTTGGTTAGTACAATGTGACCTCAATTGCTCCAAAGTATTAGAAATGTCGCCAAAGTATTTGACTTTTGCCACCAAAGCATTTAATTTATGGTCTTTTTATTTGTGCATTAAAATAGTTTTATTTTTATAATGTCTGAATTTATTTTGATTGGCAATTGTTAGAAAAATAGAAGCTTCAATTCATGGAGAGAATGAAAAAATCAAAATACATTAATAATTTATGATGTATTCTACATTTTACTTTAATAAATGGAAGCTTCCATTTTCAAGGAGGAGTGATACAGAAGTCAAAAGAACATCCAGTCATTCATGATTGCATAATAAACACGGGCTGAATCTATTGATTATATCTAATATTTTACATCTATATCTATACCTCTTCATCTCTTTATATAGAGCACTAATATCTAATTACATTAGTAAGATGTGCTTAGGTTGAAATTCTAGACTGAGTTTGGGTTGATTGAGGACAAATAATTCTAGGATGAACAATAATTCATTCTTTATTCCTCCTTATGGTCCTTATGGAGTATGTTTTCTTCTACCCAATTTTCTTTTTCCAAATGTTAAACGCATTTTTTTCAAACATGATGAATATGTTATGTACTTTTTCAATTGCTTGGTAGATTATTATAGATTTCACACTCACTAATGTAATGAGATATTGTTTTCATTATGACTTTCTAAATAACATATGTCATTATACATTCCCTATAGACTTTCCAACATATAAATACTTATATTTAGTCTACTACATTTTACAAACACTCAAATGTAATCATATAATCATGAAACAAATTTTAAGAAACATCTTTTCTATTTTCTCTGTCTTTATCATTTTTGACTCGCATATATTTCTCTGACTAAAAACAATAAATTGTCCTTTGAATGCATTCACAACTGGCTACTTCAACTCATTCTCAATCATCTAAATTATTATATTTCTGCCTCATTCTCACTCATCTTAATCGCAACCTTGTATTTTTCCAACCCATAGCACGAACTACGAGTTTATTTATGTTGTATATCTATATGATGACTACAGTAGGATAAATGCGGAAATGTTCTTTATATTTTTTTAATGAAATTACAGGTAGCTGTTCTTCAAGTGGTCATTCCTTTTTTCTTTTTTTTTTAAGTATTAAACATTGAGTTTCATTTGTTCGATTTTAAAATATATATAATGTATAATTTTTTCCTTATTTGAAAATCTATTTCCTATTAAAAAAATTAATCATAAATTAAATTATACTAGTAATTCAAGATTTGAAGACAAAGAATATTCTTATTCTAACACTTCAAAATTACTAAGAAATAAAATTAAAAAAACACTTCAAGTAACTTTGGACATGCCAAAAAAAAGCTGTAAAGGTAGCAGAATTATATACGACATTTACAGGGAGTTGGCCATTTACATTTTTCAATATAATTTCGATAATGAGAATGTTAGAACAGACGAACTTTAGAAATGGAGAAAAAATACGAAAGAAGTTGATGGCGACAACTGTTTTCTTCGCGATAAGGCCGTAAGTGAGACGCTAGTTGATTATTGCAGTCAAAGATGTTACGCTACAGAGAAGCGCTACAACCACATGCCTCGCTATCAATGAATAGTTCGCAACCATAAATAATTTTTTATTATTTATGTTAATAGCATGTGTTAACATTCAATTTAAATAACTCAACCATTATCAATAGAATTAGGGTTATAAATCGGAATAGAGATAGAAATGAGGATGAGATTAAGTATAAGTCTATTATTTAGTGTTAATGTTGGGATACAAATAGAGTTACAATTTAGCTTAGGGTAATGATTGTGATAAGAAATAAAATAAGAGCAAATAAAATGGTTAGCTTTAGGGTGAGAATTATAGTTGAGAGAAATAGGGTTAGGATTAAGGTTTAGGTTAGATTAAGGTTTCAATTAGAGGCAAGGTTAAGGTCAATGTTGAATAATAGAGTTAGAGTTGAGGTTAAAGATCAAATAAGATTTCAGTTAGAATTATACATAATGCTAAGATTAGGTCTTAGATTAGGATTTGAGTTAAGATCAAGGTTAGCTACTAATGAAAAGATTATTATCTTAGAGAAAGTAAGGCATAGCCATAGAGTTAGGATCAAGTAGTGGAAGGTCATATTTAAGATTAGGGTAAGAATTATTTTTTAATAACAAGATAAAAGTTTGAGTTTATAATTGGATATGTGCTAAACTTGGTATTAAGGTTAGTTATAAAATTAGTGCTTGGATAAGGAGTAGGGTTATGAGTAGAGATAGAATTAGGACTTTTGTTTGTATTAGAAATATAGATAAAATTAAATAAAATAACATTATATTATTTACCAAAAAAAAAAAAGATTACATTTTCCTTAAGAGTGTTAAGTTAAATATTAAATGAGACCTCTCTCGAGACCTTACCTCTAACCACTCTAGCATCCAAGTTTTCATTATCATTTTTGTTTAATTTTTTTTTTTTTAAATTTAATTAAAAATTGTTAGAGTGGGGCAAATCCCAAGGGGAGAGCTAAATGTTTTTCTAATAGTCTCCCCCTAAGTGTTACCTCTCACACCACTTCTTAGAGTGGGGCAAATCCCAAGGGGAGAGCTAAACATTTTGCTAATAGTCCCCCCCTAAGTGTTACCTCTTATACCACTTGTTAGAGTGGGGATATCATTGCACCAAAAGATGATCTGTTATTGTCTGATACAACCACTCAACTCATAGTGCATATGAGGCAATGAAGCCTTTATCACTAATCTTGAGGGGAGTGTTGAACATTTTGCTAACAAAAATACATTTTCTTCTATATAATTTGTAGTTAGATTTTTGTTTGAATGTAAATTTCTAATTTTTTAATATTGCAACTATTTTGTATTTAAGATTAATTACTTTTTAATTTTAAGCTTAATATTGCAATATAATATGATTTCCTAATAGGATCTCGAGCTCAAAATTTTGAAACATTGAAACAAACATGATCATATTTTCAGAAAGTAAATATTTTCTTCCAAAACCTTCAAGAATATCATTTCCACCAAGAAGAATCAAACTAACAATTTATACAACAAACAAGTAGTTAACATAGACTAGAAAGAAATAATAACATGGGTTAAAATATCATCAAGAAATAAACACAATGTAGTGATAGGACATATGTTACCTTGTCATTCATACCATATCTCATAATTGTGGATGATTTCAAGTATCAAATGTGAGTTTCACACTCTTAATTGGTGTATTGCTCCTTTTTATACTCTAAATCCATAATAGTTCATCATAACAAGTGTTCCAAACATATCTTCCTATACATGTTGAATCTACAAATCTAAATGGTGAAGCAACCCATACTAAATGAGGATTAAAGATGATTTTAAAAATGATTGTAGATTATGACTAGAAATAGTAATAACAATAGGAAAAACTTGGAAAGAAGTTGTAGTTATTTAAATATCAAGTAAAAGAAGGTTTGAGTATCCATATAGATTAAAAAACTACCATGTTCTTCACCCAAGGGTGTTTGTCATAGATTGGAAAGGGAAAGTACATAAACAACATGAAAATATGGGATGACATGTAGTCTATACCCTTGGAGGATCATATAGTTATCATGAAAGATATTTCCATTTTGAATAATATTGACAATACAATCAATAAAGTTTAATATTGTCATTTATTGCATTTTTTCCTAGCTTTTAGGTTGGCTCTTCATCTACATTCCCTTTTATTAATCATTCTTTTCTAATTGAGATTATTCTTGCCTAAAAATTTAAGAAGTCTCAATTAGTTAAGTATTATGGGTACCACTATTTTATCCTTTTTATTTACAAGAAAGGTAATTTGGCCCCATAATGGGTGGAGTACTATATAAAATTTAACTAGATTGATGGTAGGAGTTTGAAAATTGCTCCAAGATAAGACATATTATAGAAAGAGAGAAAACGACAACATATTTTCCTAGCATGAAGGGATACGACCTTGAGATTTCATAGAAATTTGTGGTTTTGTGGGAGGATAGTAAGGTTATTACTGGTGGGGTTTCTTTCTTGGTGGCACAAGAAACCATTGCATTGTTATTACCCTTTTAAGCTAGACTATTAACAATGTTGTTTACCTCCAAACAAATATGATAGCTCAGGTCACTTCATATGTCATGGAAGTTCATTGCTTAGTCTTATTGATAACATCCCTATAATTTCATCCCATGTCAAATTTAATTATCATAATGTTAATCACATTAAGTGCATCTCCTTCCACAATAACTTTCATGAAACCTTTCCAAATCCCAATTTTAACACCAAGGAAAATGGCTAATATTTTTTCCCCATGTGTTGTTTTTGTATCCAAATTAACGACATATAGGCATAATCATTCCTATATAATTTCTCATGGGGTCACCCACTCCCACCCAATCTATGTTTATAAGTGATAAAAAATAAAGGTTCAATTTGATCTAACTAGGATGAGGCTGGTCCATTTAGTGCTTTTCTATTATCCCAACTATAGGGGATGTGTATTTTTTTAAACAATCTACAAGATTCCTTCTTCTAGCTATATCATAGTTCAAAGATCATGGAGAAGATTAAGCTCTCTAACTATAATGATCTTTATTTATGATTGGATCCTTTGACAAAAAAACCTCCATTGGAATTCCACCCAGTGTTCTTTGTATTAAAGAATGTGTTAATTTTGCAACTACGAAATAAGGTCAGTGATTACTAGGATTATATGCTTGTTCCACTAAGATGGAAGATTGAAACTAACTAGTTTGAGAATGGTCTTAAAGGGATTATTCTTCAACTTATTCACACACTCTCTTCCCTTTGTTGTATAGATTGGATCAAAAGTCTACCGTGAAATGGAAGAATTCCAATTTAGAAGATTAAACTACTAAAGAAGGTTTTGACCTTCTTACCCACAAATGGCCTCAAGAGTTTTACTCAGGAAGGATATGGTAGATGAAGGCTCTTTCAAAAGTAATTTTTTGTTCCATTTATTATTAATATTTTCTTATAAAATAATGTGGAACTTAATCCACCAAAGGAACACAACATCAACATGACATTAAACACTACTAGTTCCACCTTTATGTACGTCCAACAAAGAGTCGATAGGAGTACATTCCTTTTTACAATGAGAAAAAATGGTTGAAAAATGATTGAGGAACCATAGTTCCCACCAAAGAGCTCACCACATTTTTGACAAGAGATTGAAGAACCATAAGAGTTGAAGTAATTGCTAGTGTTCTTAAAGGATTTTATACTTGACTAGAGTAGTGAAGCTCCAATTAAAAAATCTTCATAGCTCCATTTTGCCTATATCATCAATGAAATCATCCCCTAATAGAATTGAAAGTGTTGGGCTCATTTATGGTTGACAATAACTGATTCCTTGATGTATAGAAGGGCCACTTGAATAAATCTCAAAACCTCTTTCACCCAATAATTATCTCCCAATTTTGGATCCATAAGATACATAAGCTTGCCTTTACTAAGCAATTTAAATATCTACATAGCATAAATTTCATGTCATCTATTCTTCATTATAATTTTTCACAAATGTATTCATCACGATGAACAAAAAATAAAATTCATCTTTTAAAAAATATACTCATACTTAGAAAATTCCAAGTATAAAGATATCATACCAAGTCCTAAATATATAGCCTTCAGATGGTCTAAATAGCCAAGGAAGCCTATCAATGGCACATCAAAGCACATAGGAAAGCCAAGATCTTTTTAAAATCTAAATTTACATGAAGGCTTGCTAGTTTAAGTATTTTATAGAATAAATAACATAACTATCATTCTTGAGATGGACATCTAATTTTGGGTTCCATTCTATATCATCAATAAAATTCACAATCCCTTTTAGTTTTCATGAATTCTCCTTCATCAGTTCATGTACATCCTATCCTCCCTCAATTTTATATTCCCAATAATAACCATGGCTTACTACAATGATTTGATGGGCACTCTATAGTCTAGCCATGAAAATATTCAAGTGTTGTCCTCCAATCAGATCATAAAGCCTGAAATTGTCAACATACTATTCTAGAAAATCTAGAAACTTGTAATCATCTAGTTCCCCACATCCCTAGAATTGATAAGTCATTACAAAAATATAACAATGCTAATTTTTAAATTAGAAAATAATGGAAATCTACATATAATTGGCATATTGTTCTTACTTTTTCTTAACATTGTAAAGCAATATAATACAAACAAGAATATATTGAAAATGTAAGTGGATGCCCAAGGAGAAAGAACTAAAATCAAGAATGAAAGAGACAATGCAGTAAAAATTTATGCTACAATTGTAGTTTTAAGGTTACAAAACATTCTTACCTTTACAAAGCATTTAATAACTTTTCTATATACTTTACATTTTTAAACAAATGTTGTCTAATATAAGAAATATATGAACATAAGATTGATATTTAGATTTTATCAACTAATAACAAAGTTAGAGAAAATATATTATTGCAAAATGTGTTTTAGTAAGAGGTAATTCCATGCTATGAATAGTATCTGCCAAAGCTACTAGTCAACCTTTCTTTGTAAGCTATAACCTAGAGAAGAAAAAAATTGGATCATTTAATTTTTTAGTATTCATTAGGATTTCAAACAATATAATAAGTCTTAAAGAGGAGAAATTTCCTCAAAATTTTCAATCAAACCTATTTGAGGACCTTGAAATCAAGGGTATATATCTCCGAGTAGATAAAATTACTTTTCTAGTTAAGAGAAATAACAATTTAACATCCCATTAAGGTAGTATATAGTGAGGCATAGTATGCAACGACACACCTGAGCCCATGACTACTATGACTTGATCGCAGTGAACTTGGCTCTTGTAAGTATGTCATTGAAAATTTGAATGGATAACCTTCCCAAATATGTGATGCATGCCTAGGGTATAAGTGAAAGTGAAACATAATTAGTTGATTCCTAATGTATATGTTGTTATCCTTGAAATGTATGATAGGAAATGAGATCTTTAGAGTGATTTTAAGAAATGAAAGATGGTAGTTTTCAAATGAAATAGTGTAACAATGAGAATCCCAAATTGAATTTCACAAAGTAACTTGCCAAATTCCACATA
This sequence comes from Cupressus sempervirens, assembly GCA_028749045.1. Taxonomy (NCBI): domain Eukaryota; kingdom Viridiplantae; phylum Streptophyta; class Pinopsida; order Cupressales; family Cupressaceae; genus Cupressus; species Cupressus sempervirens. The sequence goes on along the minus strand of CM053787.1, from coordinate 843,205,635 downwards.
AACTAGACAATAGAACACAATGAATGAGTATGAAAAAATATTAGAATCATGATGAATATGTAATATTAAGTGAGGATCAATAACTTACATTATTTCATTTTAGAAGTGGTTGTATTTGACACTACAATCATAACTAATAAGATAATATCATAGCTCCCATTTGCTTGAAGTAGGCCACTATCTAAACATTAATTCAATTTAATTAAAAAATAGGATGCAAGAAATAGTATTGGATGACCAATGAATGTCTAGAAGAAATAACATAAATATCCTTGTGTTGATCCAAATGACTACCATGACTAAAAATTTATGTTCTATGCAATATCAATCTATTGGGTAGAATCATGGCACTAGTAATCAATAATTTCTACTCAACTTCTATAAGAAATTTGTATCAGAATTCTCTATTTGTTAGCCATAGATTAAAATCACTATGGAGTTTAATTTCCCATTAGTTATAATATTTTATTTCATTATATATGAAGAACTATGGCTTCATAATATTTTTACATAGTACCCTCTCACATACATCAACCATCTCTAATTAGAATAAGAGAGAAATATCCACACAATACCGAACATAGCTACTTTGGACATCACATGTCTTTATAGGGAATTTATTTTTTGAATTTTACAATAGTTTTATTTGTTCATAGCTTCATGTTATTATCTCTTAGCTAAAAAAATTTCTCTACTCATCTCTCATGAATAGGATCCATACAATAGTATTGAATAGTTTTCTATACTCATCACTAATGAATAGGATATATGCAATGCTTTTTCCATGGTAGATATTCTTGTAATGAGATACACTCCCAAGTCAAAGGTATTTTCCAAGGTTACTAGGAGATTGGAGTACTTGGGGAGCTTGGAGATTGGTACATGTACTAGTATGACTAATTATCAAAAATAAGAGTTAAGAGTACTTGGAGATGTCACTTATTATTTAATATAATTGTAATGTCCCCAATTTCATTAGAATTAGAGTTTTAGGAATTAGTGTATTATTGTTGTCCTCATAGACTAATTATTATGGATAGAGGCACTTCTAAGGCAATGATATGCTTTAGAGGGTCTTATCTTCTCCATAATTTAGTAAGCTACAGGTTGGTGTTTGTTTGGCTCAGACTGGACTTTGTTTGAGCCTAGTTTTGTGTATTTACTATTTTTGGTAAGTTGGATGTTGATTGAGATCGATCCTTTCTATTTTTGGGAATTACATATGGTCATATGGAAAAAATAAGAGGCATGACTCTTATTTTAGACAACATATTTAAATGATGCGTATTTTGGGAGTTATTATATTTTTATTCACCAAATTATTAGTAATCATTAAATGGCTTATTATAAAGTTATAATTTAAATTTATAATTTTACTTAAGTTGAGGGTTGAGTCACTATTGGAAGGGGCCATTTATTATACACCTAAGCCATGTATTAAATATATAAAGTGATGTTGTGTTGGAAATTTTCAAGAGCTGATTTCTTTTGTAAAACTTTGATAGTTTTTGAAGTTGATTTCTTTTAGAAACTTTTGTCAACAAGGAATTATAAATATGAGCTCATTTAATTGGAAAAATTGCACTTTAATATTAATTTCTTTTGTTTCCTTTGTCATTTTTCTATGTTCTTATATTCTACACCCTTGCTGAAGTATAAGGGTTTTATGTGAGTGTTTGATTCTAGTGCTTCCTTTACTATTTCTACTATGGAAAATAAGCTTATTATTTACTAGAGAACTTAGCATTATATGGTGACTTCCCTACTCTAAATCATGTGGCTGGGAAGATGGTGTTTCCTATGGAATTCATTATTTAATGGTGATTTAAATTTGGACTATGCTATTATTTGGTTGGCATCTATTTTAGTGCACCTAAAAATTGGATAAAGAAGCCCATGTCCAACATTTGGAGGTTGCCTTTGATGAAATAGATGCATAAGGGTCCATTTTCTGTTCAACATTGTATAGGAAGTTTCAGAAATGTAGGGAGTTGTTGGTGGTTTCCAATTGAACTAGTATACATGCACTTGGATTCATTGAGCATTTGTGATTAGTTCTTGGGTGGCGATTTATGCTCTTGATTTCCTATATGACTTTGGAGAGATTGTTTTGCACAATAGAAATGTTCTTATTTTTTGTTTATGCAAAGTGAATATATTTTGAATTTAAAAATTTTAGGTGGTAGGAAATAGTTGTGGTATACTAGGTACTCTGGAAATTATAAAATTAACTTTCAAGTTCAATTGTAACCAATTATTGTAGCTTCATTATGATTCAATAAAAATGTAGTATTGATTATGTTAAGAATCCTTTCAATTTCAGAATTCCATGCTTACAAATGTTAATGCATCAATATCAATTTGAAAAAATCATGCAGACTTAAAAGAAAAAATATTATCATATCCATCAGTGGTAGAGGATCTAGAGTAGATAGAGCATTGTTGCGATATTCGAGGTTTCTTATGTACTATTTAACAAAATGTCAAATATTAGAATTGTGAATAAAATTTGAGTTATTAATTTTTAACCATGGGGGGGTTATTACTATAATTTAATAATTTCTAGAAAACATCATGACATAAAAATTTGAAACCATTAATAGTGGCATTATACATTAAGTTTAGATACACAAATTTAATAACATTGTGTTAAGGAGTTAAAGAGTTCAAAAATCAATATATATTTTATATTAGATGCCAAATTATGTGTGATTATGAGAAATTTTGTCTTGTTCTTTTGATAGTGGAGAAGGTTTGTATGGATTTGTCCATATAAAATACTTGAGAAGGCTGGAGATAGTCGATGTCTTCCACTATTTCCAATGATTGAATTGATGTTATGAAAATATTTCTTAATAGAATTTAGATGATCTCTTTCAAATAGCACTTGTTAGTAGATCACGATACTACAAAAAAGTCAATAATTGTACATCATTGGTATGGCTTTCTAGAGGTGATTGAGAAAATTGATTGGAAGACTTGAAATCAACTCTACCCCTAATATTTTGAATCATAGTACATGAATTGATAGGTAGAAAGTATGTGTTTTCTTTTTAAAGATTGAAAGAATGACAAGAATTTAAATAAATAATATGGCATCTAGTTGCAAGTTACATACAAGAGATGTAATATTTAGTATTTTGTAAAATCTATGGGAAATATTAGTATCCTTACAAGATTCTGATCTATATTTCTAGGTTTGAAAGTCAATCCCTAGACCACTTTCTTCAAAAAATGAGAATATCAATTGTGATTAATAAACATTACTCATACAAACATGTATTTTCTTACTACAAGTTACACTTTCATTGTTTCCATTCTCTTCCACTAAAATCCTTGGGGTGTAAATTAGAAATTAATATAGATTGTACAATAATATCTATGGTACACTAGATAGAAAATCCAACCAACACAAACAAGACTTCAAAAGTGGAAGCCAAAATGCTTTGCATGGGTAGAATATTGACCTTTTAATAACTCAAAAATACAACAAGAAACTTCCTTTGAGCTAATGAAGTCCCAAATTAATAAAACTATAGGTAGGAAGTTGACAAGATACCAAACTCTATGAAAGGTTATTTGAAAGTTTCCTTATGTCCTAATAGTTACAGAACTATGTTTATTCCATATCCAAAGAATTCATTCTCCTACTATGGCTCATATAATATAAATAAGCATTATTTTAAATTTTATTTGTTAGGCAAGTATTAACACTCATAGAATATATGTTAGTTCCAATTTGTCTTTCAAAATTCCTAGAGTAGCATAATAGATAATCTATAAATAACAACTCTTAGGTTGATGAAAATATAAATTCAGATGTAAAGAGCTTCAAAAGATGAAACTTCTTTGTAATTTCATGTCAAATGTGTAAAAAAGATGAAGATTAGACTCTAGTGTAGAAAAAACATCTTTAACTTCACTTACAAATCTTTTGATGAAAAATTCAAATAAATATTTCTCATTCTAGTATAGTTTTTTGTGCAAATGATTTAATATTTTTAGTATTTTGGCTTGTTGAATTCTTTTCCTTTTTGTTTATGAGCCTGATTTGGTCAAAATTTTGACCAAATTTATTTTTTTATGTTTATGGGCCCAATTTGGTCAGTTTTTTACCAAACCTAGCTCACATAAAAAAAGGGTTATGTATCATTTCACTATTTTGGTATTGTGGGTAGGAGGTTTGGAGGTCTCTGTGTGCAGGAACTGGTTAAGGTGAGTCTGATTTTGAAGTCCATTAGATTTTCATGATATCATTGAGCACATTCAATTATTTTCCTTATTATTTCTCTACAGTTTTTTTCATATATCAATGTGGTTCTTGTCCATTCACATGGGTAGGATTCTTCAACCATCTATGTTGCTTCTATCTATTCACAATGGACATCAATGTCAGTTGCTAGTTAGGGTTCCATGACCAACACTATTGCTGATATGCATATAGTATTACTCTCAAATCAAATCACTTTTTCTAGACTTGAACATATTAGGATGTAATTGAAAAGTTTATAATGAGTGCAATCAATTACATGGTAAAGGTCAAGATTATACAAAACTAGAAAATGTGTGATTTATTTGCTATAGTTTTTTGGCTAAGTGAATGGTTTGTAATTGTAACAAGTGTGATGTATTCTAGTCAATGATGATTTAATTTTTCAATAAGCTAAAAGATATAAATTTTTTGCTCACTTAGTAAATTTAATTGATATGCAATAACTAGGAACATCTCTTTGTACTTTGTAGTCCTGCAACCAATGAACCATCAAAGCAAGACATTAACAAAACAATCTCCAAACACTTCCAAACTTGAAAAAAAGTTGTTTCAACATGAATTTTCATATGCAAGCATAATCCATTATAAAATTGTGCCCTCATTTTGATAGACTCTCATATCAAATATCCATCCCTCAACTTTCATGTATTTTCATGAGCATTCTTTCCCTCAAACTTGGTGATCATCAACATATCAACTAGCTCTCTAAATTTTTGTTAGTAGGTCATTGCATTGTACATGTTTGGGACAAATTACCAAAAGAAAGAAAAGATACATAAATAGTGATGATCCCTATGCACCCATTGGCTCCCAAAATGAAAGTAAAATAGTCACCTACAACACTATCCAGGAACAATCACAATAAATGGATCTAAAATAGATAGAACACTAATAAAAATGTCTAGAAATTATTTTATAGACATTAAGGGTTCATAAAAGGTTCATTTTCAAATAAAACATATCAAGCTCCAAAATAAAGGTGAAACACAACTACTCAATATTACATACAATGTTGTAAAACCATGTATCTTTATTCATGAAACTGGTCTCCCTTATATTCCAACCATTTCTCCACCGTCAAAAACCACAAGTGGGTGCAGTTGATGTATTTTTTAACTACTCTGGCATCCCAAACTAGCCAAACAATCCAAAACAAACTTTCAGCCAACTAGTCATCCAAATTTGAATTTGAGTTTTTTAAACTTTTGACAAAATGACCTCAAAAAAATCCACCAACACAAAAGGCCTTAGATTTACTTGATTACATCAATGATGATGACATAAAATAAATAATACACCCACCTAGAGTCATTCATTACATTATTACATCATTTCTCCAATGAGAAACTTAATTTTGACAATATTTTGTCAATTTGACAATTTTGCAATAAAATGACAACATTGAGACAACAATAACATTAATAGATTTCTAAGCCTTTTTAAATTTATTTTAGGTCATAAATGAGCTTCAGACCATCAAACATGAATTATAGGTATCCTAGGCCCATCGAGGCACCTTAGTGTTCCTTTAACATACTCACAAAAGATATTAAATTTTGTGCCCACTTAGTTAAATTTTGTACTAGTCCAACCTTGAGGTTGCAAACTGGCTTATCTAGGATTCTCTCTACTAGCCCTTTGGTCAGAGGTTTTATGGGGTTAATTCCCTATGTACATAACAAAAGTCCAAACCAATCCTAATTTAGGATACCCTTTTGGATGTCACTAAAAACTCTAGGTTTTCAAGAATTGTATCCATTATTGGGTCAACTTGCCCTAGTTAATTCCTTAAGGTAATTAGGCCTAATTAGGTCTCCATAACAAAGGAAGTCTTCACCAATTAGCTCCTCCTACCTTTCCAACACTTCCAAAAATTTCCATTGGGTTCCTTTTCACCTAATCCATAATGGGTTTGTGGATTTTCATTCCCAAAATCTTGCTATGCACCTAAATGCTCATTTGCTAAACCAAACACATAGAGATGCTTGGCCTAGGGCACACTGGTAAAATTAAGAAAATTAATCCTCATAGCCTCTTATTTTTAAATACCAAAATTCATTTTTATAAATTTCATTCCACACAATTTGCGCTTAATCCACTTGTGGAATCTCGAGTTAGGGCTAAAATTTCTTGAAACCCTCAAACTTACTGATTTTCTAAGTAGTCCAGAGACGGTATGAGTTTTCTCTTTCAATATATAACTTTAATACCTCAAAGATGGTAAAAATTGAGTGGGGCGCTCTTCTCTATCAAAATTTAAACAATATTTCAGTGTATCTACAACCACACATGCAAACTAGGACAAAGAAGTGCTAAAAATGTAGGAAAAACAGATAAAATTGCTCTTTTAATTACCAAAACTTTACTTTAATCATAAATTTTGAGGAGTTGATGTATAAAATGCACATTTAACACCATCCAAACATTATCAAACAAAATACAACTATTTGTAGCCATTGGGGGGGTGGTTATGCTCCCAAGTTTAAAATATGCAAATTTTCTTACAAAAGTTGCTAACGCAAACTTTTTAGCAACATTTACAATATTTGCAATTTTAAAAATCTTATTGATTAAACTTGTATTATAGGTCCTAAATTTTATCAAATGACCCTAAGACATTACCTATCATATTAAATCAAGAAAATTGATCATTTGACCAACTTTGACCAAGAGGTTTATATAAGCACCTTCTTGGTAAAGGGCCTGCAAATGGGTCTTATGAGGTCCAAATCAAATCAATATGCTTCCCAATTACAAAAAGTCAAATCAAATCAATAGGAAGCCTAATGAATGCTAAGTTCTCAAATGAGGAGTGAAGCGTCCCTTTTATAAAAACTTAAAGAGGAAAATAGAATAGGTTAGGTAGGGTTTGGAAAGCTTCAAGAAGGAATGGTGTGACATCCACATTAGAGACACATAAGAGATACATAGGGTAAGAGGAAAAATATTCAAAAGTTAAATTCCACTTGTATGGGAAAAGGAGAAGAAATCAAAATGATTGAAGGAGAAAAATGATGGAGAAAAAAAATGTTTGGTTTCTTTCTCATCAATAGTAACATGTATACCTCGAACATGCCAGTCAAAATCAACATGAGTAACCTTAGTGAGTTTTTTTTCTTCTTCAGCTTCCTTTTCATTCTCTTGCTCCAATTGCACATCATCAATTTGTACTAAATCTTCTTTTCTAACCTAAAAAATTTATCAAGTTCATTATTGTTTCCTCTTCAATAATATTAGTTCCTACAATAGTTGTATTTCTTAGTTAATCTATTGTACTAAGAAATACAACTATACATAAAATAGACTATAATCTTAAATTCTCCAAGTAAATACTATACTGGAGTAACCTTTCTCAGTAATGGTTCATATTTTATGAAATTGGACCCTCATAATAACTTTAGATTATCCAATAAAGAAAATCAACTTTGTTACATCCATACAAAGATTACAATCTGTTAGCTTTTAAGGCTAAATGAGTCAACCATCTTTGCATGCAAAGTCCCTAGATCTAGGGAAAATATTACTATTAATAAAGACAATGTGCACTCAAGAAAGAAAAAGGATAATATCATCACTAGAAATCTCGGGTCAAGAATAATTTAATGAAATTTACACATTAGTTAGAAGCATAAAATCATTATCTTCATTTAAACTTACTTAGAATAAGTCTTCAATATTGAAAAATTTGACAATGATGCTTTAATTTTGAAGGCTATTTAATGCTCAAAATGTCCTCAACTATAAAATGTTTTACAATCATGGCCACAAAAAGAGTCGCAGACCACTTCATCATATGTTTCAATAATTGGGTAGGAATAAAATAACGATTCATATACTATTTGATCTAAGTTCCATCACATTTTGTTCCATAAGTTTTCACATGATTGTACATTTTTTGTATGTGTGTGTGTGTGTGTGTGTGATCATGTGAGTGTGTGTATGTGTGTGATCATATGAGTGTGTGTGGGTGTGTGTGATCATGTGCACATGTGTGTGTGGTATTATAGAATGAAAAATTCCTTAATCATGTGAAAATACTAAGTCCAAATTATGATGGAGGAAACATATTAGCAAAGATGATCCAGGAAGGAATCTGCAAATTGGTTAGCCTAATCTTGTAAGCATGATTTGTGCATATTTGTAAATCCTGTATAATCTTATAATATTTTGTTAGTTTTGATTATATACAAGATACTACTAATGCTTGTATGTTTATATTTTGTATATTTATAACTTGGATATTTGTCTATGAAGAAAGACCACACCTAGGAATATGAACACAAAACAAAATAATGAGAAAATTGCTAGATTGTGGTCTTAGTTCTAAAGAAAAGTTGATAAATGTATTTGTCCTTGCAAAAAGTGAAAGGTCTTAAATAATCGAAGAACTCTAATCACAAGAACCCAGAGTCATTGTAGGAAATATGGTCACATTGAAGGGGGGCATAAGTTTCATTAATTGGTTAATGTAGATTTCCAATTGGGGGAACATGGAGGTGTGAATATCAAAGATGAGGATAATGTTCCAATTGAAGAAGATGATCCTATGATAGAGAACACAATTGAAGAAAATGGTATTGGCATAACTAATAATATGCAAGAAGATATGATTGAAGAAGATGATCATGATGATGGTACTAGCACATCTTATAATGATGATGATGATGGTCTTGATATACCTATAATTGAGAAGGCATATGAGCCCCTATACCAAGGCTTGCAAACAACTCTTGTCTCTTCTATACTATCGTTGGTGAATTTGAAGGTTATGAGTGCTTCATCCAATGTAGCAATGCCACATATGCTAAGATATGCCTCTTTTCTCATCTTCTATGTTAGCATACCATTTATATTCATTATATTAACAAATCACATTTGTTTTTGTAAGTTGATAGGTGATTTGTTGTTACAACCATGAAATATTCTACCTTGTTTGTACTAAGAATTATTTTCTATCATGAATCAAAATGGAATGAAGTATCAAACAATGCATGTATGTCCCAACGATCCCATTCTATATCATAGACTACATGATTTTTTAATAGGATGCCCTTATTGTCATATTAGTATGTATCGATTAGATTAAATTATTAAAAAGGCACCTCACAAGGTTCTTTGGTACATTCACATTATTCCACATCTTGAATGATTATTTGGGTTTACTAGCTTGGCACAAGTTACAGATTAGTATGCACATAATATAAGTCAAAATGACATTATGTGAATGAATGTGGATGGTTATGCATTTAGGAAATGGAAAAAAATTGGGCACACTTTAAAGAAGTATCTTGAAATCTCAACATTTCATTGGTAGCAAATAGTGTCAATCTGTTTGGAGATATGAGATCTATTTACTTAGTGTGGGCTATTTTTTATTAACAATAACTTTCCTCCTTGGATGTGCATAAAGAGTGAGCACATAATATTGTCAATGATTGTACCATATATATTTTTATTTAATGTCAATTATAATAAAGTTTTTGAATTGAAGGAGTATGTAGGACCTTGTTACAATTACAATAATTGGATGCTTATTGTGCAATAAAAAAAAAGTAATCATAGGTATGGATTGTCATAAAATAATATACAATGCAAAGAAATTGATCAAGTAAATGACTTCTTATGTATATTGATGGAAGACCAAAAGAAACATGGAATATAGTAGGTTTAATAAATAGTTCTTGATTTGTGTGAACTAATAAGGGTCTCAATTGTATATTCAACGCACGTGAGGGAAATCATGTTTATTTGTATGCAATAAAATCAATAAGTAGAGGGGTAGAGCTTCTGATAGATTACAATTTGAATCATATAGATACAAAAAATTCACTATCATGGGACTGGGAAGTATAATATTTAAACCAATTGTCTCTAATTAATGACTTCAATATAAAATCTACTATTTTATTAATAAAAGTTTTTTCTAAGTCTATTAATTTCATTTTTATGTTGATTTATAAGAATTACTAATCTTTATCATAGGGTGACATCGATCCACCACAAGGCACACACAAGGATGTTCCTCTCACTCTTCTTCGGCAAAGGTAAACCTTAATTAGTGTAATTTTACAAATTATATTGAAAAAAAATTTCGTGTTATTAAATTATTGTTTTTATTGATTTGGATTTATTTTGATAAAATTTTATTGATATTGATGTCACAACTTTATGCTTATTCATAGGGAAATGAAAATATGACAGCACATCAAATGCAACTTGAAATTGAGGCATTATTTTTAGATGACATCACATGTAGCAATAACCCTATCTTCATGGATAGGAAAATGATAAATAAATATAGTGAATAAATTCTTACCCTTGTCCTCAAACAAAACAAAACTAAGGAGACAGATGAACTCAAAGATGAATTAATACATAGAATAAATTGTATGAAGGTAAGCAGTAATTATCCTTAAGGAATAATAAAATTTTAACAAATATTTATATTTTTTACTATCTTAAGGGTCATGATCTAAAATATGTGGATGTTCTTCTTACATGGTTTTTTGACACATGTGAAACCTGGTCAACATGGTAGGGTGGTAGTGCACAACCTTCATGTAAATAATCCTTAAACCATTTAACCATAAATGTTTATATACATTATTGACTCAACTTATGTTTGGGATGCTTCTAGTACCCCATTTGATATTTATCCATTGTAAATGTCTTTTCTAACAATGTATTATTCAGCTCATGATAAAGTGTAGATGCCTCCTTCGATCACCACTCCAATATTGCCAAGTACATTTCTTGCAACAAGGAGCTTGCACACATCTTTATCTACACCAACTATAGCTGGTACTACCTTCTTTTACTATATTTTATTATGTGCTAATCATGCATTGATTTTTTTTCTTGGGTCCATTTCATTTTCATGGACCTATTTTGTGTACTAATAGATATAGCTATAGGTGATGTAAGAAAACAGACTAGTACTATTGTTGGATTGCAACCATTTTCTTGATCAAGTTGTGTTATTAGTACTAGTTCCTTAGGGGGGTCATTATTGTTGAAAAAAAAAAATATGATTATGTTATAAGTACCCAAGCTTCTAGGTGCTTTAAAATTGTTATTATTTATAGTGTAATTATAGTTTACTAATACTAACTTGTTTTGGATTGATAATATGGTATGATATTTTTGTAGGAAATGAGGTTTTTAATGAGACTCTTTTTGGAATGACATTGAAGCTATTTGGGCCCACCATACATAAAAGGTATGTAGCTTCATATCATTGGTACAATATTTTTCTTTTCTTCAATTTATTGTAAGTTATATTAAAGTAATGTAGTTTCAATTTTTTTTAATCTAACAATTTTGGTTTTTTATAAAAGGTTGAAAGAAAAGGATCCTGATTTTAAAAATTAGCTCATTAAATCTTTAGAGGACCTCTTTGGAAATAACATTTTTTATTGTACCCTACTTCTTGAAAAAGGATCCAAACATATAAAGAATGTGAGGGACCAATATAAAAGGGCTCTAAAGGTAAACCTAAAGTATGAGCATCCTCGTATGATTCCATTGATGAAGGAATGAAAGAATGGAAGAAGCAAAGGAGAAAAGGGTAAAGGATAAAGGAATTCAACTAGAAGATGGAAAAAGAAGGTATGTCATCAGGTAAAAGTGCAAAGTTGTGTCAACTTTCAAGCGGACTTATCATAACGAATGAATTTGGGTATTTCTATCTAAAAACCAATTTTTTTTAACATATGAACTTGATGAATTTATTCTAGCTAAGTTATATATGGTCTTATACTTTTGCATTTAGAAATGTCTATTAAATGCATGTTTTATACTAGTTTGTATCTAATTACTAAAGAAATAAAATTATTTCATAAAATAGATGTTTCAATAACTCTTATGATTTTTTTGAGAATTCTTGAACAAAATATAAATACCATTTTATAGAGCTCAATGTCAAGAATATTATCATATAGAGTTCATAGTGTTTTAATTAGATATAATATATTGTAATTGAAAAATTCTACAAGTATGCATTTGAACACTAGAGAAGATGCCAATTTTGAGAAAGGAAAAAATATTAAATTATATCAAAAAAATTAAAAAATTATATGACGTTCTAGATAGAAGAGTCCTCTTCAAGAATGTATAGTTTATCTTCTAGTTGTAATAGATTTTTTTTTTTTTTTAAATGTGGTGGGAGATGAAAACTATCAATTTCAGGTGAGTTGAAATTTGAATCTAGTTTTGTGGTGGGAACTAGACCCTTATTTTTCAGTTTTTTTCAACAATGAAAAAGTTATTTTTAAAAAATAGGAAAATATATCAATTCTTACTCCAGATAATTATTAAAAATTAGAATCCTAAACTTCGTCATTTTCTACACATTTCATTAGTTTACTTCATTTCCAAATTCTAAATAATAATACATGTTTTATGTCATTGATATTGAATGCTTATACTTTTGTTAGCCTTGTCCTATCTAAAAGGGTGACACAAGTTTGAGCTTTTATCCCGTGATAGTATTAAGTAGAATATAATCATGCACTAATTAGTGATCTTTATATGTATATAATCTAACATGTTTCAAAACTTTCATAGACTAAAGGATACATCAAAATTTATAGAAGTGAGAGTAAAAAAGTGTGTTCAACACATACTTAGCTCCGGTGCCTGTATGAAATCTCACTCTCAAATTGTAAGTATCAGCAATAGAATTTCATATCAAATTTTTTAATATAAGGTTGCAAACAATTTTGTTTAATCAAATAATACATGCAAAACTAACAATATTAAGCTAAAAATGTAGGCCACCAAATTCAATGTAGAGCCCACAGATGAAGACAAAAAAATTCCCTTGAGGAAAGGCTATAAACTTGTGGTTGGATGCCTATGCCAAGAATACCATAGCCATATCAAAGAATCTAGTGCACCAAATGATACACTATTAAATTGGTCAAATGAAAAGTAAATCAAATTGAATAGTTTAGAAATTTCAAGTTTGGTATTAATTTCAAACATAAATTGACTATTCCTATTTTATATACCAAACAATGATAACAATGCGCATGACATTTCACTATAGCCTTCAAATCCTATCACAGAATGTGGACATAATGAAGACCGTGATGTGCATCACAATGATGGAGGTATAAATTTTCTATTCAAAATAAATTGTGTAATTATTAATAGAATTTAACTTCCTCAATTGCAATTGGTGTAACATTTTTTTGAATATTTTAGAGTATGTTGAACATCATGGTGAAAGAGTGGAGCATGTTCCTAGTGTTTAGCATGTTGAGGTGATAGTCAATCAAAATGTTATTGTACATGATGTGATATTGTAAGGTAAAGAAAAATGCATCTTATATTGTAATGGTTAATGAAATACTTGTAACAATAAAAGAAGTATCCAAATTTAACCCATTTACTTGTTGTTCTAGGAGATCCCCCTTTTGTGCAATAGCCTCATGCTGCTCAAACTAGGAGGAGGCATCATAATTTGATATCACAGCCATAAGAAGAGGAGAATAAGTAATATATTCATGTTCCTATCAACCTTTTCCTTAAGAAATCTAAGAAAAATGAAAAAAAGAAATGACTTTTTTAAAATGCTCTTTGATAAAATTTGTTGGATAATGAAAGAAAATTGTTTTAATAATGTTTCTTCGGCTAACATTATTCAAAGTATTTTTGAAGTGGGTAAAGATATGGTGAACATTATCAAAGAGCTATTGTAGGTTCTAGCTATGGAGTGAGTGTGCTAGTTGCTGGTTTGGGCAATTTTTCTGGTTTCTTCTTTTTTCTTTCCAGTATGTTTAAAATTGTAGGTTCTAGATCCTTGTAAAACTTGGGAAATTTTTATGGTTTGAGCTTTTGGTTTTAGGTCCCTGTAAAACCTAGCTTTGATGTTTTAAACTTTAGGTTTCAAGTCCTTGTAAAACTTGGTGGTACTTTAATGTTTATCTTTTGTTTTTTGTAAAGGTTTTTGAGTCCATTCAAAGATTGCTTTTACTATAATCTAAAACATTGTTTTAATGAATTATTGGTTATAGTTACAAATGAATGGATTTTATGTCATATTAATGAAGGTTAGTTGATTGTATTAATTGAATGTTACAGTTCATAAATGGATGAATGAATGAATGAAGTATATAATTAGAAGTTAATGGAGAATTTAGAGTGATGTTAGAGGGAGGGGGGTGAGGCCAAATGAGCTTCCACATTCATGTGGTTGGCCTTGTTAAGTAGATAATATTAAAGTATTCTCAAAATCAAGCAAAGCTCAAACTAACATACCTTCATTAATTAATCGATTTCATTTATTTTAGGGCTTTTCTCATGAGTGCATTTTGAATGTGTCATTATTAGGCAACTATCAAATAACAAACTAGAAGGACCAATACTCGACTTGTCTAGCATGATTCAAGTTCATTTTGTGTAAGTATTCTCTTGAAAATAGAAAATTTTATGATGTTGGAAAACATCAAGATGTATTAATTTCTTCAAAAATATATCTTTCTTAAGGAACTCTTTCCCGTTTCATATAAGGAATCTAAGGAACCTTCCAAGTCATCCAAACTCAACTCAATTGGTGCATATTTTGAGGAAGGGTAGATTCTTTCTTGTACACAAGTGACGATGTAGTTTCTAATTTTTAGACTTTCACAATTTTATCTTATTTTGTTTGTCTTCTTACCTTCTATAATTTCTTCTTCTTGGAATTTGTTATGGGTAGTCATATGCATGTATAATTTTTTTCTACATTAGTAATCTTCAAAGTATTAAAATGTTGATTTATTCTTTGTTTTTGTTTAGAAACAACTAAAATTTCTCCTGTAGACACTGAGCCCAATAGACCCTCACTACATACGATGTGTGAAACCAAAAAATAAAGAACCATGCAATTTTGAAAATAATAGAATTCTACAAAAAAAACATTATGGAGTAAGCATCTTCTCATAATAAATATCTACACTTGATTCTCTAAGTTTGATACTAACTAGAAAGTAGGCATATTTTTTGTTTTAATCATTGATGAGATTTCTAGGATCAATCATTAAGATAGCATGATTAAACGTTGAATTTTCATTATAAGTTATGCTTCAAGTACTATATTGTATGGTGCCATAGAGCTCATCAGAATTAACTATGTTGGCTACCCTCTAAGGATATCATTTGTTGTGTCCCTTTACTGCTATCGCACTCATGTCCCAAAAGCCTTGGATAAAAGTTATGTGAGATATGTTCATATTTTGCAGCATTTCTTTCTTCAAAAACCTAAGTAATGATAATTAGTCAAATTTGATACAATGGTTAATTTAGATAATTGTTGCTGAAATATGGATTTCTAATAGTCCTATCGATCTCACATTATAGCTATGATAAGAATATTGTAATTCAAAATTTACTAGAAAAAGTGGATCTCTAAGGCTATTAGCTATGCTCAATTGTATGTCTTGAGAAGTCAAAGCATTTTTTCATTTTGCATAACTATATTGCATGTTTAATTGAAAATTTATTTTAGTTAATGTAAAAGATCATATTATAATGGTATTTATCTTTAATAGAAGGTTTAATTCCTTGGAACAACATATTAAAGTCTCTTTATACACTTTGATTGTTTTAATCTTGTTAAAATTTCTAATGTTTGGGTGTCTAAACTTAATTAGTTATTTATTTCTCATTATCACCAAACACTAAGTCCAATCTCTAATCCAAACTCTATCCTTTCCATGAACAATTAGGTCTCTCATCTTTCTCAAACACTTAGCCCTACTACTTAACTATTCAACTCACTTCCTCATTAGTCCCTAAACCTCAAAATTTTTATGACTTGGCCTTCATTCCCAATAATCCTAATTTCAATGATTTTAATGATTAAATAGAGTACTAATAACCTTACTATCAAATTTGACAACCCTATATACCCTTGCAAATAATACCTTGGACCATTGTCTTCTTCAAGGAACTTAGCATCCTCCTCCCTTGACCACAAACCATCTAACAACACATAAAATCATAAATTTTACCCAATCCTTATTCAAAAAATCCACTTCCACTATCCAAACTGTGATAGTCCACAATCATCTTTTACTACATCAAAAAGCACATGATTTTTGTTGTATAGTTCCCTGCAACTCTTGGGGACAATAATATACACTCTTCCACAAATCATGCCAAGTAAAAGATTAGATCACACATAAAATCATAGATAAATCATATATTATTGGTCATTGTTTACCCTAAACAAGGGTTTTGTTAGTTTAGAAAGAAATACTTATATCTCTCCCAACATTAAATGAAAATGATTACTTCAAATGCTAAAATGGTATTGATTCATGTCCCTAACACACCTAATCAATAGAATTTCAAAATAATAGAATTCCAAGTATGAAATGTCATTGGTAACAACTATAAAAAATTGTCACAATAAGGAAATATGCAAGAAACTCATCTTGTCATTGATATGTCTGTCTTTTCAAAACTTAAATTTTCTTTTAGTTGAAATACATTTTTAACCAGTGTAATAGATAGAGAAAGATATCATTAGAACATATTAAATATTATGTATTATAATTACATTATAAAAACATGCATAAAATATTCTTAAATTTACTTGATAACTTAGATCTATAACTAGCTATCATATAATGCAATCATTGAGAAGTTAGAAAAGACTTTGTACCTAATTGTGACAAAATTTGGACATAATCTATGTTTTATTCTTTCATGTGAAACTTTATTATCCACAGAAAATTCTTTGTATGTAAATGATCTATGTTCAATAAATGTGATTGTATAACATATACCTTTAGTAGTGCATCATAAATTCACTACAATTCTATCTTATGTGATCCTTTATGTCTTCTCAATGCAAGCAATTCATAGAAATTCCTTTGTTCAATTTTGAAATTTGAAATGATATGACAATGGTTTCAGTAGATAGAGAATGTTTAGGAGCTTGCATCATTTCTTTGTATGCATAAATAAGATCCGTGAAACTTTTTGTCAAAACCATGTTGAATTTGGTTTACACTTGTAATCATATAAAAACGTTATGGTAGTATTTAATCCAAATTTGGTCATCTCTAGTAGTATGACACAATTTTTGAAGTCTATATTATGTGATAAATTAGAAGATTCAAATGAGTTTAATTTAAAATGCATAAAAAATTTAAGTGTAGATTGTGGAGATTTAGATAAATTTGCACTATAAATTTAGAATTTTAATGAATCAGCACTATTTTCATGGATGAGATATGAATATGAGACATACTAAAATAAGATAGGAATTGAATCCAAAAAAAATTATTGAAGGAGAGTGAATTGTGCTATGATGAGTTTATGACCATGGTTCATCCATTTATATATCCATATATCCAACATTTTCATGGTGGACGATGGCAAGATAAATAGTTTCATGATTCAAAAAATAATAATTCTACCTAGTTGTATTCTTTTAATTGTAGATTTCTCTAAGAACTATACATTTTTGTCACAAATAGAGCTTCAAGGGAAATATTATCATTCTAAACAAGTTGCAATATTTGTGCAAGTCACTTATATACAAGGATAGATTGAAGAACTGAAGGCCAGGCCAAAGTTGCACATGTTGATGAAGATATCAAATCATCACATTCTAAAGATGCTAAAAGAGGAAAAGTCCTAGTCAATAGAAGAGTCCTAGTGAGTGGTAAGAATGAACCTAATCAATGAAGGAGTTTGTTTCACACAAGGTGAAAATGTGAAGATAAGTGTTGTGATGTGATCATTGATGGTGGAAGCATTGGCAATCTAGTGTCAGAAATGATGGTCACAAAGTTGAAACTGACGAGACAGAAATACCCATGACCATAATGTATTGCTTGGGTGCAAGATGACCACAAGGTTAGGTTTAATGATCAATGCTCGGTGAAGTTCAAGACTAGAAGCTACTAAGATGAGGTATCATGTGATATCATACCTATGGACATGTGTCATATGTTGCTAGGTAGTCCATGGCATTTTGACAGCTATGTTGTACACAAGGGGCAAGAAAATACCTACACTTTGACCAAGGATGGAGTGAAACATAAGTTGAAGTTATTGAAGGACAAAGAAGAAAAGGTATGTAGTGCTAACATAATATGTTTCATTGATGGAAAGGAGTTTCTGAAATGTATGAAGGATGAGCATATATGTTTTGTTGTAATTCTAGAAGATGTTAAAGAAGTAGAGGAGGAGGAAACTTCAAAAGTTGAGAAAGGTTGGGAGAGTTTTTTGACATTGTGTTAGATAATGTACTTGATGGATTTCTCCCAATCAGGAAGATTAGTCACCAGATAAATTTGATCCTAGGAGCTAGTTTGCCAAACAAGGCAGTGCATAGAATGACACAAGAAAAAAGTGAAGAGTTGAATACACAAGTTCTTGAGTTGTTATAGAAGGGGTTTATTCAAGAGATTCTAATTCCATGTGTTGTACTAGAAGTATTAGCACCAAAGAAGAATGGAGAATGCAATATGTGCACATATTCTTGTGCTATTAACAAGATTACAATCAAGTACATATTTCCATTTCCAAGGATAGATGATATTATGGACTATTTGAGTGAAGCTAAGTATTTCACAAAAATAGATCTAAAGAGTGGATACCACTAGATTGGCATTAGAAAAGGAGATGAATGGAAGACCACTATCAAGAAAAGAGAAGGACTGTATGAGTTGTTAGTCATGCCTTTTGAGCTAACTAATATACCAAGCTCTTTCATGAGGCTCATGAATAAGATATTGAAAGATTTTCTAGGTAAGTTTGAAATTTTTTACCTAAAGGATATTTTGATCTTTAGTAAGGCATTGGAGGAGCATTTGATGCATATTTGAAAGGTGTTTGGTAAGTTGAGACAAGAGAAGTTTTTGATAAACTTGAACAAGTGCAATTTTGTGAAGAAGGAGTTAGTGTACCTAGGATTTGCAGTCTCCATGGGAGGTCTAAAAATGGACCCGAAGAAAGTGCAGGCTATCATTGAATGGCCTACTCCAAGGAGTGGGACAAAGGTAAAATCTTTCCATGGATTTGGCTAGTTTTTATAGTAATTTCATAAGAGGATTTTGTAATATTTGTGGACCTTTGATTGAAACAATGAGAGGGGATAAGACAGAATATAAGTAGACTATAGAACTAGATAACCATTTTAATCTGTTAAAATAGGAAGTTACTAAGAAACCTATTTTAGCACTTCCTGATTTTAACAAGGTGTTTCAAGTAGACTATGATGCTAGTGGTACTACAATAGGAGTTGTTTAGAGCCAAGAAGGTAGACCCATTGTTTATATTAGCGAGAAGTGAAATGATGCAAAAAGAAAATAGTCTATTTATGATCAAGAATTTTGTGTTATAGTTCAAGCATTGAATAAGTGGACACACTATCTTCTTCCTAAAGAGTTTTTTTTTGTGTATTGATCATCAAGCTTTGAAATATTTGAATAGTCAAGGAAAATTAAACCAAAGGCATTTGAAGAGGGTTGAGTTTTTGTAGAGTTATACATTTTTTTTGAAAGATAGGAGTAGGGAGTCTAAGAGAGTCATAGATGCTCTTAGATGAACACAACTTTTTCTTATAGAAATATAGATTGAGGTGGTTGGATTTAGGGAGCTTAAGAATTTATATCTACATGAACCTAATTTTAGTGAAGCATGGAAGGCTTGTACAGAACCTATTACAATTGATAGGACAAAGTGGCTAGATTTCATGATGCAAGATAGTATGTTGTTCAAAGGAAGCTAGTTGTGTATTCCCAAAAGTTCAATAAGAGAGAATCTCATCAAGGAGAACCATAGTGGAGGATTGGTTGGACACTTTGGCTGCTAAGAATTATTACTAGCCATAGTTTCAATAAGATGTGAAGAAGTTTGTATAGAGTTATTGAGTATGTCAGATGGAAAAAGGAGTGAAGCAGAATATAGAGTTGTATCAGCCATTACCTATAACAAAGAAGCTACGGGAGGATGTCAGCATGTATTTTGTTCTTGGATTACCAAGGACCCAATGAGGACATGATTCTATTTTTGTGGTAAATGTTAGGTTTTCAAAGATGACATATTTCATTCCTTGCAAGAAGACAAGTGATGTTGTTCATGTGGTAGAGTTGTTTTTTAGAGAGTGGTGACACTACATAGTCTACCAAAGAGTATAGTTTTAGATCAAGATACAGATTGATGGACAAACAGATGTAGTGAATAGGAGTTTGGGAAATTTATTGAGATGTTTGGTTGGAGACAAGTGAAAAGGATATGATATGATATTATCATAGGTAGAATTTTCATATAATAATTCTCTCAATAGGAGTACTAGTAAATCACCATTCTAGATTATATATGGGAGCATTCCCAAAAATGCTTCTGAATTGTGACAGTTGGATAAAGGAGAAAAAAGTATTGTTGAAGAAGAAGATTTTGCTGAACATTTGAAGAATATCCATGACGAGATGAGGAATCACATTATAAAGATGAATACATAGTACAAAGCTAAGGCTGATGTGAAAAGGAGGTATACTAAATTTTAGATTGGAGATGAAGTCATGGTTCATTTGAGAAATGAGCATTTTCTAGTGGTTACCTATAAAAATCTAAAGATGAAGAAGTTTGGACCCTATAAGATACTAAAAAGGCATGATTTTGGAAATGCCTATGAAGTAGAGTTCCCTCTTGAACTGAATATTTCACCATTATTCAACATTTTAGATTTGACAAAGTTTTATGAAGGAGGTGATGGAGATGCAATTGTAGAAGAACAATGGAGTGTTGTAGTAGCTACTTCCTATACAAAGTATATTGAGGAGATATCGGACAGTCACACTTGAATAAGTACAAGGAAAAATATCTATGAAGTGTACCTAGTCAAATGGGAAGGGCAACCAATCAAAGATTCATCATGGCTAGCAAAAGATGAGGCTGATTGACTTGGTTTTCCTCTGACCATTAGAGACATGATAGAGTCACTTCTCAAATTACCTTGGGTGTCTAGTGCGGGAATATCCTAGGTGTGAGGGCAATATTGGATCCCACAAAAATATTTTTACTATCAACTTGTATCCTTTTAGTTTTAGGCTTTTCTATTTTAATAAGGACTAGTAAACAAGGCGGTTACTATTCCTAGGAGCTTATTATTTCTAGTGATTTTGTCATATGAGCTTGAAATGTTCTAATTTTCTATAGGAAGGTTCATTTTGGAATTATAAGCCTACCATAAAAAGCTCATGGTTCTAGCTTCCATATCAGAGAAGTTATTGCAGATTTTTAGTGGAAAATTTTGAGGAAATATATTTGAACTCAATTTTGAAAACTTTAGAGGCTCTAGAATGGAGTCAAATTCTAGCTAAGTGGTGCTTTGCATCTCAAGCACTATAGCCCAGGATCTCCCCTTTCCAAAAAGTTGTTATAATAGTCAATTGAAGCTATGGTTTGTGAGTTATGGTCTCCAAGAGTTAGGTTACCGTAGTCATGGTCATAAAATAAAGTTTGTTATTTTTGGAGCTGACTCTAATGTAATAAATGTAATTTATACAATTTCAGGTTTATTGGCCTCAATAGTTAATTTAGAACCTTCTCAAGTGGCATAAAATTTCCTATTTAAGAAAGGCCCATAGGATTGTTTAAGACAATTCTGGATAGCTCTAGGTGATAGTTCACAGCTTTATCTTGTAGATTTTGGTAATGAAGGTTCCCATGTGGGTTAGCATGTTGTAATCCTAAATTCTATAATTCTAGATTTGTGGCAATAATGAAAAGCCCATATTCTATTCTCACAAATTGTTGTCATTTGTTTTGTTTTCATTATGTGTTTGTGGTATTAATGGGAGCACTGTTCATCATTTATGTACAACTCTCATACTTTCATATTTACTACATAGACATGATTTTGGATATATGTTTAATAAATTTGTATACATTGGATCATGGATCTTGGATATATGCTAAATTATTCATGTATTGTTATTTATATTTTGTGTATGGTTTGATGTATTTATGTATTTGGAAAATGTTATTTATGCTTTAATAGTTTATGTTTTTATGTATGCTCATTTACAATAACCTCTTAGGGTCTTCTCTTATGACATCCTCTTATGATCTCCCCTTATGACCTCCCCTTAAGATAACCTGTTAGAACCCCCCTTAAGACAACCCCTTAAGACATAGTCCCCTTAGGACCTCCCCTTAGGACCTACCCTCAAGACAACTTCATAGGACCTCCCCTTAAGGAAACCCCTTAACACATCACCTTAGGACCTCCCCTTAAGAAAACTTCTTAGAATTCCCCCTTATGAAAAACCCTTAAGACATCCCATTAGGACCTCCTCGTAAGACAACCCCTTAAGACATCCCTTTAGGACCTCCCCTTATGACAACCGCATAAGACATCCCATTAGGAACTACCCTTAGGAGCTCTCCTTAAGACAACCCCTTAAGAAATCTCCTTAGGACCTCCCCTTAAGAAAACCCCTTAAGATATCTCATTAGGACCTCCCCTTAAGACAACCTCTTAGGACCATTTAGTGATTAAATGCTCTTGTCTATTCTATAGTGTACATTCTTTATGTTTGCATTATTCTTTACTAATTACACGCACTTTTATCTATGTTATCACACATATCAAATTCTTTATTTCCATATGTATTCTTTAGTGTATTCTTTGTGTTCTTAAATGTATTAAATTTAGCGATTAAATGTTGTAACACATGTATTCTTTATTCTACTCTTAATTTTCTTAAATATATGTATTAAATTTATTGATTAAATATTGTAAGCATGTATTCTTTATAGTTCTCTTTATGTTCTTATGTAGACATGATCATATTTATATTCTTAGTTATTCTTTAATCTACATTCTTATGTATATTTTAAGACCTCCCTTAAGACATGCCATATTGTAGTTAATAAACTTAGATTAAGACATACATCATTCAACATGAACATGTGTAACATGTGAACATAAACATGAACATAAGACATGAACATACCATCTACATCTACAAAATAAGACATCGATGAAATAATTTACCCATGTAAAATGTATCCAAAATACTATATAAAATGTCTCTAAAATATGCATCAAATGTATCCAAATAACATAAAAAAAACATTGAGGACTTTATATCAAATGTTTCCAAATAACATTAAAAAACATCGAGGTCTCCATATCAAATGTATCCAAATGACATAAATAAACATCAAAGTCTTCATATCAAATGTATCCAAATAACACACACACACACACACACACTCTTGACATCAATGAAATAAACATCTAAAATAAGACAAACTCACTACATATACATGTATATCAACCACATCCCCCTCCTGATCCCTGGCCACAAAAGGCTCTATGTTTTAGATCTGAACCCTATGTCAAAGGAAATAATTTAAAAAAAAATCTAGAGTTATAAAATTATGTACACACATTAGATCACATGTATATATCAAATAAATATAAATTGTAACATACTTGTGATTCACATCATATGGGATCTTCAGGGTCTAAAGATCACCAAAATGCAACATATTATCACTAAGACCCTATAGAACACATGTATGTACAAAACTTAGATTGAATCAAGAATATATGTATGTCTCTAGGTACATGTTTTTAAGATCAAGTACATTGTAAATTATATTAAAAAATAAATTTAAACATATAAATATATTTACCATAGCATCATGTAATGCTCCACCAATCTAACTGATATTTGAATTGTGTAGTGATAAAATAATTTGGTCCAAGTCAATTGCCTCATCTAAAAGCATAGTGGTAAATAGATGCTGTCATACTATGGGGGCTTGAGTATGGTGGGGGGGTGTTGTAGGAGGGTCCCTATGACTATCGATAATGCTTGATAAGAACCAAGTAGATCAAATGCAAAATAGGATGTCATTCAATGTAATGCATCCATATCTAATATATTGAAAACCTCTAGTGGGGATAGTATATCTACTATCCCATATGCATCATCAACTCTTGTACTAGATGATACAACCATTGGAATGGTACTATGAGATAGTTAAATATATCTATCACATCGATTTGAAGAGATCTCTTATAACTATGTAGCAAGTATGGCAATCCTAGAATAGATTTAAGTCTTGACTATATAATCTAGAATAGTCATACCCACAACAACCATCTATGGAACTCTTAGAATAACCAAAAGGTTTTGACACACCACTGTCCATTTATTAATAGGTGCAGTAGTGTTTGTAGGTTTAAATATCTTCAATAGTCTACCAAGGCCCCATCCAACATGAATTGGAAAATTTGTATAATCTATATCATGATGTAAATAAAATTCTACAAACAATTGTTTTGGTAAAAATAGAGAGGAAATTCATCTTTCTGTGGCCACTTGTGATGTGTAGCTTACCAATGAGGATATCTAAAGGGTTGAAAAAGCTGATTTGTACACTTTGTAGGAAAATAACCTCTAACCCTAGAACAATTTTTATAAAATGGAAGCATGTTCTTCACCATAGTAGTGGAGACCTCTATATCAATTTGACTATACTTCATAGTGCCAGTGAAACTATGAGAAAGAGAAGAGTAAAAAATCTCAATACTAAAATCATCATATGGGTTTTATGACTCAATCATCTGAATCATACTATACAACTTATATCTCATAGTAGTAATCTTCTCCCTATTAGGGAGGGTGCTAGAAGCCAAAAGTGTAGAATCTAGGAACTTAATAGCATGAGTTAACCTAGCAACCATATCTCTAAATAAATGTTGTCTCTCCTAGTAGATGATGTTGGTCTATGTGCTATACCAAACTCAACACTATGACCCCCTCCAAAAATGCTACCCTCCCCTAAGGATGTAAGTGCACCACTAGTGCTAGATTCCATAATGTATGATATATAATAATGATATGTCTATAAATGCAGAGCTAAGATACAAGTATATATTATAAAGATCTAGATCTACACATGTGTATGTACACATATAAACATACCTACCAGTACAAATAAAAATAAAAATAAAAGTTAAATTTAATATAAAATATGTATGTGTGTGTGTGTACAAAGTTGAACAACTAAAAAATATAGACCATTTTATTTAACACACATTTTATATATATCAACTTGATCTATATCGCATGTATGTAAACAAAATATATGCACATGTATGTGTGACAAAAACAATCATTTGACAATAATTTGAAACAAAGTTATTCTAGTTAACTTTCTACCTAATTTTCACTACATGTTAAAATACATAGGTTTACTAAGTTAATGTTTTCTAAAATGTAAGTAATTTATAGCTATAGGTATGAACAAGTTTACTAAGTTTCATGTGTGTCTATATATATATATATATATATATATATAGGTTAAATTTTAAGTTTCCAAGTTTGAAAAACTATAAGTTATTCTAGTTTAGTTCTGCATAGTGTAATTAATTTAGTTATCTAGGTGTGAACTTGAGTTTTCTAAGTTTGATGTAAATTCTATATCTATGATTAAGTAGATATTTAATTTAAAAATACTATGGTTATCTAGATGTAAAATCTATAACTATTCTTAACTAAATTAAAATTGACTTAAGATTTAATCTTCTAATGTACATACTTTTTACTCTATCTAACATATGATTTAACTATATAAAAAATTTAACTAATCTAAATAACTAACTAGTAAAACACTTAAAATACAATTAATTTAACTAATATTAACATGTAATAACTAAAAACAACTTAACAAAAAAAACCACCTACCACTTATGGCTGAAACAACCTAATCCCCTCCCCAAAATTTGGAAACTACAATAGTGAAAATGACCTCCCAAAAGTGATTTTGGTTTATATATATTACCTTGTACTATTTAAGCCATAACTATTTTGGCCACAAGCATTTTGGGCATAACCTTGGCTACCACATCCCCCTGTGAAAGCACCACATACATATGGCCAATAGGATTATGACCAAAACCTTTTCAGCCATAACAATTTTAGTCATAACCTCTCAAGATATCAAAAAGGGTGATATAGGTTTTTCCTTTTACCAAGAAGATATACCCCCATAATATATAAATAATAGGTCTTTGCCTAAAACCTTGTTAGGTACCCATTTATAATCACTTATCAAATACTCTCATTTATATTGTTCCCCTTATCACAATTAGTTTAGGTTTATATAGATTACACATAATCGATGCTTTGAAGTAGTTTCAAGCTCACCACGAACTCCACAAACATCATAGAAATGATTTCAAGATCACCAAAAACTTCACACTAAGTTGGTTTTGTATGACCATGGACTTCACTCACAAAGGGTTTTAGAATTATAGCTAACCAAGCACTAATTGGTTCTAATGACAAAAATTTATCATTATGGGGAAATTGTCATTTCTCTAGGATTTTATTCTTTTGTACCTCCATCAATCTTATTTGAGTCCACATAAAAAGAAATCCATCTACTAAGATACATTGGTACCAAACTGTTGTACTCATTAGTTGTATAGGAATCCTTTTCTGATACATGGTTCATTAATACATCAAACCAAAAAATCATTAGGGTGTCAGGCATAACTAATAATGCACCTCATACATTCACATAGGTTATTAACAAAAATTTAGTAATTGAATCTTCATCACTTTTTTTGGGGGATATCAATCAAATACTCTTCTACTACATGACCACTTTTGATATGGGTGGAGCCTTTACAATTAACTAAATATTTTCTCACCTTCAACTTTTATCTCAATTTCATTTTGCACTATTTTGCAATCTTCTTCTCTCACAAGAAATGGGTATGCACACTCTAGCACTCCCTCTTGCACAAAGGTCTTCTATAGGTCACTAATCTATGATTGGAAGCTTCACAAATTTCTTATTTATCT
Organism: Cupressus sempervirens; assembly: GCA_028749045.1. Classification (NCBI taxonomy): domain Eukaryota; kingdom Viridiplantae; phylum Streptophyta; class Pinopsida; order Cupressales; family Cupressaceae; genus Cupressus; species Cupressus sempervirens. The sequence goes on along the minus strand of CM053787.1, from coordinate 843,178,524 downwards.
TTGACTATCAACTCCAATTTCACACATTATCAATAATATCACACTTTCAATTTTCTTTTCCTTCTAGTGGTATCTTTCTTTATCATTATTTGTCCTTTCACACAATCTTCTACCTCATTTACTGGTTAGCTCATCATATTCCTCTTGCAAAAACACAAACCACATTCTTTGACCAAAAACACTGTCAGCAATCATCTATTCAAATATAGCAACATCAATCTTCTTTCATAGTGGATTAATCAAACATTAAACAACCTATCTCTAGCAAATAGCTCTTGACACTCAAATACCTAATTATTTTTAAGACCATATTTGGCACTCTTTGGGACTTCCTAATATTTTCTTGCTAATAGATACATGGTAATTTCTCTGCTGAAACTCTAATAGAATATATAACCAAATATATTTCTAAATGTTGGAGCACTGCAATCAAACTTTGAATACTACAAACAAGTGCATTACACATGTAGCAAGCACAGAACACTATGATGGCACACTAAAACATCAATGTAATTGACTCATCAAGAAAATGTATAAGAAGTTGACCTTCTAATTGAAAAAATTTATCCCTCATCCCTTTCTCTCTTCTCATCTTTGTAGGGATCTTTAGTTGCAACACTCCATTTTCATTCTCTTTTCTAATGATGATTCTTATAGCTCCTAACCCTTGTCCCATATAAATCTCCAATAGAGCTTCACCACATGAGATTTTTTAAACTCCTCTAAATGCTAATTTTTCCTTGGTTCTATTACTAAGTTGAAAAATGAAATAGAGCAAGCAAAGGAGAAACCATAAGAGATAAATCCAAATATGGGCTCTGCTGAATACATAGATTGTCCATTATATTCATAGATAAATACATATTAAATTCCATTTAAACATAAGATTAGTTAGCTATACTATCAATGAAGGATGACTGGAATGGATGGTGGAAAATCAAACACATGCATGAAATTATCTATGCTCTGTGTTTGGTGACTGGTTTTCTTTTACCATGCCCAACATTATTAATTTATTTAAATACCTAATATGTAATGGTTTCAAGGATTACTACCATGGCTGATCATTTTTCTCTAGGCAGTGAAGGCAATGTCTTTTTTCAAAGGTGATCTCTTACCTATGTTTAAACACTTTTTTGTGTTTGAAGTATTGGTACAAAGTTCTTCTCATGATGAATAAATTTCATGGAGGAGCCAACATTCTTGTCCACAAGCAAAATCTTGTCCAATTGTGGTGATTTTATGAAAGTGTTGTAGGATTTATTAATTTTTGTTAGTTATTATAAAAGTTTTCATAAATTGTGGAATAGTAATTTTCCAATCAAATCAATCTATGGTTTTAAATGCTAAAATTGTAAATTTTCACTATTGGATGGAAGTTTTAGCTCCTCCTCCTCAAATAAGGAAATGCCTTCAGCATAATTATAATTCTACTTCCATTGTAGTTTGTTTATAGTTCCACCATAGTAGGAAACTATTGCTAAGGAATGCAACATAACTAGTGATAAAATTATGTTCCAAGTACCACTCATCAAAAAAAAAACATTAAGGTATTTATTTTGATTCCCATCTCTAATAGGAAACTTGCATTAACATGTATATTAGTTTATATATTTTCTTTGTTCTCCTATTGGACTATACAAATAGTTGTAGATGCTAAAGAAAGATTTCATATTCCAAATGCAATAGAAGATGTGTTCCTTGAGACAATTTTCTTCCATAATTAAGGGGAGTGGTGACTATAGAGGCTGTAGGCTAAGAGCATAATATATGCACATGAGTTTGCATGTAGAATAGACATGCTAATTATCATTTTAATGCCATTATGTTCTCAAAAATAGCCAATGAAGCTTCCAATGTATTATGAATTCATCTAGCTATGGAGCAGGTAGGCATTTACATTGTTTAAGTACTATTTCAAGTGGTGAGTTGGGGATCAAATATTAGTCTTTTGTTTGATGCAACTCTACAATTTGCAACTTTATAATTCCCCAACTTTCATAGACTCACCAATGTTGCTATGTTATAATGAATAGGACTCAAAGCTAATGAGATGGTTCTATTTGAATTGCAATCTTTAGAATCCTTGAAATCATCAAACACCTGTGCACAAGTCTTGGATCCATCTTTTTACTTTTTTTTCTTCCAGTGAACTTCTTTGATTAAGAAGGAAGACCAATTTTCAAAGAAAGAATCTCTTTACTCTTGCACAAATTTAATTTATTTTCATTTGCATTATGTTTAGGAGCTACAACAATGACATCCTTTCTAGGTTTTCCTCTCACTCTCTTATCACAATGCTCCATGCCAACCAATTTGATTTCCTCTGCCTAGGTGCCATTTTCCTAGGCTTCCTAGAATTGTCAGCATTCTTGTTTGGTCTACTTTGCTCATTCCATGTTGAATTCTAAACCAAACAATTTTATTCTACCACACCTAATATACCTACATTTGAGTTTTTGCTAGCATTAATAATTTCACATGCTTCAATTATGTTACCTATACCCATAGCCTTCTCTTCCTCTTCATCATTGCCTTCAGCCACATGATAATTATTGCTCTTCTTATGAAATTTTACTAGCCTTCGAATCTTTAAGAGGCTTTGCATATTCGACTGCCTTAACATGTTCCACAATTTCAACGCACTTTGTAATATTCTATACAAGGGTTTCTATGTATTTCCTAGAATTCACATTGTCTCCCTTTTTTATATTATTATTTTCCTCAAGCCCTCTACATTTTGCTAACTACTCACTAGGATTCAAACCTTCTATCCTCACAAGATCTTTCTTAGCTCAAATTCATTTAGAATCCTTACCATGTAGTTTCTACTCCCATTTAACCTTCTTGTCCTTCAACTCACCTTCCATTTCTTAGTGAGAATCCAAAATCTCACACAGCTAATGAAGCTCCAAATCGTCACAATACCCAATTCTAGGATGTGTTATTATTTATAACAAAGCCATTGGAACTGCCCATGGTCTATCCTACCTTCACCATAACTAAAATTTGGTGATTATGTGTAGAGATTGAAGTCCAACAATATGCTCTTAGATTTAGATATCCAACCTCACATCTCTAATTTTGGTACTGCTTAACTCATTGACAAATCCTTATCTGTTGATTCTTTCTCTATTTTGGGTACCATAGGCTTCATTGTGCATGGTGAGAATGCTACTATACTAAGTTTCATGTAAGATTTTTCTTCTTCTTTTAGCTTTTCTTTGATTTCATTATCTTTTTCTATACATCTCTATCATTTCTAAATATCATGGGCTTATCATGGGCTTTTAAAAATCATTCTCCTAACCATTGAGAAAAGAAACCTCAACAATTAAACCTATGAAAATCATTTTTTTCTCTAGATGAAAACTCATACCAAGGAAGAAAAGATTTCATAGTGATTAGCCCTTCATTTGATTGAGAAAATTAAATCTCAATTTCCCAAAATTTTGAGCTCAAGCAAGATCCCATTGATAAATATAACTATAAGAATTTTCCTTTGGCAAAATTTACCCAAGATCAAGGAACTCAAGCACAAGCACAAGAATAGACCAAAAAGAGTATGATCAGAATAACAATATAGTATTTGATTCCTATACAAGTACACTAGGAGTTCCTATATATAAAGGGATCTGGAATACTTTTAGAATGTCTAGGAGTTAACACACTGATAAGTCTTACAACCAGGTACATATCCACCAAAAGTGGATTACCCTCCACTAAGCACAGGAGTAAGTTTGATGATGAGAAGTTAAGCCTACAAAGGTGTAGCATGAAAAATTATGTTGTAGACACCATTAGCTAAAATAAGTGTATAATTAACTATGTTTTCAACATGACAATGCAGTTAATTATGCAAACTGCAGTGTTGTAGATAGCATGTGCTCAATTAGAGTTTCTTACTCTAGTGTTGTCAACATGAAAACTCATAAGAGTATGCAAACTCTTAAGTGTCTCACCTAAGAAATAATAAAATAATGTATTGACCTAAGTAAACTTAAGTAAAATATAATAAGTAAATACTTATTTACAACAACACCCTCTCTTAAGTGCAACTTAGGGGAATGCACTTAAGCTTACAAAAGCTAGTATAAAAATGTAGGATGGGTCTCAACTACTAGGCCATGTTAGATACCCATGTACATAATGCAATGCAATCTCTCATAAAGTAGACAAAGAGGGAAAACATCATGGGAAACACCCTCCCCCAAAAAGAGAGATGAAAAAAAAAGATGCATGGAGTAATCAAGACCCCCCATTGGGACATACATCAAGTATATACAATAGATAAGTATGAGAACAACACAATATTAATAGAGGAAAAGTTCCCCCCCCACAAGAGAGAAGAAGAAGAAAGGAGACAAGGTAGTCCCCCCCTGAATATAGAATGTCAATCAGTGATAGCTGCTCCATGGTAGAAGTTGATCCATGACTATTGAATAATGTTTCTCCCCTTTGGAAGAAACAATATCATAGGTACATATGAGATGGTTCCCCAATGTGTCAAAAGAATCTCCATGATGAATGGTGTCTCTGAAACCTTCTCAACTTTCCCTCTATTGATGTTGATGGTCACCCCTTCCAACATGCTAGAAAGAACAAGTGTAGATCTAGCAAGGATGGATGTAGAACCTATCTCAAAGAACTATGTGTCTCTTCAAGTGATAAAGAGACCTCCTACAACTGTTGTACATAAAGATCCATAATCATATCAACTTGGAAAGATTGATCATGTAGAGAATGGACAAGAGGGTCAAAGTGAGACCTCACAACAATTGAAGAATGATATTATTCATCAAAGAGAAGATGTATATCATCAATGATGTCTCTCAAATTTGTTGTGTATGACTCCACAAACAAAACTGAAATATTTGTCAAGAAGTCATCTATAGATGCTAGAGTTGGAAGACAAGGTGTACCTTGTTGTGTTGGATCTATCACTATGGCAATGTATGCATGTGGAATGTGCAAATGCTATGAAATCATGTTGTATCTGTCAATATGATCCTAGATACTTGAACCTATTGAATCACTATTGTTGCTATCATTATCAGTTTCCACAATGTATGGATTGTGGAGAGGATTAGAGGATAAGCTAGGTAAACTTTCCTCAAAGTGAACATTCCTCTCTATAAAATCTCATGAGTCTTAGGATCCATAAGCCTTTATGCCTTAAAACTATCTTCATATCTGATGAAAGTACAAGGCCTTGGTGGTGGTGCCTTGTAATACCTTGAAGATGTGTTTGCCATGCTGGACAACCAAAGATTTTGAAGTGTTCTACAACTAGTTTTCTACTGCATGACACCTCAAAAGGAGTCTTTCCATCGAAGTCATTATGAGGAGATATATTAAGAATGTGTTTGGAACTACTTATAGCTTCAACTTCAAGTGATGGATCAAAAGACTTTTTTGGAATCATGCAACTTGCCATAGACTTAAGAATTTTAATCCTCATTTTAACAATTCTTTTCTTTCATCGACTAAATGCTACTAGATTTTGAAGATCAATACCCTCAAGTTTGCAAAAGTCTCTAAGTCTTAAGTTCACATATCTGCTTCCATTGTCCATACAAAGAACCTTGATGGATTTCCTTGATTTCTTTTCAACATGACTCTTGAATGCTAGAAACTTATCAAAAACTTCATTCTTGTGATCAAGAAAGTAAACCCATGTGTAGCATGAAAAGTCATCAATGAAAGTGAGGATGTAGTGACCCTTGCTAATTGATATTACTAAAAAGGGACTTACTAGAACTATGTTAGCCAACTCAAGAGCAATTGATGCTCTCGAAGACTTCCCTTTATCAATCTTCTCTTCTAGATGCATATCCTTGGAACAACTTGAACATTCAACTTCAGAAAAGTTGATTGTAGGTAGAACTTTGACCATATTGTTTGAGAAAATTTGATGAAGATAGTGGAAGGTAAGATGACCATACTGCTCATGTCATAATTTACTTTTTGAATGAGATTGAGTCAACAAGGCATGTGAAGGAGACTTAGGCACAAAGTGGGAAAAAGAATAAAGCCTTTTGTGATGATTGACTTTACCCACTATAACCAATGAATCATCTTTGAGATTGTGTGCCATCACTAAATCAGGAAGGAACTCAACTTTATTTCCATCTCCATAGTGAGTGATTTGGTGGATTGAGAGGAGATTAGAGCTTAGGTTGGGAACATAGAGAACTTCTTTGGACTCTCCATTTTCCATCTCCACATGTCCTTTTCAATAAACTTCCATTTTCATATCATCTCCTACAAATATGTGGGGTACCTTAGACTGCTTCAATGAAGAAAAGTCTCCTTTTGAAGAACCCATGTGATAGGAGGCACCTATGTCAAGAATTCATTCCACCAAAGAACTTGAACTAGCCATAAGTGCTCACCCTTTTCCCTTTGATGTGGGTGGAGTTGAATCCTTGGAAGCATTTGGTACATTGATTTTGTTCTTCTTGAGTAGGTTTTCCAACTCATCGATTCTCTTAGTGTTGCAATCATGCTCATCATGATTCAATTTCTTGCAATATGCACAAAATAATTTATCCTTCTTATCATTGTTTCCCTTCTTGATGGAAGAAGAATTGCCTTGCTATGAGGATGAAGATTGTTGTGTCTCAAACTATGATTTTTTCTTCCACTACTTATTCTTTTTGTTGGAAGAACTTTTTCCCTAACTTGATTAGTTCTCATTACCGGCCACCAATGCCTTTGTCTTTGATAACTTGAGAAGTCCCATATCTATCAACTTGGATTGTTCCAACATCAACATTGTTGCAAATTCATCAAATGTAAGCTTAGGGAAAGCACTTCCCATGGTCAATCTATGAGTGTTGTAACTTGACACAAAAGATGCATACTCTAAAGTTAGCCTCTTCAAGATGTGATGAATCAATCGATCATCCTTCATGGGATTGCCACAATCTTTAAGTAGTGCTCTCAATTCATTGGCTTTGTTTATATAAGCTTGAATTGTGTCAAAATTCTCAGGATCCAAGTGAAGTAGGTCATCCTTAATCTAGTATCCCTTTTCCTCATCCACCTTATCATACAACCATTCAAGTTTATCCCAACCAGGCTTGGCTTTCTTAAAGCTAGAAATGTGGAAGAAGAGATCTCTATGAACATAACTCCTAATAATTCCTAAAGCTTGCTTTTCTTTAATTTGTCAATCGACTAGTGGGTGAACCCACACTAATGGGTTCCACTTTAGTGGAACGAAGAAACTTCAAAAAGTTTGCCAAATCGTGATTTTGGCTTGTTGCATTTGGTATGGCATGTTTGCATGAACCTATATAATATGTTCACACAAACATTTTATCTACATATGTTCGCATGAACATATTGACGCCTAAATTGCTATGTTTGCACGAACATATCTAGATAATATGTTCACACAAACATATCTAGATAATATGTTCGTACAAACATATGAGAGGAACATTTTCGGTGCTTAAAACCACGTTTTTAACTTTTTCCATTTCATTTTCATGGTCACTACTATTGACTCACGGGTTTGGGAAAAAATATGACTTTTACTACCCCCACCAGCATTGCCTATCGCTTTCATTCAGATTCTCCATCATTGGGTATGTCGAAATATTATTAATTCAATTTTTTGAGCATTTTTAAAGCATTTTTTTAATGTTTTCAATGCATCTTTTTAATGTTTTTAAAGTATATTTGAATGTTATTTACGTTTTCAATGATTTTGAAAGCATAGCTTAATGTTAATTAAAAAAAAAAATTGTTTATTTATATTAATTTAGAAAATAGTAAAATATTATACAGAAAATATTAGAAAACATTAGTGAAAATAGTAGAAAATTTATAATATAAAATTTAGGAAAAATATTAGAAACATTAGAAAACAAACTTTGAAAAAATATTACAAAAACATTAGAAATTTTTTTTTGAAAAAACATTACAAAAAATAAGAAAATTTAGAAAACAAATTTACAAAAAATATTACAAAAACATTAGAGAATTTATAATTGAATATAAAATTTAGAAAAAATAATAATAAACACAAATTAGAGAATTTATGAAAAACATTAGAAATTTTATTTAAAAAAATTAGCAAATTTAGAATAAAAATATTAACAAAATATTAGAACATTAAAAAAAAATTACAAAAACATTAGAAAATTTATAATTTAATAAAAACATTATAAAAAATATTTTAGAAAATTAGAAAATTTTAAAAAAATATTAAAAAATATTAGAAAATTTAGAAAAAAATATTTTAAAAAATTAGAAAATAAATTTAGAAAAAAATTAGACAAATATTAAAAAATTTATAATTTAATATAAAATTTAGAAAACAAATTTTTTAAAAAAAGTATTACAAAAGCATTAGAAAATTTAGAATTTAATATAAAATTTAGAGAACAAATTTAGAAAAAACATTACAAAAACATTAGAAAATTTTTAATTTAATATAAAAAATTTAGAAAAAACATTTAAAAATTTATAACAATATAAATTTTAAAAAAGAAAATTTAAAAAAAATTAGAAAAACATTATAAAATTTATAATAATATAAAATTTAGAAAAATATTAGAAATATATATGTTAATGTTTAATATAGACATGTATGTTTTCAATAGTAATGTTTGTATATATATATGTATATATATATATACATATATATATAGATATATATATATATATATGTATATATATATATACATATATATATATATATCTATATATATGTATACATATATACATATATATATGTATACATATATCTATACATATATGTATACATATATACATGTATATATGTATACATATACATATATACATACATATATATACATATATATATGTATATATATGTATGTGTATACATATATACATATAGACATACATATCTATATATATATATATATGTATATATATGTATACATATACATATATACATACATATAGATACATACATATACATATATATATATATATATATATACATATGTATGTATGTATACATATGTATACGTATATACATACATACATATATATATACATACATATGTATATATATATATATATATATATATATATATGTGTGTGTGTGTGTGTGTGTGTGTGTGTGTGTGTGTGTGTGTGTGTGTGTATATAGTCAAATTCACCTTAATATTTTAATCTTAGAAGTTTAATTAAATAACATATCTTAAGGGTCTAGATCTTAAATTGTACATGTAACAATATAGATTAGAATGTATATATTTTTATTTTGAACATAGATGTACATGTGTATTTTTTCATGGTTAAAAGTAGATATATGTACATGTTTTTAATAAATTCATAATTTTATATGTATAATTTGTGTGTGTGTGTGTGTGTGTGTGTATATATATATATATATATATATATATATATATATATATATATATATATATATATATATATATATATATATATATATATATATATATATATATATATATATATATATATATATATATATATATATATATGTTAACTATTGATCTTAATTTATCTTGTAACTAAGTGTACAATTAACTATATTTAATGACACATGTCTTAACTTGGGAGATCCTAAATTATTTATGTATAAGAATGTAGATTAAAATGTATATTTCATTTCATAAATGTACATGTAAATATGTTTATGTTAACATAGACATGCATACATGTATGTGTTCAATATTCATGTTTAAATGTGTAATTATTTTTAATGTCTTAATAATTGGAGTATATAATTTGTTATATAATTTTCAATGTCCATGTCTTAAGGGGAGATCCTAAATTATACATATATAAAAATGTCGATTAATTTGCATATAGGTATGAATATAACATACATGTGTACATACATAAGAACATATAATTTAGAACATGTATGATGTAAAGAATAAATGTTAGAATATTTAATTAATAAAAGTTTTAATTATAATCTAACATAACCTAATTAGAATATATACAAACATAAAGAATGTTCATCATGTATATTTGAACATGTAAAGATCTTATATATTACTTAAATTTGAACTCTTAAACCTTAATGTTAAACAATAGGACCCTAAATACTAAACATGGTCATAATCCCAACTACAAAACCATAAATTTCATAAATTATAACCCCTAATCTTAGATGATTAAACATAACTCCTAAATTTCAAATCTTAGATGATCCCTAATACAAATCCTAACCCTCTAGCCATGCTGAACTAACAATGATGTAAACCCATACCCTAACCCTCTTTAAACCATACTTCTAACAATGATACAAACCCATGTTTAACCTCTACATCTAACTTTTTAATAATAATCATTTAAACCATAAATATTAAACCATAACCCTAAATAGTAAACCCTAATCTTTGTACGCTAATCTATCTTAAAATGTTAGATTTAAATGCTAAATTGTAATTCTAAAAGAATACTTAGACTTTACTATCTTAATCTAAGTATATAATTAACTATATAATATAATTCAATGACATGTCTTAAGGGGAGATCCTAAATTATACAGATACAAGAATGTATGTTAATTTTCATATCTACCTCTAGTACATGAATATATAACATACATGTACATCCAAACCATAACCCTAACCATTATCAAAACCTTAGTGTGCAATAGGTACGTCGAATAAATTTTGAAGGTCAATTATGGAAAAGATCATAACCTAGATTATAAACACAACCCTAACCTTGATTATTACATAAACCTAAACCATTATTCTAACCATAACCCTATGCTTAACCATAAAATTAAATGTGTTCCAAAGTCTAACTCTAATTCTAACCTTACCCCTAATCCTAATCCATGATAATATGTATGTTGTAATCCCTTATACTAACCATAATTGTAACATTTTCCTAATCTTAACTCTAATCCTAACCCAAACATTAAAACCTAACACAAAACAAGATTATAGCCCAAACACTAAACCTAATGTTAACCATAGTTGTGACATAAACCTAAATCATTATCCTACCACTAACCCTAATTATGAATCTAAATGAAATCCCTAACCTTCATCATAATTACAACCACAATATAAACTTTCAAGAGAACCATAATCATAATTTTAAACCCAAATCCAAATCCCAATAAGAATATGAACTATGATATAAATCTTAGCCCTAATAATAGTAACTATAATTCTAATCCTATAGTCTAAAAAATAATTTTAATCTAAACTTCACAATAATCTTGATAAAAACTTGTGTTCTAACTATAATACCCAGGATCACATAATATTAATAAATAAATAAAATATTACATTATTTAAGTTAAATATAATAATAGAAATTTTGAATGAACTAAATTTAGAATTAAACAATATAACTAAATAGTCTATGTGCTATCTTATTAGTTTCACAATTTCATTAAAAAGTAGACCATATATCTTTTAGACATATCTATAATACAAAATAAATAATGCTAAAAAAATTAATTTCATTATTCTTGTTTTATATCAAATTAATTTTTTTAATTTAATATTTAAATTTTCATTATATATTATATTATCTTTTGCTATATTAAATTTAATAATTAATAATATATAATTTGCACAAATAATAAATATATAATATTACCTTCAAAAAATTTAAATCTAGCATTTTATATAAATTTTCTTTTTAAAAAAAAATTACATGACACATTATAATTTATAAATTGTTTAGTTTTTCATAAAATAAAAATTAGTTTAAATCTAAAATATTAAGAAACTGTTAAGTTCATTTTATAAGGTTATACTCTTAAAATATAATTTAATCAAATTTGCCAAAATATAATCAAATAAAAATGTTAAGGAATAGAGGAGGTTAATTTAATTTGGCTGACATTTCAATTAATTGATTTGAACCTATTAATATAATCATAACCATATTATTATTATTACAACATCACTACCTTAAAAATATTTATGATTCTGAGAAACCTTTTCCCAAGCAAGATATGTCTTTAAATCATGGGAATGGTACGATTTCAAATGCACACTTGACTTAATAACCCCAATCAAAATCATTTCTACCCAACTCATATCTTGACTCTATAACCCCAATCAAAATCATTCAAAATCCATTTGAAAAATTTAACAAATATTTTCCAAAATGTAAAACTTCAGAAAGGTTAATGTGATCAAACTCCTATTATTGGAATGAACTCCTAGATATCAACTGACCTCCCCAAATCATAGCTTGAATCAATGACTTCAATAAAAAATCATTTACACCCAATTTAAAAAATGCAAAAGAAACTCCAAACCCTAAATACTCCTGAAGGCTAATGCGATCAAACTTAAATAACAATGCAATGGACAATAGCTCTTACCTTCATTGTTCGTGACTCCTCATTCTCTGAAGACATGATCACCACGAGAATGTCCTTGAGCATTGATAACTCCTCTTACATAAATTTTTTTCCAGGGAGTGAAAAAGGAGAACCCATTTCATTTTGCATATTCCCAAATGAACTTGAAATTTCTCAAGTAGGCCAGATTGATCATGAACAAAAAGAGATATTAAATACCTTGACTCTCCTAAGATATATAAGATCTTTACATGTTCAAATATACATGATGTACATTCTTTATGTTTGTATATATTATAATAAGTTATGTTAAAGATTATAATTGACTTTTATTACTTAAACATTGTAACATCTATTCTAAGTTAGGTCATACATGTGTTCTAAGTTATATGTTCTTATATATGTACATGTGTATGTTATATTCTTACCTATATGAAAATTAATCTAAGTCCATGTGTTACAAATTATCTAAGTCCATGATGTGTGATGTATGTTCAATTACATACATGTGTATAATTTTTAATTTTAAAAATAAAAAATTGTGTGATAGTAGGTAGTTCAATGAGTTTCATACATTTCTATAGATCTATGGCTTCACATGATTAGTTTGATGCGGCTCTTGGTGTGGCACCTAATGTAGTTCTTGCTACGGCACCTATTGCAGCTCCTCATGTAGCTCATCATGTTGCTTGTGGTGGGGCTCGTGCTACAGCTCGTGGTGTACCTCGACATAGGGCTCATTGTGTAGCTCATGTTCTAGCTCCTGGTGCGGCTCTAGGTGGTGGAGGTCCTACCGTGGCTCCTGGTGTGGCTCCTATTCCAAGTAAAGCTGCACCTGCAGCTCCTACTGGAGGTCCTTCTGCACCACCTCCATGCATCGATGTTGATGCTCTATTTTCATTTTCAGAGTAGGAGATTGCTAGATTATAACACTCTATATTGACCTCTGATGATGGTCTTTATAGAGAAATATGTACTACGATATCTAGGATTTTATAGGATTTGATAGCTAGGTTTCGAGCTCACTATTCATTTACTCTTACCATATTAGCTTCCATATCTAGTGAGCTTAGGGCTGAGGTTTCAGGAGATGCATCTTTTGATGACATCAAGAGTGCAGCCCCAAAAGATTCTATTGATCATTATCTTTATAGTTAGTGTTCTCGTCCACTTGGTCGACCATCTTCACAGGCATCTAGTAGCACTTCAAGCGCCTCCTCTGATGATGCATATAGAGCTGTTGGGCTACCATTGCCACACAATATTTGTGATATTTCAAGACAGTAGAGACATATGGATGTGGCACTATATTTTTTGGAGGATATGTTGCATATTGTCAGATATATTTTTGATACATAGGGGATTCTGCTACACGCAGTTATGGATGTTGTTAGACAGCATCAGAGCCCTGACATGGTTCCACAGACACGGGCTGCCACACTAGTGCCAGATGATACACCTGTGTGTAGCTCATAGCATTCAGAACCAATCTCATGACACTCTATAGAGGACTTAGGCATACAAGTTGGAGATGTCCAGATCATAGCTAAGGGTCTCGATGAGTTTGGTGAGCAGTTGCGAGGCCTATCTGTGATTAATGCTAGTTCGAGCCTGGGTGTTTCATCGTACATGGACCTATTTTTTAGACATGGTAGCATTGATTCTATACCATTATCCACCCGGTTACATAGTCAACTTCACTCAGATTTACTAGCATTTGGACATGGTGCTGAGGAAGGTTCAGTAGGTGTTAGAGTTTTAGGCTCAGGTGCACCGCTAGATGATACGATGGAGTCTGTTGATCATCCTCCACCTTCAAAGACCTAGGTACATATATAATTTATTTTTAATTTTAAATATATATGAAATTTAAAAATATGTTCATTTATTAAAAAATTTAGTTTGGATATATATGTAGAATATTTAATTTGACCTTTAACTCATAATAAATCATGCAAGCACAGGTCGCTGAGCACATGGTTGCACATATTGTTGGTTCAAGGCATCATGTACATGAGACAGATGATTCTATTGAGGCACCCGATAGTGCTCAGGTACTTAAGTTTGAAATAGTTTGTTTAAAATTATTTAAATGTTTTGAATACTATATATATATATATATATATATGAAAGTTCGTATTTAATTTGAGTGTACATGTACATGTGTACATGTGTATGTATATATATGCTTTAAAGATATAACTCTAACATGTACATGTATATATATTTGTAGGGCTCAGTTGATGCACCTCGGTGAGAGGATCTACAGGAGACTCGATCAGAGGGTCATTCTGTTTGTATGCAACTTGAGGGATCCCTCCAGTAGTAGATGATATATATATATATATATATATTGTTGCATTTATATATTGGAGACAATTTACATGTACACATATGTGTATTTCAATACCTTGATGTCCATACATGTACTTTCACTATTTATTTGATTATTCAGTATTTCAGTAGTTAGATACCATCACATGTACATATATATGACTTTTTATATTTTGCCACATACATGTATTTATTTGAGATTTACAGTTTGTATTTCAGTCACATTGAGATATATTAGATCTGTAGATGTTTATTCTATAATATTTATCATGTAACTCTGATTGATGTATAAAATTGCAATCATAATTTAATAATAACTTGTAAACTTGTACTATATAATTTTAATCAAAAATCACTTTCTTTAATCAATTTTTAATTCTTTTTAAAATTGTGTTCTTACTTTTTATATGCTAATCTTGTTAAACCATAACTATAAAACTAATTGAATTTCATTTTTAACAATGAGTACAATTGAACCTAACCTTAAATCTAATTAAGTAAAATATATATATATAATTTATCACTTATGAAATTCAATGTATTTTTTTAAAAAATTGATAAATAAATTTAAATTATTAAATTCATCGATGGTACAATTAATTTAAATTATTAAATTATATAATTTTTTAATAAATTAATGAAAATCAAGAACTTATAATCGTACAATTAATTTAAACACATTTAATTCAAGATGAAATTCAATAGTTTGATGAAAAGAAGTTGATATTTAAGAATTGTAACATAGATAATGAAATTGTGTAAGTTCGAAATTGTAACATAGATAATGAAAGTGTTGAAGTATGAAAAATACATAGAGGGTATGCAAGACAAGCAAGCAATGTTTGAAGTATGTGATGCAGTCCCTAATTTGTGTCCCAATGAACTAATTGGTTTTGGAGTTCCTGGGAAACCTATTGGCCAGCGTTCAAAGGAAATCAATGCATTCATGCAAGGGCCACCTTTTTTCTACTATGAGAATGATGCTTTTGCATCGAAGGATATTTGGAAGACAATATCCGAATAATTTAATAGTGTTGAACCAGAGTTGGTGGACTCAATGTTCTTTTCAGCTTCTAGAAGAGAAAGAGGGTATGTGCATAACCTTCCAATAGAAGAGCAATTTCAAGCATAACCTCTCCCCCCCATGACTTTTTAGGAAGCACTTCCACAAATAAAAATGTATTGGCCTTCATGGGATTAGAGGACAAAATTGAATTCCATAGACTCAAGATGATGTGGCATTGTCCTTATTGATCAAGTGAGAGTTATGATTCAGAATTCACAAGGGCAACTACAAGATAATGTGTAGAAATATATACTTCAAAAATGTGAAGAGTGGAATTTGGTATGGGTTGGGCCAGGTGACCTCATCCCTCTAGAGCTTCATGAGATAGAGCTTATATTAGGATTTGATAGAGATCACACTCATGGAACTTCTTGTCTGACTAATCACTTGCATTGTTTGGGTAATTCATTCCAAACAAATACAATTACATATCATTTATTAGTCTTGAAAGCATTATATCCTGATGGCGTCAGAGTACTTTCTCTCTTTTTTTTGGTATTGGTGGAGCAGAAGTTGCTCTTCATCGACTTGGGATACATTTAAGTTGTGTTTTATCTATTTTTTATGAGTTTCCTCACATTGTGATGGAAGTGAGGGAAATAATGCACTTAAAAGCCTCACCTAATAATTTTTCCTGATCAATGTGTAGGCTCATTTTTTTTGTAAATAGCTCAACCTTAATAGACTACTTGAAAAATGGAAAAGGATTTTAACCAGAACATAATGTTCCCTACTAATTTTAAATTGTCAAATCAAAGGATTATATACCCTAACTAAGAATAGTAATTTTTTTCATTTTCAAAATATTTTTATAAAGGTCTACAATGAGAAAATACTTTTTTCTTTAAACGAGAGTTCAATTTTTAGTCATCCAACAAATTTCTTTGAACTTACTCTAAAGTGGTTTGTCGTGGAAGCTTATCATCGGATGGTTTTTAATTATAACTTTTGGAGGACCTCCGTGGGCTTAGAAAGTATGCGTTCTATTTTAAAATGATACAAAATCACCATATTTATTGTTTTCAGCTACTTGAATTTCCTTGGAACTTTTTAAGGTGGAGTATGGAGAATCGTAGATGATTAAGGGAAACCCTTTTCTTAGCTAGGGAATTCTGTAGTGATGTTATTTCGGGTATCAGATTCCAAGCAGTCTCACACAATTCTTTTTAAAAAAAAGTTCTTACTTTTTATATGCTAATCTTGTTAAACCATAACTATAAAACTAATTGAATTTCATTCTTAACAATGAGTATAACTGAACCTAACCCTAAATCTAATTAAGTAGAAAAATAAATATAATTTATCACTTATGAAATTCAATAGATTTTGAAAAAAAGTTGATAAATAAATTTAAATTATTAAATTCATCAATGGTACAATTAATTTAGATTATTAAATTATCTTTTTTTTAATAAATTAATAAAAATTAAGAACTTATGATTGTACAATTAATCTAAACACATTTAATTCAAGATGAAATTCAATAGTTTGAAAATAAGTTGATATTTAAGAATTGTAATATAGATAACGAAATTGTGTAAGTTTGAACTAACTCCTAGCCTATTTATATAAAGTTGTTAAATTATTAAATTCATCCATAGTAAAATTAATATTTAGTTTTTAAATAAACTAATGATAACTGAGACTCAGATATTCAGATTAAAAACACAATTTCACCAAAGTTGATATTCACAATTTCACCATAGTACAATTGAAAACACATTTCACCAAAGTTGATATTCAGATTATTATAAAATAAATCTCAAAGCTCTAATAAACCATGATGTACACTTATAACATGCAATATTTTTTCATGATCTTCACTGTCTAGTCTCCACTTGCAATGTACACACTTAAGTTTGACTGGATGCAGACAAAGCCTTGTAGCAACGACCAGGTGGCTGTATTGTAAAACCTTGTTGTCAGGTTGATAATCAACAAAGTGTATTCCATGTTGGAATATTTCGTCTTGCTTCAAATATGTTCCCTCTATCACAATAGAACGTATACCACAAATTTAAGTGTTTTAAAATTTGACAGATATGAAGTTACCTAGATATATATACTTATTTAAATATATATGTGCATGTACATGTACATGTATAATTTACCTACGGGGAACAACATTCTATCACTTTCTTTAGGGTCATATAAATTTTTCCTCTTTGCAGTACATCACAATAAATAATAACTAACACCTTCATGATTTCCAGGCTCAGCAATCACTGCAAAGACATCTCCTGCATAACAAGTATACATGAATGCATGTGTACAATATATATAAGACAGTTGATATTGATAATTAAATAAAAAGTTGAGATTAATTTTTATGATACTCACCCACTTTTACCAATCCAGAGATATGATTATAATCATCAGAAATCAATGGAATATCATCAAAATTTTCATCTTCTTTATCAAATGTATCAGTAACATCAAGTGGTACCGAAATCCATGCACTTGTATATCCATGTGTCTGATTGATGCATTCTTCATAATTTTCATCAATGCAATTGTCACAAAAACATGATTATTCTCTTGTCTTCAATGTCCAATTGCAATTATTTGTACTCATGACTGAATGTAAGGAACGTGTCTTTTCTATCCTCTTGCAACCATGCATGTTTTTTCTATTAACACCTGAAAGTTCATTAAATTGAAAATATAGAAAAATTAAATTTAAACTTCAATGAATTCAAAAATAAAACTTAACAATAAAATTTTATAATTTAATTGCATAAAAGTTAAATAGATGGACACATCCAGACCTGTTATCTCCCAGAAGACTTTATATGGTGCCTATTGACTCATTGTTGATCATGCCCTGACCTCATCTAATGCAAAATGAGTCTTACACCATTCAACAACATCATGTGCATCATTTACATGAACTCCCTGATAATTCATTTGATACTTTCGCAAAGCACGTTTGATGCAAGCTCTAGCACCATCATGTTCACCTTTTCCATGGCCACTCTCAAAGAAATTCCATATGTGTTTTATATTCTCATTGTAATGATATCTACACAATGCATAAAATGGTCTAGATGATTTAAAATATGTGGCACATCCATCAGACCAAACATAATGTTTATCAACATTTATGTTTCTTTCTTTCAAATAAGAAAAGAATGTATTGAAGCAATGTTATATATAGCGAATGTCATGTTCTTTATCATCACTTATATAAAAATGATATTCCTTTATAATTACTCATGCTTGAACTGTACTCTGAACACCATCCAAATTTAACTGCGCATGTCTATAAAAACATGTACCATAATAGTGACCTGCTTATTAAAATAATAATCTGATTGAATTTCTTTCGGGTCAACAAATGAATAGTTCTCTGCAAAATCAACAACTGATACAATTGTTCCAAGTGGAAAATTATCTCTTAGAGTTTGAAACTATTGTGCTTGCCACTTTGCAAATAATGCATGACAAATATAAGGTTGAATCAATTTCTTAAATCTGTCCATAAATATTAGAACAAGTAACTCCTCTTCAACATATTCCAACCTTTTTGTTTCTTCCCCAAATTTGTTTCATTCTTGACATACTTGTAACTTTTGCAATTCAATATTTTTGTTACATCAATATTTTTAGTTTTCAAAGGAAATAGAGCCAATTCACCACATGTTTCACATAATCCTTTGATGCAATTTATTTTACCAGTTGGATCATCTATGTTGTCACACAAAATGGATGATATAAACTCACTTCTCCTTCTAGGAGGAGCAGCACAAAACTCTATAAACTTTCAAAATAACTAAAAGTGGAGATCAAACTCAATATGATGATGATAACAACAAGTTTCAAACACTTTGTTTTAACTCACAAATTATGGCTTCAATTTTTCAAACAATGTTTTCCCAACTTTTACATTAGGATGTTCATTACAAAATGACACATATAACTCATGTTGTGTTCTATCCAACCAATATTTCATATGATGTTCATATTGACTAGGTGCAATCTTATGCCTGATAACATCTCTACTATTTCATGAAGGATGAGTGTTATCAATCCAAAATGATATGAATAAATTTTTGAATAACTCAATTCTAATTAAAGAGATCAGATTTCCACAATCCATTGCATAATATATATTTGTTCAAATCTAGAAACAAATATATATTAACTCAATTCTATCAGAATGAGGTGCTCTACACATGATTGCTAGTACTGTCACCCACAATTAATCTTCTCTTAACATATTGTCTCATTGTTTTCCTACTAAAACCCATTTTAGACAAAATTGAAGATATTTGTCTATTTTGGGACATATTTTTACTTACAATAGACATCAACATCACTTTTCTTGCCACACACTTATCTTTAGTTCGGGAGTGTTTTCCTATGTTTCTCAAACCTTGTTTAACATTTTCAATTAGATTAGTTTGCATGCTAGAAAATCTTCTCTTCTTTGATGTTGTGTTTACACCTAACAATTTCAATGCCTCTTGCAACTTTTTTGTGTAAGCAAAAGTGAAAGCAACTAAGCTTGTTCAAGTGTTTTAGTGTTATCAAATTGAGTCATAATTTCTCTTATTTTCTTCTTCATTGACCTTTTCTTAGACAAACTTAATGGTTGAACACTAGCTCCAAGTTGGTAAAAGAGGTCAAAACTTGATAATTAAGATGTGGGTATGCAAGATATGAGTGTTTTTAGGATTTTTAAGTGTTTAAGGATGTTATGCAATGTGAGGAAATGCTAAATGACCTAGGTTTTTTATATGCAAAGTGCAAATGTTCTAGGGATGTTATGTAAGTGCAAATGCAAGGTGTCATTTTGAAGGTATGCAAGATGAAGATTATGATATGAAAATAAAGGTTAGGGTTATGTTTTGGACTTGGTAAGGATGCTAAAGGTAGGTTTATGAAAAGTGGACTATTCAAGGGATGGTTTCCTAGGGTTGATAATGACATTTAGGCTATGCAAAATGAGGATAGGTGATCAAGAAGACAAGTTGGTTGATGGACAATTTGATAGGGTTTGATAGTGAAAATGATGCTAGGGTTTGAACAGTGCAATATGACGGGGATATACCACTAGGGTAAGTCAAAAATGATATTTAAGAATATGATTATGCTAATGATAGAGGTATACATAAGGTTTTGACAATGTTTGATGTTTTGACAAGGTTTTGCAAGTTTTCAAGGTGTAAATTTGAATGTTAACTTTTATCTTGATTATGTTTTACACACACGTAAGACACATTAAGACAAGAATAGCTATTGTTAAAAGTGAACAATCACACCACAACCTAGGCTTTAGGACTATATCCACTGAATTTCTATTTGAACCAAAGTTCAACCATGCTTATCGAGAGTGGACAACTTAGGACCTTGGAACCATAGGCTCCCCCTTATAGTGCACTCACTTCTCAGGCCTACCAAGATCCACATCTCAAGGGGCATGCCTTTCCAAGGGACTATTGTCTCTACTAAGGACCACGAGAATGTAGGATGTCTTCACGGGCATGGGTGACCCCTTGAGCCAGTGGATAGAAAGGATTTTGGCCACTAAAACATAGTTTTTAGTAAGGGCATTCCATTCAGCAAGTGAGTGATAAACTTCCTTAGAAGGTCTCCCAGCCTTGAGAATCGAGGTTTGATGCACCATAAAGGTAATGGAGGAGAGCTATCACTCAGCAATACTATCGACATGGCTTTCATCGTAATCAAGTTTTATATAGCGACTGGAACATTGACTTGGCTTTTGGCCTATTACCGCTCTGAGGTCATCCCTTGGCATACCCAATATCGAGTATCTTGGTCCAAGGCAGGCCTCCTATAGAAGTTACATGGATTTCTCTTACACTCAAGATCCATGAATGGCGAGGGGAGAGGATACGTCCAATGTGACTCTTAGGGATTTAAACACTATAGACACACCAGACAGAAAATAAAAAGTTCATTTTAAGCACCAAACAAAGTGTTATTTAATCTAATAAATCCACACACATGGTTTTGACAAACACACAATGGTCTTTGACAACTTCCTGCAAAGCAAGCATTAGTAGTTTGTTATGATCATGTCTTCATCCCATGATTGCCACATGCTACAAGGAGACCATTAGTAACACAATAATAATATACATTTCTTAACACCATTAATGTGTTACTAATTTTTAATTTAACTTCAATGCATCTGTTAAACAACTTCACTAATGAAATAAATAAATAAATAAATTATATGTACAATTTTTTTACCAAATTGATGCTTTCAATTTTGCGAACGAAATTCATGGCAAAGATAGACAATACACTACTAGTTAGTTTGATGGAAAATAACATTACAAATGGCAATTTTTTTGAGTTTTTAGACTATTCACATGAACACGTTGACTACAAACATTTTTGCCCAAACATATGCCTAAATTTTTTTGGTGGCTGCAAAGTTTTGGAGGGTATGTTCACGCGAACATGCAAACTTAAAAAAAATCTAACTTTTTTTTCATTTTTTTTTTGCTCTTTTGAGTTCCATAATTGCAGGAATATGATCTCCTACTGTAAAATAAAAAATGTCAAAATGTGCTGCTCGAAGCAAGCTTTCCAACGACTATAATTGTATTACATATTTTAATCATTAAGACTTTCAAATATGAGTTTAACTCATTATAGGTTCATTACCGATTGAACATCAACCGACTTTGACACCTCAAGAAAACTAGTAAATTAGGTCAATTTTCTTTTGAAAAATATGTAGGAACTAGCTTATTGATATACCTTTCTATTCAAAAAAAAAAAAAAAAAAGGTTTATGATAAATTGACTTCATATTATTTGTGTCAAACGGAACATATGTTTGAATTACGGTTCATGTCACTTCAAAACTTCATAAACTATACAATATTCAACCAAAATAAATCAAACCAACTGCATCCTCTAGATATTGATGTTACAAATCTAACGCCAAAAGAATTACTTCATTATCATTTTAAAAAAAAAAGTTATGTGTGTCAAATGAACTGTCACTCTTTAAAATATTGAATTTTATTATGTACCACTTTTTGAAGGAGATAAAAAAAATTGACATAAATAATTTTTTTTTTAGATTAAAGAATATGGTTACAAAGTAGGAACAAAGTACTCAAAATCACTAGTTTATGTCATCTTGAACTTATTTATAATTTTGGAGATATAGTCACTTGAACGTGATGTTTGTCGCAAAAATATTGATTTCAGTGTCAAAATTGGTCAAAAAGTGGAACCCATTATTGTGGGATCACCTAGTGTTGTAGCATTAGTGGGTTTTACAATTGTACTATCAACATATAGATTTAAATTTTTTTCTATTAATCTACTCCATACAATATCTTTTTATGTAGCATAATTGTGTGAACTTAGAAGTGGAGTTTTAGGTGAACCCATGATGTAAAAAATTAAAGGAGCACAAATAAGAGAGGAACATAAGAATACAAGAGACACCCCCCTTATTCACTCAATCAAAAGACCCCTCCAAAAAAGATGCTTTTGGCACATTATATGTACTATGTGTACAATAGGCCACTTGTCAAAATATATAAAATGGACTTCTGATTTTGCTATTTGCAACTATCTTTTGGGGCTCAAATTCATCACTAAGCACTGTAGCTCAAATCAACAAGAATTTTAAAAAGTAATCAAATGAATACAATGCAGAAAAGAATCTATGTCTAAAAGTGATATTTCTAACCACACAACCCTATAATTTGATTGCAAATCTAGAAAGTAGACAAAAATTTAAGTTCTTTAAAAAAAATAGAACATGATAATGTGTCCATATGAACCCGTATGGAGCATTTGAAGTTTAAAATGTAGAATTGGATAGGTACAGTCACCAAAAAATGCATTTTTTATCAAATGCATGCACCAAAACTAGAAAAGAATAGCACCACTAGAAAGTTCAAGAAATTTTACCCAAAAAAAAAATTGCACATGATTTGGAGTCCAAATGACTAAGTTATGGCTTCCCAATGTCAGACTGTCAAATCAAAACAACATTAGGAGAAGGGCCTAGGTAGCAAAACATTGGGTTAAATTTGACAGTCAAATGGCCATCACAATAGTTTAAATTTGCCTAGAAGTGAGAATCAAATGATCGTCAAATTTAGCATTGTAAAATGCTAATGTTAGCAAAAAACACCCTAGGGTGACATCAACATGATGTGTTGGTACAAAAATGTACAAATTTTACCATGTGTCATTGTATGGATTCTATGTCTATGCTAATGTGGGCACCTATGGAGTGATGACATGGTTGTTTGGGGTGGCAATCTAGGTTGGCTATGTGTCTAACATGTGTACTTCCAAAAATGTTGACTAGGTGCCTCCACGTGTGCAGATGTGAGGACACATGGAACCTATTATCACTAGCAAGGTGTACCTGCATAGCCTCTATTGTCTACCATATGGCACTGACAAAAACATGGTGTGTCAAGCACAATTTTGAAAGAAGCCAGTGAAAGACTCTTCAACGAAGTTGGAATTTGCATCGTCAGCAGAAGTTTTAGTGACTAGAGGTCTTCAAGGCATGAGCCAAAAGGAGTAGTCAATAGGGGTTTTGATCACTGGTGGTCATGCTAGAAAGTGCAAATCACTAGGCTAGAGAGGGTTTGAAATGCCAAAGAAAATGCCATGAAAAGATTTTGTGGGACACTAGTTGTAGAAGGAGTTCATGGGTCATCCAAGAAATGTCACCAGAAAAGAGTGTTGGCGGGTGTGGAAATTTAGTCCCACATTCACTATGCTAGTAGTATGGGAATGTTTGAATGCAAAGTGCACTAGTGCTTAAAGAAATTTCCCACCATGAGCTGGACTTGGCTAGTTGGAAGTTTGCAATGATGCACTAGAAATATTGAAAAGTGTTCGGCCATGGATCTAGTTGGTCGAATATTGAAGGATTATTTTGCAATGTACAGGAAATATTCCACCTACAGAGGCTAGGATTTGACCACTTAGTTTTGGCCAGCCCGATGGGCAAAAAAAATTTCCAAAAAATTCTAGATGAAAATTCCAAAAAAATTGATAGAAATTGAAGAGAAATTAAATCAACTCTCAAGAATTAATTAGAGATCTAAAAAAATGATCATACGAAAATTGCAAATTAGGCCTTCAGGTGTTGGTTTGCAAAAAAAAATTTCCTCAGATTCGACTATGGCCTAGGGTAGCAAATTTATAGTCAATTTTCACCAAATTGACATTCCAGACACAATGATGAAGTTAGTTTTAGCTCTAGACACTCGTAATGATTGTGATACTCTGGATTTGGGTTGAGGTGTCCTCAGAGAGGTGAAGCAAAATTATTCTTAGACAGCTATGTGAAGAGAATTTTCCTCAGCTCCGATACCATGTAAGAATTTTCCTTAGGAAAAAATTCACCCAAGATCAAGGAACTCAAGCACAAGCACAAGAATAGACCAAAAAGAGTATGATCAGAATAACAATATAATATTTAATTCCTATACAAGTACACTAGGAGTTCCTATATATAAAGGCCTCTAAAATACTTCTAGAATGTCTAAGAGTCATCACATTGATAAGTCTTACAATGAGGCACATGTCTACTAGGAGTGGATTATCCTCCATTAGGCACAAGAGTAAGTGTGATGATGAGAGGATAATCATACAAAGGTGTAGCGTGAAAAATTATGTTGTAGAAACCATGTGCCAAAATAAGAGTACAAATAATTGTTTTGTCAACATGACAACTCAGTTAATTATGCAAACTCTAGTGTTGAAGACACCATGTGCTGAATTAGAGTTGCTTACTCCAGTGTTGTCAACATGATAACTCATAAGAGTATGAAAACTCCTAAGTGTCTCACCTAAGAAATAATAAAATAATGTATTGACCTAAATAAGCTTAAGTAAAGTGTAATAAGCAAATACTTATTTACACCAACAATAACAATCACATTTAATTTCAGATCAAGAATTTGAAAAAGTCTATTTAGTAAAGTGCAAAATCAATTCCCTCAAAGTTCAAGACAACTGACTTATCTTCCACCAGAATTGCCCACATTTTTGGGACAATCTATTCCCATTCTAGACCCTTTCTAGCATATTTATAGACCTAACCCCAATGAGCTACCACCCAAATTCCAACATTTTCAAATTTGCAACAAAGATTCCCAAGGCCCCAGTAAATATTGATGAGCTTATAAGCATTTCAGAATTGAGTGTTGGCAAGCTAGCAGGTTCAATTGGACTTTTAGTCCTGTTAGTGGAGATTTTGTCTAAACTCTCTAGACAATTTGCATTTCACACAAATTTGTCTCTCAACAATAGTAGTTTGAGTTCTTCTATCAATCCCATCCATCTTTCTTAAGTCTTCTTCGAGAAAATCAATTGCAAACTGATTGGACTCAGTTACGGATCACCAATCATGCATAAAAATAAATTCATTATGTG
Source organism: Cupressus sempervirens (assembly GCA_028749045.1). NCBI lineage: Eukaryota > Viridiplantae > Streptophyta > Pinopsida > Cupressales > Cupressaceae > Cupressus > Cupressus sempervirens. The sequence continues at coordinate 843,152,426 of CM053787.1, read as the reverse complement.
GCAAATAGGGTGCTTGGTACCGCTTACAAGGTTGTAAACTTATATTAGTTTGAGGTGAGGCTTATGTGAAAAGAATCTTGAATCACGAAAGGGCTCAGACTTAGAATTTTTTTTAGAATGAGATTGGAATGATAGGTGAAATGAGATTTACATTTTTCTTCACATTTTAATCTAATACATAATCAACCTTATCTCCCTCTATCCCTCTTTCTACAAGGAAAAAAGTAAGCTGCGCTGTGACTCTTGTCTTATTTGCATCAACATGTATATTAATGATGGCCATAATTGAGCAAGAACTTTCACTGTTGAAGAAGAAAAAAATGTTACTATATATTTGTTGTTTTAAAATGTCTATTACAATAAAGAAGGGACAATGCTGGTAAAGGTTGTATTCTTTGGCTTTACACTAGTGAATTGGATTCTTAAAAAAATAGTACATTCAACATTTTTTAAACCATTGTATTCCTTGTTCTTATAGAGATTGTTGCTAACGGTCACTAGTGGTTTTATTTTTTTCATATTTTATCTGCAAATGGATTTGCTAAAAGTCTGTTTATGACTCGTTTCTTGAGATATCTAGGCATTTTACTTGATAGTCTGATTATCTTTTGGTAATTAAATGACCTAATTGAAGTATTTATTTTTGTAGGATCCATCATAGTAGAAGGAAAGAAATGGCAAGGGTTGTCAGTAAAATTTATTTTAGAATAACTCTAGTTGTAGCTTGCAGCTCCACTTCTTCAAATAATTTCAAATTGCAATATTGTGTAGAGTCAATAGCTACTGGATTGCATTTCAAAATGAGAGTCTAGATTCAATGTTATATTGGAGCTTTATCTTTCTAGTATAATTGATTGTATGATGAACATGTGTATTGCATTAATTAGAAAAAGAAGATGTAAATTTGACAATAGTATTATAGATGATCGGTCTTTGCAACCTTGATATTTTAATTTTATTATTAAGAGGAAATGACATTTTATTTTCTAATTTATAATTTTACATCTTCTAATAGAATTTCTCTATTTTTCTTAGCTGCAGTCATCACAACCAACTTAGAAGGCACATACATGAGCAAGCATAGAAGCCTAAGCATGGCATTTGAACTATTTGACACAGTGCCATTCTAGAGATACTATGGTAACTTCATGTTGGGATTTGATGGGAAACAGAGAAACATAAATAAGTTGCATGAATTGTTCTAGAGCATACTACTAAAGAGATGGACTGCAATTCTAGAATGAGATTTAGAAGTTGCTTGCAGAAATTTTGAAACACTTTTGTAGGTTTGATATGTTGGTACATTTCTTCTAGCCAAATAAATGCTCTCACATATTTTCATGTGAGAGAAGAGGTGAAAATCAAAGTAACTGTATCGGGGTTCCCATTCTTGCAGGTGATCTTTATAGATGGCATGTTTATGCATGAGCAGATAGATTAGAAAAGTTCTGGGCTTATCAATCTCACAGGAGTGTTGAAACTCCCACCTTTACAAATGCAATCAACACTTGGCATTTTTGCATGTTTTTTTCGCATGTAGGTTAGCCATGTGGAGTGTTTCATGGTCTCCAGGAAATTTGATTTCAGAGGTAGGGCATAATAAAAGAAAATATAAGTGATAAAATAGATTTCTTCAAAGCTCATTTTTACAGTTGTTTGGGAGATCACAGAAGTCAGTGGTTGAATTTAAAATTAAACATATTTTTGCAAACACATTTCTTCCCGTGGTGCAAGAGGCTATGCAGATCACACCCTTAAAAAATTAGGGCATTCTGTGCACATTAGTAAGTTATGAAGTTTTTCACGTTCTTCATATATTTCTGCTATTTCTTATATGCTTCCTTTTATGCACTTATATTATGCTTCCTTTATTATCCTTGCTTCCCTGACACAGACTAGTTTCCATTCCTACATCATCATTTATCATTTGTGGAGATGGATCTTCCACTAGTGTGAAAACATAAAATAATTCTCACCGCACATCACATGATTTTTTTAAAATTTAGTAACATTTCTAGTGCTACAAATAACATTTCCCTAAAGCTTTGAAGTATCAATCAATTTAAAATTTGTTTACATGTATAGATTTAGCAACCCTGGAGTATTTTATTTTTAGGCTACTATATTTAAAACTACTTTTCACATGCAAATACATTTAGAGCAGTTCAATGTTGTACCTTACTAGAATTAATAACTATCTGATTTAATGTTGTCTTTACATTTAGAAAACTCTAATCTAATCATAGAATCCCCCAGTGTCTCTGGTGCATGTAAATGTAGAAGATGAAGTGTGAGCAGCTAGACACCACTGGTCCCCTCTAAAGAGTGTACAATTATCAATTCTCATTTACACTCACGATCTCACTTCTATAGTTCTAATTGCCAAACTCCCCATTAAAATTCTTTACTATGTATCTTCTTTTCACGTAAATGTGATATACATTTTTCTACCACTATGTAGTGAATTTTATTGCACGAAATCATAGTAACAATTTAGAAGAAATTGCTATTTTTTAAAAACGTTTCATCAAATCCATGATTTGAAGAGAGGTTATAGTTCAGATCATTGAAGCAAAGAATGAAACTCATGTGAGAAAATTGCAGGTTTTAGTGTCTACTACTTTACATATAATCACGTTACAGCCATATGCATCAAAGTATATATATAACGGGAATATTCTAGAACTAGGTACTTATTTTACATGCTTAATTCAGAATAGAAAAGGCATAGAATCTCCATAATACCAAACTTCAAAAGTAATTAATCATTCAATTAAATACACCTACATTACACAAATATCAAGAATAACACATGATGTTAGTTATTGTCTACATTAATTATTGTTAGCTATTGTAATTAATTATTTTTCTATATTAAGAGAATTTGAACCCAAGGCTCTTGCCTAAATTTCATCTTCCTTTAATTAGAATTGGACATTAATTTTATTTTCAATTTAAATTTACAATATGCATTCTAGGTTTTTAGATCATGGACTTTGAATCAATATTGATCTATTTGCATAGAAACAAAAAAAAAATCTTAGTCAACAATATGGAGGTGCTTAATGGGCATGATGAAAATTGTTCCATGAAATTTGTTAATTCCCAAAGAACTATAGAGTTATGATAAATGGCATATCATTCCATATCTCTGAGGAAATCTCTAGCAACGGGTTTGGCCATGAAGGGTAGGAAGTGGCAGAAGGTGACAAAGGTGGTCAATGAAGTGAGTTTGCAATGCTTCTTCTTGGATGGGGAAGAACTTATTCACCACATAAGTGGTTTTATGCGGGAGAAGCCCCCTAAGCCATGAAATGAGGTCTATTTGATGTTGATGAAGTACCTAACACTAGAAGGGAGGTACGATATCTATTATTACAACCACTTTCCCCTACTAAATCATTTTTTCCACCATGATTTAATTTTCATTTTTTTCTTTCTATTCAATGATTTAGAGGACACGGTTACTGATGTAAAAGAAAAAATGAGAAAAGGGGTTATTTTCACCATTTTACATCAAGGGTTAATTTTTTGATTGTATCATTCCTCCTTGCCTTGGTCACCCTAGGATTGTGGAGGTTGATATTTTGGCTCATCCCAACCCTTGACCCCAACTAGCTCCCCTTAGGATCATAGGTCCTAGAACCCCTACCCCACAACCTTTGTCAAGTAGGTCCCCTATGGATTTAAATCCCACTCCTCTTGGGAGAAAAGGGAGATAGGAAAAAGGGAAAGAGAAGAAATTAGTTGAGTCAGAGGAGGAGGGAAGAGTGGGGAGGAGGAGGTCAAGGAGGTTAGCTAAGTCTAATGCTAAAAGGAAATTGAAAGAGGGGGCCTCACAAGAGGACGAGACAAATTCTGAAGACACAAGCCACCCCAAACGGAGGATGAAAGAGAAGGCATCAACTTTTGAATAAGGGAGAATGGAGGAGGAGGAAGAGGAGATCTCAGACTCTTCTTGATCCAGCTCGAATGAAGGGTTGAAGGAGACGAAGGAGGTGTCATATGTTTTGTCAACCATCGGGTTGGGGTTTGTGGACTTAACAAGGGACCAGTTCCCTGATATGGTGGATAGAGTTCTCTCCCCCATAATTATTTCCTCCCTTGTTAAGTCTTTTCCCAAGGATAATGCTAACCCCCAAATTGTGTAGGAAGTTACTATGATGTAGGTGGATGGTTTTCTTGGCGACATGCAGGAGGTCAACATGGAGATCATGAAGAAGGCTAGTAGCAAGGTGTGGGAAAGAATTCAAGCACTAGAGGAGAGAATGTGCCTACTAACAAAGTTCACTATAAAAGTGACACATGTTGCTGCCACCACACTAAACATGCTTAAGGACTCAAAGGGGGACCTACCAAAGGAGGATACAATAATGTTGTTTAACTTCCTTGTAAAAGACTATTTAACATCCTCCTTGGGAGGAAAGAGGCCAAGAAGCCTTAATAGTTTTCTCTTTTTTCTTTTTCTTTTATGCTATTAATTTGCTAGTTATTGAGCTTGAAGGGATTTAAGGTTGGCATGCCTTTGTTTATATAGTATTGTAGCTTTACTAGGTTTAATTTGAACACTATGTATGTTAGGCCTCCTGATACTCTTTTAATTATGGTTTTGGACCTCATTTTTATTTCATTAAGTGGTAGGGGTAGTTTTGGTTAATGGTTATCTGCTAGTTGTTGGCCCCCTAGTTTTGGCTACTTTTAATTCAAAAACAATATTGATCTCTAAGCATAGAAACAAATTTTTTTAGTCAATTTTTAAATGACTAGATTTGTATACAATTCACTTGTAATCATCTACCTACCATTCCTATTTAGCATGATTTAGTGATTTTTTATGGAATGCACATATATGGAATAAACATGGAAACTAGAAAAAAGTTAGATTTTCAATTTCTAAATTAAACTTTTCCTTGCCAGCTCTCCTATCTTCCAAAACTATTCTACCAATCCTTGGTAGGAACTAATTTGTGCTACAACCCTTGTTATTTATGGAAAGTTATTGTGTCGTGCATTCCTTATAACACTTCAATTGTGGATCATTTTCTCTTGACTTTGATTGGTTATATAGCTATCAAAAATTGAAGTTTAATTCTATAATGGTATGGAGTGATATTTTGATTAATAAGACTGGAGATTTTTCTTTATAAAACTAGAGGAATAATGTTTATTGCGAAGATTTTATTCTTCATCTTGTTGTAATTATTGTATAATTCTGATGTTGTAAGTATTGGAAAGTTAAACAAAACTGAAATAACAAGAAAAAGGGTTGGCAATCAGAAATGACACAATTAGCTTCATAATAAGCATCAATGTACTCATTCAACCACTTCTTATTCCCTGCCTCTAAAGGTAGGAGACTATAGTTTTCATTGTTCTTTCTTGCATTAATTAATTTGTAGAAAAATGTACACAACTCACTTAATCTAAAGTTTCCATCAAAATTTCAATTTAAGCGTATTTTTCTATAATTTATTGTTATTTTCTCATTCACTATTTCAATTTTATCTAGTGGTTTTTTCATTTTTCTAAAAAGAAATTGTTAAAATTCAAGCTAGTATAGTTTTCTTCCATGTGGTTATTTCAAGATTGCTATTTAGAGGAAAAATGTCTTTCAAGTAGATGATGACATGTAGCAAGTTGCATGACATTTTTCATGGCTATGCACATGACCTTGGTTTCCTATTTTCCAAGCCAAAGCCAGGCATGATATGAGATGGATTTCTAAAGAAACAAATGCATTATTCTTGGAGTAGAACATATTTCATAAAAATATTCTAGCATCTAGATATATTTGAGGAAGGTGAGTTAGCAAGGGATTCTTAAGGTTCCTAAATTCTCCATTTCAAATGATCCAGCTAGTGTTAATCTTGTATGGAAAATAGTGAAAATAAGAAAACAATCCCATCAAAGTATGAAAAGTTCTATTTTTCTATTAAATGTTATTTTCACATTAAAATTATCAGCCTTCTCATTAGCTCCTAACCATTTTGCTAACTGTCTATCATTTTTTCTCGACAAAATATTGGAAGGAAATTCATCTTCACAGATGGAGTGTGGCATTATGTAGAAATAGGAGGCATGCCACTTATGCATGAATGCATAATGACAAATGGAAGCATGTCAGTGATGGAGTGGCACTATGCATGAATGCTTAGTGTATTAAAATACATTTTCCTATTCAATTTGTGTTCTTAGAAATGGTTGTGTCCATTCTATCAACAAAATAAGGTATTCAACTTTGAAATTACAATCTGCATTTCAATCCAGGTCTCTATAATCAACCAATTGATCTAGCAAATAGAATATATAAGATATTTTTATCACCAATTGTTGTAGCAAACATAATATGTAAGGTTATTTTTTATAATTTTACTTAATATTTCTCTAGACTTGTGTTCCTTGTATATTTATGATTATTTGAAATGAATGACATTTAAAACTATGTCTTTCATTTTCAAGTACAAATTGTCTTAATTTTCCTAGAGCTATAAATTGTATATTTTCAATTTTTGTAATGTTCATCATCCCACACCAACTATGGCAACATACTAGGTTGATGGTTTTAGATGAGGATTTCTCTACAAATCAATCTTTTTTTTTGCTATATAGTAATTTAAAATTGGACAAAGCAAGAGAAATTTAAATTTTGGGCCTATAGGTTTTATACCATGCAAATAAATAAATCTCTATGTCTCTACAAGACATCCTTAACAACTTCCTATTTTATGGACTAAATGTAGTTAGTGTCTTTAATGTATTAACACTTTTTCTTCACATTTATTTCCTCATCTTCAAAACTCCTCCTAATGATCTATTTTTGTATACGGAGAGATGGATGGATATGTTTATGTTGAAAATAATCAAGGCTTTATGAAGGAAAATGTATTGGGCATTTTTCTATTACATATCCATCAATTAGGTAAGTTCTACATTTTTGTATATAAAGTTTTGCAAAAATATGTTTATTGTGAAACTTATTTTTCTCTATCTAATGTTGTACTACTTTTATCACTTTTCTTAAACTACTTTATGAATTCCTTTAGATTACTATTTATCTATTTCAAATATTTTTATTGGATATTTTTTTCCACATATTCATGTACTAGAGAGAAGTATAGTTGCTTTATTTTTCGTTTAAGGCTTTGGTAGGATTGCGTAAGTTTGTGTTTATGGCTGGAAGGATAAATTGCTTCATCAAATCATGAGGAAATTACTCTCTTTCTAGAACTATGATCTATTCACGATCCTTGAATAGAGATATTTTTTGTTAATTATTTTTTATATTTCTATTTAAAAGGTTATTTTTGAAATTAGTTGTATACATATTTGAATCAATCTTTTTTTATCATATTTAGTGATCTATCATTAAAAAGAGGTGAGTGATCCATAATGTCATTTTAGAAACATGCTCAATTGATTTTAGTTATGCCATTGAACATTAAAGAATTATCTCTTTAATCCTATTATTCATTATAATTCTTCTTGTCCAATAGAGACATTGCTATGAAAATTATCAATATTTACATTTTTAAGACATTTCTGGCCAACTTCAATGATATTCCAAATTTCAATTGAGGCAACCTTTTGAATACCATGTGAACTAGCAGATAATCATACTACCTATTGATATTTCTAATATTCCATCTCCATGGACATCTTCTTGAATTCAATAATATTTCATCTCCATTGGCATCTTCATCTTCTTGAATTCAACATTTTCATAAAATATATTTTTCAATTTGGATTTGTTGAGTGTACACTATTTGATATATTTTTTACAACGTTAAAGTCTTCTTGAAAAGTCTCTTCAGAGAACTATTGCCATACTAATCATGAAAAATACATATTTCATATGATATGTAGGAAATACATATTGTTCATAGACATTTTTTTTTATAGTCTGATAAACAATTTTTATTGAATCATACATATGAAACTTGGTTATAATATTTATAATATTTATCTAACACCATGGGTAGCTTCAGATGTTGCAACTTTGACTATGGAGCATTGGGATAAAATTGAAAATATTTATTGGCTTGTTTTAGCTGTATGCTAAATTGACGTGTTCTCATTTTATTGATCCTAATATATCTATCTTTTTATAATAATACTCTTTTTTTTGTAGTCTTTATGTCTCATTATGTTATTACAATCTCACATTTCTTTCCTTGATCAATACCTTTATCATTGCATGAAGCTATCTTGACATTTGAAATTACTGATTTTTCTTATGATTGCTTCATTGTTTTCTAGATTAGAAGTTTTTTTAAGCAGATCTATAGACTATTTCCATGTATACAAAGATATTGTTTTTTATTTAATGGTCTGATTTTATTCAAAGAGTTCTATTAAATGGTCTTACACTTGGGTTTAGAAGGAGGTTAGCCTATTTAGTACTTGTTATTTTTTATTGTTCCATCATTATTTTTTTCTCATCTTCCTAAGTTTCTAACTATTTTTGCTTTCTTCTTTGTCTCATCTTTCAGGTGTGCTTGATCTCTCATGCATCCCTTTAACTTTACAACTTGAATTATGTGGGTTTGCACATTTTTCATTGTATTTCCATTCAACTTATCAATATTTTATTGCTATAAAATTTCAAATAGATACTTTTCTTATTTTTTTTTTGTTAAAGTTATATCTTCTTTCATTAGGGTTCCTCACGTGACATTCAATTTGACATATTACATTTCCTATGAAATAACTATACTAATTCAATTTTTTGTAATATGTATCTACAAAACCTAAACATATAGATAACTAACACTATTCTATCCTACTTCTACCTACTTTGTTGAAAAAAAATTGTAAATTGACTTGGCATGACTTCAAATAGCTACAAAACCTAAACATGTAGATAACTAACACTTTTCTAGTATTGCCATGACTTCAAATATCTCTACAATATTGTAGTGCCTAAGCACTCCCATAAATATGATTTATTGTATGATTTTCTCTATCACTCTCGATTTAGCCTAAGAAATTTATTTATACTTTAGATGTAGATTTTACTTTTATTTATGTACTCAAGGCATTGTTGCTTCAAAGCGATTCTTAAACCACTATTTTACATTTTTTTTTTTTTAAGTGCTATAGCCATCTATTATTTCAAACCTATTCTTAAACCACTAACCCTAGAAAGTAAGTCTAATGTGCTTCATTAGCAAGGACTCTATTTGCATAGAGCTTTTTTTTTTCTTTTATCTTGTCGAAGGACATTTTTTTCAAGTCATTTGTAAATCTACACACCTATCCATCACATAGAACCTTCATCAAAACTCTTGCATCTTTTTAGGAAGCATTAGATTTTGGAGACATTTTTATGCTCCATCTATTTTTTCAAAACAACCTTTACAAAAAGATCAATTATTATTTTCTTTTTAAAATTCTATTGTATTTTGCACAATCCAAAAATAACACAGGTGGTCATTTCATTTTGTTCTTAGTTGTGGCTCTGTTAACATTTTTCTTCTTCTAATTTAACATAAATAAACAAATAATTTTGTTATTAGGGAAGAGTCTACAACACAATGGTAAATTGTGAGCCTCTCATTAGCGAGGTCTTGGATTTGAATCTACTCCAAATAAACATATAATAATAGTTAATCTTAATAATAATAATAATAAAATAATCTAGCCCTCAGCACCAATAATAATAAAAATGTTCACTTTATACATTAGACCATTCATAAATTTACTCTAATTTTTTCTAATAGTTAAATGTACATATGTTTGTCATTATTATCATTAATTATGCTCATCATTCAAAAAAATATGCAGATTTAAGAGATTCTAATATGAATAAAGTTAGTTGGTATACCTCAACAAGATACATTGTTTATGTTGATATGGAGACTTTAGTAGGTAATATATTAGAACATAGGACGAAGTTGGAAGAAACATAAATTGCCTTTGTTTGGAGTATTCTTTATGAATATGGGTTAATCTTGAAATGTAAAAAGGATTGAATATAAATAAGACAAAACTTATGATTTAATATAAAAACCTAAAATGTTAGAATGAAAAAGGTTTTAGTAAAAAGGTTTTTTCACAATATATGAAGACCATTAACTTAAGATATTAATTAAATTAAATAGATTTATTCAAATTGGCCAAGACTATATTCTAAAACAAACCAAAAAAAAAAATCATTGTCTTCATTCTAACTCCAAGAGTTATGCTAAATTATGTATATCCTATCACATTACATTCTATTAGAAAGTTGATATGTTGTATCCAACATGAATTGGAAGTTACATTGTATGGAATCCCTAGTGAGTCATTTCTTCCAAAGTACAAAAAAGATGACGAACAAAGAAAAATTAACAAGCATGAATAATTACTTTTTTATTCTTTTAATAGTCGACTATTATTTCTATTAAGACGTTCATTTATTTCTATTGAGATATAATACACAATTGAGCAAAAATGGTTGAAAATTGTTACAATTTGGTTCCAAATGTATTCTAAAAATAGAGACCATTTTCCTATTCATACTCATATATGTCACTTTATTAAATTCATGTCTCTTTTAAAAAATGTTAGGGGTGCTATCACACAATTCAATAAGTACACCTTTATGAATAATTTTGAACAAAAAGTTCAAATTAAAGATAATCTACGAAGAAATCAATATGATATGGAACCATTTGGTTGGGATCAAAACCATCACAAGAAGGAAAATATTTTGTTGGCTAAGTTACATAACATCATTAATAAAGAGAACATCTAGAACAAGAGATCTAGGGTCTAGTGGATCATAGAAGGAGATAGAAATGCTAAATTTTTTCCATCAGCCCAAATGGGTTCCCTCCATTATTCTTTCATAAATACTAGGATATATGTGGAATGGCTATTTAATAAGTTTCCAAAGACTTTTTTTAAAATTATTGTTCTTAAAAAACTAAACTAAACCTTCCTTGTTATCATTCCTAAAGTGGATAGAGCTAAGAAATAAAGAATTTTAGGCCTTTTAGATTCTTTAATATGGTCTACAAAATTTTATCAAAGTTGATAGTTTCAAGAATTAAGCCTTAACTATATTATCCTATCCATCCTTAACAAAAGGAATTTGTCCCTAGGAGACAGATAATTGTTAGAATTCTCTATTCTCATGAAGACCATCAGTCAATGGAAAAATTAAGGAAAAAGAAAATATGATTCTTAAGATGGATATCTCCAAGGCTTATGACATGGTTTAATAGGATTTCCTCATTTTGGCCTTACAAAAGGTGGGATTTAGGGGTAGGATTATGAAATTGATGGAGATATGCTTCAAAATATCATAATTCTAAGTGCATCTAATTGGTTCATGAAAAGGTTCCTTCAGGATTTCTAGAGGCTTTAGGAAAGGTAGCTTATCAAGAACTAGGGAATGGCTAACATTATTTTATTAGAAATCTTTCCAAAATATCAAATTACAATCCAAACTTGTAATGTTCCTTAGGGCTACTAATGCCTTGTATATGAAGATATAAGGAATTAACCTATCAAAGATTATACTAGGGTTTTCAATGTCTACCAACACCCAACCGAACCAAAATAATCCACTTAACGAGATTCAACAACCCCTCTCATTGGTAAACACTAAATGTTGATCAACTGGGCCAAAGAGCAATTAGGCATTCAAAAACATAACCTAAAGGTTTTGTCCAAAAATTCCCAAAAATGTCTTAGAAAAAAGGTATATGTGAGTACCAATTTGGATTTTCCATAACAAATATCAAAATTAGTATGGTTTGTTTTGGACCATTCTACCAACCTTGGCAATTGTAACAACTCTTTGGCCAAAAAGATGGAAATTTTACAAAGGGAACCTAACCAAAACTCATCCAATGAACTTTTAATTTTGGAAATTATGTTTTTATTCTCCTAGTTAGAGAATATGAACTACGTTTGAGCCCATTGGATTTCTAACCCCCAAAACCCTGTTAGTACCCGATATGGTCACAATTTCAAAGCTTCAAGTTTAGAGTTGCTGAATCACTTCGAACTGAAGTTCAAAGTAATTCAAAGCAGTTCAATGGTTTAGTTGATCTATCCTGCAGGTTCAATAGAAACAAAATTCAGACTCTCAGTTCAAAATTGAAGATTTGTTATTCAGAAAGGTTCAAAACTCTATCTCAATTCACATTTCAGGCTCATACTTCAAAGCAGTTCAATGGTTTAAAAATGCAATGTTTAGCCTTTTTCAATATTTTGTTGATTTCTTCAATCATGATGGAAGATCCTTTCGAGGAAAAGCATAGAATTATAATGGATTATGGGAATTGGACATTGAGAAACCAAATTATTTATAAGGCCAAACCAATCTCAAGTAACATACAATGAACTTACATTAGAATTCATCCATCTTAAAATGGAACAAACATATACAAGCAGAAGAAATTTTGGATTATCTGATGACAGAAAAATAGTCATATTTCGGGGGTCATATCTCAGAATTCAACCATTGGATTGAGCCCAATTGTGGATATGTGTTTTCAATACTAATTCTCTAAATCTTCACCAAATTTTTTTGTCATATTTGATATGGATCAAACGTTACAGGTTCTTGAGTGCATCACTATCGGATCAGCAATAACAGTCATAAAATGCAGATGACAGAAAATAGTCATATTTCGGTGGTCATATCTCACAATATAACCATTGGATTGACCTGAATCTTGGGTATGTGTTGTGAATTATAGTTCTATAAATCCTCTCCAAAGAGTTTTGTAATATTCACTATGGATCAAAAGTTATGGTTTTCTTTTTGCACCTTTATCAGCTCAGCAACAGCAATTACAGAATCCAGACAATCAAATTGGGTCTCAGTGCGTGTGGCATAACTTATAATCAAACCATTGGATTTAGCTCAATTTCAGATATATTTCTAAGAAGAAAGTTACGCATGATCTGACCAAAGCGTTTTTCAAACTCATTTCTGATTAATTAGTTACGACTGATATAGTAGGACTCTATCAAAACTATCAATGACAGTTACAAAATCATAATAGAACCTCATCACTAGCAAATGCCACTTGTCAGCATGAGTATACCATAGGGGCCACGAATTTGAAAAGATAAATGACTATTTTTATAATGATATAAATACCAAAAGGAAGAGGGAAATCAAAAGTTTTTCAAGATTCAGTGAGGAAACTAAAAAGCCATGGGAAAAAACGGATTAAATAAGCTAGCAATAGAGTAAGCAGGGGGCTCCACTTCTTTTCTGTAGGGGAGACTTTGGTGCTGCAATATAGGAGAGTTTTGGGCTGAGATTTCTACTTTTTCCTTATAGGAGATTTTATGCTACTGCAAAGGGGAGGGTAGAATGGTTAGAGTTTTAGATAGGCAGATATTGTAATGACAGTAATTGGTAGATATGATATGAGTGTTTTAGTTTTTGCATGACTTTGTGCATACAGAGATTTGATGTCTATATATGTATCTTCTTGAATATGGCTTGTAAACCTTGTGTTCAGGCATGTTAAGTCAGTATTACATTGTGAATCCTGATTTATCGGTTCTAGATATCTGGTTACTGTCTTTACTACAGATAGGTGTTATTATTCATTTCTATAGATCAGTTAAAATATCTCTTTGTTGTTAGAAATAATCTATACCTCACGATCCAAGAATCTGTGAGAGATCCTTTCGTACTTTCAAGTAAAAGTGCAGGATATTTAAATTCATTGAATATTTCATACAGGGAGCTGTACCCGATAAAATTAAGAGGAAAGTTATCAATCCAATGATAACTTGTCCAACTGTTAGTGCTGATTCGTCTTCTCATTTGGGCATTCAGGGTTATATTTGTATGTATTTTCTTGGAGGACAATCTGTTCACTAACAAACCCCTAATTCCTTTACAAACCATCACTAGAACTAGGGCTTTCTCAATCTTTTCCCTTCTATTCAACTATCAGCCAGCTAGAAATGGATTCATCTTCTCCTAGGAATAATTAAACACATTCAACCATAAAATTTTTACCTCCAATGGTCAAAATTACTACTACAATAATCTTTCCACATCAATAGTGTTCCTTCCAACACCAAACCTCATGGTGATCACCAAATCTCTCACACTTTCCTCTAATTTTGTGTTATCCTTGCATCACACAAGTCAAAACTTTATAATTCCATAGTAATCAGATTAAGACATCCGTGAAATGATTATTTTTGAAGGTAAAAATCAAACTGGTAAAGAAATGTAAGCAAATCTTAGATTATGAACAATACCTTCATAATTTTCAATGATGAATTTGATCATACAAAAGTGTCTTTATAGAGATGATTTTATATCCTTATAGCTTTAGGAAGGAATGATAATGACAAATAAATTAATTATCCATATGCAATTTTCAAAAGAAATCACTTTTATTGCATATTTTTGTACCTATTCATAGAAATGGTATCCAATCAATACCACTCTAATGCCCCTTTCCTCTAAACAATTTATAAAGGTTTTTACTTAACTATGGAAACTAATCCAAGTTGGTTTGAAGCCATTAAAAGCCTATTTAAGATCTTCAATCAACTTTCCCTCCAAAAATTAACTATTAGAATTTAAAAAATGAATTTCATTCCAAGCCATTAGAATTTTGTCAAAGTTTTTCCTATGATCTACTCAATTTATGTAGGACCTCTCTAATCATCTAGATCTTAATTAAGCAATATTTTCCTTACCAAATTTTTTTTCCTAAGGTGCTTCCCAAGACCTTTAGGACTTTCATTTTCTTCTTCAAATTATTTATTACAAATGGGTTTTATTAGCCTGAAGAGCTCCCAATTAACCTTCTTTAGTTTCCTCAAGCCTTATTATATGTGCTTAGTGTCCTTAGGTGACCTTGGAATTTTCTAAGTGTCTTGTCTTTATCCCACCCATCTTCCTTAATGTCATCTTACAATTTGGGCTAAAAGAAATCCCCTAGTTTAGTCTTCTTGAACCTACACACAACTTAATAGAAACATTAAAACACAATCTATTGTCAATACCATCATTTAATTGTGGTTCATAGTAGTCAACAATAGCTAATTTGAATTCTTCTTCCTCCAACATTTTATTACCCAAATATTCCCTATTAGTATGTTCGATGAATTGTTCTTCTCATCTTTCATTTGTGGAACCATGAAACACCATAATGTACCCATAGCCACTCAATTCTCAATTCTCATAGTATCACCTACTATTACACTATTTTCTCTACCTTCTACAATAGATCCTTGTATTTGTCTATCAAATCTCAGTACCAATAATGATGTCATTTTCTTAAAACTCTCTTCCATAAGCTTAGCCCTTGTTTTCTTCTAGAAATCAACATAATCCTTCATTCTAAAGCATGTGATCTATAGTTCAACTATCTGACCACTTTGCATAGGTTACAACATATATTTTTCTTACCATTCTTATGGTCTATGCAAGTGTTCTTAAGCTCATCCTTTATTGTCCTCCTCTCTAACATACATGCCCTTACTAATAGTATATAACAACATGTCATAGGAACCACATTACATAGTAGCTTCTCCTTTGACTTTCTAGTTGAAACATCCACATAATCCTACTCTCTAACAAAGAAATTTTGTTCATCACTAATGAAAGAATCTCTATAGGGTATATGGTGTTCAAATTTCCTCATCAAATGAAACTATGTTATAAAATGATCCCAATTCAATGATCATTCTCTGAATCTTTCCTTCACGTGGACAATTAGTTTTGAAAATAGAGACTTTTCATCTGCTATGCTTGAACTTTGTTCCATTCCTTACCATAAGGAAATCACCTTCAATATATGGCTCTACCTCAATGTCCTTACTCTTATGTACACCTTCTCTTTTTTCTTCTTCCAGTATTCCTTCTATCAAGGTAACCCTCTTATTAGACCCAATTTTTTTTTTTTTAGGCAATTTATAGAAAGGATTTACTTCCTTTGTATTGTTATATAAATTTCCACTAAAAAAATTGGCTCATATACCAACACCAAATTTACTACCACCTATTAAGATTTAAAGAGACAAAAATAACAATTACATGCAAATATATTAAATAAAAATAATAATAATGCACACAAAAGAGAACATAAGACACAAATATTTAATGTGTTTCACCCAATTCTTAGGCTACATCCAATAAACAAGGAGTCCAATATTTTTATTATCTAGTGATTACATCTTGATTACAATTTGTAATCTATCACATCTCAATACTGCTACAAGAAGTTATTATCACATCAAGTACAGTTGTAAAATTCATAACCCTTAGCCATTTTATACAATATTTTTTCCATTTTAAGGTAAGAGTTAATTATAGTTCATGTTAGACCAAAATTTTCTGATAAATGGGCCCAAAAAATAAAATTGAGGGCTAAACCCCCTAACTCCTTTTTGGAATCCGATCTAGCCCTAACCCTATGGAGGAATTACAAAGAGTGTGTAATAATTCCTTGATTGTCACCACAAACTAACCATCTCCAACTTGAAGACTAATCAAGCTCCACACTAGAGAAAAACCTCACACTTGTAGAATAAGCTTGTAATAATATTGCTACTGCATGAGGATCCCACTAGATCGAAACAACCCTAGTCTCAAACATTCCTTTATTCTACTTAGTATAGAACACAAACTAAATCTAAGGAGTATTTTAGCTTCTCTCTTGTCATTGCCTTTGTAAATACATCTACTAGATTATCATCTATATGTATCTTTTCCTTCTTTAACTAAAGGGTGATCCCACAATAATGGGTTCCACTTTTTGGCCAATATTTTTGCAACAAACCTCA
The DNA here is from genome assembly GCA_028749045.1 of Cupressus sempervirens. Taxonomy (NCBI): domain Eukaryota; kingdom Viridiplantae; phylum Streptophyta; class Pinopsida; order Cupressales; family Cupressaceae; genus Cupressus; species Cupressus sempervirens. The sequence continues at coordinate 843,135,662 of CM053787.1, read as the reverse complement.
CATTCAAGTGACTATATCTCTAAAACTATAAATAATTTCAAGATGACATAAACTAGTGATTTTTAGTACTCCATTCCTAATTTGTAACCATATTTTTTAATCTATTTATTAAAAAAAATTATGTCAATTATTTTATCTCCTCTGAAAAGTGATACATAATAAAATTCAATATTTTTAAAGAGTGATAGTTTATTTGACACACATAACTTTTTAATAGAAATGATAATAAAGTAATTATTTTAGCGTTAGATTTGTAACATCAATATCTAGAGGATGCATTTTGATTCATTTTGGTTGAATATTGTATAGTTTATGAATTTTTGAAGTGGCATCAATCGTAATTCAAACATACATTCATTTTGACACAAATAATTTGAAGTCAATTTATTATATATATATATATATATATATATATAGATATATAGATATATATTCATTCAATAGAAAGCTATCCCAATAAGCTATTTCCTATTTATTTTTCAAAATTATTTTGATCTAATTTACTAATTTTCACGAAGTGTCAATGTTGGTCGATGTTAAATCAATAATGAACCTATGATGAGTTAAACTCATATGTGAAAGTCTTAATGATTAAAATATGTATTACAATTATAGGCACTGGAAAGCTTACTAAGAGCAACACATTTTAAAAAAATTTATTTTACACTAGGAGATCATTCTTCTACAATTATCGGTGTCAAAGGAGCAAAAAAACAAAATTAAGAAAAAGGGGGCAGCATTTTCTTAGTTTTGGGCATTTGTAGCAAACATGACATTCGTAGGGAACATATTTTATATGTTCACTACGAATAAATGTTTGCATCAAACATACAAGTTATTATTTCCTAGCCACCAAAAATTTAACAAGACATGTTCATGTGAACATATCTATTTTGTTGTGTTTGTGCGAACATGTAGAAAAACAAAAAACTTGACATTAGCTTTTGACAAGTAGTTTAAAAATACTAATAGTGACAAGCAAATCTATATAGAAAAATGTTTATATGATTATTATGTGAAATTTATCTTGACGCAAGGGGTAATTTTTTATTTTACTTTTGAGTTTATAATGGGAAACAAAAAATGAAAGCAAAGAAAATATGCAAGAAAGCGATCTGATGAAGTAGAACAAAGAAATCTTTAGAAGACTACAACACGTTATCATTGAATTAAACAAGCTGAAGGAAATGTTGAAGAAGGCTCAACAGAAGTAGAAAAAGTATGTATGGGAGAGAGGTCAAGAACACTCCCTACAGAATCTCAAACAATGAATGTTGAAGAAGGCTCAAGATCACTCCATATAAAGGTTCAAATAAAAAAGTCAGAGAAGGGTCAGAATCTTTCCCTATAGAATCTCAAAAAATGGATGTTGGAGAAGGCTCAATATTGCTCCTTGTAGAAATTCTAGTAATAGAAGTTAGAGAAGGGTCGGGATCAAGTGCAAGAACTAGTATGGATGAACTCCTAAATATTGCTTAGTTTGTAAAGAATGCTATTTCTCCAAAAAATTTAGATCATTTACTTAAAATGGATGTGGATAAATTAAAAAGACTTGCAGCTACTATCAAACCATTAAGTTTGTCTAAGAAATGGTCAATGAATTTGAAGATAAGAGAAATTATGACTCAATTTGATAACACTAAAATACTTGAACAAGCTCAATTACTTTCACTTTTGCTTACACAAAAGAAGTTGCAAGAAGCATTGAAATTGTTAGGTGTAGACACAACATCAAAGAAGAGAAGATTTTCTAGCATGTAAATTGATTTGATTGAAAATGTTAAACAAGGTTTGAGGAACATAGGAAACTACTCTCGAACTAAAGATAAGTCTGTGGCAAGAAAAGTGATGTTGATGTTTGTTGTAAATAATAATATTACCCAAAATAGACAAATATCTTCAATTTCATCTGAAATGGGTTTTAGTAGGAAAATAATGAGAAAATATGTTAAGACGAGATTAATTGTGGATGACAGTACTATGGAGGGCAATTGGGCAATCATGTGTAGAGCACCTCATTTTGATAGGATTGAATAGTCATTAAATAATTTAGTCATATCATTTTGAATTGATAACACTCATCCTTCATCAAATAGGAGAGATGTTATTAGGCATAGGATTGCATCTGGTCAATATGAACCTCACACAAAACATTGGTTGGACACAACACAACATGAGTTATATGTGTCATTTTGTAGTGAACATCCTAATGTAAAATTTGGGCAAATGTTGTTTGAAAAATTGAAGCCATACTTTATGAGGTCAAACAAAGTGTTTAAAACATGTTGTTGTCATCATCATATTGAGTTTGATCTCCACTATTAGGTATTTTGAAAGTTTTTAGAAGACACATATGGTTTTCATGCTGCTACTCCTAGTAGGAGAAGTGAGTTTATATCATCCATTCTACATGACAAAATAGTTGATCTAGCTGGTCAAATAAATTGCATCAAAGGATTATGTGAAAGATGTGGTGAATTGGCTCTATTTTCTTTGAAAATTCAAAATATTGATACAACAATAAAATTGAATTGCAAAAGTTACAAGTATGTTAAGAATGAAACAAAGTTGGGAAAAGAGACAAAAAGTTTAGAATATGTTGAAGAGGAATTACCTGTTCTAACATTTATGAACAAATTTAAGAATTTGATTCAACCTTGTATTTGTCACACATTTTTTGCAAAGTGGCAAGCACAAAAGTTTCAAACTTTGAGAGATAATTTCCCACTTGGAACGATTGTATCAGTTGTTAATTTTGCAGAGAACTATTCTTTTGTTCATAAAAAAATAATTCAATCAGATTATTACTTTTCTAAGTAGGTTACTATTATGGTACATGTTTGTTATAGACATGCATAGTTAGATTTGGATGGTGTTCAAAGTATTGTTCAAGCATGAGTAATTGAAAAGGAATATCATTTCTATATAAGTGATGATAAAGAACATGACATTCATTCAAACATTGCTTCAATATCTTCTTTTCTTATTTGAAAGAAAGAAACATAAATGTTGATAAACATTATGGTTCGTTTGATGGACATGATGTATAGTTCAAATCATCTAGGCCATTTTATGCATTATGTAGATATCATCGCAATGAGAATATAAAACACATGGAATTTCTTTGAGAGTGGTCATGGAAAAGGTGAACATGATGGTGTTGGACCTTGAATCAAATGTGCTCTGTGAAAGTATCAAATAAATTATCAAGAAGTTCATGCATACGATGCACATGATGTTGTTGAATGGTGTAAGACACATTTGGCATTAGATGAGGTTAGGACATCATCAACAACAAGTCGATAGGTACCATATAGAGTCTTTTGGGAGATAACAAGTATGGATGTGTACATCTATTTAATTTTTATGCAATTAAGCTATAAAATTTTATTATTAAGTTTTATTTTTCAATTCATTGAAGTTTAAATTTAATTTTTCAATATTTTCAATTTAATGAACTTTTAGGTGTTAATAGAAAAACCATGCATGGTTGCAAGAGGATAGAAAACACACGTTCCTTACATTCAATCATGAGTACAGATAATTGCAATTAGACATTGAAGACAAGAGAATATTCATGTTTTTGTGACAGCTGTATTGATGAAGATTATGAAGAAAGGATCAATCAAGAAGATGGATATACAGGTGCATGGATTTTGGTACCACTTGATGTTACTGATACATTTGATAAAGATGATGAGAATTTTGTTGATATTCTATTGATTTATGATGATTATGATCATATCTATGGATTGGTAAAAGTGGGTAAGTATCATAAAAATTAATTTGAACAACTAATATTTAATTATCAATTTGAATTGTCTTATATATGTATTGTACACATACACATGTATACCTGTTATGCAGGAGATATCTTTTTAATGATTGCTGAGCTTGGAAATTATGAAGGTGTTAGTTATTATTTATTGTGATGTACTGCAGAGAGGACAAAGTTATATGACCTTGAACAAAGTGATGGAATGATGTTCCCCATAGGTAACTTTATATGAATAAATGAATAAATAAATAAATATATAGGTAACTTTATATTTATCAAATTTTAAAATACTTAAATTTGTGGTGCATGTTATATTGCGATAGAGGGAACATATTTGAAGCAAGAAAAAATAGTCCAACATGGAATACACTTTGTTGATTATCAACCTAACAATAAGGTTTTACAATACAACCACCTGGTCATTGTTATCGGGTTTTGTCTACATCCTGTCAAAGTTAAGCGTGCACGTCGCAAGTGGAGACTAGACAATGAAGATCATGAGAAGATATTACATGTTATAAGTGTACATCATTGTTGAATTGACGTTTGAGATTTATTTTATAACAACTTGAATATCAACTTCTTTTCAAACTATTGAATTTCATCTTGAATTAAATTGGCTTTCAATTGTATGATCGAACTCTTAGTTATCATTAGTTAATTAAAAAACTATATAAATTAAAATATTAATTGTACAATGGGTGAATTTAATAATTTAACAACTTGATATAAATAGGCTAAGTTAGTTAGAACTTACACAATCATTATATATAGATATGTATCAAAAATAATTTAATATGTTACAATTCTTAAATATCAACTTCTTTTCAAACTATTGAATTTCATCTTGAATTAAATGTGTTTTTAATTGTACAATCATAAATTCTTAATTATCATTAGTTTATTAAAAACCTATATAATTTAATAATAAATTAATTGTACCATGGATGAATTTAATAATTTAATAACTTCATAAAAAAGGCTAAGTTAGTTCGAACTTACACAATCATTATCTATAGATATGTATCAAAAATAATTTAATATGTTACAATTCTTAAATATCATTTTCTTTTTAAACTATTGAATTTCATCTTGAATTAAATGTGTTTTTAATTGTACGGTCATAAGTTCTTAATTATCACTAGTTTATTAAAATACTATATAATTTAATTATAAATTAACTGTACCATGCATGAATTTAATAATTTAACAACTTGATATAAATAGGCTAAGTTAGTTTGAGCTTACACAATCATTATCTATAGATATGTATCAAAAATAATTTAATATGTTACAATTCTTAAATATCAACTTCTTTTCAAACTATTGAATTTCATCTTGAATTAAATATGTTTTTAATTGTATAATCATACGTTCTTAATTATCATTAGTTTATTAAAAACCTATATATTTTAATGTTAGAACTTTATTACATCTACAGTCATACTCTTAAAGTTTAAATTAGTTTAAATTAATATGCTTTTAAATATTATATTTTGTAAAAGTTTTCTAAAACAATGTATTGGCTTATCTAATTAACATATTTGTATCCACATAAAACTAATATTTATCTTTAGTGGGTTAGTAATTGATAATTTAAGAAATATATATCTTTCTAACTTCCTACTAATTGATATAACAAATTTGTATCTTTATTCAGGTACTAATTGATTTCCCAAATTTATGTATCTTTATGTATCTACAATAGGTGCATCTGTTGGAGTCACGAGAGGTAGTCTCTGTCCAACAAACTGTCTAACATCTCGAGGTGGCAAATGATGTGCACTACAATACTAGTCATGATCTATGCTCTGACCACACCCCTATCTGAAATAATTAGGAATATCCAAGTAGTTGACGTTGAGCCCCATGTGGAACTCGATGTACAACTACTATGCAAAATAAAGAGGTATCTGGTCGTTATTAGGATAACAACCATGTATAACTAAAAACCAAGGATAGATTATGCTAGCAATAATAGGATCTATGCATTGTGTGACTCGGTAGTCTCTCCCCCTACCCTGTGCTCTCTCATATCCTAGAAAGAGATCTCTTTTGATGACATCTTTGGAGCCCACTCTCTTGACATCATCAAAAGATACATCTCCTGAAATCTCAGCCCTAAGCTCCCTAGATATGGAAGCTAATATGTCAGGATTAAATATATGGTGAGCTCTAAATGTAGCTTTTAGATCCTATAAACTCCTCCATGTCATAGCACATATGTCTCTATAAAGACCATCATCAGAGGACAACATAGACTATTTTAGTCTAGCAACCTCCTACTCTGACAATGCAAATAAAGCATCAATATTGATGTGTGGAGGTGGTTCAGAAGGACCCCTAATAGGAGTTGTAGGTGCAATTTGACCTGGAATAGGAGCTGCAATAGGAGCCATGATAGGACCTACACCACCTGGAGCTACACCAAGAGTCACACCAGAAGTTGGAACATGAGCTGCACGATGAGCCCTACCTTGAGGTACACCACAAGCTACAACATGAGCCCCACCACAAGCAACATGATGAGTTTCAGAAGGAGCTAGAACAAGAGTTGCATCAAGCACTGCAATAGGAACCACATCAACATGTGACACAGCAGGAGCCACAACAGGAATGCATCAGGTGTTGCACTAGGAGCTATAGCAAGCTAATCGTGTGAAGCCATATCTGTAGAAATGTATCAAGAGCTAAACTATCTACTGTACACACATTTTTTTATTTTTTATTAAAAATTATACATGTAATTGAATGTACATCACACATGTCTAGATAATTTGTAACATGCACATATATGATCTGATAAAATTTTAAAAATATATATATGATTGAACACATATACATACATACATGAGAACTTTAGAGTTAGAGACATACATACATACATACATGTGATAATTTAAGTAAATTCATTTTGTTGAGACATCACGTGTGGTGTAACAAAGGTTGGTCACATGTGAATCCTTCTAAATTTAGTCTTTAAATGTGTAGTTAATTATAAATTTGAATGTATTGGTCCATAAACCTTCAATTAATATATATATAAAATAATCTAACATGATCTAAGGATAAATTAGATCTTATTTTATCCCCTAGATCAAATATAAGTGAACTTAGATTTTCTATATTTCATTTAACAATAATTTATTCTTGATAAAAGTTTTCAAACATGAAAATGTGTTAAATTGGCTATATATATTTGCTTATTATTAATTAAAAATTAGCTAAGTCTACCAGGTACACTTAAAATACATTATTATATATTATGACATTGCACATTATTTCTATAAGGAAAATATAGAAAATCTAGCTAATTTAACACATTTTTAATTAATAATAATTAAGGATCATAAGTAAATAATATAAGTAAACTTAGATTTTCTATATTTCATTTAACAATAATTTATTCAAATCAACTTTCAATCATATAATAAGAAAGTTCAATAATATATTTACTTATTATTAGTTAAAAATGTGTTAAATTAATTAGCTAGATTCTCTATATTTTCCTTAAATAAAAATAACACAATGTCATAATATATAATAATGTATTTTAATGTGTGTTGTTTTCAAATAGGTGAAAATAGTATCATTTCATTAAATATGTTGTAAATTATAATTTAGATTTATGAAATAAAAAATGCATGTGCATTCAATTTTTTATCATACTAATTTTTTAACCATGTATCTCCAAATTTTCATATAGATGTTCAAGTTTAGGTTATCTAGAGGAAAAATGGTCAACTTTTGACACCTTTTTTAATCCCTTATTTTCAAGCTTTTATTCAAACTAGTTTTTAAATCATTTACAAGAATCTCTATTGATCTTTTATCAAGAGATATGTTGTCAAAGGTCTAATATGATGGCTAAATAATTTTTTATTAATGTTTCTACTAAGGTTCAAACAACCTCTAGGCTTTTATGATTTTGGTCCTTATGATTCAAATTGAGCTTTTTTTAGGATTCAAATTAGGATATTGTTATCATGAATGTTAGAGTTGGGTTAAAGGTTATGGTTATAGTTTAGATTATATTATAGTTAGGGTTAAAATAGGGATATATTAGTTTAATTAATGTTAAATGATTTAAGGAAAATTACGGTTAGAGTTAAGGTTAGAAAGTAGGATAAGGTGCAAATTAGAGGTCTGAAAGTCTTTGATTTATAGTTAGGGTTGAAGATAACTTTAAAGTTGAGAGTTTGGTTATGATTAGAGTTAATTTATTATTAGGATTTTATCATACTTTGGGGGGTATTATTAGAGTTCAATTAGGGTAATAAATTATTTATGTTACTCTTAAAGGATAATGTTGAGGTTTAGGTTTCAAGTTGGGTTACATAGATCATTTAAAATGTAAGGGTTGAACTTCATGTACATACATACATGTGTTTATGTACATGCATGTATCTCAAATGTAATATTATAATTTAGGATTAGGGTCAACTTCTTTTAATTTTATGTAAATTAGGCCTCAATTAGGTTTTGAAATAGGGTTTTAGTGTAAGGGTTATAATTAGGCTCAATTAAAGGTAAGATTTAGGATAGATTATGACATTGTTAGGGTTTATACGAGTATAATTTAGCATTATTTAGGGCTTAATATTAAGGTCCACATGTGGTTAAGAATTTAGGATAAGGGTTTAGCATATGGAGTTTATGATTTGGTTCAAGATTATTATTTAGGGTAAATTATCATTTATAATAAGGGTTTAGAAATTAAATTTTAAGATCAAGGTTAGGGTTAGGGTTTGGATAATCATTAGGGTTAGGGTTTGGTTAGGTTAGGGTTTTGATAATGGTTAGGGTTAGGGTTTGGAAAATTATTTTAGTTAAAGTGTAGGGTTAGAGTTAGGACTATGGTTAGGGCTATGATTTAGGATTGAGACCACGATTAGGGTTAGGATCATGGTAAAAGGTTAGGCTTACAAATTATAGTCTATCAATTAGGGTTAGTATTAGGCTTTAGCATTTAGGATTTAGGGTTATAGCTATGATTAGGGTTAGGGTATGGGTTTAAATTTCTATTAGTCTTATTTATAGGGTTAAGATATGGGTTGACATTGCTATTAGTATTATTTTTATTGTTATGGTTTGTATCAGGGTTAAAATTTATGGATAGGATTATGATTAGGGTTAGAATTATGGTTTAGTACTTAAAATTAGTTTATAGCTTTTAGAATTAGAGTTTAGCATTTAAAATTAACATTTTAGCATCTTAGTGTACAAAGATTAGGGTTCAATATTTAGGGTCATGGTTTAACATTTATGATTTATGATTATGATTAGGGTTCTAGGTTATGGGTTTACATCATTGTTAGAAGTATGGTTAGAGGTTTAATATATGGGTTTACATCATGGCGTAGAAGTATGGTTAGAGCGTTAGGATTTTTATTAGGGATAAGATTTTTTATTATGGTTTTAACATGCAGTTTTAATATTTATAATTAAAGTTAGGATCAAGTATTATGATTTACTATTTAATGTTGAGATTTATCATCTAGGTCTATGGTTCAAACTGAGATTTAGGAGTTATGGTTGAGCATCTAAGATTAGGGGTTATAATTTATGATTAGGGTTTTGTAGTTAGGATTATGACCAGGATTGACATTTAGGACTATTGTTTAGCATTAAGGCTTAAGAGTTAAAATTTAAGTTATATATAATCTTTACATATTAGATTATATGATGTACATTCTTTATGTTTGTATATAATCAAGTTATGTTCTTATAATATTCTTTTATTAATTAAATGTTGTAATATATATTCTTTAGGCCAAACACATTCTAAGTTATATGTTCTTATGTATGTATGTATGTTATATTCTTACCTCTGCAAATTTATCTACATTCTTTTTTATATATATATATAGGATCTCCCCTTAAGACATGTCAATGAATTATATAGAGTTGATTATATACTTAGATTAAGACATTAAAAATAATAACATATACATAAACATGAATATTTAAAACATACATGTGTCTATATTTAACATGAACATATTTACATGTACATTTATGAAACAAAATATACATTAATCTACATTCTTATGTATAATTTAGGATCTCCCCTTAAGACATGTCATTAAATAAAGTTAATTACACTTAGTTATAAGAAAAATTAAGATTAATAGTTAACATATGTACATATAAAAATGTGAATTTATTGAAAACATATACATGGACCTACTTTTAACCATGAACGAATATACATACATCTATGTTCAAAATAAAAAATACATTTTAATCTACATTCTTACATGTATAATTTAGGATCTGGACTCTTAAGACATGTCATTTAATTACACTTCTAAAGTTAAGACATTAAGATGAATTTGACATACACATAAACATGAATATTGAAATTATACATGTCTACATTTAACATTAACATATATACATATATCTATGAAATAAAATATGTATATTTTAATCTGCATTCTTATGTATAATTTAGGATCTCCCCTTAAGATGTATGCCATTAAATATAGTTAATTACACAGTTTGGATTAAGGTGCATAAAGATGATTAACATACACATAAACATCATGAATAAGGCATTACGATGAATTAAGATGTATTAAAAAATCAATAAAATATATGTTAACATTAATAAATTTATATGAATATTGAAATTATTTTCCTAAATTTTATTTTGTACACTATTGTTTTTTAATATTTTTAAATATTTTTCTAATGTTTAAATCCTAATTTATTTTCTTGTAGTTTTCTTATATAAAATTCTAAATTATCAGTTTCTAAATATATTTTTAAAGATTTTTCTAATATTTAAATGTAATGTTTTTTCTAATGGTTTTCTAAAAAAATTTCTAATACATTATATTATTATAAATTTTCTAATATTTTTTAATGTTTTTCTAATTTTTTTCTAATGTTTTTCAAAATTTGTTTTCTAAATTTTATATTATTATAAATTTTCTAATATTTTTCTAATGTTTTATCTAATGTTTTTCTAAAGTTTTTCTAATTTTTTTCTAAATTTCTTTTCTAAATTTTATATTATTATAAATTTTCTAATGTTTTTCTTATTTTTTCTAGTGTTTTTCTTTAAAAAAATTCTAAAATTTATATTATTATAAATTTTCTAAAGTTTTTCTAATATTTTTTCTAATGTTTTCTAATTTTTTTTTAAAGTAATGTTTTTTAGAATGTTTTCCAATGTTTTTTATATAATATTTTTCTAATGTTTTCTAAATTAATATAATTTAGTTTAATATAAATAAACAATAAAAATATTAAATTAGCATTAAAATATGCTTTGAAAACATTAAAAAATTCTTTTAAAGCATTAAAAACATAAAAAATATTAAAATAATAATATATAGACATGCGTAAAGAGGAGAATCTAAAGGAAAATGATAGGATGACACTGGCAAAGAGCACACATTCACTCCAATGCTAGAGTGAATAGTTAATGCCATAAAAATGACAAAAAAGGGTTAAAACAGTGTTTTTAAATTCCAAAAATTGACATTTTGGATGTTCGTTGTGAACATATTAATTATGTATGTTCATAGTAAACATATGTAATTATATATTAATATTTTTGTTGCGAACATGATTTTAATATATGTTCGCAACGAGCATATTTAGCATACTCATTGTGAACATATGATAAATCCAATTTCGTGTATTGCAAAAATTTTCCATTTTTCTTCGTCCCATTAAAGTGGAACCCATTATTGTGTGTTCACCCTATTCATCGTGCAAAAATGACCAAATGGAATGATAGCACAACTATATGTGTTTTTTCTTTGAATGTAGATTAAAATTATTGGAAATATGAATGACACTTTGACTATCTGTATAAAAATAATTATTCCAACAAGAATTTAAGCCATATCATCTCCTTGGATGCCTCTGTAGTGGATAGAGAATTCACCTTCTATAGTTCAGGGAAATCAAACTCACTATTATTCCACCAACAAAAAATACATAACCTATAGTACTTCCCCTGGTATCAAGATTCCCTAACAAATATAACCAACTTAATCCTTTAAAAAATGAGTAGAGCCCCTAAAATGTAAACATTTATTATATGTTCCTCTCAAATATCTAAGAATCTATTTTACCACACTCTGATGCTCAATCCTAAGATGACTCATATAGTTGCTAACAACTCCCACTACATGTGCAATATTTGGCCTAGTACATACCATAGAATACATTAACCTCCCTACAACTGAAGCATAAAGAACCTTGGAAATCATATCCTCCTCTTCTTGTATCTTTGGACACATCTCCTTTTTAAATTTCAAATGATTAGGTAAAGGTGTGCTAATAGCTTTGGCATTCTCCATAGAGGAAAGTTGCAACACATTTTCAATATAATCAGCCTCAGACAATGTCAATTGTTTTCTCTTCCTATCTCTTCAAATTTTCATACCAAGTATTTTTTTCCCCCAAGTACTTCATAGAAAATGAATGTGCTAATTATAATTTTAGCCGCTTAATGTGAGCCATGTTAGATCCAACTACAAGCATATCATCAACATATAAGCATAAAATAATGTAGTTTCTTTATCCAACCTCTTAAAATAAATATAATGGTCTAAATGACATTGAGTATAATGATGTTCATACCTAAAAATGTCAAATTTAGCATACCATTTCCAAGGTGCTTTCTTTAAGCCATATTAACTTTTTTTCAATCTGTACACTAAATTCTTCTTAGCTTTGACTAAAATTCCCTATGGATGTTCCATACATATTTCTTCATCTAGATCACTATGAAGAAGTATTATTTAAAATAAAGCTTCTCTAAATGCAAATATTTAGTAGCTGCAACACTTAAAATAGTGCAAATCAAGGTCATTTTAACAACAGGAGAAAATAGCTCATTAAATTCAATGCCCCTTTTCTATACAAATCATTTTTTAACTAGCTTGGATTTAAATATTTTCTTAGCTCTATCATCTTCCTTCAACCTATAAACTCGTTTATTCTATAAAGCCCTTTTTCTCATAGGCAACTTGCATAAATCCCAAGTTTGACTTGTTAGCATAGAGTTGATTTCATCTATCATTACAAACTCCCACTTGTTAGAAATGTTTAGAATAAAAAAGAGAGGTGGGGGGACGGGGGGGGGAGGAGGTGGGTTGCAGGGGGTAGGGGTGGGGGTTGAATCACTTACTCAAGATCCATATGATGTTAGAAAATTTGAGATCTTTTCTATTTACCATGGTAGTCTAATGCAGGAGAATCTTGGCCATCATGTTATCCTACTGATTCTATTGATTACTACCCATTTACATACATTGTTGAGTGGCAGTAAATTTTCAATATCAACCAAGTTTAAGTTTTCCTCCATCGTGTTAGCCCTCAAGTTAGCATGTTATCCAATTTCACTCTATAGTGTGTATCACCTTTTGCAGTGTTCCTTCATGTGCTGAGTGAACATGTTGATGCCGAGCATCAACATTTTGATTCCTTCTTTTGCTGAGTTTTCTATGTCTAGTTCTAATTTGGGTTGACCTTATGCATATTTAATTTCATGATGGGTATCTGATATTTTGTTGAGAGCTAACTTGTGGCTTGGTTGTTTGGGGGAGAACTTGAGAACTAAAAAATTTTGATGCATGTGTCTAGAAGTGTGTGTTGAAGCTAGATAGTGGATCTTGAATGTATTTTGTATCTGGCTATAATCGAAAAGGCCTTATAGCTAGGCATGTATGTCGATCATTTGGTGAATCAATAAGAGTGTTTCATTCTCCCTCTTGTGTTGTTCTCCTTGTGTGTTTGCTTTCGTTGTGTTAACTCTATAAGGTGGCTTGGATTTCTAGGTGTGCCTTTGCCCCTTGTTCTTCTTCCCTCCTTCAATTAGGTGGTATTAGAGCTCAATTGTTCCTAAGTGTGCAAGAAGATTGCCAAAGTGTGAGGTAGTTTGTACTAGGACCTTGGTTGGGTGAATTTTATTTGAGAAGATTTTTATTTCAGAAGTCCTAGCTCATTTGTGGATTTAGTCTAGGGTTGAAAATCTATAGATTTTACCTACACTTGTAGAGGAATCCCTATCCAATCTTTGTTTATGAAAAGATGGTTTGAGGAAGGATAGATCTTGATCCACATTATTTGACATGTTGAAGTAAGATCATGGAAGACATCTTGATGATGTTAAGAGTAATAAAGATGATTATTTTTAGGATGATTTATGGGAAAGGATTGATGATCTAGAAGATTTTGATTTGAGTTGGCATCTGAGGATTAGAAAGAAGATTGTTTGGCTAATTAAAGAGATTATGAAGAGAAGAAGACAAATTGTGGAAGTGCATGATAATTTTTGTCAAATGGAGGCAGTATCTTTTGGTTTTCATGAGAATATGGATAGATCTTACATGGAAATTACAAGGTATCTTATTGTGTGTACTGAGATTTTTGAAGAGGAGAATTTCACTTATGTTGGTAGGGAATTAGAAGTTTCTATTATTCAAGATAATATTAATATTTAAATGGATGTGATTGAGGACTTAATTGTTACTGTCATTGTGGATATGGAGTTAAATGTTTATTTTGTTATGGGTATTATGGATTTGGATGTTTCTCGATATAAAAAGATAAAGTTACTTGATGGTAATACAGTTGAGGGTTTTAGAGATCTTATTGATGTTGAATTACATGATGATGTTGTTGTCGATATGGATCTAAAATTATATTTTATTGTTGTGATACTGAAGAATATGGATGCTACTATTAATGTGGATTTTTATGATGTTACTAATTTATATGTTTCTAGAGAAATAAATATGCATACTATTATTGTTATAGATTTATTTGTGTCTACTGTCATGGATATAAGTTCATATGGTGTTGTTGATCGGGTTTGTGATCTGGATATTTTTGTTGATCTAGTTTTTATGTATGAGGATGATGTTATGGATGATTATGATGATAAGCTGCAAATGGAGTATTGTGATTTTTAGTTCAATCCATATGCTAATTAGATGGATGAGATTCTAATTTTTGAATGGATGAAGCACAAATGGTTGATTTTTAGATTTGATCTTTTATCAATGATGGAGAGGAAACCTTTGGTGAAGATGAAGCTAAGTGTTGAATTTTCATTTTGACACAAAATTTGGGACACGTTTTTCTATTTACCTAGGGAATCTAATGTAGGAGCATTTGAGGTCTTTTTTATAGGTCTTAGTTCTTTTTCCATAAGCCACATAAGATTTCAGATTATAGAGATAGGAAATGAGAATCAAAATGAAACTAAGAACATTCTTGTTCATTGTATTAATTTCTTTGAAAAATATACATTCATATGCATCTAAAATAGTTCATAAAAC
This sequence comes from Cupressus sempervirens, assembly GCA_028749045.1. NCBI lineage: Eukaryota > Viridiplantae > Streptophyta > Pinopsida > Cupressales > Cupressaceae > Cupressus > Cupressus sempervirens. Next base: position 843,120,575 of record CM053787.1, on the reverse strand, counting down.
TACTAAATAGATCAAAACTCGACATATTAGCTTAACTACTAATTTTCATGCAAGAGAAATATGCTAAAGAAAATGGTATCATAGTGGTCAAAACTAGAACCCATGGTCTCATAGTGAAAACTACTAACCCTTACAATGAATCAAAAAGAGAAAGATAAAGGAAAAGAATGAAATCCCATATCTAATCTAAAAGTGACATGTGTCCACTTGAATCCTCATTCACTTCTATTGTAAAACATCTCTCATCATTCTACCCATGAAATCTGATATGATCTTCATCATTATTCTATAACAAACTTTGAAATATCTCTTATGAATGATGAAAAACCCTTGTGTTACCAAAATATTTGAAATGCATTTGAAATACTAACAAAACCTCCATTTAACTGACTTGGATGTAAAAAAAATTTCCCTTAACTATATTTTTATTGGGGTGATCCCACAATAATGGGTTCCACTTTTGTGGGATGAAGAAAATCCAAAAAATTTGCAAACTCCACAAATTGCATTTATCAATTGTTCATCGAACATACTAAACATGTTCACAACGAAAATATATTATAATAATGTTTGTAGTGAACATATTTCACATATATTAGGCATGCTCACTATGAACATACCACATTAATATGTTTGCAAAACTTAGGGGTGTATGTTCAGGCAAACACATGTTCCCAGCGAACCCACTATGTATGTTTGCAATGAACATGTCAAATTACAAATTTTTGACCCTCTTTTCTGAGAATAAAATAAAATTGGTTCTTTTGACACCCAAAATTAAAAATGATTGATTTTCTACTATAAAATAAAAAATGCCAATTTGTGCTGCTTGGAGCAAGATTTCCAATGACTATAATTGTAATACATATTATATTCATTAAGACTTTCAAATATGAGTTTAACTCATTATAGGTTCATTACCAATTGAACATCAATTGACTTCAACACTTCGAGAAAATTAGTAAATTAGGTCAATTTTTTTTTGAAAAATATCTAGGGAATAGGTTATTGAGATAGCTTTCTATTCAAAAAAAAAAAAAAGATTTATGATCAATTGAGTTCAAGTTATTTGTGTCAGAACAAATGTATGTTTGAATTATGATTGGTGTCACTTCAAAACTTCATAAACTATACAATATTCAACCAAATTGAATCAAGCCAAATGCATCCTTTAAATATTGATGTTACAAATCCAATGCCAAAAGAATTACCTCATTATATTTTCTAGAAAAAAAAGTTATGTGTGTCAAATGGATGTCACTATTTAAAAATATTGAATTTTAATATGTATCACTTTTTGGAGGAGAAGAAAAAATTGACATAAATAATTTTTTTTAAAATTTAAACATATGGTTACAAAGTAGAAATAGAGTACTAGAAATCACTAGTTTATGTCATCTTGAAATTATTCATAGTTTTAGAGATATAGTCACTCGAACATGAGGTTTGTTTCAAAAATATTGATTTCAGTGTCAGAATTGGTCAAAAAGTGGAACCCATTACTATGGGATCACCCAAAGTTACCTCCTATATTCATTCAGTTCACCATTTTATTGGAAATCAAATCTAAACTACCCCAATTGAATGAAATTGAAAAATGGGTACCTAGGACAAAACCTCACATAACTTGAACTAGTGGATTAATGTGCAAAAACAAACTCCAAAAATGGAAAGTTTATTCCCTCCTAATTCTAACAATATATAATACTACTATATTTTCTTATAAAAAATGCCTAGAATCTCATTTTGAAAATCCAACTCCTTTCATGGCTTTGAAACTGCATTTGCTTGCAAGTCTTTACCTTTTCCTGAAGTCTAAACTATAGGATCAAATCAAAATTTATTTAAAAATTCTTGCTGCACATTCAAAAAGGAAAAATAATAAAAAGTTATGACTTTAGGCACTTTGATTTTTCCCTCCAAATTTCAATCTGGGTCAAACCTATTTGACCAAGCTGTTACACATGTGACACTTTGATTGGCCTATCTATTGCACAGTCACCTCACACCCACCACCTAGGATCCACATGTCACTATCTTATTGGTTCTCTATTCTACCATGTGGCAGTCATGATGTTGCTATCCCAGTCAGCACCATGCCATGTCATTGTGACATAGCAACATCATGACACATAGTACCTTTATCCATGTCAGCATCTAGGTAGTAGTACCACATCATCCCCTTTTCAGTATGCCATGTCATCCTACTATGTCATTAATTGCTATGTTACATGACACCTCAACATGGTTCCATGTCATTGTGACATAGCAATGTTGTGACACGTGGCACTATCTACCACATTAGTACCTTGAGAAGTGTGCAAGGTCTGTGGTCCTCTGACACGTGTCAATTTTTGATTGGTACATATGACACCATGTGTCACATTTCATTTGGTTAGATTTCCATATTTTCGCTGATGTTAGTATCTTGTTTGGCACATTTGTTCAAAATTTCCTCCTCACTGAGCTGGCTAGGTCCCACATATAAGTTGCTTGAGGCTTAAAAGTCATGTACTCTTGTATTTAGAAAAAGAAAAAATCCCCATCATGGCATGAATGTGGGACAAAAATCCTCAGATATACAATGTAAACTCCTTTCCCACAACAACTAAAAAGCCCTCCAAAATGCTTCTTAACTAGTCAACGCAAGTTGAAAGTTTCACACCATCATGTCCTGGCTCTTATATCTTTTAGAAAATCACAAAGGACATTCATGGTGAGATATATTCCCATATATTTCAATGATGAATACAACTACAAGTGATTTCTTATCAATCACATTACAACATAAACCTTGGAAATACTATGGATTGGATTTTCTTTATGCCTGCCTAGATTTCCCCTAGTATCCTTGTTAGATGGTTTTTAATATGAATCTAGTTTAAACCAATATGCTATCTCCCACAAAATACATGTCTATCTTTTCCTTATGCTTAAAATATGATCTCATACTATGATTTTCTTACTCAGGTAAAACAAAAATTTAGAGATTCATGACTTATCTATTGATCCTCTCTCCCTGATCACACTCCTCCATTTGTTGATCAAATTCCACATTAGAAATCAGTGGAGTCTAAAACCCATCTAACCACTTACTTTGGCATCAAGCCACATTTGCAAGGCATCATGCAAGAGCTAAAATAGGTGGAAAGAAGAAACGTTTGAGGAGGCCTTTATATTGTTGCTGGTTTTTCCATGGTGACTTCACCTCACATAAGATACCATAGGAATTTCCAAAGAATGGGGGCATTTCTTCTTCATTGCTAGCATGGGCTTTCCTCTTAATACCACTAGGAACCACTCCCATTTTCCACTCCTTTTACCTATACACTCCTGCTAACACCACCAATGCATGAGATGAATTGTTGTAGCAATTTCCTTGTGTCATCCTTTTATAGTGTCTTCAAAATCCACTTGTCACTGTAGTAGGCTTCTCTTCCACTGGCATCTCTTTGATTCAATCTCAACAATAACATACCATAAGTCAACTTTTCAAATTAAAAATGTGCAATTCTTTATACATTTTGATGGAAACTTATATATACAGCCTTTAGAAAAGCACTTTGTGGAATTTTCCTCACATGCATGGAATGGAAGTTGTATGATAACAATGTTATATCATAGGAAAGTAGACTCAAAAACTTAACTTTAAATCTAGTCTCATGAGCATCTACTCTATCTTTGGCTTGTTTGATAAAAATTTCAAAAATTTAATGAGCATTCTATCTTATGGCATACAAGTCCAAGAAAAGGATTTTCAAAGCATCTAGAGTGGTTCAATGTAACTTGGTGCGATTTGTGTAGGAGTGATATGTGGTTTGCAAAAGTCTTCAAGTCATCAAAAAGAGCTCAAAGTAATGAATAAAATGAAGCTTAGGAAGGATATCAAGTGAAGACTAACACAACCAAATTATTGCACCCAATGTCTAATACCATGACTCTGACATAAATTAATGAGCACCCAATTCTTGAGTACATCCAAATAATATTTTACTATGAAATGAGAATGGTGATCCTATACAACACTCAAATCACGCATATGGTAATTTGGCCCCAATTCATTTCTTTATTATTCACTCTGTGTATAATCCATATGCCTTTTTGATCTCAAATGAAGATATAAGCATACTAAGATATTTAATAATCACAAACATTAGGGCCATTAAGATAACCTTGATATCCATGGCATTATATCAATCTGATAGAAATAGTTGAGCCCCAAAGTGTGTCTGGCTATAAAAAAATATTCATTTCCAAACAATTGACACTTTGAACTGGCTTATTGAATATATGGTATAGATCAAAATTGAACTCGATCATTGAACTATCATTTACAAGTCATTTTGCCTCTTTCTTGTCAATTACCAATTTCATGCCAAAGGGTCCTGTAACTGGCTTTGAATACTGAAAAAAAATTGATTGAGCTTAAAAATTAGATACACTATTTTTTTGTTTCACATTCTTTCACCATGAAAAATCTCATCTCATGATGAATTCTCAATCAAAAGATATTGACTATCAAAGTTGCCTTCTCAGAACTGCCTACAAGAAAACATGTCAAAAATGTTGGAATTATAATCGGAAAGGTAAAATTCTAAAAGGGGTGGGGTGAATCAGTAGTTTGAACTTGGACCCTTAAAAACATTCACCACAGATCCATCTCATACATTCAATAAGTAAACTGAAATACTATGTAAAGCATGTGCATCTAAATCATGTAAACATATAAGCATTCACACACATATGACACAATATATGATTACCTAGAAACCCTCCAATGAGAAGGTAAAAATGGGGTGTAGATGACACCTACAAATATTCACTACTATAGTAATAAAGTGTATCCAATGAAGGTTACAATGTTTTGATCATGAGACATGATCTACCCTATGAAAGGACTATGCTACTAAATGATTACAAAGACTGTTAGGTCTCACCCTATTAAAGGATTTCGACACCTTATTAGAATTGTGCCTTGTTAAAAGACTTTAACTCACAATTAAGTAAGCACCTTATTAAAGGATTTCAATACATCTTTTTAGGACTACTTTGTTAAGAGATTTATCTGATTCACCTGCTACAATGATTCAGCATTGATCCTATGGTTAGCACTTTGTTTCTTGATGAAAAATCACCTCTAAACTGATGTATTCTCAATCCTTCTTGATCATATCTCTCATTTCTATATGCTCTTCTCTTCCTCTATTCTCCTATAACTGGTTCTATAATGCAATCTAAGATTATAATTCCTTAGCCACCATGAATGCTCTTTTTGCACATACAAACCTCTCTCTTTTCTCCTTCCATGCACATTAGAAATTTTAGGGTTTTTCCTCCTTAAGAAAAATTAGGTAACTTAGGGTTAGGTATGAATCAATGGTTGTGATTCATCCATTTTATTACTTAAGCCTTCCCTTTACCTAATTGGTTGCATGCAATCATATGGATTCCAACTTCAGATTCATCCTTATCACCAAAATATCATTTTTCAACCTTTAAGCTAGCTGAAAAATGGTTTAAATAATTGTTTTTTCCATTACAAACAACTATATCAAAACTGTCTCACTTGGCATCTAAAGTCTCTAATGCTCAGCATATACTATCTTCTATAATTCTATACTATGACTTGGCATCTAAATAACTTAGCATGCACTACTTGTTCAGCTCCTATATCACTTGGCATACATTTTTTTCTTAGCACTTGAGTGACTTGACACTTGAGTGGCTCAACACTCACTCTGAACTCAGCATGATCTATCATATACATGTGCTCAACATGTATTACTTGTTTCACATGAACTAAGTAAATGACTAAAGTGTGTAGATACTCACTAGTCAAAACTAATCTAAGATCAACAATCTCCCCCTTTGACATGACTATCAAAAATACTTGGTCATGCATTGATATTCTTATTTTTACAAGCATAACATATCTCTTATTTGGCTACTGTACAAAACTTTGAATTTTCAAATTTTTTTAACAACTTATACCTCAAAATCGTATAATCCCCCTGAGTTGATGGGTCTAGTTCTAAACTAAAAATTATGTACTCCTACTAAACAAATCAATCTCAACTGACTCTTTGACTGTTTTGAATTTCTTGTTGTTCTTTGCTAACGAATACTCTTTCATTTCATCTCTTCTTTTCTTTTATTGTCCCTTTTCTCTAACTCCCCCTTTTCTTACTCTCCCCCTTTTTGACACTGATGTCAATGGGCTATATACTAATAGTTTGTTTTTCTAGAAAATATTTATGGACCTCTAGTATAATCTTGAGAGTTGCATCCCAATTTTTAGATGCTACATCCAAGGACTTAATTTGGATGGCAAGTTCGACAACAAGGGGGCCTAGGTTGTCTAATGTTGAAAGATTAGGGTCTTTCTTCATAAGAGTTTCAACATAACCTAATTCCTTATACAAAATCTCCATGTGTGGGATCAATGTTGTTTGGATATTAATCAGTTTGTCCTTAATATTGGCTTCATCTATAGAGAATGTTGCTAACTCACTGTGTGTTTACAATAATCTTCTGAAGTACTTCTCACTTTGAGCTAGTTTCATAGGTAGCTTTGTACTTGATGAATTAATTTGACTTTCCAAACTCAAAATGTGACTTCTTGTTTCTTGTATGAAGAGTATTTGATTGTATATTTTAGTGTATAATGAGAAAATATTCTCAAGTACCTTCTTCACACTTTCTACCTTAGTTTCCAATGCAACTTGTGTGAGTGCTATGTCACCTAATATTTTCTCATTCACTTTGTTTTGGAATTTCTTTTCAAACCATTCTAATAATTTAGCATTTTTATCAAGGTCTGCATCACTAATATTTTCCACTATATTTTTCAATTTTTAATGATTGGCTTTGTCTCATCTAGAGTAGGAAGACTAAATGCATCTGAAAAGATGTCTTTGATATCCAACAATGCTTGCTTTTGCTTATGCTCCCTTCTGAGTAGTTCCCAATGCTTCTTTCTAGATAGGGCTTCCTAGAGTATGTCCATCTACTCTATTGTCATTTTTTCATAATAATACTTTGGTAAAACAAACTCTTCATCAAGGATTACATCTCCATATTGTATGACCTCTTCTACCTTTGATGAACTTACAATTGACACTTAGAATTGCAATGGTGTTGCATTTTTTCTCAACTTCTAAAGAGTGTGACTAGAAGGAGTGCCAAATTCTGGTAAAGTTACTAGGGCTTGAATTGCTACTTGCTCCTTTATCTTTGGTGTCAACTCAATCTCTTTAGGCTTGTACTTATTGTCTTTTGTGCAATGACACGTGCACTAGCCCTTGTAGTAGGTGAAGTTGGTTTGGGATGGCTTGGTTTAGTAGTCTTCTTGGACCTTGTTACTAGTTGAGCCTTAGCCTTTCTCTTCTTTTGTCTCTTCTAATTCCTAATCTTCTCCCATTCCTTGTGTTAGTGTAAGTGGTGCTTGAGTTTGGGTGTCTTCTTCCTTTTCTTACTATTCCTCTTCATCCTTTTCCTACTCAACACTTTCACCAAATTTAGCTTTTAATCTCTTAACCAACTTCTCCTTCTTATTTATAATAGAGGTAGTCTTGAGTTCCATGGTAATATTAGATTTTACCATCTCATAGTTTCCAAATGCAATCACATTTTTATCTGTTTCTTCTACAAGTAAAGTTGTAATAGCTATAGAGGCCTCATCTACAAATATTTTGTATCCTAATGGCCTTAGCCATCTTACCCTTGTAGTTGTTGCTTGAGAAAATGTGTAATCAGAATCAACTAGGAAAAAAATATTATCATAATGTCTTTCCACTAATGATACTAGAATTCTCAATCTTTTCTTCATAGACTGCTTAAAGTCCTCAAAGTAGCTGGTCATTACTAACTCAAAATTCTCACCTAATTGTTCAATGAACTCACCAATCTATGCTACCACTAACCTATTTGTTTTCCATGCCAGAATGCCAAATGTAGGGAATGTGTTTTGATCATAAAATAAAATATATATTACAATAGAACTAAATTTTCACTGAGCACACTTTGTCTTTCTTATTGATCCTAGGTTTTCAATTAATTTTTGTAATTGTAACTTTCCAAGATCATATGTGTGATCCTTCTTCACAATCTTATAACCCACATGTACTGTAATATAGGTCACACTATTTAATTTGTTGGATTGGTAAAACTTATGTGAAATTACCCTTATTGTAAAATCTATTAAAAAGGATCAGTGATGGTGTGAATAGTGTTTCCTCCCTTATTTCACATAGCTCCTATATTTTTCTCAATAATCTCCTTTGAATTGCTCCTCAAACTTTTAGGTTGATCTAGGGTTGGATACCCTATTATAGTATGGATTATTCTCTTGGTTATTTTAATTGGCCCATTGTCTAAACATAGTGAACTATCATGAATCCAATTTAATACAATCCTAATCCATTCTATTTTGAAAATATTTGAGAAATATAGGGCATGAGTTAACCATTTCTTCTCTACAATTTTAAATTCTTCCCTCAATACATTGTTTTCAAAAAGTCTATCATATGCTTTCCTAATCTCCATGTCACCAATACTACAAATTTTACAATTGTAATACTTATCCTGAACCATCAAAACTTTTAGTGGTATCATGGATAATGCACTAGAGGGGTCTTGTTTGTAAGGAATGTTTGGAATGGCTTTGAATAATGGTTGGTTGAATTCATTACTAACTAGTTGAACATTCAAAACCTGCTTATCCTCTACTTATTTAGCCTTTGAAGAACTAGATGCCATTATGTGAAACTAGGTTTTATGAAAATAGAAATAGTGTAACTTGGCACTTGATAAATACCTTGCAAGATCTATCAAAATGATGTTGAATCTCTGCTCAAATCTTTTGCAATCACGTTTGATGAATTTCCTAGTAGCCTCTAGCTCTCCTTGCTCTTTCTCAATTTTAAAATCATGTAAAATGAGTTGAAATTAATCAAATACCTCTTTGGAGTATTGTAATTAATGCTAAGTGCTTACACAGATGTAAGCTTAGCATCAACAAATTTCAAGCTTACTTGACATTCATTAGCATTTTCATTCATTCAAAAACCATTATGAGCTCGACATCATCTAGCCAGTTTATTAACTTGCCATCCTCTTGCATTTCACTTGGCACTTATAGGAAATTTTTCATGCTCGGCAGTAACATGAAAAACATAGAGATTTTTCTTGGATTTCTACTAACATCTTGTATCCTTGTTCATGCTAATGTAGTCTATTTAGTACTAAATCCTTTGGAACTGATGAATAATATAACTTTTGAATATCAATCCCACATACCTCTTGATTTCTTAATTTGATGAGATGTGATCATCGAACCCAGTGGGTGAAGTGATCTCTTCTCCACTTGATGTGGTACAATCCTCTTTTTTCTTCCATGTCTTGTTCATTTCATTTATGACATTTTCAACATCTCCATTTCCTTTTCCTTTATCAAACTCACAACTTTTTGCCTTTGGCATTGCTGGATAGTATCAAATGATGTGACCAATCTTAAAACATCTAAAACATGTGGTTTGACTCAGCAACCTTTTGTGGTCACTACTAAAGTGTGTTCTAATACAAATCTTAGGAACATGTCCATATTCTTGACAATAATGATAGCTATACCTTGTATTATAATCACAGTTATAATAGTTGCCATTGTTTGTTACCTTTACTTTCCTATTTGATGACCACATGGATTTGGATTTTCACTCAAAAGCTTTATGTCCATACTTCATACAGTTATGGCAATATCCTTTGAATCTTTGTGTGTGCATAGTCATAGTTCTATATTCATGTGCCTAATGACCTTGTTTGTTGCACTTGTGGCAGTAAACCATGCTCATATGCTTGACATTCTGATTTGCAGTCTTTCTCCTAAACACATGAGCAATATGTCCTTTCTTACCACAATTATGACAAGTAGGTTTGGAATTCTTACCTTTTTTGCTCCTTTCTTTATCACTTTTTCATGACATCGCTTCTTCAATACTTGTGTATCCCAGTCTAGATGTATCATTGTTAGGTCTAGGGGATCTCAATAATTTCTCAAAGTATTTGATGGCTTAAATTGATATATTGAATTTTTTGGTAAATTTCTTTTCTCTTTTTAGCTCACTTTACAATTGTTCATTTTGAAACTTCAATGTTGTTATCTTAATGTCCTTGACATTCAATTTGTAGTTGCCACTCATCGTCTAACTCAAAATATCCAATTGCATGTTGGAAATCTTGGTTAGCTCAAATGATTTCTATTCCAATCTGTTGCTCAAAATTCTTTTGTCTTCATCAATCATGGCTTTCTCTTCCATAGCTTTCTTCTATTCAGTCACTTCACATAGTAGTATGGCTTGTGATACTTGCTCTAACTTGAGGTTTCTAATTTCCTTAGCTTCAACTTTGTTCTTTTCCATTAGATCTACAATTGCTATATAAAATTCATTAGAATCTCCATTAGAAAATAGCTTAGGAATATCCATCTCTCTAGATTGTGTGTCATTCTCCTCAATGGCAATTTCCTTCCTTCTCTTCAAATATTTATTTAATTCTTCTCTTGTTTCATTCAATTGATGTAGAATGAATTGTATTTCAATTCTTTGATTCTCAATAATCTTTCCCAACTTGTAGACTTCCATTTCTAAGATCTTTTCTCCAAGTTGCAAACATTTTCTTTTAGAGAACAAGGATCTGATACCAATTATTGGAATTATAATAGGAAAGGTAAAATTTTGAGGGGAGGGGGGGTGAATTAGTAGTTTAAACTTTGATCCTTCAAATTAGTTACCACACATTCATCTCATATATTCAATAAGTAAATTGAAATACTATGTAAATCATGTACATCTAAATCATGTAAACATATAAGCATTCACACACATATGACACAAAATATGATTACCTAAAAACCCTCCAATGAGAAGGTAAAACTTAGGTGGGGATGACACCCAAAAATCCTCACTGCTCCAATAATAAAGTGTATTTGATGAAGGTTACAATATTTTGATCATGATAAATGATCTACCGTGTGAAAGGTCTATCATGTTAATGACTTACAAAGACTGTTAGGTCTCACCCTGTTAAAGGATTTCAACACCCTATTAGAAGTGTACCTTGTTAAAGGACATTGACTAACAATTAAGTAAGCATCCTATTAAAGGATTTCAATATAGCTTATTAGGATTACTTTGTTAAGAGATTTAACTGATTCACCTACTAGAATGATTCATCATTGATCCCACAGTTAGCACTTATTTGCTTGATGGAAGATCACCTCTAAACTAATGTATTATTGATTCTTCTTGATCAGATGTCTCATTCTTGTATGCTCTTCTCTTCTTCTATTCTCCTTCATTTGATTTTGCAATACAATCTCAGATTATATTTCCTTAGACACCATGAATGCTCTATTTGCACATGCAAATTTCTCTCTTTTCTCCTTCTATACACATTAGAAAGTTTAGGTTTTGTCCTCCTTAAGAATATTTAGGTGACTTAGGGTTAGGTATGAATCAATAGCTATGATTCATCTATTTTGCCTCTTAAACCTACCCTTTACTTGATTGGCTGCATGCAATTCATAGGGAGTCCAACTTGAGATTCATCCTTATTCTTCAAAATATCGTAATTCAACCTTAAAGATGGCTCAAAAATGGTTTACATAAGTGTTTGTGCCATTAAAAAAGACTATGTAAAAATTATCTCACTCGACATCTGAAGTCTCTAATTCTTGGCATATACTATCTTCTATACTATGACTTGGCATCTGAATAACTCGGCATGCACTACTTGCTTGGCTCCTATATCGCTCAGCATACACTACCTACTTAGCACTTGAGTGTAGGCACATGAGTGGCTCAGCACTCACTCTAGACTTTCCATGCTCTATCATATGCATGTTGTACACAACATGTATTATTTTTTTGACATAAACTAAGTAAATGAATTAAGTGTGTAGACACTCACTAGTCAAAACCAATTTGACATCAACATAAAAACCATAAAATGAATTTAGATTTGGCTTTGAAATAGGAAAAACTAACACTTGGGGGCATGAAATATGGGGCATTGGTTCACTATCATGATGATAACCTAAATCTATGATTAGGGATCATGATGAATAACTAAGAAAATTTGGCAAGAATTCAAAGTGGGATACTTGGATTTGCAGAACTAGAAATACTTGCAAAAACGTGATTTTTGGAAATGGGATGGACCTAGGAAAATGTGCAGATGAATTTTTCAAGACTTGTAAACTAGCACAGTTAAAGAATTTTCAAAATAGAACACAAGAGTACAATCCATTTGATCTCACCTATCATAGATTCAAAGTTATGACATCATGAATAATGGTACTAACCAATCTGCATTTTATGACACTAGTAAAAAATTTTAAATTACATTTGGAATCATGTTCAAAAACTTATCAAACTAATTCATCATAAGCTCAAATTTGAAACATAGCAAATATCTGGCCTCTAAAATTCAATGCAAAAGGAATTTATTCATTTTGGTCAACTATGTCAAAGTTATATTAGTCAAATAGCACCTCCTAGAATTTTGAACAATTTGCATTAGTGTGACAATAAAAAAAAACTAACTTTGAGGGATTCAAAACCTAGTCAAAACATGTCGAAATGCCTTGAAATTTGATATGGATATCAAACACTCACAAAGTAGCTAGTCATGAAACATTTTTGGGTGCATGATATTCAAATGAAAACTAGGCCTACTATCACTATTTGACACTTAGGCAAAAATGCAGATTTGAACATTACTCAAAATAGAACTTTACAAAATGAATCAGAATGGAAATTTATCTTCATGGGACAAGTGGATATATTGAATGCAAGGAATTAGAAACATTAAACACCTCTTAGGCCTCAAAAGGATAACCAGGTACACATGCATTAAAAACCACTTATAGGGCTTGACTTTTAGAATGGTACTCAAAATCATGGCTTAAATTTTGAGTTGCAACATTGGCTCTATCTAGGGATGCATGTCCCTTATGGGCATAGCAAGGTTTCAAATCTCTAGAAGAAGCAAACAACATTCTTTACAACAAAAATTTGTCTTGAACAACTTTATTGAAAGCAAACACAACTACTCCTAAACTGTACAAATGATGGCCCTAGGCCACCGAACTTCAAAACTTCTTAGCTCTATCATATACTTAATTTTCATCTATATTTTCATGAGGTAAGATGAAAAAATCACTTCTATCAATTTCACCAATCAAATTAACATCTTGAAACAAATCACTTGGCAAAACAAAATCTATAACTTCATTCTCATATTCCATGTACAAATCAGTATTAACTTCTACATCATGCTTACTATGAAAATACATATCAACATGCTCATGTAAAATAGAATCAATTTTTAAACTATCATCTACATATCATTGTTGCATGCTATCAACTAGAAACATGAAGGATTCATATTCTACTTTATTCAAAAATTTGCATGTGTCAAAATTGTACAAATTACCTTGTGTATCTAAGTGTAAGGAGTATATGAATTCTAATTTCTCCACCTTATTTTTAGTCTTGATACTCATCAAATTAGATTCATCATTCACTAAAACTCCTTCACATTCTTTAAACAATGGATTAGTTAACAAGTATGAAAACTTATCATTGAAATGCTTACACAAAACTTGTTGATTACTATCACTGTTACCTTCCAAAAACCCGTTAGAATGAACTTCAAATATTTCAAGATCATCATCACTAGATTCATTAGAAAAAGATGGAAACTCAAAATTAGAATTGCAACTCCTATCATTCTCCTTTTTGTCACATGAAACATCAAAACTTATTGTAGCATGATCAACATGAAGAGAATTTAGATCAACATTAAATATTCCCTTGGTGATACTCTTTACATCTAGCAAGTCATCATGTGTATTAACATCTAAACTATGGTCACATACATCTCCAAAATTTGACACACAATGTTCTCAATTTGTATGACTTGCATCATCAAATTTTGGGGAAAGCACTTCATCTTGAGAAGAAACATAATACAAGAAAACCAAAGGATTGATAAAAACATTTGCATACATTTCACAATCATAGGCTAATAGCTCTAAAATTTCATCAGTATTCAACAAGACTCATCACAAGTTTTTTCTCCTAGGCTATGATCATAAGCCAGCTAATCCTTAATACTTACAGTAGTAGTAACATTAGTAGAAGAATTTGACAAATCAAAATCCGTATCACAACTTGTTTCCTCTTCATTGCGAGTTACCTCACCACTAAGTGCATCATTATAATATTTTTCATTGCAAGAAGAACCATCACTACTACTGCTAGAATTTTGTTCACATTGAAAAATGTCACCGGATCATTCATTTTTAGTTGTGTATCCACTTTTCTCATGCTGACTACAATCATCTAATTCACTAACATTCAAACCCATCTCTTCACACGCGAAAGACAAATTATCTTTCTCTATGGATTCATTACATTTATTCTAATTTCTAGTAGATTCACCATTATCATTAGAAGACTCAAAATGAATTCAATTGTCATACAAATCACTTTCCATCTTCTTGACACATTCTTCAACTTGCAGAAGCTTTTGTAGTCTCAAATGTGTTGGCCAATCAATTGAATCAGGAATAAAAATGTCCAAGAAAATAGTAGGCCAAGAACATTCTTTAGGTCTTAAATCAAAATGTAACTATGTGAGTGTTGATTTGAACTGTACATAAATTTGATAATTTTCTAGACCTTGGCCACTTCCTACCATATTTCTTATGGAACTAACAATTTGATTTCAAAGTTCTTTTCTTATCTATACAATATCTTCAAGCACATCTTTATGACTTAGTAAACTAATTTCAGATCTAAGATCTAATTTTATCTTGAAATAAACTTTCTATCTCTTTATCCTAGTGCTAAAAGTCACTAAATAGAGGGCACCATTTTAACATTTGTCTTCCATGAAAGAGAAACATGAAAATCAAAATAACTCAAGTGTTGATGCTAAAATTCGATCTGCTGATTTGGCACGGGTGCAAGACTGAAAATTCCTTCACAACATTGATCAAAACCTTGTAGATCCATCACCTCTTTTCAAGAGGATAAATAAATCACTATTGTGATTTACTTTTTACACTTCTATTTATTATAATAGTAGATTGCAAATAACACTTTGAAACTTATCAAGAATATATACTTCTTTTTCAAAAAACTATCAAAAGCTTTAGATTTGCCCATACAACTCAAAAGTCCTTCAAAATATTGCAATGAAATCAACTAGGAAACAACTGGTATAGAGATTTAGAGTCACCACTCACACATGTGAGATATAAGATATAATTTATCACTTGACAAATATTAACCAAACCTTCAGATGTAGGAGAATTGCAAATCATCAAACCACTCTTGTAGATTTACAAACTTGAAAAAGGGAAAAAAACCTTTTTCTCATTCTTGACTCTAATTTTACAACATCACCTTTTGAAATGAAATCTGGCTGAATTGATTGAAGATGAACTCTCTTAGAAATATAATTTAAACTTAACCTCAAAAATACTACTACAAATGGATAAAACATTACTAGGAGATATGAATATTCAGTAATGAGATGAAAAATACTTCATGAACTTACTACTATAGCAAACTTTCCATGTGCCTTTCTTTCAACCATATTGAATATCTCTTTTAGATTCAATACTTCCCTAGTATAGTTATCATTTTGTTGATGTTTTGAAACATCACAGTTTCAAATTACCCCACTGAGAACTAGATACATCTATGGATAGATACTTCCCATTTTCAACATATCCCTTCAAATACTGCATCAACTATAAGGCTAGACCCTTCTTCTACTTCAAGCTTTATAAAACATAGGAAGTTGGACCTTAGATTCACATATATGGTACCCGTGCTAAATCATACACTTGAATCTATCAAAGTAGATAAAATCCTTAATCCTCTAATACTTACACAAATATCCCAAATGTGAAATAACTAATAACATGACCTAAGAAATTGACAAGCTAAGTGAAGGCATCCTTTCAATTCTCCAACTTTAAAGAGAAAGATATTTGATTAATGTTGTTGATTTCAGCTAATCCCCAAATATGCAACAATAAGAACAAGTTGATTAGTGCCTTATCTATTAAGAAATTCTATGAATCACACACATACATCTATGATACCAGTGACTTATTTCATACATCAAGATATTAGATCTATCTTATCACTTTGTGAATGAGGCATCAATGTTCATAAAGACCTCATTCTTATGAAGTATCCTTCTCAAATAACCAATAACCTTCTCAAATACATCAAGCATTTACTTGGCCCTTTGTTCCAATAGAAAAACATATCAGACATACAACCTTAAGGGGATGCAAATAGGTCTTAGTTATTTGTCCTTAAACCACATGAGATTGGAAATTACATAGATAGGAGACAAGAATCAGAATGAAACTAAGGAGATTCTTTCTTATTGTAGTCATTTCTTTAAAACTATACATTCATATATATGTAAAATAATTCATAAAACCACTAAATAGATTAGAACTAGCCATATTAGCTTAACTATTTGTCTTCATACAAGAGAAATATGCTGAATAAAATGGTATCACACTGATCAAAACTAGAACCCATGGTTTCACAATGAAAAGTGCCAACCCTTACAATGAATTAGAAAGAGAAAGATATAGGAAAAGAATGAAATCTTGGATACAATCTTGAAGTGACATGTGTCAACTTGAATCCTTATTCCCTACTACTGTAAAACATCTCTCATCTTTCTACCCATGAAATTTGATATGATCTTCATCATTATTCTATAACAAACTCAAAAATATCTCTTATGAATGATGAAAACCCTTGTGTTACACAAATATCAAATATGCATTTGAAATGCTAATAAAATCTCCATTTAACTGAGTTGGATGTAACAAATTTCACCCTTAACTATATTTTTACTACCTTTTGTGTTCATTCAGTTCATCATTTCACTAGAAATCAAATTTGAACTGCTCCAAGTGAATAAAATTGAAAATGGGTACCTGGGACAAAACCTTGCATAACATGAATTAGTGGCTTCCTATACAAAAGTAAACACCAAAAATGTAAAGCTTGTTCTCTCCTGATTCTAGTGATGTATAATACTACTATATTTTCTTATCAGAAATGCCCAAAATCTCATTATGAAAGTCTAACTCTTTTCATGGCTCTGAAACTGCATTTGCTTACAAGTATTTACTTTTTCCTAAAGTCATAAATATAGGATCAAATCAAAATTTATTTAAAATTTTTTGCTGAATGTCCAAAAAGGAAAAATAATAGAAAATTGTGACTTTAGGAACTTTAATTTTTCCTTCCAAATTTCCATCCGGGTCCAACCTGTTTGATCGAGTTGTGACATGTGTCACACTCTAATTGGCCCATTTACTGCATAGTCACCTAACACCTACAACCTGGGTGCCACATGTAACTATCTTATTGGTCCTCTATTCTTGCATGTGGTGGTCACCATTTCACTATCCCAATCAACATAGTGCCATGTCTTCATGACATAGCAATGTCATGACACATGGTACATCTATCCATGTTAGCATCTAGTTGGCAGCAACATATCACTGCCTTGTCACTATGCCATGTTAGCCTACCATGTTATTAATTGCTATGTCACATGACACCTCAACATGGTGCCATGTCATCTTAACATAGCAACATCATGATATGTGGCACTATATGCCACATCAGCACCTTGTGAAGTGTGCCATGCCTAGGGTACTCTGCCACATGTCAATTTCTAATTGGTCCATGTAGCACAACATGTCACATTTCATTTGATTAGATTTACATGTTTCTATTAATGGCAACATCTTGTTTGGCACATTGTTTAAAATTTCCTCCTTACTGAGCTGGTTGGGTCCCACATACGAGCTACTTGGGGCTTAAAAGTTGTGTCTCTGAATACACTATGCATTAGAGTGCTCTTGTAGTTAAATAAAAAAAATCCCCATGAAGGCATGAATGTGGGATAAAAATCCTTATATCTAAAATGAAAACCCCTTTCCCATAGTGACTAGAAAGCCCTCCAAAACCATTCTTAATTGGTCAATGCAAGTTCAAATTTTCATAGCATCACGTCTTGACTCTTAAAAATTTTACAAAATCATAAAGGACATTAATTTCAAGACATATTCCCATCTATTTCTATGTTAAACACAACTAGATGTGAGTATTTATTGATCACATTGCAATGTAAACCTTGGAAATACTATGGATTGTATTTTATTTATTCTTGCCCAAATTTTGCCTAGTATCCTTGTCAGATAGGTTTTAATATGAATCTCATTTAAACTAATATGTTGCCTCCTATGAAAGACATGACCATCTTTTTCTTACACTCAAAACATGATCTCTAACTGTGATTGTGTTTCTTAGGTAACAACAAAATTTAGAGATATATGACTTACTAGCTGATCCTCTCTCCTTGATCACACTCCATTTCTTGATCACATGTTGGCAATCAATGGATTGTGAAACCCATCCAATCACTTACTCTAGCATCAATCCATGCCTACAAGGTATTGTGTGAAAAATGAAATAGGGGAAAAGAAGGAACCATTGAGAAGGCCATTATATTGTTGCTGGTTTTTTCCATGGTGATTTCACCTCACATTAGATACCATAGGAATTTGCAAAGAATGGGGACATTCCTTCTTCATTATTGGCATGGGCTTTCCTTTCAATATGGCTAGGAAACACTCCCAGTTGTGGCTCCTTTTACCTATACACTCCTGCTAACACCACC
Source organism: Cupressus sempervirens (assembly GCA_028749045.1). Taxonomy (NCBI): domain Eukaryota; kingdom Viridiplantae; phylum Streptophyta; class Pinopsida; order Cupressales; family Cupressaceae; genus Cupressus; species Cupressus sempervirens. The sequence goes on along the minus strand of CM053787.1, from coordinate 843,101,780 downwards.
AACACATGACATGAATTGTCATAGCAATTTCCTTGTGTCATCCTTTTGCAACATCTTCAAACTCCACCAGTCACTACAGGAGGTTTCTCTTCCACTGACATCTCTTTGATTTAGTCTCAATGCTAACATACCATAAGTCAACTTTTCAAATTAAAAATGTGTAGTTCTTTATCCATTTTGGTGGTGGCTTATATACATAGCCTTTAGAAAATAACTTTGTGGATTTTTTGTCACATGCATTGAATGGAAGTTGTATGAGTACAAACTTATATTATAAGCAAGTAGACTAAAACACTTAATTTTAAATCTAGTTGCATGAGCATCTACTCTTACTCTGGTTTTTATGATGAAAATTTCAAAAATTTAATGAGCATTCTATCTTATGGCATACATGTTGAAGAAAAAGATTTTCAAATCTTCCAGAGAGGTTTAATGTAACTCGGTACAATTTATGCAAGAGCGATAGGTAGTTTGCAAAAGTCTTCAAGACATCAAAAAAACCTCAAAGTAATGAAAAAAATGAAGCTCAAGAAGGATATCAAGTGAAGACTAATGCAACCAAATTATTGTACCCAATGTCTTTTACTATGACTCTACCAAAAATTAATGAGCACTCAATTCCTTAGTACATGGATAAAAATTTTCTATGCAATGAGAATGGTGATCCTGTACAACACTCGAATCCACATATGGTAATTTGGCCTTGATCCATTTCTTTATAATTCACTCTGTGTATAATCCATATGCCCTTTTGATCTCAAATAAAGGTATAAGCATACTAAGATATTTAATAATCACATACATTAGGGTCTTTAAGATAACCTTGATATCCATGGTATTATATGGATTTGAAAGAAATAGTCCAGCCCCAAAGTAGGTCTGGCTAAAATAAAAATTGTTTCCAAATAAATAACACTTTGAATTGGCCTGTTGAATATTTGTACAAATCAAAATTGAACTCAATAATTGAACTATCATTTACAAGTAGTTTTCCCTCTTTCTTTCTGATTGCCAAATTCATGCCAAAGGGTCCTCTAAACAGCTTTAAAAACTTAAAAAATGACCTAATTGAGCTCTAAAATCAAACATACTAATTCTTTGTTCCACATTCTTGCACCATGTAGAATCGTGTCTCATTAAAAATTCTCAGTCAAAAGATATTGATTGTCAAAGTTGCCTTCTCAGAACTTCAATGAAATGTGTTAAAAAACCATAAAATGCATTCGGATTTTTCTTTGAAAACAAAGAAAACTGATACTTGAGGGCATGAAAATAGGGGCATTGGTTCATTTTCATGAGGACAACCTAAATGTATGATTAGGTCTCATGAGAAATAATAGGGAGAATTTGGCGAGCAATCAAAGAGGGATACCTGGATTTCTAGAACTAGAAACACTAACAGAAAAATGATTTTGGCAAATAGAATAGAATTCAAAAAGTGTGTAGATGGATTTGTCAAGACTCTCAAATTAGCACACTTAAATAATTTTAAGAATAGAATGCAACTATACAATTCATTTTATCTCACCTATCACAAATTCAAATTTATGACATCATGAATAGGGGTACTGACCAATCTACATTTTATGACACTAGTAAAACTTTACAAACTGCATTTGGAATCACATTCAAAAACTTATCAAATGGATTTTTCATAAGTTTAATTTTGAAATATAGAAACTCTTTGACCTCTAGAATGAAATACAAAATGAATTTCCTCATTTTGCTCAATTGGGACAAAGTTCTAACAAGTCTAACAGGGCCTCCCATAATTTTTCTCAATTTGCATCAGCATGACAACAATAAACAACTAAATTTGAGGGATTCAAAACCTAGTCAAAACATATCAAAATGACTTGAAATATAAAAAATAGGTTCATTGATATTGATAATAAACACTCCCAAAGTAGTGAGTCATGAAACATTACTTGGCGTGAGATATTCAGATCCAAACTAGGCCTCCTACCACTATTTGACACTTCAACAAAAATGTAAATTTGAACATTACTCAAAATGGAACTTCACAGAATGACTTAGAATAGAAATTTATCTTCATGGGACAAGTGGATATATTAAATGCAAGGTATTAGAAACATTAACACCTCCTAGGTCTCAAAAGGACATCTGGGTACACATGCATTAAAAAGTTCTTATAGGGCTTGATTTTTAGAATGGTACTCAAAATCATGGCTTAAATTTTTAGTCCTTGAATAATTAAACATCAAAACATTCACTATTCTACTTATCCTACTATTACTTGGTCTCTACTCTACTCATAAACAAAATTACTATCCTAATCATAACATACTTTTGTAAATATAAACATTATCAAATGTGCACATATAAAGAATTTGACAAGAGTTTAACACTAGGATTTTATGTGGAAACCCAATTCGAGAAAAACCACTAGCAACATGTCACCACTTTTTCATTCTTTTGAAGTGAGCTCTATTAGGAGCCAATCCTACTAATGGTTACAATGCACATTATTGTGACCTAGTTAGAGTATTTAATCACCTTGTTAGGAGTGGCCTTGTTAGAGGACTTTGAACATTCCATGTAATGTCCCTATTTTGGAGGTAATTTGATTTAATTAATTTAATTAACTAAGTTTTCCAAAATAATTAATATTTTATGAGGATGACTAAGTAATTATTTTAATTAAATAAATAAGTGGTATTAGGTTAATTATTTATAAAGTTATCAAATAAATAAATATTAAAAGGTAACTTTATATTTAATTAATTTAATAAAGTGACTTAAATAAAATAATATACCATAAAGTCACTTTTAAAAAAAAAAATTCTAGAAAATTCTAGATTTTGGGCCAACCTCTTGAGGAAAAAGTATAAATAGACATCATGGGCCTCATTCTTGTAATCTAAGAATTGATGATGGTTTGATGTGATTATTTTGTGGAGAAGCTAGCTAGGGTTTCAACCATTAGAGGATCTTCAGGGATGAAAACCCTCGTTGGTTATGCAATTTTGAGGCTGTGAGAAACCAGTTAAATTATTTATAATTGTGGGCTTTACATCAGAAGTCCAATCTTGTGCTTCACAGTGGAGATTATTTGAGTACAATAGTTGATGTATTATTGTACTTGCAACAACTGATCTATTGTTGCATTTGATGGAGAAGTTACTTCAGCAGCAAATGTATTGTTGACATTGATTATGTTATTAAGTAGGATTATTATAGACCTTCATAATCTACTATCATGGAGGTTGATTAGCCTATATGAGTCTCATGTTTTTGCTCATACCTTTCGATTGAGGAGGCCAATTATTTTGGGTATTGTTGCATTCAATTCCTATCGTCGAGAGAATCATTTTAGGGGCAAATTGGAAGGAATTTGGTGCTGCAATTATTTATCTATACTTTTTCCAAGCAGGAATAGGGGCAGTAGCTTGACTATTTCAATTTGAGCTTGGAAGGTGCCTATCACATTGGATTTTTATTTTTTCTTCATCAACAACATTGGGCTCATCATTACCAGGTTCTTCTTGCATTCACTAAGTTGTTTGCATTGTTATCATAGGCTTTTTAATTGCTGCTATAAGTGAATACTTAGAAAATCAAATTTCGTACTATTGTCAAACAATTGTAAGCGAAGAGTCTTGATCGATTCATACCATCATTGTAGTAGACATTTTATTGCAAACAAGGAGATATAAGTTGTTGGTCAACTACTATTATAATTGAATATGTTATTGCCATTCATGATCCATTTATTAGTTTGCATGCCAATTGTTTGTTAAAATGTCAATTGGCTGCAGGTTCTCTTTTTCAGCATAAATAATGTTATAATTATGCATACCAAATGTTTGTTAAAATACCACTTAGTTATAAGTGCATAAATTTCATCTTAGGTTGCATCCAGAGTGTTTTTCATAATTGCTAGTTGTTGTAGATGCATATTGCAAGGAGTTTTAGCCACATATATGCATTGAATATTGTCAAAATAAGTTGCATATTCATGTTAGGTCATTTTTTAGTCAATTTAGAGTCATTTGTAAACATTCTCATTGATGGTAATTGAAGAAAAAAGTTATTAAAGAAAATTGAAATATTATATTAGTCATTGACCCTTGTATGTGAAGTGTTTGACAAAATTCTTTGAGCCTTCAATCAACATTTTAAGGTCAGATTTGACTAGGGTCATTACAGTGGTATTAGAGCTCTGATCTTGCCATCTTGTGGGAATTTATTTCATTATTTGTATGATATTATTATTAGAGTGATCATTATTCCTATTTCCCAGCCATGGATAGATACAAAAGGTCAAGTTTGGGAAGTCAGCATAGTAGTATAGGGAAGAGAACAGAGTTAGATGCTTTGGTGGAAACTGTCAAGAAATTAAGATTGCATCAGCAATGACTTGTAGAGAGATTGTTAGATCCTACCATAGTTGATAGGGCAGTGAGATATTTTACTTCTGCTTTTAGTAGGCCAACATTGGGTTCACAGCCAAGAAAACTTGAGTTTTCTCCATCTACTAATTGTGATGCTAATGTACCATTATCTAGTTCAACACCTACTATTATCATTCATAGTGCTGATGATAGTTTTGTTACAATAGACTCAATGGATGTTTCTATGCCACTAGAGGATAGTAGTGTCAAGCATCACCAAGTTGAGGCTCCCAAAGTAGTTATTGTGGGTTCTATAGAGGAAATTGATGTTGTAGTCATCTCTCATCATTTAGATTCTTCTTTAGAGAGAATTGTCATTGGGGATGTGCATGTCAGCTTCAGTAGCATGGCTCCAGTTCAAAAGGTAGTGGCTTCCTTAGATAGGCCCAAGGCTTCTATGGAGTCTCCCAGTGATGTACTTGGTGATCAGAGTACTACAGAGGGGACACTTGATTTCAATTTGGGCTCCAACATTGTTGGTGTACAAGTTGATGATGAGTCATGTGTACAAGGATCTATATCTACAATTGAGACTCCTATAGGTGATGTGAGAGTTGTTAGTATGGACACATCTAAGGACACTTTCAAAGATTCTATGATTTGCGCTAGTGACAATGCCTCCTGTATGATATTGAGTGATGATTGCGAGGAGAGTTTGAGCTCTAACAATTTTGATAGTAGTCATATTATGGGTTCGGTATAGGAGACAGTGTTATATTCTTGTGCTAAGGATGTGAGCATAGAGATTTATAGTGACAAAACTCAAGATGGGAGTGTTATAGATGTTTTGTCTGATGAAATTCCATGCTACATTATAGCTTATCCATAGGTCAATGTTGAGCTATGTACATGGTTAGAGTTGGTAGAGGAGCTGCAATTAGAGGATATATACACTAGCATTCTAGATTCATCCATTGATGTGAGTGAGGATGATGAGTGTTGTAGTGTATTTGGATTTTTATTGCTAACTTTGGGCATAGATTTAGCATTGACAGTTGGTGGAGATGGGTTCCTTGATTCAATGCTGCCAGAACCCATAGATGAGGATGAGGTAGAGTTTGAGTGGTAGGAGTTTGTTTCAGCCAGGGCTACCTTGTCAGTTGAGGGAGTTACTTTGTTAGTGACCCCTAATGATATTTGTCAAGATCTGGACTCTCAATTAGTTACAAAGGATGTGGGAGATAGAGATTTTGATGATGAGATAGTTTTAGTAGCAGCTTCTTCAGAGTTAGATGAGGATGAGTTTGATGCTTGCATTCAAAGTGTTGAGGTGTACTCAGATGTAAGTGCACTAAGAATTGGTGATCTTGAGGGGATTTCATTTGATTTAGCTTTCTCTCATAGTGTGGAGAATGTATTTGTGATGGTTAATAGGAGGCTCATAGTGTAGAGTCACCATGTGACCAGCTAGTTGAGAGTTGATAAGAGACATATCACTATTTCTCTTGAGGATTTTGATATTTCTCGTCAACTATTGGCCATTATTGGTTGGGGTGCTTCTATGAAATATGAGTCCAATAGTGGTTACCTTTCTTTGGTAGAGGTTCATGCCTTGCATGAAGTTGTTAGGGTTTTGAGACAAGATTATTTATAGTTGGTAGTTGACTATGATCACCTAGTTGAGTGGGAGAGTACAGCCTATGAGGCACTCTTTGATCATGAGGAGGAGGTGAGTGAGCTTACCCAGGAGCTCATAGAAACTACTGAGGCTTTGGAGGAAACATAATGAGATCCATGGGAGTCATAGTTTCACTTAGAGGAGGTGACCATGAAGTTGGAGCATTTGTGGTCTACACCAACCCTAGACCCAGTTCATTTGTATATTGAGGTGGTTGGTGGTGAGTACGCTCCTATAGTTGTTACTGAGGAACATATTGTTGGTGCTGACACACATGTTCAAGATTTGGGAGTACCTAGTCTTGATGAGTTTGGGATACTAGTGGAGTGAGTCTCTAGATTGATTCTTGTCAGACAAATGACAATGTAGTATAGTTGGTCGTGCCACCTTTACAAATGGATTAGTTGTGGTATGTTGGGGAGTATGTCAATGCTTCCTCATACAATTTTTACTGCACTAAACTATTCATGGAGTATTTTCTAGATAGTGCAGGTCTTTGTCTGGACTCGCATAAAGTTTCAGATGGTGTTCTCATCTGAGGTACTAGTGCTATTCATAGATTGGTTGGGGAGATTATAGTGATCCTTTCTACTATGCTACTTCACAGGGATTTTGAGGTGGGTTTTGTTGAGTGGATTGCATAGAGTCCTATCCAACCTATAGCCGCTCGAAGTCAAAGATTGGAGCCATCTATTGATTCCCAATTCAGTGATGGTGAGCTAGTAGCAGATTTTGGGGGTTCCTATCGGCATTATACGATGGGGTATACCCATAATTTTTCTTTTGACCCAGAGATAGAAGATTTAATTTTTCTCAGGTGTAGATCAGCTCTATTTTCTTACCATCCATTATGGGATGGATTGGCACCATCTTTTGCAGATGGAATTGACAATTGCAAGTTACACAACCTGCAGTATCGACAGACCCATGATAGTTTATCAGAGATTGGATTTGGTGGTAGTGACTCAGGTACATATGGTTATTTTCATATCCATAGTGTAGTTGGGTGCAAGTGTTAGTTAGACAAGGACTTGAGTTTTGACAAAGTCGATGTTTTAGTTGGCTTGAGTTCCATAGAGTGGTTTCTTCTATTGGCATCTATAGGTTGTCTTTAGATGATTTTGTTAGTGATGTTAGTTGTTTGGGTGTTGAGTGTAGTTTCTCAGTTGTTGACTTTTTGTACTATTGATGCTGATGATTTCTTCACATGAGTTTTTTGGTGATGATTGGGACATTACACTGGTCTTCACTTGGGATCTAGGTGGAGTAGAATGGTACTTGTTGCTGAGATTGCTTGGGGACAATCAATTTCAAGAGGGGCAGACTGTAATGTCCCCATTTTGGAGGTACTTTTATTTAATTAATTTAATTAATTAAGCTGTCCAAAATAATGAATATTTTATGAGGATGACTAATTAATTATTTTAATTAAATAAATAATTGGTATTAAGTTAATTATTTATAAAGTTATCAAATAAATAAATATTAATAGGTAACATTATATTTAATTAATTTAATAAAGTGAGTTAAATAAAATAATATATTATAAACTCACTTAATAAAAATAAAATAATTTTTGGAAGTTTCTAGATTTTGGGCCAACCTCTTGAGGAAAAAGTATAAATAGACATCATGTTGCTAATTCTCATCATCCAATAATTGATGATTGTTTGATGTGATTATTTGGTGGAGAAGCCAGCTAGGGTTTTAGCCATTGGAGGATCTTTGGGGATGAAAACCCTCATTGGTTATGCAATTTTGAGGCTATGAGATACCAGCTGAATTATTTCTAATTGTGGGTTTTACTTCAGAACTCTAATCTTGTGTTTCACAGTGGTGATTATTTGAATACAATAGTTGATGTATTATTGTAATTGCAACAGCTGATGTATTGTTGCATTTGATGAAGTTACTTTAGTAGCTGATGTATTGTTGAGATTGATTATGTTATTGAGTAGGATTATTATAGACCTTCATAATCTGTTGTCATGGGGGTTGATCAACCTATGTGAGTCTCTTGTTTTTTCTTATACCTTTCAATTGAAGAAGCCAATCATTCTAGGTATTGTTGGATTCAATTCCTATCATTAAGACAATCATTTTAGGGGAAAATTGGAAGGTGTTTGGTGTTGCAATTAATTATCTAAAAATATTTCAGGCTAGAATAGGGATAGTAGCTTGAGTATTTTGATTTGAGCTTGGAAGATGCCTATCACATTGGATTTTTATTGTTTCTTCATCAACACCATTGGGCATCATCATTACCACATTCTTCTTGCATTCACTAAGTAGTTTACATTGTCATCATAGGATTTTTAATTGCTTCTATAAGTGAATACTCAAAAAATCAAATTTGGCACTATTGTCAAATAATTGTAAGCCAAGAGTCTTGACCAATTCATAGAATCATTGTAGTAGACATTTTATTGCAAAGAAGGAGATATAAGTTGTCAGTCAACTACTATTGTAATTGAATATGTTATTGCCATTCATGATCAATTTATTAGTTTGCATGCCAATTGTTTGTCAAAATGTCAATTGGCTATAGGTTCTCTTTTTGGGCATAAATAATGTTATAATTATGCATACTAAATGTTTGTTAAAATACCAGTTGGTTGTAAGTGCATAAATGTCATTTTAGGTTGCACTAAAAGTGTTTGTCATAATTGCTAGTTGCTGTAGCTAAATATTCCAAGTAGTTTTAGTCACATATATGCATTGAATATTGTCAAGATAAGTTTCATATTCATGTTAGGTCATTTTTTAGTCAATTTAGAGTCATTTTTAAATATTCTCATTGATGCTAATTGAAGAAAAGAGTCATTAAAGCAAACTGAAATGTTAAATCAGTCATATGACCCTTGTATGTGAAGTGTTTGATGAAATTCTTCAATCCTTCAATCAGCATTTTAAGGTCGGATTTGAGCAGGGTCATTACATTCCATCTAGAATGCCATCTTGTTAAATTATTTACATAGACTATTAAGTCCTTAAAATTACTATTAGGTCAACCTCTATTAAAAGGATTTCAATACAAACTATTTACAATGATTTGAAAGAAAATAACAATGTTTTGATGTGTATGATTACAACTCACTTTGTAGGTTTAGATTACTATTTGGTTCATGTGTTGATTCACTAATAAGCTTCCAATTGTCATATTTGTTCTTGATTTTCTTAGAAACTCTTCAAGTAATCAATCTTCTCTTTTAGATAGAACTTAAGCCATCTACTTAGATTCACTTATCAATATCTATAGCATCTGTGCAAGAAATCACCTTTTGCTTCACTCTCACTCTTAAAAACTTGTGTTCACCCTTTTGTGTCTCTAATCCACCTTTCAATATATGCTTCTCCTCTATGTTCTTCTCTATACTTAGGGTAATTCTTGCCCCATTATTTTTCATGATCACCATACATTCTAGAGTTTATGATCTAGTTGATTAGCTTCATTTTATCTATTCATCTTCCTCCTTTCCTAGAATCTTCTTATCCATCAAATTAGACCATAGCTATTATACCAAATTCTATCCTTTCTCATAAATACTATCTTCAACACAATTACATATCCCAAGAGATCTTATGAGTCAGCTAGAAATCATGATTTCCTCAAATTCATTCAAAGCATTGTTACTTGGTAGTCACTAAGTTGTGACACTTGATCATCATGTAATCACTTGGTCACAATAAAAATTTTGGCTTGGCATCAACTATCTTTCTTTTTTGATAATGATGCTTGGTCAACACTAGATTTTCTTGGCACTTACTATGGCTCGATTGACACTAGAATCCCTGGGCACTCCTTAATATTTTACTCTATTTCTCAACTTGGCTTTACATTCTTGATATAAATAATCACTTTTTCTTATCAAAGTCAAACTAATAAAATGGCCATTGTAGCTTGCTTTCCATGACACAACCTTTCCTTGAGGTACTATTGTTATGACAAATGCCTTAAATCCTCTTCATCAATCAAATATATATTACATTTATATTAGGTAGAAATATGTCATATTACTAGATTTTAAATAAATGACAAAATAACAATTTCTCCAATTGTAATTTTCCAACAATCTCCCTCTGTGTCATTGATGGTAACATCTCAATATCTTAATCACCCTAGTGTATCATACTTCGTTAGCATACAATCCAAAATGTTTCACTATCTTATTTTCATTAAGATTCTCTTTATTAATTTCCTCCCTTTGAGGTAAATGTATGTCCTACTTAATATATCTCTCTCTTTTGTATATTTCTACCTCTTTTTCTCTTTTTTTTGTATATGTCTCCCTCTTTGAAAAGAATTCCAAACACACTTAGCTTTCTTAGCTTCAATCACTTCATACATCTAAATTATGTAGATGTTTGCATGTCTAGCTGAATTTTGTCATTTGTCTATGTTGCACTTGACTGTCTACATTATGCATATTCCAAAGTAGAGTTATTTTGCATCAATGTGTAAGATATTTTGATTAGCACATTTGATGCAATGCACATTTCCTCCTTAATTTTCTTTGTTTAGGGGAATCATTCCTAATTTACCTAAGATATTCATGGGCATTTTTAGGTAAGGCTTTGGTGAATATGTCAACAATTTTATCATTTGTTTGAACATATTCTAACTTCACTTCTTTGTCTTGAACTAGTTCCCTTAAGTAGTGATACATGATAGCAATGTGCTTTGTCTTTTTGTGCATCACTAGATTCTATGAAATGTCAGTAGTGCTTGTGTTATTATAATAGATAACTACTTGATCTATAATTTTTTCTTTCATTCCTCTCAATAATTGCTTGATCCACATAATGTTTGAATAGTGGAGATGCCTAAAAATGTAAAATTATCCAACTAATTAAGGGTCATAGTAGTGGATGATCCAAATTTTACAAGGAAATAGGAGACCCCATTAGATGTAAGGATATATTGTGGAGATAAAATAAGGAGGTCTAGACAAAGATGTGGAAGATCGTGAGGAAGGGGCCCTCCAATGCAACACACATGAGAGGGAGTTGCAAACTGGGAGTTGAAGAGTTCTAGAAAGAAGAAGATTGTATAAAAATATTATAACATGAAAAATATCTCTTACTTATCAAGCATAACAAATATATTATTATATCAAAATATTACAACTTAAAAAATATCTCCTACTTATCAAGCATGAGAAGAGTGTATCATGAAGTACATCTAACATTGTAAGAGTAACATTACTATGAATCCATCCAAGTTATCAAATTAAAGAAAACTTAAATAAATTAAGTCCTTTTAAGCTTTATTGACTAAACAATTTCTTCATCAAATGGTAAAACTTAATTTAAATTGGATTTACATATTAAAAGAAGTAGTTATTCTTCCTTCTTGATTCCAACAATAAATGTTGTGCAATGCATACTTTTTTTTGTACTCAACACTAATAAAACATAATATTTAATAAAAATACAAGTATATCCTTAAATATTAAGCACAATATTCAACTTTCTATGAAAGAAATCACATCCATTGATATAATTTTATTCATTGAAAACTTCAATTAATAAAGAAAAATGCTAGAAATGTTTTGTCAATAACAAATAGGTTATAAAATGGTTATATCTAAAAAAATAATGAAACATGTATTATTTGTAAGGAATATTCATTAATGAATAAATTTATAGTATTAGATTGCAACCAAAAAGATGAATGGCTAACCCCAAGGTACAAAGAGGCTAAAGAATCGGTAGGAGGTTACCTCCTAGTCATCTATCCAAGACCAACTATAAACTTCAGAAAACAAGAAATGTCCATAGTTGAATTAATAGTACCATCTATCCTTAAAGTAATATGTAGAAAAGACTACAAAATAAACTAGTAACACTTAAACAAATCACTGCTATTAAACCCAATCATTGACATAATCAGAAAAAGTAAACCCTCATAGGGTACTATGTTCATAGACATAAGCATATAAACAAAACAAAAAACACCAGACCTAGGGCTAGCTGCCTATGGTTTTCTTCCTTCTTTTCCTCAGGCATGTCCTTTTCAACTTCCTCCTCCTCCACATTAACCAATTTGTCCAAGATGATCTTTAACCAGTCCTCCATTAGAAAACCATAAATGTATCAAGTTGTCTCACTCGCCTTGCCCAGGTCCTTGTCCTCTTTATCCACCTACAAAAATTAAAGGGTGGTGGCTAAGGAATGCATGACCTTGGTGGAAAATTCCACCAAAGTCTCAAATCTCTGGCAGACACCAGTTTGATTGTTTTCCAGGTCCATCATGGATTGTTCAAGCCTCTCTAGTCTTGCCTTATTGTAACGCTATCCATGTCTATTCTTACCTTTCTTCCTCCCACCTTTGGGGGTTTCTTTCCTAGAGGATTTGATATCCCCACCCCCACTTCTAGCCAGGGCAGCCTCTAGGGTGTCAACGATATGAGAGGGGCTAACAAGGCCTAGGGTAGGCTTGGTGTCCTAAGGAAGCCTCTTCATTTTTCCAGGTTTGACATTACTTTTAGAAGAATCATAGCTAGAGTCATGCTTGGGGAGGGGGAAGGGGGGCTTAAATTTTTCCAACTAGAGGCACCTACTAGTTCTCCTAGCACTATGCTTACTCATCCTAGTATCCTAGTCTGACTCAATGAGGCTAACTTTAACCTGAGGGTCAATTTTAACCTTTAGGCTAGGGGTTTTCTTTAATTTCTTGTGGCTACAGGTAGGGCCAACATCCAAAGAGACTTAGGGGTGAACGAGGCTAGAGTGTTAACTAGGAGTGGCAAGTTTTGGGTGAGATGTTGGATATATAGTTTTTTCATTAATCCACTAATGGATAAGGTAGAAAGCTTTACCCTCCTCATGCTTCCTCCTAGCATTATAAATACAATCCTCCCAAGAATGCAATAAAAGAAATGGGAAGGAGATGTGGTCCAAATTCCTAAAGTATTTAGAATAGGGAAATGATAATAATAGAGTACATGGAAGTAGACATCAAGGGTAATATATTACATAATCTCATAGAAGATGATATCCCAAGATTTAGGAAGAGCTTCCTATGAGAACCCATTGTGCATTTGCATTGGCTACTCCTTGAATTTGAAAAATTTCTACAGACTAGTTTCCACATTAACCTTTTCTTGCCTCCACTAGTTCTTTACTTTCATAGTAAATTCTCCACCCCTCACAATGGTTTCCTCTAGGATGTCCAATCCCATACCATTTATAGTCACCTTTCTATCCTCCCAAGACTAGAAGAACTACATAGAAACATTCTTGTCATGATTCACCATACCCTCCATGTACAATAAGAGGTTTCCTTCCTACAAGTAAATTATCATCACCTCACTATTATGGATACATTCCTCCACACCCATCAGTTCAATGTGATCACTAGTGCCCATGCTATTAGCTAGTTCAACCACCAACTCTTTAGAATTATCTAACATAGCCTTGTTGAAGATTTGGCAATTCCCCAATATAAAATGAAAAGCCCCAACAATTAAACTAAAGAGGCATTGCATATTGATCATAAATCCATGAGGTTTCATGAGAAAAACCAACCTTCATGGCACATGTTTGTGGTCTCCTTCCATCTATAAATGGCCATCACTAGCTAAAGTTACTATGAGAATTTAATAACATGTATTTTTATAATTAATTGACCATTCTTTAAATTTCACCAAATCCACCCTCTGCATCATTTTTTGACAATATTCAAAACTCACTACAATTGAAACATTAATGTAGATCATCATACAATCTTACCAAACAATCCCTCTATGAAGTGTGTTGTCCTCCACCCATATGGAAAAATGAAGACCTACCACCTATTGTGATGCTTCATATGGCATTATAGAAACTATGCTCCCTTTCCATCACAACTTGAGTTGATGATGGAAAAAATCTGACATTCTCCCGTTTAACTAATCTCATGACACTATGGCCAAATTTGGCTAGCTCATATGTTATGCCATTCCCTCATGATATATGTGACCTACATGGATCTCATGGTAATCTTACATCAACCTTAAAATTTAATCAATCATAACTTTAATTGACCAGTTGCTTCGACCCTCTCCCTTACTAGCCTTAATAATTAAAATAAAGTCTCCCTTAATGGAAAGCTTAATGAATCCATGAACTCCAACTATTCTCAACCCCATAGAAGTGTCAGGGATTATACTTCATTGTTTGAGCATCCACCATAGTTTCTAGTATAGTTTACCACTAGATTTCCTATGTTGTTACAAAAGAAACATCTCGCTATGGTGTTGCCCATCATGGCAGAACCATCAAAAATTATCTTAATCTAAGACTCAAGGTGGGGGGTAGGGTGGGGTGGTGGGTTCCACACCATCTTCTTTCTATTCATAACTTTGGAATAGTCAAATTGTACCACATTTTAACCAACATTCCAAGCCAATTCCCATTTCATATCAAGTCTACTTGGGTTGTTCATAGGGGGTGTTCGATTCTAGATCTTGCTACATTCTTTTAGAATCCTAAAAATCTATTTGGCCACCCCTAAGTTGGTAGTGGCTCTTTCCCTCAAAATCCTATTGTTCCTCTCCTTCCAAATTTTCCATGAAACAAATGGGGGGAGAATAGACCATAAGTTTTTGAGGTATGAGTGGGTAGACAAACCATTCTAGTGAACAAATTTCTTCAAATCACTATCCATACACCACTCAATCTCCCATAAGGAGAGGACTTCCCTTTAAACATTTGTGGCAAAAAGGTAGTGGATAAGTAGGTGTTGAATATATTCAACATCTTGTAAACATAAACTATAGATTTTAGCAAGTTGACACCATCTACATTAGAGGTTATCAACAGTGAGGATAGATTCATACGAAGCCATCCACTAGAAGAATTTTTTCTTTGGTAGGATCCAAGGGTACTAGGCTTTTTTCGAATCAACCTAAGCTACCTCCCCTGCAAAACAAAAGAGATAAGAAGACTTAACTATAAAATCTTTCCAGGGTGTGACTTTCCATAGTAAGGAGTCCTCAACTAGGGTGAGGGGAATCCTATAGTTCTAGATAAGGTCCTACAACTCCTAAGAAAGTCCCAACTCCATGGGCTCAAGGTTTTGGAAAGTAATCCATTTTTTGTTATGGGTGATAAAGTTTCAATTCTAATGGCCATACAATCTAGTGTATTTCTCATGTAGAGGTAAGAACTTAGTATGCATAAAGTGGTTATCTTGAATCCATTAATCTTCCCAGAAATCAATAGAATTACCATTTCGCATAATCTAGTGGCACCCCATCTTTGAGATGTTTTAGGTGTTAGCCACATTCTTTCAAATCTTGGAACCTTGGGAGAGAGGATAATCCCAAGGGCATTGATGGAGAGACAATCCTCCAAGATATTTAGCCATCACAATGTTATACCAACTACCCTTAGAGTTCACCAATTTCTAGCCAATTTTGGTCAAGAGGGCCTTATTCAAGTGCCCTTTTATTCTTATATTCAATCCTTTAAGAGATTTTAGTCGACATACTTTCTCCCAGCTAACCAAACTCATTCTAGATTCTCTTTAGTACCAGACCATAAGAAATCACACTGAATTTTCTCAAGAATGTCTTTGAATCTTGAGATTTTTAAAATGGAGAGGCAATACATGAGGATGCCCTACAAGGAGGCAGAAAGAAGCTAAAATTTCCCAATATTACTCAAGATTTTTCATATCCAACCCACTAGCTTTCTCTGAAAGCATTCGATTAGGTCATTCTAGTATTGATTGGGGACATCCTTTATTATAAGTGGGAGACCAAGATTAGGGTTAGGGAAAGATGCCTCCTAGCAACCAAGTATACATGTCACCTTTTCTCTCAAACTAGCAATGGTGTTAAAGAAATAAACTTAGCTTTTCTTGTAATTTATGCATTGACCAAAGACCAGTGCATACTGACTCAAGGTGTCTTTTCATTCTTTTGCTTCATGGATGGAGGAGATAGAAAATAAAAAGTATCATCCACAAACTGTTAAATAATTTTTGGGGGCCACTAGGAAGTAGGTTTAATGTCCTTAGTTCTTCCAAAGTTAGTCAAAGACACCAAATAATAATTTTATATGTTGACTTTTAGTTGAATTGAGATATTTAACATATTTGAGATCTATAATTAATATATTTTCAATGATGTAAGTTAGTTGAAATTATTTTAACCATCTTTTCTAGAAAGTACATTTAATCATCAATTTTCTATACAATAGTATCATTTCCTTAAAACATTGTCTTGTTATTTCATATGATCACTTGAATCAACCAAAGATTTGTTCTTGAGATAAATTAATGTAAGGTTAGTGTAAAAGTTTTTGCACTTGATATCAATGTATCTATATTTTTATTGTTTCAAAATTAGTCTTCTTGAATCATAGATTTTACCTTACTTTATATTGAGCTATTACTTGTTGATTGAGTCTTTTTTTAGAAAAAAGCTATATTTTGCTAAATTTTTGATCAACTAAATGCTTGGTTGAGACGTGGTTTTCTCAAATACTATTATTTTACTAATGGCCCATTAATTCAGTTCTTGATATAGCCATTTTTCTCAGAAAAACTATGATTTCCTAACTGACCAATCAATTCACCTCATGTAAGATACAAAAGTATCCAACAATATTTTAAAATATTAACGATACATATGACATCAATGTACCTATTTGTAATATCCCCACTAACTTGGATAAGTAATATCTACAAAAATACATTAGAATATATGTATAATACATAAAACAAAAAAATATTATAATTTATATAATAATAAATCAAATTTCAATTTTCTACTTGTTATCAAAACCACAACCTTAAAAATGTATTTTTATCAGGATTACTTCCTCCTAAAGATCTCTAGGTCCTAAATGACATAATAGCAATTCTAGCACCATTCTCAATTCCTTATTTGTCTTCAATGGAGTGCTTCTTTTAAGATCCTTCTTAGAAGAGATATCCTCTACATAGAACCTTTATTACATCTAGGCATTCTCCAAAAAATTATAAAAAATTATCAACAAGTATTTATCTATAAAACTCTTACACCTACTAGTCCACAAGACTTAGAACTTTGTCTTCTAGCAATTCCCAATTGTATCATAGATACTTAGAGGACCTTTCATGACCAAACTCTCTCTTTGCAAGACCTTATGGAAGCTTCTAACTCTATGGTAGATGATCAAAATCCCATGGTTTTGATGGATTACCTTTTGAATTTCACAATGTAATTTGGGGTTATGTTTTTCCATACCTATACCACGTCTATAATGAAGAATTTCAAATTCGATGATTAGCCAAAAAAATTTAACAAAGGATTGTACCTAAATCTAGTGTTTCATAAGACATCAAGACCTCCTAATTGACAACTTTGCTTAATATTTCCTGGAATATCATTGCCAAGGCCTTTGCCATAAAAACTCATCTTTTCTCCCATATTATGTAACCTAAACAAACTATATTCATACAATCTAGATTCACATTGGATAATATCATTTTATGATAGGAGGGAATGGAATGCGCCCAAAGGCCCATTCTGATTATTATTTTCCTCAAATTAATTTTACTAAAGCATATGATCACATAGAATGGCCTTTCATTATCACAATGTTAAGAGCTCTTATATTTGGACTTGTCTTTACTCATTATGTCCAAATACTCTCAATGGATTCTTTTTCTTGCATAGTTATTAATGGTTTTTCATATACATTTGTCTTAAATAGATCCAATCATAAAGGGTTTCCCTTCAGCTCATTATATATATGTCCTAAATGTAGAAGGATTTTACTATTTTATTGCGTTCACTATTTCTAATGAATGGTTATAGTACTTCCCTAGCCAATTTAGAATACCAACTTATGAATGGCCATTTTATTGAATATCTCTTCCATGGCCTCATTGAGGATAAGGAGAATATTTAGAATGCACCTTGCCTCTTAAAAATGTTTTGACACAATTTTGAGCCATTCAACTAATGGAACAAACTACTTTCCACTTATTAGCTTTTCTTCTATCATCTCCATAGATTCTTGAGTATGACTAGAGATGGATTGAATATTGCTAGGTATTTTTCTTTGTAGGAATTAATTTATCATTTCATTGTTCCACCATAAATAGAGCGTCAGTTATCCTACTAGTTGACAAAACCTTTCTTCCTAGATAGGAAATTCCTAATATCCTCCAAGGTTCTTGTAGCCACAAATTTTTATTAGTAATCTCATTTGTCACCTCCAAGGTTTCTTATATTATTTATGGGCTTTGGATTTAGAAAATCTTGGACTTTATCATGTGGCTTGGGAGTATTGTTTCCTTCACATGAATGGTGGCCTTGAACTCACTATAACCCATAAACAAGGATAAGGACTATGTCTAAAATGGGTAGTTTGATACATTTTAGGAATTGAAACTATCCCATTATATTTCATCTAGTTCTCCTTTGCATCACCCAACTTGGAAGGAGATTTTTATTTTAACCATTATATTCATTCAATGAATAGTTCAAATTCAAGGTTAGATTTGACAAAAATAATTTCACAAGCTTCAGAAGTAGCTAAGTTGTGGCTTTGTTAGATGAATAAGGGTTTTAATATGGCATATCTTTCAATCAATAGAATCTCCATTAATATAAATTTAATGGTCCTTTACAATATTTCTAGGTGTATATTCTATTTTATTTCATAAGAATGGCATTTATACACTAAAGGACATATTTAGCAGGACTATAATGATTTTTTTCTCTTTTGATGATTTACATATCCAAATTCGGTCTAATTGTAAAGATCATGAGACTTGTGAACTAATTATTTCTACCTCACTAATTGAATTTCTCGATAATAATAAAATCTAAAGCCTTGGACCTTAGTCAAGAGATTGGGTATAGTTTCCTTACACAACTTTTTAAACATACAAACACTAGTAGAAATTTGGAAAATAAATGACTACGTGACTAAAAATTTTAGTCACGAGACTAAAATGTTTAGTCACATGACTAAAATTTTTAGTCACATGACTAAATGTGATGAAATCTTGGTAATATTTTATAACTTATAAGTATATGTGATTAAAAAAAGACTAATTTGGTCATCTGGTAAAACCACAATGTTAGAGAAAGATACATGACTAAATAGATGATCAACTAAATGCCTAAACAATTGTTCACTAATAATTGCTCACCAAAAAAAATGATTAAATGAATAATCAATGTGTCTTTTATCATATTAATACATTCTTTAATTTTTTATAACTTGTATTACTCATTGATGTAGTTTCTGTCCTATCAATACATTATTATTGGTTAACTTCCTCAAAATATGCCTTTTATCATTATAAATATAGCTTTTATTTTTATTTTTATTTTAATTATTTGGCACATTTGCATAAAATTATTAGAGCGGGAAGGGATGAAATGATATAAATAAAATAGAAATTTTTTTTTTCTTTGGGCAAAACTCAAACTTGATAAACTTGCATTCTTGTAGATTCCCCATATTAGGTAGTTGAGTTTCAAAAAAGTGTCAAAGTTGTATACAAATGCAAATGAGTTGAGACAAAGTTTAACATTTTGGGAGCGATTTCTCTTATTCCCCAAAATAACTTCAAAGAATGCATGGATCTTGAGGGGGGCTTCTCAATTTTCCTCCTCTTTCAATTAAGATGGAAGAAATGGCAAACTCAATGATATTGAGGAAAAATATCTCTTGGATACTAGTAGTGGGTTTTTATCATATTCTTATTCCAAATAGAATTCTAATAATTATTAAATAAGAAAACAATACTAAAGAACTAATGATGATAAAAAAATAAAATATTAAAATTAATCATAATATTATAATAATAATAAATAATATTTCAAAAAAATATTAATATATCAATAATGTAATATATAGCATATAATTAATTAATATAAAAATATAATATATACAATACCTAAATAGGTTTGGAATTTGATGGTCATATTGGGTATTTTTCCTATTTTGAGCTATATATGGTAGGTCCAAAATTATTGAGCCATGTGTATTGACAACTTAAACTTTTATAAAATTATAAATATGACACTTACATTTCATAATAAACCATCCAAATTTATTATAAGCAATATACAATTTTATTTAATAATATAATAGTGTTATTTAATAATATATATTTCTATTCTCATTGTTATATAGTGATATTAACTTAGAATTTTTAAAAACAGATTATATGAATTTTAGAGACTTGTTTTTACTAATTTTCAATATTAGTATGAACATATGTGCTTAAGAGTAATTAGACTATCACAAGAAAATAATATGACAAATACGGTGATCGTCACATTTAAAGCCTATATCTAAACATCAAAATCTCAAATATAATTAATAAAAAGAAAAAATAATAATACAAAAGTATATATATCTGTGTGTGTGTGTGTGTGTGTGTGTGTGTAAAATATATGAATTGGAAATAACATGTAGAATAATATCAAATATATTTAAAAAACTCTATTACTATGATATCAAATGATATACGGTGATAATAATATGTCACAACAAGCATCTTAACTTAATGGATTTTTATGAACATGTTGTTTTAGATGCTAGGGCAGATACCACTAAGGGAGGTTAATCCAAGAAAATGAACCTAGGGTTTCAAGGACAAGACCACAAGTTGTTCATCTTTTGCAACAAAAGCTCTACAATTTCTGCTTCAAATGAGAGACCTAGGGTTTCAATGAAAGAGTTTTTGGAGAAGGGAACCTAAATTTTAAGAAATTCATTACTCCTTAAGCTAGATATCTAACAATATAGCATCCAATTTCATAGAAACCTTAATCTTTTATTCTAGATTCTACCTAATCTATTATTCTACATTTCCCCTAATAAGTATACTATGAAAGTGCATGGAATGTGCTCCTGTAAAAAAAAAATGGAGTCTATGTTTCTTATAGATGTAGGATAAGCCTTGTTGATTATAGGCCCTTCTGCCCACGACATAAATAACAATGATCGAAGATGATTCATAGTGAAGAATCTGTTGATGTGTGTTTTATGACACACCAAACAGTAGAATAAAATACTGAAATATCTTATCCTCTCTTGAATAAAGTCTTGTGTATGCTAAGATTGCTAGAAGATCATACAATGACTTCAAGGTTCCTTTAATGTCAGGTCTTGACTGTGGATAAGATCGATGGTTGATGTGATTTGCTGATGATCACAAGGGGCCTTATGTGTTTATTCATATTCATTTCAAACCATACTCGACGTGGGAGCTATCTTAAGGTTTTGCAATGAAAACTCCGTCAGGGCTATGGACGCCTGACTGGCAGCGGGGCAATGTCCAGGATGCTTTTGAAGTCAAAAGGAATCAATAACTTGTCATGACTAATCCTAGGATTTCTAAGTGGTCTTGTTGAGATGGAATTAATATAAATTGCACACACTCAGGTTGTCGTAGAGTAAATGTGTTTTTGATCCAATATATGATTATTCTCCCCTTTTGAGCTTGTTTTCTCTCTTATTGATGATGTAAGATAGAGAAACCAGAGATTCTGAGTTCGGATTAAGTCTTATCCTTGAAATGCTTGTAACATTTCACTCGTGGAGTTGCCAGATGTTGTGACCGTCAGTCACCATCGCCCCAGCCGGGGCCCCCTTTCTATTTTTTTAAAAAAACTTTTGCCAACTTTTGCGGAGCACAAGAGTGAAGGAGACAAGGATTTAATCCCATTTAGGAAATATGCCAGCTATCCCTAAAATCTTGGAGTGCAATTTTTAGGAAATGAAGGAAGGAAATGAAGGAAAGAAATGAAGGGTTTTATCCTTCATTCCTTAAAAAGCCCGCTCCCTAAAATTATAGAGCACAATTTTTAGGAAATGAAGGAAGGAAATGAAGGAAAGAAATGAAGGATTTTATCCTTCATTCCTTAAAAAGCCCGCTCCCTAAAATTTCAGAGCACAATTTTTAGGAAATGAAGGATTCTATCCTTCATTCCTTGAAAATCTCGCTTTCATAAAACAACAAGCGCAAGTCAGTAGGAGTGAAGGAAATATTATGTAAAGGAAAAATCCTCAATTCTGAAAAAGCCTGCTCTTGTAAATTGGTTTAAAAATCGTGAAAAGAAAAAAATTGAAAATTTTGCAAAAGAATCAGAAAATTTAGAGGAAGGATGAATTTTCTTATGAAGTGAAAGTTGGATTCAGAGAGGAAAAGCAAAAAAATGATTTTCCTTCAAAATGTTTTTTTTGGATTTACATCAAAAAATTAAATATTAGTTTACTAATATTTAATTTGATTTTTTTGAATAATAATCCAAAAAATAAAAATGGAGAAAAAGTTGCAAATGAATTTGATTTTTCATTTAAAAATGGAAGTTAATTAAATATTGTTTTTTTTAATTGATATTTAATTAATAAAACAAAAAAAATTAAAATAGAAATACTTAGCTTCATCATGAAGTTAAGAGCATTAAAGATAGCAACTTTTTGAATCAAGCAACAAAAAGGCAACAGGTGGCACAAAAAATGGAAACCTTAATGGTTAAGTAAAGCAGCTACCTAATTTTAGTCTACAGCTTTAAAGGGATCTTTTTTGAAGGATGATTTCTATAATAAACCAACCCTCTCATTCATTCAGGCTCACACAGAAATTTGAAGAGCAGATCGAGAATAGGAGTAAGATTTGAGGAGTTCAAGGAAGCAGATTTTTTTGAGAAATTTTCTGAAATTATTGAGGAGTTTTCTAGGAATTCACATTAGAAGATTTTGAATCCTATCAGAAAGGATTTTTCTTTGTAGTGAGTTGTGGAATTTCATATTTCTCACGGAAGTGTTAAAAAGTGAATCTTGAAAGGAGTATGGAAATTTTGGCAAAAATTCAAAATCTTTGTCTTATGGACAAGTCATATCTATTGTTTTTAATGCTTTCCTTGCATAGTCTTATGTATGTATATTTTCTATTTTGTAGCAAAGGAAAATGGCAGAGCCTAGGAGAACAGGAGAAATGTGAGGACAATTGATAAAGAATGAAAGGAGAGGATTCTATCCTAAATCCAAAATTGTGTCAAAGTGGATAGAAATTGGAGATACAAGTCTTGGCGGCCTTAATTTGAAAGATTTTAACCAGAGAATGCTCAGATATAACAACTATCACCCAACACACCTAGCTACAAAAATTGTGAGAAGTGGAATTTTCGCTACAGCTGGTTTCCCTCCTTCTCTTCAGCATCCAGAGTTAATTGTGGAATGTACCAAGCATTACAGTCCTAGAGACAAAACCATCCAGGATTCTAAATGAAATATTCTGGCAGATTTTTCTCTGACATCAATTTCTGAAGCATTTGGAATTCCTTCAAATCCAAGGATGGTCACAAAAACATAAGAACAAACATTGAGAATGTATACATCTGGAATCAATTTTTGTGAAGAAATAATCAACAAAAGATGGTTGAAAAAGAATAGACCACATCATTCCAAGATTCCTAAAGAAATATTATGGCTCAACTTGCAGAGGGAATATAGTGATATGGTCATGATGTTGAGTCACATATTTGGCATGACTTATTCTTATAGGTTTGAATCTTGGATGTGGTATTTTGTTGAGCAAGTAATGGAGAAAGGTGATAGAATAGATTGGGCTAGGCTCATAAGTGATAACCTAAATGAGCAGTTGATGAATCTAGAGCATACAAGGAAATTTTACATGAGCTCCTATGTCATCTACATGCTAGCATGAAGGAAAAATTATGATGGACTACGATGCAAAGGACCAATTGGAAGCGGAACCCAACACCTCAAAGTCCATAAATGTTACCCGCAGTTACATTTGTATTCAAAGGATGATTACATGAGGGTTAATGATATATTCTCCATGCGCATAGTAAGAACACTAAAAAAGAGGCCACATATAAGAATGTCAATGGGTGCAATGAATTTGGTTGAAGAATATGGTGTCTGGTTCATTTAGTTTCCTACCTTTTCATACATCTAAGTTCAAGGATTCTCCACAGAGCCATACAAACTTCCTAGGTATCCAACGGATAAGATGGTCTTGTTAGAGCTTACTCAAGAACTTACTACCGATGACAAGATTCAAAAAGGGAAGAAGAAGTTGGGATTGTAGTTTCCAATTTCCATAGGAGAAGGGAAAACTAAGGTATGCCCATGTCTAAAAGCTGCAGAGAAATCATCAGATAAGCTCCACTTCTTTCGCCTTCTGCTTTACCCAAAGAGGAATGATTTTGATCCTTTCAACAAGATCTCATTAGCAGGAGGGTCAAAGTACCAACACAAGGTTCACCTTGAAGACTTTTGGGCAAATGCAGTAGACAAGAATGAGATTAGAAAAAGATTGCATTCAAGACTACCATTGAACATTATTAGAACATGCAACATATTCAAGGTTCCTGATCAAATGGAGGAGGACCCAAATGTGATGCGAAAAGGATTCAATCCAGAAATAACAGCTCAATCATTTGACTGGAAGAAGAAAGAAATTACAAATCTCGAAAACCTTTCAAAACTAGTCTTAGATTTTACAAAATGGTGGATCGAGCATAAGCTTGAAAAATTAGTTGCACTAGCTAATGGATTCACATATAGGTTTCTTGGCCACAGACCACTCAGGGATGAAAGATCAAGACAAATATTTGAAGGGACTATTGAAGAAAGGGGAACTCCATCCGAAGATGTAGGAACCAACAAAGGGAAGGAGGTACCTTGAGAAAAGCCTCCTAGGATTGAGGAAGTCATCTAGGAATCTCAAAATAAGAAGCAAAAACACAGAGATGCCCCCTCTTCTCCAAGTCGAACTCCAAGTGTCCAAGAGATAGAAACTTTTGAAAGGTAGGATGTAGGGACAACTATAACGAGATTTGAGCAAGAAGAGAATTTTGATAGGCCAATTCATAATAGGTTGAGTATAAATGCTTATGAAAAATCCACGCAAGAAAGAGGGAGAGATCAAGATATTGCTACAAAAGAAATTCTTTCTATGATCTTAGAGAAAGAAATGATTAATGATGGAGATGGTCCACTAGAGGAAGAAACTCTAGGGGTAGCAATACATCTTCCAATTGCCAAAGCTATAGTTCCTAAGGTTACAATGGATAGTCCAGGAGGTGAAGAGGAGATTGACATTCGAGCGGTCCAAAGGAAAGAACAATTGGTAATTCCAAGGGACCAAAGTATACCCATTCCAAAATGGTTGAGGCAATGAATTCAATTGCATCAACAAAAGGAGGTTGATCCAGAAATTGAATTACAGGAAATTTTGGACCGATCAAACTGATTAGAAGAACAAGGAAAAGCAAAAAAGATATACTAAATTCATCAGAGGAGAATCAGGATCCAGAATCTTGCAAATTATGACTCCCACAGTTGACAAAGAGAAAAATCAGATTGCTCCAGATGAATATCATGTTACAGAAGTAAATCTTGGTCGGGCCTCCCGAGAGCAAATATTGGAAGAATTTGATGACTCCACACAGGCTTTGAAGGATAGGCTGAAGAAAGTAGAAGAAGGGTATGAAAAGAAGAAAAGAGAAATTTGGGCCTTATGTTAGTACATCAATAACTTGCCTCATCTAGTAAGAGAGGAAGGTCCATCACTTGTCCCTCCAACAGGTGTTTCCAGTGAAGTGGTAGGTGATATTGACAGAATCAAGAGGATTGCTCAGGGTGCAAAGATTTGGATTGAAGGAATTTAGGAGGTAGACTTCAAACATATAGAAGAATTAGTGCAAGTGCACAATAGGGCATTGGCTGCAGTCTCTAGGATCTAGTGCATGGAGGAATCATGGGTGGATGAGCATATTTACCAAGAACAGGTGATTGCCGACATTCAGAGTTTGATGGATACCCCAAAGCAAGAATTGTTTGATGGTCGAGTTATCAATGAGGGGGATGTCTATGATTTTATTCGATGGTATAGTGCAATGATCATGGCTAAGGAAATGTTTGAGAGCTTTACCAGGGAATCCAGTCGATGGAAAAAGATTGTTGATAACATCAAGCAAGGAATATCAAATGCAGTTGCATCCTTGTTATCACAAAGATTGGGGGAAGAAGAAATGACAACTAATAATCTGAAAGTCAAGTTAGAGGAATTCTTTCAACTAAATGTATATGTAAGAGATGATTTTTAGAACTTCTCCATCTTCTCAAATACAATGCACACTACTAAGGACTTACTACCAGATTGGGATGAAAGCTTGGGAAAAGCAGAAGGAGCAATTGTAGTTCTAGAATTCAAACAAGAATCTGCACCAAGCATTAGTATAGAGGAGTTGGAAATAGTGTTAGATTGATTTCGATCTTTCAAGCGAAGAAATTGAAGATAGATGCATTAAATGCATAGTGGGTAGGCATCATTTATTACACCCCACTCCTTAAATTAGCATGCATGGTGGGCATTTATTACCCACTACAGTAATAGATTCCTTATGGCATTAATGTAGATTCCTTTCCATTGTCCTAACCCTAATTAGGGCTGAGGTGGCATGATCTCGACCATCGGTTATTGTGATCATCTGGGCCACCCGTTGTAATCGAGGACCTATATAAAGGTCTCATTTCTCATTTGTAAGGGAAATTTTTATGAGATTGTTGCTATGAGCTATTGAGATAATAAAGTTTTCATTGGAGTTTGGTGAATACTTGATGTTTCTTAGTGCTTGCTTGTTCTCCTAAATTTCTTCAAGTAGATTAAGCATAGCATAGTCAATGTGTGGTGATTACAATGGAGAATATGATGGTGTATTGATTAATTCCTTTGGTTCATACTTTTGACATTTTAGTGATTCTAATTCATTGTGTAAAGTTAGCCTGAACCCCTTTCATGCATATGCTCAACTTCTATCATTTTTATACATTGTTCTTTATGATGGTATATGCGGTGATATGAAAATCTTTGGCATAACCCTTGAAGATTGCACTAGTTCATGCTTAGTTGTAGTATAACTTGGCGAAGCGAAATTCAGTAAATTGAGGAATTTATCTACTAGAATACTATTTGTTGTTATCACTACCCTTAGGATTAGAATAGAATTCTTGAACCCCATCCTATTTAATTTTTGCATATTCTGTGAAAAATCCAAAAAAAGAAGCGCTTCATTGCAAAACCTTAAGATAGCTCCCACATCCAGTATGGCTTGAAATGAATATGAATAAACATGTAAGGCCCCTTTTGATCATCAGAAAATCACATCAACCACCAATCTTATCCACAATCAAGACCTGACATTAAAGGAACCTTGAAGTCATTGTATGATCTTCTAGCAATCTTAGCATACACAAGACTTTATTCAAGAGAGGATAAGACATTTAAGTATTTTGTTCTACTATTTGGTGAGTCATAAAACACACATCAATAGAATCTATGTTGCATAGGGTATAATATCGTTATCTATAATTCATGATGAGAGTAAATGAATGGATACTTGACAGGTTAGACTAGGATAGTCTGCAAGTTTTGATGTCTCAAATCTCTATTCAAATTTATATTTTCTTAATGAGTCTTTCATCTTTGCAGGTGATTATGAATTCATTAACTTAGTTAATTTTGGGGAAAATATAATTGATCGAGTGTAGGAAAATATTGATTTCACAACACAATTTGAGATCATGTGGCCCACAATAGAAGACATAGTTCTGGTGGAGGCGCTTCCCAATTTTTTGGTGGGGAGCATTTGGTGGGGATCATGGATAATGTGCAAGGTTTTTTCAAATATCATACACTTCATCATCGATCATCTCTGGATGACATACAGTTCCCCTGCCTAACTAGAATAGTAGCTTTAATCTCATCGCAATGAAGTTGTTGAATTACAGCAGGTGATTTTCTATCAGTCTCACCATTTCTATTTTAAATAGTAACTTTTTTAATATTTACTTATGATTTCCAAATATATTTTCTTTTGAAATGGAAATTTATTTCTATCAGTGGTAATAACGATAATCACCTTAGTGGAAATATATTTCTATTGTCACCTTCACCATATTTGTTTGTCAAATATTAAGAACAATGGGCATTATTTAGCCATATCTACTCTAGACTGCCATCCATGAATCATGTCCCACATTCCCCATTCTAGAGATACTATGGAACATAGCTTTGAAATGTTCATCATACAAGGGCACTTAAAGAAAAAGTTATTCAAATTGTGAAACATTATTTAGGATAGAAGATTTTCCTCAATCATGTCTGATTCATTATCCTTTGGAGGAATGGAAAATAATTGAGAAAATCTGACAGATGAACATCCTTCCAAAAAATATGAGAACCTTCTAGTTATGTCAACCTAATTAGGACAGCTTGCACTATTATATTATTTGATTGTGGACTTCTATGATCACTTCTTAATGTTGAGGTGAAGGTAAGAAATTTGTTTTATATTAATATCACCATTATCAGAACATTAATTTTTTTGGATCTATTAATTCTTTTCTTCCAACCATTTAATCCTATGGCCAAATTTTAGGCATTATCTTAGCATTATATTCATTAGATTTTATTATTAATTTTTTAAGTGTAGTCAAGAAACATTCATGGACTGTTGATTAAATAGATGAACTGCATAATCAACTGTCAATGTTTTCTTGTAAAAGATAATATAGCTGCAATGACTTCATTTATAAATTTGGTAAATGCAAATAAATATTATAAATACAGCTGAAAAGTATTCAGCTAATGAAAATGCATAAGCTATTAACTACATAATCAACTATCAATGTTGAAAATGCATAAGCTTATGCATTTTCATTAGCTGAATACTTTTCAGCTGTATTAATAATATTTATCTACATTTACCAAATTTATAAATGAAGACATTGTAGCTATATTATCTTTTACAAGAAAACATTGATAGTTGATTATGCAGTTCATATATTTAATCAAAAATTCATGAATTTTTCTTGACTACACTTGAAAATGAATTAAAAAAATAGCTTTACATAAAAAAATCATGCAAATACTACAACAACCATCATCTATATGCTTTGAATATTCATGTGAAGTGCATAAGCATTTGAGTAACTCATTCAGATAAAACATAATAGCATAGTAGAAATGGAATACAATCTTTAACAATACACCATGATTTGGATCCATGGAAAACATGTAGACAACATATGTGTGTCACTACATGTGTGCCAACATAAGATCTTTACAAATAAAACCTATTTTGGTTAATACAATATAATTATTGTTCCATCCCAAAATATCAGCACATTTTAATGTGGCATCAATTCACTATGTGCACTTCTTTTGATATTATTACATACCATGACACTACAGTACTTTTCACAATCAAATCCTCAAGATAGAACAAATTATACACACTTAAGTTGGATCTTGCACATGCTTCCCAACTTATAATTCACCATGCAATCACACTTTTCTCATGGAAGCAAAAAATCTATAAGACTAACCTATTGGAACTATGAGATATTTATAGAATAGTCATTTCATTAGGGGCAGAATCGGGTGGTCTAAGGCCGAACTTTGGAGGATCATTCTAAGAAATTGACTTTGGAAGATTAAGCTATTTGCAAGGTCGGAGTTTATCATTTCAGTTGGCACAAGGAGTGAGGAGTCTTCTTCGACAGTCTTTATAGAAGGCGGCAGTGTGAACAGATCTGGGAACGAGTTTCAGAGCCATCCTTCCAACAGCACTTTCATATATCATTAGAGGCCGAACCTGGACCGTAGGCAAATTGCAAAGATCATTTGTGGTGGAACAACGATAGCATTAACCTGCCGGCCAAAGCCAAGGATATTCGTTGTATAATCAGTGGTCGGGTCTGAGTCTGCTACTCTAGGGCATTTTCGTCATTGGAGGTAAAATTGAAAGGAAAAGACACAAGTGCTGGAAATCAACACTTAGCGGAAGATCGGAGGAAGGACTTTCACGCAGTTCATTCTCGATCAAGGGTGGAAAAATGAATCTTCCGTCTAGCAGCGTTACCGAGTACCATTGAGATCATTTCGAAATGCGTGGGAAATTTGATAGAAATTGCGGGTCTCAATCCAGCATTTCTGTGTATTAATCAAGTCGAAGTCTGGGCTAGAGTTCATTCATTTGTACGGACGGTGATCTCCATAAACTGTCAGATTTTTGGAACAATTTTCATAACCAGCGGATTAAAAATCGTGACCCCTGAAACGCGTCCAGTTGACATTGTGGAAACGGAAAAGGGCGAGTTGTTTATTAATCCTTTGCGGAAGGTCAAAGGCGAGTTTAGGGCAGAGATGGAAATATAGCAACCAAAGATCTGCGCAAGACTTGCGAAAATTGGCAGTCGAATATCTGAGACTCTATTTCGACCATCAGCGTCCATCACTTGGCAATCTCAGACCGATGATATTTGTGTACGAATAAGGGAGCCGGCGGTAGTATTCTTGGTGGAGGTCTCAGGCTTGGACTCGGGCATATGAGAGCATAGCTTTGATGATGATATTTGACAGCACCAAGTGACTCCTCTGCATGTGTATGTCTGCGGGAGTATGTAGCAGCACCCTTCATCACGGAAGTTGACCTGTCACTCACAAGGCTACGCGATGGTGGATAGCCAAAGCTGAGGAAAGGATAGGTGTCCCAAGAGATCATCGTGGATTGGTCTGCGATGAGCATGTATTTCGTATACTCAAACACTGGTTGAAGGCAGGAGAGCCAGATCCTTTCTACGATCCTGTCACAGACTACGTTGTTTTGCCAACTAGGGCTGAGTTTAATCAGCACAAGAAACAGTGCCTCTCTATCCCAATAACTGAAAATTGGGAAATACTATCACAGAACATTGATGATTATAATGCAGTGCTTGAACATGATTTTGTGGCTGCCATATCGGGCGCCTACGAAAAATTTAGTGATCCAAGGGCAGAGGCGCATGCATCACTGAATATACATCCTCATCCTGGGTCAATTGACAAGAAGCATATAGAAGTTTCAACTGTCGGAATTGCAGAAGGAAGTGATGTGAAAGAGATAGCTATATCTCTAGAAATGGTTTACTATTTGTGAAATTCAGTATTTTGGTGTCTAAGAAGCAAAAAAAACCTGTCAGGGTTATTTCAGTGGTATCAGAGCCTGTTTTGCAAATTATTTGACGAATTGCTACAGTACAATATTGGGATTTAGTGACCTTTATAGATAGGGTCATTTCAGTGGTATCAGAGCCTGTTTTGCAAATTATTTGACGAATTGCTACAGTACAATATTGGGATTTAGTGACCTTTATAGATAGGGTCATTTCAGTGGTATCAGAGCGGTTTTCTTGCCATCCTGTGGGGTGAGAATCGAATTACATGAGTGATCAGCACTCTACTTCAACCAAGATGTACAGGTACAGCACAAAGTCTCCAAGGACACAATCTCAGACAAGTAATAGACACAGTATTCAGAGTCGAAATTATGGAAAGGAGGACTATTCAGACATTCAGGATGAGCTTAGAAAAATCAGACATAACATGTCTGAACTGTTGGTTAAGCACCACCGTATGATTGACAGGCTATCCGTCCCAGCTAAGGTGAATAAATCAACTGGATTTCATTTTGTCAAATCTTCTCACAAAGCGTTGACTGATACAATGAGAGATGTTACTAGGAACCTTAATGAGGAATTCGAGGAACAAGTGTGCAACCGGTCAGAGGCTTCAGTTTGGTCACAAGAAGAAGTGGTGAAGGATATTACGTTGATGGATAGTAACTGTCAACTTGATACTTCAATTAAGATAGTTGTATACAGGTTTCCCAAGGGTGATGTCTCAGATACTAAAGGTGGTTTGGTTCTGACAGTCAATGATTACAGTGAAGTGAGTTCAGATGATGATGAAGATGTCATTGTGCATGATAATGAGATACCTGGTGGAAATGAGCAGACATCGAGCATTTATGATTTTGCTGACAGAGAATACCAGGCTCAGTTAGATGCTTCGTCACATGAGGATGAAATTGGTGGTACTTCACATGATTGGTCCAGCCAGCTGAAGGTGAGTGAAGATAGTGTTGTGACTTCTTTATCTCATCATGACAGGATGCGGGAGATGATAGAAGAGCACATCCGGATGATTCAGTTACAGGATAGACAAAAAAAAGTCCAGGCAAAGTTCTCTTGTGTTGACCTACAGGGGATTAGAGAGGGAATGGGAACGATGAAGTCGAGTTATCTACATCTTCTATCAGATCGTGACCATCTTCTTAGACTTGTCAGAGACTACTCAGATGCCTTGAGAAGGAAGGAGGAAATTGACAAGGTTTCTCGCGAGCTTGAGGAAACTCGAGCAACTTTGGCTTTACAGGACAGGGAGAGACATGGGAATGAGCATGGCATGGAGCTAAGCTTAGTTTCATCTGGCACGTCTGACACTCAGTTTTCTACATTTGATGGGTCATATGTGGTTGCTGATAATGTTGCGCATTCATCTAGCATTCACATCCAGGATACAAGGACAAGGTCAGACAGGTTCGTAGAGCCAGTTGGTCACATTACTTAGGTAAGGAGTTTGCTTGAGTTACCAGCTGCCCCTTGTTCACAGATATGGACTCGAGAGTGTTTTAGGAGCATTTGGGATTTAGTTGACTGAAGAGCACTTTATGGTAGACATGATTATTTGGATGCTATCATGGATTTGATCAGCAGAGTATACGGTGTTGTTTTTCCTTGTGCCAGCAGAACATCCGATGTTGGAATTAGTTTTTATACACCGGTGTTAGGTTTGGTTTATATATGTAGACGACCGTTCTTGCTGAAGGGTGTTGAAGATTTTTCATGTTTGGAAGCATGTACAGATGAGTCCCAGGATCGTTTTGGCCTTGATGACATCCGGGAGAATGAAGTGAACAGTTTTGAAGATTCAGCTTCCTTGATAGTTTCTTTAGGTACAGAAGAGCTTGACAGCAGGACTACAGATTTTGACACTCTGGATGTTGATATGAGTTTTGGAGTTGATTCGCAAAATATGGATGGTAATAATCCAGAGACCAGTATCTTTGAAGATACTCCTTTAGACCATGCATCAGAGGGAATTTATAGAAGACGGTCTAGCCAGAGCCATCATGTGATTAGCCAATTGAAAGTTAGTGAGCGAGACATTGCTATCACTTGTGAGCATTTTGATACTGCTCGTCAGTTGTTGGCTGTTACTGGTTGGGGTTCTTCTATGACAGATGAGTTCAGCGGTGGTTACTTTTCTTCGGGAGAGATTCATGCCTTGAGTGAAGCTGTTCGGATTTTGAAGCAGGATTACTTACGACTGGTAGCCGACCGTGATCACTTGGTTGAGTGGGGGAGTACAGCATATGAGGCACTCTTGGATCGTGAAGAGGAGGTGAGTGAGCTTTCCCAATAGCTCATAGCGACTACTGAGGCCTTAGAGGACACACAGCGAGATCTACAGAAGTCGCAGTTTTAGTTGAAGGAGGTGACTGTGGAGTTGGAGCATTTGCGGTCAAAACCAGCCCCAGACCCAGTTCATTTGACTACTGAGGTGGATGATGGTAAGTACACTTCTGCAGTTACTACTAAGGAGCATATTGTTAAGGCCGACACATACATTCAAGATTTGGTAGTAGCTGGTTCTAATGAATCTGGGATACCAGTAGAGTCAAGTCTCCAGATTGATTCTTCTCTGATAAATGACAGTTTGGTATAGTGGGGTATGCCACCTTCACAGGAGGATCAGTTGTGGTGTGCAGGGAAGTATATTGATGCTTCCTCGTATAATTTTTACTGCACTGAACCGTTCATGGAGTATTTGCTGGATAGTGTATGTGTTCATTTGGACTCGCATAAGGTGACAGAAGGTGTTCTCGTCCGAGATACTAGTATTATTCGTGGATTGGTTGAGAAGATTATAGGGGTCCTTTCTACTATGCTACCTCACAAGGATCTCGAGGAGGAGTTTGTTGAGCAGAGTGCACAGGGTCCTATCTGACCTACAGTCACTCGAAGTCAGAAAATGGAGCCATCTATTGATTCCCAATTCAGTGATGATGAGCCAGCAGCAGAGTTTGGAGGTTCTTACCGGCATTATACGGTAGGGTACGCTCATCATTTTTCTTTTGACACAGAGATAGAAGACTTTATTTCACGCAGATGTAGATTGGCTCCAGTTTCTTACCATCCATTAGGGGATAGATTGGCATCATCTTTTGAAAATAAAATTGGTAGTAGCAAGTTACTCAGCCTGCAGCATCAACACACCTGGAGCAGTTTTTCAGAGATTGGATTTGATGGTAGTGATTTGGGTACCTATGGCTGCTGTCATATCTACAGTGCAGTTGGGTGCAGGTGTCATTTTGACAGGGGTTTGAGTTTTGATAGAGTTGATGTTTCAGTTGGCTTGAGTTTCGCAGAATGGTTTCTTCTACTGACATCTACAGTTGGTTTTCAGATGATTTCATCAGAGTTGTCAGTTGTTTGGATGTTGAGTACAGTTTCTCAGATACTGGTATTGATGATTTCTCCATGGGAGTATGATGAGGATTGGGATGACATACAGATTTACATTTGGGACCCAGGCATACTGATTGGTTTATGGTTCAGCCATTGCTTGGGGACAAGCAATTTTAGGGAGGGCGGACTGTCATGTCCCCAATTTTTGGTGACAGTTCGATTTAATTAATTTAATTAATACTGGTTGTCCAAGGACGACTAATTAATTATTTTAATTAAATAAATAAATATTAAAAGATAACTTTATATTTAATAAAGTGACTTGGATTATAAAAATATTTAATAAAGTCACTTGAGGGATAAGATCAAAATTGTTCTAGAAGTCTCTGGAGAAGATGGAGAGGAAAGAATAAATAGGCACCCCCGGGGCTCCATTCGAATCAGGCAGTTGATTATCTCTCTTTGATTTTCAGATTGTGATTTAATCACAAGTGCATTGTGGAACCTAGGGTTTTCGCAATTGTCACAGTTGGCCATTGAGAACGATAACTCTCAATTGGTACGCAATTTTGAGGGTGTGAAATATCATCTGAATTATTGCAGATTGGAGGTGACATTATAGTCATTTCATCAGGGGCAGAATCGGGTGGTCTAAGGTCGAACTTTGGAGGATCATTCTAAGAAATTGACTTTGGAAGATTAAGCTATTTGCAAGGTCGGAGTTTATCATTTCAGTTGGCACAAGGAGTGAGGAGTCTTCTTCGACAGTCTTTATAGAAGGCAGCAGTGTGAACAGATCTGGGAACGAGTTTCAGAGCCATCCTTCCAATAGCACTTTCATATATCATTAGAGGCCGAACCTGGACCGTAGGCAAATTGCAAAGATCATTTGTGGTGGAACAACGATAGCATTAACCTACCGGCCAAAGCCAGGGATATTCGTTGTATAATCAGTGGTCGGGTCTGAGTCTGCTACTCTAGGGCATTTTCGTCATTGGAGGTAAAATTGAAAGGAAAAGACACAAGTGCTGGAAATCAACACTTAGCGGAAGATCGGAGGAAGGAATTTCACGCAGTTCATTCTCGATCAAGGGTGGAAAAATGAATCTTCCGTCTAGCAGCGTTACCGGGTACCATTGAGATCATTTCGAAACGCGTGGGAAATTTGATAGAAATTGCGGGTCTCAATCCAGCATTTCCGTGTATTAATCAAGTCGAAGTCTGGGCCAGAGTTCATTCATTTGGATGGACGGTGATCTCCATAAACTGTCAAATTTTTGGAGCAATTTTCATAACCAGCGGATTAAAAATCGCGACCCCTGAAACACGTCCAGTTGACATCGTGGAAACGAAAAAGGGCGAGTTGTTTATTAATCCTTTGCGGAAGGTCAAAGGCGAGTTTAGGGTAGAGATGGAAATATAGCAACCAAAGATCTGCGCAAGACTTGCGGAAATTGGCAGTCGAATATCTGAGACTCTATTTTGACCATCAGCGTCCATCACTTGGCAATCTCAGACCGATGATATTTGTGTACGAATAAGGGAGCCGGCGGTAGTATTCTTGGTGGAGGTCTCAGGCTTGGACTCGGGCATATGAGAGCATAGCTTTGATGATGATATTTGACAGCACCAAGTGACTCCTCTGCATGTGTATGTCTACGGGAGTATGTAGCAGCACCCTTCATCACGGAAGTTGACCTGTCACTCACAAGGCTACGCGATGGTGGATAGCCAAAGCTGAGGAAAGGATAGGTGTCCCAAGAGATCATCGTGGATTGGTCTGCGATGAGCATGTATTTCGTATACTCAAACATTGGTTGAAGGCAGGAGAGCCAGATCCTTTCTACGATCCTGTCACAGACTACGTTGTTTTGCCAACTAGGGCTGAGTTTAATCAGCACAAGAAACAGTGCCTCTCTATCCCAATAACTGAAAATTGGGAAATACTATCACAGAACATTGATGATTATAATGCAGTGCTTGAACATGATTTTGTGGCTGCCATATCGGGCGCCTACGACAAATTTAGTGATCCAAGGGCAGAGGCGCATGCATCACTGAATATACATCCTCATCCTGGGTCAATTGACAAGAAGCATATAGAAGTTTCAACTGTCGGAATTGCAGAAGGAAGTGATGTGAAAGAGACAGCTATATCTCTGGAAATTGTTTACTATTTGTGAAATTTAGTATTTTGGTGTCTAAGAAGCAAAAAAAACCTGTCAGGGTTATTTCAGTGGTATCAGAGCCTGTTTTGCAAATTATTTGACGAATTGCTACAGTACAATATTGGGATTTAGTGACCTTTATAGATAGGGTCATTTCAATCTGGTGTGTTCATTATTTCAATGATCATTTTTATTTACATCAGAACCGATCGAAAGAAAAGGAAGCAGCTACAGGAGGAGCAAGATATTCTAGGGTTTATGGATCCCCTCGACTCCAGACCTCCTTCGGTTGATAAATTCTTGCACGCAGGAAATCCCACTAGATATTCTTATCGTCAGATTAAAAAATACACCAACAATTTTACAGAAAGAATCGGTCAAGGAGGTTATGGTACAGTTTACAAAGGTAAGCTTCCCAATGATTCCATGATAGCTGTTAAAATTCTTAACGAATCGAAACATAGTCGAATCCAATTCCTGAATGAAGTGGCTACCATTGGAAGGATCCACCACATCCATCTGGTGCGACTCTTAGGGTATTGCTTTGAGGGGTCGAAAAGAGCCCTCATTTACAAGTACATGATCAACGGTTCCCTTGAAAAATATATCCATGGAGACGATCAAAATGTATTGAATTGGGAACAGTTGTACTCTATTGCAATAGGTGTGGCTCGTGGGATTACATATCTACATGATGAGTGTAGAAGAAAAATTTTGCATTGTGACATAAAGCCTCACAATGTGTTAGTGGATGCCAATTTCTCTCCAAAGATTGCAGATTTTGGTCTAGCTAAATTAACAAATAGAGAAGAAAGCCATATTTCTCTAACAAGTACTAGAGGAACTCCTGGTTATGTGGCTCCAGAAGTCTGGTCTAGAAACAATGGAATTGCGACTGACAAATCAGATATATACAGTTATGGCATGTTAGTGATGGAAATGGTGGTAAAAAGGAGCATTTACATGGGAACAACCGATAACAACAAATTGTACAATCCAGAATGGGCATTTAAACAGGTGGAAATGGAAGAATTTGGAATGCTTAGAGAAGAAAATTTAAGAGATGATGAAGATGGAGTTATAGCCAAGAAATTACACATGTTGGGAATGTGGTGTATTCAGTACCACCCTTCTCAACGACCTTCCATGAGTAAAGTGATCCAAATCTTAGAAGGAACTATAGATATCACCATTCCTCCTCATCCATTTCCTTTTGATACACCAGTTGAAACACCATCTTCCTTTTAATCATGTGGTGTGTTTTTGCAAGGTTTCATTTCAATGCTCTAAGAAATGCTGATCTTATGTTAGCATGGGAAGCCAATCAGCTTGTTACTTATGTATGTAGTGGAATCTAATGGTTACAAGTTCATTCTTATTTGTGGAAATTTTTGGGATATGTGCTATTGGTTGCTATATAGCTGCATCTGTTATACGCATGATATCGAATGATGATTCAATTACTTTAAGCTTCTGACAAGGTAAAACAATTGGCTGGTTGTGATGTTTTTTCTGGATGATTGATTTATTAGAATACGACTGTGGCATATTCCTTATGGCAGGTAACTAGCTGGTGCAAAAATCAATTAAGAAATGAAGGGACAATCACAACTGAATGCCTTGTTACTCGAGAGATGATGTGATTTTTTTCCAGAAATTTTTATTTACAAGAAGGTACATTAGGTATAGGGTTATATGATTCCAATTTTGATTCATTGTTCTCTGCAAAATCAAAATTGCAAAGACTCAATTCAATTTTAAATTTGTTCCCTTATGTACATTTCATTTTATATGATGAATTGTTTCTATTTGTGGTTCAAATGCCTTTATTTTAGCTTAGAGTATAATAACATGAATCATTTTCTTAGATGGCTCTATTTAATGAATCTCTTTAGATTTGGCTCTTTTTTTGTGGGGACAGATACAGTTAAACCTGAATCAATATCACACACCAACAAATAAAATGCATAGTAGAACTTCTACAATCATAATACATTGAAATCTAGTTACATTAAAAATAATAATGATAAAGATAAAAGAAATTGATTATTAGATAGTGATGCATATTACATTTTGAAAAGTATAAAATTAGAAACCACTAAGATCATAACCTCTGTCCAATAGCACATTAGCATTTTGATCAATGATTTTCCAACAATATTATAGAAACAAGTGATAGCAAAATTCCCACTAGCTTTTACTAATGAATTTTGGATATATCAAATTTAACCTCTTTGGACACTTTACAATCTGTGAATGTATTTTTTGTTTTTTTCCTTCCCTCATTTTCAGTACAATTATCACTCATAGGGGTTTTGAGATTTAGTTTTGTTTGTCAATCATGGCATATGTCAAAGTTATGGCATCATCGCGGTAAATTTTTACAAGTTAAATTTTATTAGCACCAAAATAAGAGAGTTGTAGAGAGGGCTCTGGAAGAAGTCTGCCACATTATAGCCATGGATAGTTGTCTCAGCAGTGAGACGAAGGAATGATGTAATCTAGATTGGTTTCGGAATAAACAACTTCCATGGCTCCCTTCAATAGGGTAACTTATTTTTTTCCTCATAGATCTAGTTATGAATTTAGCACTTGTACAAATGAAATAAGATTCAAGGCAAAGTGGTTTATAAGTTATATCAAAGTTTATGATCAACATGGTTAAATCAAAGTTTATCTACTTGATTTAATTCAATAATTATATGTTTTTTTGGTTTTGCATCATATTCTCCTAGTTTTTTAATAGAATAAAGGGATCTATATCATTGAATACTTGACCTAGATGGCTATTTCCATTGTAGGCCAAGTCTTCTCAACAATTTGATTTTTATTTGTATACTTCAGTCTTTTCAACTATCTTATATAAGTTGTATACTTTGCAAGAAATCTTATTTTATTAATAAAAGAAAGAGATTTTTTGCTAGTTTACCAAACCCATCTCGCATGAGAATAAATGGAGAACTTCGCACTCTCTCATTGGATCTAGGTGATGCTCATAGAGGTGAGTACTATGTGTTCTATACTATTCTATAGTGTTCCATTTATTCTCATGAGAGATGGGTTTGTGTTGAATCACTACTCATGAAGCATGGGTCAATGAGTCAAACAATTTGACTCATAAACTAGACCTTAAAACTACATGGTTAGATCTTGATTGCAATATCACAATTTGACTTGTCAAAATTATCTCCTACTCATCAATTAATTTTGTGGTAGACAATATCATAAGAATGAAGACGGCATTAACACTAAATGTACGCCCATCCTCTTGGTGGTTTATGCTAATAAGTAGAGCACTTATGATGCTAAGAGACAATTTGATTGAAGGGAAGCAGTGCTAAAGAGATCATTTTATTGAAGGCCCCCCTGATCCATAGCCTTATTATAGAAAAAAGGTAGGGCACTTGCTAGTTGACATAATCCAGAATTAAGAAACCTACATATTAATGTCACTTTTTTGCCACTTACTCTCCTACTCTAACTGAAAAGTGTATTATTTAGATTTATACTTAAATTTATATACCCACTATGTCAATATGGTGTTTTGATTAGTGAGACAAGACATTCTCATATGTGATATTCTCAAGTGTCTTATATTGTCTTACTAATAGAATGCAAGACAAAAAAAGCCTATCCATCATTGCTTGATTAATATTGACATATTTTATTCCACACAACCAAAAGGATATCAATGTTATGATACAATTTTTGTTCCTTTTATATTTTAATTCAAGTTTTTTATTTGCAAAGACAACATATGCTCGCACTTTCAGTTCATTGTTCTTGCTTATGACTTCTTTTATTCAATATATTTTATCTATAGTTATCTCCAATAAATTCTAAAGACAACTTGAATTCATTACTATTATTTTAGACTACTTTTATGCAGGACATTTTACTTGTACAATAATACTTCATAAAAAGTTTTCTAATTTTCTTTTGGTGCAATTCTAGTTTTAGTTTTGTGCAATGGCTAACCGAGTTCAATAAGGTTTTGTCCCATTTACAACCAGGAATGTTTTGAAAGCTGAAATAGATTATATGTGTGACTTTCCCCTTTATGCTTTGTTTGAGGATTTACTTTATGATGGTGAGATCTAGACCTATCCATCACTCCACTTGAATGTTGTATGAAAAATAATTCAGCAATCTATGACTCGAGCATCTTCTTTCTATTTTTAACATGTAT
Organism: Cupressus sempervirens; assembly: GCA_028749045.1. Taxonomy (NCBI): domain Eukaryota; kingdom Viridiplantae; phylum Streptophyta; class Pinopsida; order Cupressales; family Cupressaceae; genus Cupressus; species Cupressus sempervirens. The sequence continues at coordinate 843,061,058 of CM053787.1, read as the reverse complement.
AAAAATAGAGAATTTTAAGCTTCAAGACACTCTCTTTTGAGTGTATTTAAACTGAAATAAGTAAATTATAACTTCACATTTTAAACACGTTTGAAGGATCAAATTTTTAATGAGTGTGAGATAGAAGGCTATATCTTTGTTTTCAATTTTATGTTAATAATGTCAATATTTTATTTTGATATTCAAGGTGATTACTCTTCTATGATGTCCCACTGTACTCTATGATAGAATTGATCCCCATAACGCTTCTTTGAATAATTTTGTGCTGGTCATAGCCTCCCCTTAACTTCTCTTTGGATAGTTTTGTGGTGGTTGTGGCTTTTAATGATGTAGATCTTATTTATTTATACAATCAAATCATTGTACTCAATTGTTGTGCTCATGACTGTAACTTATACCTTAGTGTTTTTGTTCCTCCATAATCACTAATCACCTATTAGTGTCTACATACCCCTCCACTTGTTCTCCTTGTCAAAATTTATGTTACTTTCACTATGGCAACATCACTGATTCTCTTTTTATTTAATTGCAACTACACCACAGTCTCCTTCATCTACTCCCTTAAGGCAGGGACTATAGCTAGGCTTGACTCTTGTTTGATATAGATTTCATTTGGTGTTTCTTTTAATAAAGTCTTCATGTCACAACCACCTTTCTATATCCATATAAATTGGCATTATTATTGCTACTAACTAAATGCATTAATAGGAATTTAATCTTGAACTGATTTAAGAGCGACAGTTATAGATGAACGTGGGCATCTTTTGTGGGGAATTATTATTAAATGCAGTTATGAATACAAATGGGGAGGTGCTGCCATTTTTGCAGGGGGCTAAACGAGCCTACCCAGGGCATTGCCTAGAGCAGAGAGAATAGTTGTACATTTTTGGGGTGTGATTTGTCTCTTATAATTGATATAGCTAGCACTGAACTACATTGAAACTTTCGCAGAGCTCAGAAAACTAGCCATTCTTGTCCTCCTTCCAGGAAGGAATGCCTTCAAAGTCCCGTTGTATTGTTTTATTTCTCCTTGTACTATTTCTCCATGAAGCTGCTGGCTCAAAATGGCTAAGAGAAATTATGCCCCGCCTGCTAAAAAGCCTGACTTTGAGAAATCGCTAGTGCAAGGCAATGACAGTTCAGCTATTTTTGACATGCATTATTCTTGAAATTGTCATTTGTTTGGATGGAATCATTGAACCCATGCCATGGTTTTGCAAATTCTTGGTCGTATCTTCTCTCTCCTCTCCCACCTTGAATGAGCTCCGTTAGAGCCTTATTTGCCATTTTGTTGTGGGGAAAGTTGAATTCTTGCATAGTTTATGTTGTCTCCAACTACCCAATTGACGAAAATGAGCAATGTTGTATTCTGGGCAATTTTTATGGTAGTGATTAGTGAACAAGGTTTTTGAAATTTGAAAATTATTGAGCGATAGTTTTTGTAAAAGAGCGCTCTATAAGCAGGTGCCTGAAAGCACTGAAATGGTGGTAGAGCTAAGGAACATGGAGGTTGTTGGATAGAAGAAGTCGCTGCACCTGTTCCTTGTAGATAAAGATGAAAAATGCTCTTCCCATTTACTTTGGGGTCGTTTCAATGTTTACAAAAATGGAGATTGGGAATAGGTTATGAATCGAGGATGGAAACTAACAAATGGGGAGTAAGAACGTTTCTCACCAATGACAGGAAGAATGGGGCACAGGCTCATCAACTGTGACATCGTGTGAAATTCCAGGTTCCATGTGAATATGTTTACTTTACTGTGCATTTTCTTGACTGGTTTTTATGTGCTCAGTAAATGTCATAACACTGGGGTTGTCGATTTTTTTCATACGCATTCAAGTGTGTGAGTGGCGTAACTAACCTCCCTAGTCCTTGGAAACAATAGATAGGACATACTTAACGAATTTATTTGCTTATTAACATACTATTATGTTCATAGTATATATTTGGTCAAAATTCGGAATGATCGACCATCCATATTTGATAACTAATATTAGTATGCACAAAAATATAACTTGTCTAGGTAAAGAGCCCATCAGATTGATAAACACATTTATACACTGCTATTAACCATAGATTGGAAGCCTATTCTGTATTTATTTTCCTTTAACTAAAGTGTGAATGTTGAGTTGTGTTGGTGTGAATTATTGAGGTTATTTATTAGAAGTCACAACATTTGGCCAAATTGAATGATGTTTCCCTTTAAATCATATATGCTGATAATGTAGACCCATTGACAAATTGTACCATACAGTGCATTGTTTGAATAATTACTATCTCTATGTGTTAGTAACATCGTTATTTAAACTATGATAATTTCTTTTGGTAAATGAAAAGAGTTGATTTCTTAAATAATAATTAATATTTTCTTGAAGCTAGTTACTTGAGGACAGTAGGGTTAGAACCTTCAAATTCTAAATAGACACAACAAGTGGTTCAAGTAGCATTGTAAACCTTACTAAATCTTTCACTCTTTTTGAACCTCACTGCCTCTATCATGCTACAATTAGTGTTTTTCACTGTTGCTATAGGATAGTGTTTAGCTTTTGAGTGTGTTCTACTCTTATCTAATTAGTGAAGAAAATGCCTTTCACTTGCATGTATTGAAAACTATTGAAATCATGTATGAAAACATGTTTACTTTATGTTTTGTATTCGTATGCTTAGATAATGAGTGTGCCATTATGCATTGAACTCAAATAATCTTTCGAATGATTTTGGTAATGATGATCATGTGAACTCTCACATTTAATTAGATCAGTATGTATGCCCTGTTGTGTCATGTATATTAATTGATGGTTTATATTAGAAATATGTTCGTTTTGAGGTTATTACTATGATGTTTTGCACTGTGTACATGAAGTACTCTTTTGAACAACATCAATTGTGTTCTAAAACTTCTTGGACTAGTGAAAGAATAAATATCATGCTTAGGGGCATAGACTGAATGTAAGCATTAAATGATTATGCTTTATAATGTTGGAAGTACATAGAGGAAATTTAAATGTTATAGAAAAGAGATATGCACATGTTGTACGACAAATGTTGATGTTCTCTTGCGTTCATTGGTTTAGTTGTCCATGATAATTGTGAATGGGTATAGAGTATATTTTCATTTAATCACATTGTTCCATTACTTCTCTTGGTTTTACTTGGTTAGTCTTCCTCGATGCCGGGCTAGGTATCTTTCATTTTAGGAAAGATTTTAGGGAAGCTTAATAGCTTCATGCTAGGGTGGTAAAGCATTCCTACAATATTCTCACCTTTGTGTTCTTAGACAGGTTCTGGGACATCCATTGAATGGTCAACATTCGATATATCTCTGAAATTCTGGTATTTGGTATCTATTTTTTTTGGTATTTGGTATGTATTTATTTATTTAAACTTAAATGGTGGTTAAGTTTTTGTTGACTAATTAATATACATTGGATTTTGACTCTGGTAGACTTTGCACATTTTATAGAGATTGTATAATGTGGCCTTGGTTTCGCAGGGGCAGTCATTACACTTCACGTTTGATTCCGTGTTCAAATTGTTTTCTTATTAAATAGGAGGAGGCGTGGGAGACGTGCAAGATTGAATAGAGTATCGTTGAACAAAAGATAATGTATGTATTACCATAATTCAAAGGGCCAACCTGGGTTAAGAACGTGATTGGACCAAAAAAGCGCTTTTAGAGGTTTTATCGAATTTTTTACGAGCTCTTACTGGTATCTTTTGCAAAGTAACGATACCAAACCTACGATCCGTCATTGATGAGACATCGTGCCATATCATTTTCATATTAGGTTTTCTTCGTAGAAAGGTCATGCATGAGTGGCGTCTATGACCATGGTTAGTAACGAGGAAAAAGAGAGTTACAGTCAAGGAGAATTATGTGTATGTCGCTTCATATTTTTCTTTTTTAATTGAAGTTGAAGTTCTTAAAATCTACTTAAATTTTTTAAGTTTCAATGTCTTTTATAACTTTAAAATGAACAACTTTATAATGTAGAAGAAATATTAATTTTTTATTTAATATTTTTTTTAAATATTATTGACAATGATATATGTGTGTAATGACATATTAAAAGATTAAATTTAAAGTTTTTCAATATAAAGAGATGTAGAAATAATAAAAGTATATAAAAAAAAATTTAATAGAAATATATATAAATATAATGAAGGTATGCTCTGATACCACTGACGAAAGGCCACACCACCCTTACCAAATCACAACCAAGAATGCAACAATAAAGAAACAAAGAGATGACAAAATACTTTCCAAGCAATTTTATTATAATTGAAAAAATCCAATAGCAATTACAATAACATTTCTGCAATATCTCTCAAGATCCAATCCAAATCCAAGCTAGTCCAGATCCACACTCTGGTAGAAACCTCTAAGATCTCAACTTGTGCTCGCAAGCCACCAAGCAACCTCCTTGTTTCTAAACCGCAGTCACTAGCTCTTCTCCAACCTTATGCAAGATTTAAGTGTAAACTGCCTCACATTCGGCACTTTGTCTACACACTCACAACTCTATCACAATCCTGCTGTAAACTGCCTCACGTTCAACGCTCTGTCCACAGACTCAGGAAAACTCACTCTTCACTTCCTCCTTCTCTTTCACACTCTCTAGCTTCCTTCCAAAGCTTTCCCCTTTCCAAGCTTTCCAAGCTTCACCTTCCACAACTTTCACTTCTCAAGCTTCTCCTTGAGCTTCCACTTCCCAAGCTTCTAGTCCTCAAGCTTTCATCTTCTTCTCGAGTTTCCACTTCTCAAGCTTCTCCTTGAGCTTCTACTCCTCAAGCTTCTCCTTGATCTTGATTAGAAATGCTCATATGCCTTGCTTAAATAGGCACTTACCACCCAATACATGACTTATTTACAACCTTCTAGAATTCCTCCACAATCTTCTACAACTTCCATAACCTTCTACAATATCCACAACTTTCTACAATATTCATAACTTTCTAGAATTCTACCCACACACCTTGATAAATGAAATGACAACCATTTATTTTTTTTATTTTTTCTATTATGCCACCTATGCACCTTGAAAATAGAAATTTCTCCTTTTTTTTCCTTTCTTTTCTCCTTTTTTCCTTTTTTTATTTTTTTTATTATTTCTCCTCTAATTTTCGTCACTTTCTCTCTCCTCCACAATTTTTTTTTTTTTTTTTTTTAAATAAATAATTTTCCCATGCAAGATGCTCCTGCATCAAACTCCTCCGGTAGATAGAAAAGTGTGTCCCACACTTTGACACCAAAAGAAAGGTCTTCAACCATCTTCATCTTCACCAAAGGCTTCTACCTCAACGGGGACAAGAAAACCAACGTGCAAATCTTTCACATCTGCATCCATATGTCAAACACCAGCATCTGAACCATCCAATCAGCATGCTCACTCCCAAGAACAAACTGAACATAATGTGTCAACATAAAACTCTCATCCACATCAGCAACTAGTGAATTCACACCCATAGCAACAAACCCCACATCAATAGCCTCATGTAGATCTCCATCAACACATGTCAAACTCTCAACACTAGCAACCTCATTGCTCACAACAAGATGCTTTGCAAGATACAAGTCACCACCAACAACTAGATCATCCACGATCGAGTGCTCCACAATCTCCATGTCAAACTCAACCAACTAATCATGAAAACCAACCTCTGTCCCAACATCAACAACATTAGGAATATCTTCAGCAACAACCTCTAGTTGCTCTGCAGGTTCTGCATCAGACTCAACAAACTGATCAGCAAAACCAACCTCTTCCACCTTGACCTTCTTAGCTTGATCAGCCAATCTAGCATCCAACCGAGCAAACATCTTAGAAAAATTTCTCTCCACTATATCATGGATTTTTGCAATCATCTTAGGGTCCAATCCTCTCAGATCCATCTCCCAAGATCTTTGTAAACCTTCTGCAACAAATCCTTCCCATGCTCTTTGTGACAACTTCGAATTATTTGCAAGTCAGATCGCAACCTTCCACCTTGCACGAACAATCAAGAACCACATCACAAGTCTAGGACAATAGATTTGCAATCCACCAGCTCTCCACAATCATGCCTCAACAAGTTCAGTCTTCCATCTTTGCATCAATCGATCAATATGCATGTCCTCCCAAGGTCCTAGTGCAAACTGCCTCAACTTCGGCGATCTGTTTACATGCTCAAGAACTCCCACTCTAATAAACTTCACCCAACCAAGGTCCTGGTACAAACTGCCTCACACTGCGGTGATCTTCTTGTATAGTTAGGAACTCCTACTCTGATAAACTTCACCCAACCAAGGTCTTGGTACAAACTGCCTCACACTTCGATGATCTACTTGTACACTCAAGAACTCCTGCTCTGATACCACTAATAAAGGTATGCTCTGATACCACTGATGAAGGGCCACACCACCCTTACCAAATCACAACCAAGAATGTAACAATAAAGTAACAAAGAGATGACAAAATACTTTCCAAGCAATTTTATTATACTTGAAAAAATCCAATAGCAATTATAATAACATTTCTGCAATATCTCTCAAGATCCAATCCAAATTCAAGCTAGTCTAGATCCACACTCTGGTAGAAACCTCTAAGATCTCAACTCGTGGTCGCAAGCCACCAAGCAACCTCCTTGTTTCTAAACCGCAGTCACTAGCTCTTCTCCAACCTTATGCAAGATTTAAGTGTAAACTGCCTCACTTTTGGCGCTCTATCTACACACTCACAACTCTATCACAATCCTATTGTAAACTACCTCGCATTTAGCGCTCTATCCACAGACTCAGGAAAACTCACTCTTCACTTCCTCCTTCTCTTTCACACTTTTTAGCTTCCTTCCTCACCTTTCCAAGCTTTCCAAGCTTCACCTTCCACAACTTTCACTTCTCAAGCTTCTCCTTGAGCTTCCACTTCCCAAGCTTCTACTCCTCAAGCTTTCACCTTCTTCTCGAGCTTTCACTTCTCAAGCTTCTCCTTGAGCTTCTACTCCTCAAGCTTCTCCTTGATCTTGATTAGAAATTCTCATATGCCTTGCTTAAATAGGCACTTACCACCCAATACATGACTTATCCACAACCTTCTAGAATTCCTCCACAATCTTCTATAGCTTCCATAACCTTCTACAATATCCACAACTTTCTACAATATTCATAACTTTCTAGAATTCTACCCACACACCTTGATAAATAAAATGACAACCATTTTTTTTTTTTTTTTTTCTATTATGCCACCTATGCACCTCGAAAATAGAAATTTCTCCTTTTTTTTCCTTTCTTTTCTCCTTTTTCCCTTTTTTTATTTTTTTTATTATTTCTCCTCTAATTTTCGTCACTTTCTCTCTCCTCCACAATTTTTTTTTTTTTTAAATAAATAATTTTCCCATGCAAGATGCTCCTACATCAAAATATGTGATCAATCTTAATGAATGCACATAATATGTTATTCTTGTTATAAGAAGCTAATAAGATAATATAAGAATATGTGTGATTAAATTAGTCATCAAGATTAGAGCATAAGAGTTAAGTATCCAATGACCATGAAAGAAATAAACAAGAAAGTAAGATATGGGTTGACAAATATGAAATGATATAGATGTAAAATCAATGCATCTCATCAACCATTCTAAAAAGAATGGTCTAGTTAAAACATTTAACTCAATTTTTTTAAAAATATGTGTCTCTAGAAAGAAAATTGAATCTACTTACTTCCATTTCTTTTAGTTCCAACCATTTCCATTTTTCTTATATGTTGTTAGAATTGATTATGTCTATTAGTTGTGACTAATGCCTAATCAACCAAAACTCTAAAAAAAATTGATATGATAAAACTATTGTCTAATGTGTCATCAATGTGGCAAACAACAAGTTTAACATTGTATTTCACATATGGCCCATCGTTACATTTTCAATAAATTTTGAGTACCTTTTGCAAAATGTAAATTTGTTTGAATACACCTTCTCTATAAGAGATTTTTTCAAACTTAGACAAATATCAAAATAATCGGATTTACAATTTGTTTAAATACACCTTCTCTATAAGATATTTTGTCAAACTTAGACAAATATCAAAATAATCAAATTTACTCATAATAAGTTTCATGCGAAGGTAAAACGATAAAATCAAATTGACACACGTCTCACTAGAATCGTGTATTCCACTATTCTTTTCTCACATTCTATATTTTTCACCTTCCATTTTATTTTTTTTTCAAGTCCTTTGATTTTGGTAAAGACTTATTTTTTTACTCAAAAGTGTTATTCAATTTAATTTAGTTGTGATGAATCTTTGAGATATGTAGGTACTCTAAGTTCTACTTAATAATTATAGAAGAAAATGCACATTAATATTTGCTAGATATTTGATTTCTGTTAGATCACTTCTAAAATATTTAATTTAATTTTTATCTTAGACTATCTATAAATAAATTACATTAGACAAAAATGTATATTCATAATGGTTGTAATAAACATAGTAGTTTGAGGAATAAAATAAAATCTTTGATAGCATAAATATCCTAAATGAAAGATTCTCTAGTTGAAGCTTGAAAAATCTATAGTTTGTGTATTGAATTGACTATGTTTGTTGTTGATATAGATATCATAATAAGGAAGAGTGAGAATAATTTGTGTTAAATATCTTAGATCATATGACCACTTTACAATTTTGACATCTAGTCAGGCATCTCAGGTTATATCTTAGAATGACAAGACCATAATCTTTATTATAGAGGAAATGATAAAAGGTAGAAGTATTGAGCTAAGGAATCAAATCACACCTAAGTTAGAAATTCTACTAAATGGTTTATAAAGGGAAGAGTCAACCCATGACTATACTAATGCACCTCATCTAGTTAAAGTAGAGAAATAAGCCTAGGAAATTTATGGATGCATATAGATAGAATAGAGCTTGTAGAAGAGTTGGTATTTAGAATTTTATTCTCTAAGAGTTCTAATTACTCAGAAGGATTCAAATGTATAATTCATATACTTTTATAGAGCGAAGATATATAGGAATTTGGTACGCAATTTTTTTCTATGTTTCTAAGCTTTTCCATTTATCTCAAAGTAGAAAAGATAAGATTGGAATATGATTTGAGGGGAGAGATATTAGGCTCAAGGGGAGTGTGATATTTTGATTTTTGTGGAGAGATTTGGAGCATGGAATTTTGTTTGAAAACATTTGCATTTTTCACTAAGTGTTGTCATCAATGTCAAAGATGGAGATTTTTGGCAAAAGATGCTATTCTCCATTTGTAGTGCCTCTCGTGTTTGCAGTCTGTACCTTGTCTATTTTTTTTTTGAGAGATACTTGTTACTCTTTTGATATTTGTACCTTGAGACGACCTGAGGGTCGAATGTTATACTTTGATTTCCGTACCATAGATGCTTTGTTGCTATGTTGTTCAGTTTATCATATTTGCATGTTGATGTTATTTTGAGATGACAGTAGATCTATGATAACTGATTATCTGATTATATGATGTATTGGACCTATTTGTTGACTATGTTATGAGATGGATTCTATGCTATGGTTATTTACTTCATTCTTGTATCTTTACGCTTTCTGCGAATGTGAGTGATGTAAATGGATTAAATAGGTATTTTAATACATGTTGCTTTGGCTATGATATTATTTTCCATTGCACTTGATCGTGTGTTTTAGTGTGCAGGAATTATATCCCTGGCAGTGGCACATGGAGTTAGTGATTCAGCTATTCATATTTACCCATGTCGTTCCTATATGGTCGATGTACCCTTATTGTTATTGTTTAGATCAAAACCTTTCGGTGATTAGTAAATCCGAACTCATTTGCATTATGTGATTAGACCAGTGAATATGTCTGTGCATCTAGGAGTTCGCATTTCTCGCGAAAGTGTTAAGTGTTTTTCTATGTTTTTTTGGGGTTTTCAGGTTTTGATCTTTTTAGATTTAATTTCTGGCAACTTTGCCTTAGGTGAAATCTCGTTGCGGATAATAACCTATTTTTGTTTGGGTCAATTTGGAGTTTAACTACTCCAGCTAGCTATTTTTCCAGAATCGACTATTCACCCAAAAAGTGAATAAGTATTGGAAAAGTGATTTCATAAATCACTTCTCACAATTTGAAAATGGAAATTTGGAGAGCAATTTGGAAATCCTCTTTTGTAGGATTCTTGTTTTGTTCGTTCTGGGAGCTGTGAGCGTGGGATCTTTGCAAGGTTGGTTTCGTTGGGTTCAGCTCGAGGATTTCTTTCCTTGCCATCAGTTTCAGCAATTTTGGGTGAATGATTATTTTATCGTGCGGGTTTCAGTTTCTGCCCCTTTTTTCCATCAGGTAGGGCCTTCCCATTTTATTGGTTTTACTCCGTTTTTGCTTCCGTTTCTTGTAGCTGTATGTTAGGAGGATGAGAACTAGTGTTCCCCTCCATTTTTGTTTGTTGGTTCTGCCCGGTTGGTCGGGTATGAACGTTTTCCCTGTTTTTGAAATGGGGGTTTCGGTTTTTGGGTCGTTATGCTGGCCGTTTTTGCATATGGTGCCCATTTTCAATTATTTTTGGATTTTCGAGGTTTTTGGACCCAAAGGCCAAATGGGTTTTAATTTTGGAATTTTTTCAAATTTTGGGATTTTTACCTCGTTTTGCGTGCCACCCTATTTTCTTAATTTTTCTTGGCATATTGTGATTCGTGGACCTGGATGATCTGTTTGGATATCAGTCGAAACACTTTTGCATCTTTCATTTCTTTGGGATGCGTGTAGCATCCGTCATCTCGATTATGTTTTTCGGTCGATTGACTTCTGTTTGCATTCTCATCCTATCCTTGTGTATGATCTTTGTGATGGTGGTGCACCACACACATGTACATTGTCGGATAACCTACGGGGCTCGATCTTCCGTGGTACTTCTGAAAGTTGTGATCATTGGGGTTGGGTTGGGAGTTTGGATGCCTACGGGCACTCATCAGTGGATGAGCATGGGTAGGGTAGGGTAGCATATGGAGGGGGCTTCTACCTCGCATCCTGGTGATCATTGTGCCCAAAGAGTTGGCGAAGGAAGCTTTAATTAAGTGAAAATTAAATAAATTTTGGGTGGTAATAATCTTAAGATAATAAAATATTTGGGGTGCAAGAGCCTTTTCGTTGAGGGATGTTGAATCTGCGCAAGTCCTAGCTTGGGCTTTTCGATGCCAAGCGACTCTCCATGATGTTAGTCCCTACATAGTAAGCCCATTGAGGTGTCTGACCAGGACCTGTAGTTATGCATTGTCTATGTCTTGGTTTCAGTCATCATACTGCTTGGCGTGAGTGTTAGCCATGGTTGTTGTGTTTTTGTGTGTTTGTGGTTGAATCATTATCTTCATCAGCACGGTGGGTGTGGACCTACGGGTGCCACGTGGTTGGGAGGCGTAGCTACCTTCACCACTGCTAGGGACCGCTGTACAGAGACGATCTATTGTTCTAGCATGATCGTTGCCGATGTGTCACTTGGTACTTCGATTTGCAGAGTATGCTTTCTAGTGATTTATGCTTTCATTGGGATGTTGTGTTCCATGTTTACATGATGTTGGTTTTACGCATTCCTTGTTATGATGTTTAGCATATAGTAGATGACGTTATCTGATTACAGGGTTATCTTATGTTACTATTAGCATGTTAGATTTCATTACTTATATTGTAGCATGTTAGTAGTGATATCCCTATCACGACAGCACCGATGATCTAATCGGTGGCTTGGGATGTTATACGCGGGGGATGGCTAGGGCCCCCACGATGGTCCTATGACGCCATTGACAGTTGGGAGGAACCGCGTACCTAGTTTGGTTAATTGGTTTATTGCTTTTATATTTATGCTTAAATGTAAGAGGTTATTTTCATGTTCATTGCGATGTTATTTCAGTTGTCGTCAGGTTTCCTTTTTGTACTTTCCCTTCTTTGTTTGATAGATGGTTAGATCTCGTTTTCTGTTACTCAATTTTGGTTCGAGTGTTTTGGCCTTGAGATGTGGATCTCGTACTCCCCGGTGTGGAGGTTCTTTTGTCATTTTATTCCTATTTTTGAGTTTCTGTTAGTGTTTTTATTTTCTATGGGCGACATTTGTTCAGCATTGTGCGACACTGATAAAGTATCGCACGCCCATAAAAATAATGTCACACAAAAATAAAAAGTGTCGCACGCAATAGTGAAGAAGTGTCGTACGACACTGGAAGAGTGTCGCACGGCTTTATGAGAAATGCCGCGTGATACTTTTCCAGTATTGCACGCCTTCTTGAGAAGTGTCGCACGCAGCAAGGGAGAAGTTTTGCCCTCCCTTAGTGAAAAGTGTCGCACGCCTTTTGGCAAAAACTTGTGCGTGCCAACAGCGGGCACTTTTTGTAGTGTTCTGATCTTTTTGAGAGTTGATCTGGATACCCTTTTCGGCGTTCCTCAAGCCTATGTTGTTGCATTTTGGATGCAGGTGGTTTCTTTTGAAATTCAATTTTTGGGTTTCTGTTGTAGTCCTTCGGGGTTTGGGTTTCTGTTGTAGTCCTTCGGGGTTTAAAATATATCGTTGAAGTATAAGTTGACGTATATTTAATTCCTTATACTTAAGATATATTTTAATATATGCAACGATTCATTTGAGATGGGTTTCAGACCTCTACGAGCTAAGGTGTAGATTCTAGGAAAAATCAGGGCTTCAGAAATTCAGACTTAGCCAAATTTCAGGGCTTCAGGATTTCAGACTTAGCCAGTTTCCAAGAGTCAGCATATGTCCTTCAGCTTGGTAGCCTTTTGTGGTTTTCATGATTGTGTTCTAGTTGGTAGTGGCATTTGGAGATCCGTTGGTGCTTGGTTGTCTTTCAGTCTTCCGTTGCGATCTTTTGGTTTGTGTAGGTTGTATCATGTACACTTACACTTGTAAAAAAAAAAAAAAGTATTCTGACTTGTTTTTCATCCTTGTTTCCAAGGATCTTCGGGCGGGGCATTACATCTGGTATCAGAGCCAGGTTGCAACATTGGGATCTCTGTGTTATGCTTCCACTATGGTTTTGCTTTCCGTTGTGTATTACTATATTGTTTTATTATCTGTTATCTCGTTGGTTTATTGTTCTAACTCTTATGCTGTGATTTGATTGTTCTGACATTATCTTGTTGCTTCCTATCAGTGATGCCTCCTGCATGTAGACCTGGTGGCCGTGGTGGTACCCGTAGTGGTAGCCGTGGAAATGAACACCATGAAGAGGAATGGCAGGAAGGAGGGGGAGAGCAGGGTAGTAACAATGCTAATCAGGCTCTCTTGGGGGCAATGATGCCAGTGCTCCAGGAAATTCTTGCTTGGATGGGCCCTCGTGTTGAGGAGCACCAGTAGGATCAGAATCAGGAAGAGGGATCTCATCATGGAGAGTCCCACTGTTCAAAGCATAGAGAGGAAGAGCATGAGCGGGAACATTCTCGTACACCACCTGGGGGTAGAAGGCATCATCGAGGTGGTAGGGATTGAGATAGCGAGAATTCCATCAGATTGGATATCATGAAGTCCCTTCAGAGTTCCAGACCACCACCGTTTGATGGTAAGGGAAGTGGCCTCAAGGTTGAGACTTGGTTGTTGGACATGGAATGTTGCTTCACCATGTACCCATATTCAACCAACATGAGGGCTCGTTGTGCAATTATGCAGTTGAGGGACCACAGATCTATTTGGTGGAATACTGAGAGTAAGAAGCTTCAGATGAGTGTTGCAGATCTCACTTGGGAGATCTTTGAGGAGAGGTTTCAAGAGAGATTCTTATCTCCTCAGTTCAGAGAGGCCCGTGCTGATGAGTTCCACACAATCCGGCAAGGAAATATGACTGTGGATCAGTACGAGACCAGATTCTTTGAACTTAGGCAGTATTCATGTTATGACAATGATGATTTACTCTTGGCTCATCATTTTATCAGAGGCCTTAAGGATTCCATCATTGGAGAGGTCCACATGCATCAGCCTAGGACTCTTGCCCTTGCTGTAGAGAAGGCACGGATTGCAGAGGAAAATCTGGCTAGAGGTTTCAGTGGTAGATCCAGTTCTGAGAACCAAAGTGCAAGGAATTTAGGACAGGATGCTTAGTTCACTCAGTCCTCGAGCAAGGGCCAATCCCAATCAGAACCCTCTCAGATTGGTCCTTCCCGTAAGAATAAGAAGAAGTTTTGGAGCAAGAGTGGACAAGATTCTGGTACCTCAGTAAAGAAAGGAGACTTTCAGAAACGAGGACAGAAATCTCAGCAGGATCATCCTCCCCAGTTCAGTCAGCAGAATTCTAGCAGAGGTAGTGCACCATATCCTAGTGCTACTCAGAGTGGTCGTGGGACAAGACCCAACTTTTTTGGGAATTGTTACACTTGTGGCCAACCTGGTCATAAATCGTATGATTGTTCGATCAAACCATCTACAGGACCTGGTAAGGTAGCAGCGAGATCTAAGCCTACTGTAGAAGATGCGGGTCAGAATCATAGAGTCTTTGCAGCAATTGACAACCGTCAAGCTGAGCATCAAGGTACGGTACTCGAGGCTATAGGTATGTTTCTTGGTATTTCAACTTCAATTTTGTTTGACTCTGGTGCCACTGATTCTTTCATTTCACCATCTCTTGTTCAATGATGTGGGCTAGTGGCAATGCGTCAGGTTGAAAGATGGCAGGATGAGTTAGCCACAGGTTCTAAGGTGGCTGTTGACACATTGGTTAGGAGTTGTTTGGATTTGGGAACCTTCACCACCACAGTGGATCTATGCATTCTACCTCTGGGATCGTATGACATTGTGTTGGGCATGGATTGGTTAGCTGCCCATCAGGCCAATATCGATTGCCATCGTAAGGTGGTACAGTGTGTGGATGACACAGGTGGGCAGGTGGAACTTTTGGGAGTTCAACGACCAGTCTCACTTCGTATGATCTCAGCTAATCAGCTGAAGCAGAGTGTGTGAAAGGGTTGTCAGTTGTTTCTTGTATCTCTCAGTGATCTTGAGGAAGCCGAGAGCCATATGGTAACACTCAATGATCACCCACTCCTTCATGAGTATGTTGATGTGTTTCCTAATGAGATTCCAGGTATGCCACCGTAGCGTGACATTGATTTTCGGATCGATCTTGTACCAAGAGCAGAACCTATTTCATGAGCTCCTTATCGCATGACTACTCAGGAGTTGAGTGAGCTCAAATTGCAATTGGAGGAATTATTGGCCAAGGGCCATATTCATCCTAGTGTATCCCCGTGGGGTGCACCAGTCATCTTCGTGAAGAAGAAGGATGGTTCTTTGCATTTGTGCATTGACTATCGGCAATTGAATAAGGTGATGGTGAAGAACCGTTATCCTTTGCCAAGGATAGATGACCTGTTTGATCAGATGAAGGGAGCACGAGTGTTCTCAAAGATTGATCTAAAGTTGGGATACCATCAGCTTCGTATCCAAGAGGCTGATATTCATCGAACGGCATTTCGTACACGATATGGGCATTATGAGTTCACAGTTGTACCTTTTGGGTTGACCAATGCACCATCAGTGTTCATGAGTTTGATGAATGGGGTATTTCGCATGTACCTCGATCAGTGTGTCATTGTGTTTTTGGATGACATATTGATCTACTCGAAGACTGTGGAGGAGCACGAAGTCCATTTACATCAGGTATTGCAGTGCTTGAGAGACCATCAGCTGTATGGCAACCTGAGTAAATGTGGGTTCTTCCAGTCAGAGGTGAAGTATTTGGGACATATCATCACTGGTGATGGAATTGCAGTGGATCCAGAGAAGATTCGTGCTATCATGGATTGGCCGGCACCCACTAATGTCTTAGAGGTTCGTAGTTTCATGGGATTAGCGAGTTACTATCATCGCTTTGTGAAAGATTTTTCATGAGTAGCCCATCCCATCACTTCTCTTCAGAGGAAAGGGAAGAAGTTTGTTTGGTCAGGCCAGTGCGAGGTAGCTTTTGTTACTCTTAAGGAGTGTTTGACTAGTGCACCAATCCTTGCAGTGCCTAATCCTGTAGGTGATTTCATGGTTTGCACAGATGCTTTGTTGGAAGGTGTGGGTGCGGTGTTAATGCAGGATGGTTGAGTGATTGCTTTTGAGTCTAGAAAACTCAAGGACCATGAGCTAAACTACCCCACTCATGATTTGGAACTTGCGGCCGTAGTGCATGCCCTTGTCCGTTGGAGGCATTTTCTTTTGGGACACAGGTTTGAGTTGCATAGCGATCATAGGAGCTTGCAGTATATCTTTACTCAACTAAACTTGAATGCACGATAGCATCGTTGGATGGAGTTCTTGTGTGAGTATGACTTTGATGTTCATTACATCAAAGGGAAGGAGAATGTTGTCGCAGATGCCTTGAGCAGGAGGCAACATGAGGTATCAGTGATGTCATTGGGAGTGGATTTGCGAAGTCGTATTTTGGAGGCTTTTCCTAGTGACACTTGGTATCAGGAGGTGAGGGCGAAGATCGAGTCTGGACATACCCTTGAGGGGAGATTTTCAGGTTATATGCTTGAGTCCGATGGACTATTGCGACACTCAGAACGTATTTATGTACCCTTGTCAGGTGATCTTCGTACCTTAGTTTTGTCAGAAGCGCATCGTGCACCATATTTTGCACATCCTGGAGTCAAGAAGATGCATGCTGATCTCAAACAGCTGTACTTCTAGGCAGGGATGAGATGCGATGTTGCTGACTTTGTTGCTAGATGTCTCGAGTGCCAGAGAGTGAAGGCAGAGCATCAGCATCCGGCGGGTCTTTTGCAGCCACATACCATTCCAGAGTGGAAGTGGGATACGATATCTATTGATTTTATCATAGGGTTGCTTATGTCATCACGGAGACATGATTGTATCATGGTGACAATGGACAAGTTGTCCAAGGTAGCACATTTTTCACCCATGAGAGCATCCTACACTACTTCTTCCGTAGCGCATGTTTTCATGGTGGATATTGTTCATTTGCATGGGATCCCTAGTCGTATCATTTCAGATAGAGATCCAGTGTTTACTTCTGCACTATGGACATCTCTATAGCATGCGTTGGGCGCTCAGCTCAATTTTAGTTCAGCCTATCACCCGGAGACTGATGGTCAGACTGAGAGAGTTAATCAAGTTCTGGAGGATATGCTTCGCATGTATTTTATGGATAGGCAGGTGAAGTGGGAGGACTATTTATACCTTATTGAGTTTTCTTACAACAACGGTTATCATAGTTCTCTTGGCATGTCACCTTATCAGGCCTCGTATGGTAGACCATGTCGTACCCCTTTGAGTTGGGATCGTTTGGAGGACCGTGTTCTTTTGGGTCTTGAGAAGTGTCGCACGCAGTAAGGGAGAAGTTTCGCCCTCCCTTAGTGAAAAGTGTCGCACGCCTTTTGGAAAAAACCTGCGCGTGCCAACAGTGGGCACTTTTTATAGTGTTCTGATCTTTTTGAGAGTTGATCTGGATACCCATTTCGGCGTTCCTCAAGCCTATGTTGTTGCATTTTGGATGCAGGAGGTTTCTTTTGAAATTCAATTTTTGGGTTTCTGTTGTAGCCTTCGGGGTTTGGGTTTCTGTTGTAGTCCTTCAGGGTTTAAAATATATCGTTGAAGTATAAGTTGAAGTATATTTAATTCCTTATACTTAAGATATATTTTAATATATGCAATGATTCATTTGAGATGGGTTTCAGACCTCTACGAGCTAAGGTGTAGATTCTAGGAAAAATCAGGGCTTCAGAAATTCAGACTTAGCCAAATTTCAGGGCTTCAGGATTTCAAACTTAGCTAGTTTCCAAGAGTCAGCATATGTCCTTCAGCTTGGTAACCTTTTGTGGTTTTCATGATTGTGTTCTAGTTGGTAGTGGCGTTTGGAGATCCGTTGGTGCTTGGTTGTCTTTCAGTCTTCTGTTGCGATCTTTTGGTTTGTGTAGGTTGTATCATGTATACTTACACTTGTAAAAAAAAAAAAAAAGTATTCTGACTTGTTTTTCATCCTTGTTTCCAAGGATCTCCGGGCGGGGCATTACATCTGGTATCAGAGCCAGGTTGCAACATTGGGATCTCTGTGTTATGCTTTCACTATGGTTTTGCTTTCCGTTGTGTATTACTATCTTGTTTTATTATCTTTTATCTCGTTGGTTTATTGTTCTAACTCTTATGCTGTGATTTGATTGTTCTGACATTATCTTGTTGCTTCCTATCAGTGATGCCTCCTGCACGTAGACCTGGTGGCCATGGTGGTACCCGTAGTGGTAGCCATGGAAATGAACACCATGAAGAGGAATGGCAGGAAGGAGGGGGAGAGCAGGGTAATAACAATGCTAATCAGGCTCTCTTGGGGGCAATGATGCCAGTGCTCTAGGAAATTCTTGCTTGGATGGGCCCTCGTGTTGAGGAGCACCAGCAGGATCAGAATCAGGAAGAGGGATCTCATCATGGAGAGTCCCACCGTTCAAAGCATAGAGAGGAAGAGCATGAGCGGGAATGTTCTCGTACACCACCTGGGGGTAGAAGGCATCATCGAGGTGGTAGGGATCAAGACAACGAGGATTCCATCAGATTGGATATCATGAAGTCCCTTCAAAGTTCCAGACCACCACCGTTTGATGGTAAGGGAAGTGGCCTCAAGGCTGAGACTTGGTTGTTGGACATGGAATGTTGCTTCACCATGTAACCATATTCAACCAACATGAGGGCTCGTTGTGCAGTTATGTAGTTGAGGGACCACAGATCTATTTGGTGGAATACTGAGTGTAAGAAGCTTCAGATTAGTGTTGCAGATCTCACTTGGGAGATCTTTGAGGAGAGGTTTCAAGAGAGATTCTTATCTCCTCAGTTTAGAGAGGCCCGTGTTGATGAGTTCCACACAATTCGGCAAGGAAATATGACTGTGGATCAGTACGAGACCAGATTCTTTGAACTTAGGCAGTATTCATGTTATGACAATGATGATTTACTCTTGGCTCATCATTTTATCAGAGGCCTTAAGGATTCCATCATTGGAGAGGTCCACATGCATCAACTTAGGACTCTTGCCCTTGCTGTAGAGAAGGCACGAATTGCAGAGGAAAATCTGGCTAGAGGTTTCAGTGGTAGATCCAGTTCCCAGAACCAAAGTGCAAGGAATTTAGGACAGGATGCTTAGTTCACTCAGTCCTCAGGCAAGGGCCAATCCCAATCAGAACCCTCTCAGGTTGGTCCTTCCCGTAAGAATAAGAAGAAGTTTTGGAGCAAGAGTGGACAAGATTCTGGTACCTCAATAAAGAAAGGAGACTTTCAGAAATGAGGATGTTGAATCTGTGTAAGTCCTAGCTTGGGCTTTTCGATGCCAAGCGACTCTCCATGATGTTAGTCCCTACATAGTAAGCCCATTGAGGTGTCTGAACAGGACCTGTAGTTATGCATTGTCTATGTCTTGGTTTCAGTCATCATACTGCTTGGCATGAGTGTTAGCCATGGTTGTTGCGTTTTTGTGTGTTTGTGGTTGGATCATTATCTCCATCAGCACAGCGGGTGTGGACCTACGGGTGCCACATGGTTGGGAGGCGTAGCTACCTTCACCACTGCTAGGGACCGGTGTACAAAGACGATCTATTATTCTAGCATGATCGTTGCCGATGTGTCACTTGGTACTTTGATTTGCAGAGTATGCTTTCTAGTGATTTATGCTTTCATTGGGATGTTGTGTTCCATGTTTACATGATGTTGGTTTTACACATTCCTTGTTATGATGTTTAGCATATAGTAGATGACGTTATCTGATTACAGGGTTATCTTATGTTACTATTAGCATGTTAGATTTCATTACTTATATTGTAGCATGTTAGTAGTGATGTCCCTATCACGACAGCACTGATGATCTAATCGGTGGCTTGGGATGTTATGCGCGGGGGATGGCTAGGGCCCACAATGGTCGTATGACGCCATTGACGGTTGGGAGGAACCACGTGCCTAGTTTGGTTAATTGGTTTATTGCTTTTATATTTATGCTTAAATGTAAGAGGTTATTTTCATCTTCATTGCGATGTTATTTCAGTTGTCGTGATGTTTCCTTTCTATACTTTCCCTTCTTTGTTTGATAGATGGTTAGATCTCATTTTCTGTTACTCAATTTTGGTTAGAGTGTTTTGGCCTTGATATGTGGATCCGGTACTCCTCGGTGTGGAGGTTCTTTTGTCATTTTATTCCTATTTTTGAGTTTCTGTTAGTGTTTTTATTTTCTATGGGCGACATTTGTTCAGCATTGTGCGACACTGATAAAGTATCGCACGCCCATAGAAATAATGTCCCACGAAAATAAAAAGTGTCGCACGCAATGCTGAAGAAGTGTCATACGACACTGGAAGAGTGTCACACAGCTTTATGAGAAATATCGCGCAATACTTTTCCAATATCGCATGCCTTCTTGAGAAGTGTCGCACGCAGTAAGGGAGAAGTGTCGCCCTCCCTTAGTGAAAAGTGTCGCACGCCTTTTGGCAAAAACCTACGCGTGCCAACAACGGGCACTTTTTTTAGTGTTCTGATCTTTTTGAGAGTTGATCTGGATACCATTTTGGGCATTCTTCAAGCCTATGTTGTTGCATTTTGGATGCAGGAGGTTTCTTTTGAAATTCAATTTTTGGGTTTCTGTTGTAGTCCTTCGGGGTTTGTGTTTCTATTGTAGTCCTTCGGGGTTTAAAATATATCATTGAAGTATAAGTTGACGTATATTTAATTCCTTATACTTAAGATATATTTTAATATATGCAATGATTCATTTGAGATGGGTTTCAGACCTCTACGAGCTAAGGTGTAGATTCTAGGAAAAATCAGGGCTTCAGAAATTCAGACTTAGCCAAATTTCAGGGCTTCAGGATTTTAGACTTAGCTAGTTTCCAAGAGTCAGCATATGTCCTTTAGCTTGGTAGACTTTTGTGGTTTTCATGATTGTGTTCTAGTTGGTAGTGGCATTTGGAGATCCGTTGGTGCTTTGTTGTCTTTCAGTCTTCCATTGCGATCTTTTGGTTTGTGTAGGTTGTATCATGTACACTTACACTTGTAAAAAAAAAAAAAAAGTATTCTGACTTGTTTTTCATCCTTGTTTCCAAGGATCTCCGGGCAGGGCATTACACCATTGAATTCAACCCTGCACATTTCACATGGTGAATTTTCATATTTAGGAATTACCAAAGGTTTGATTAATAATATTGTTAAGTATGGAAGAATAGGGATTAAAAAAAATAATAATGTGTATGGTTTTCTATGAAAGGTACAATCAACTTTTAGTTAGTGGTCATCTAAGGATAGATTAAATTAATTATAATCAATCATATTCATCTTTACAACAATTAATATTATCAAATGTTTGTCTTATGACATTTGAAGTTATTATTATGTCGAGCCTACTTAGACTTAGAGGGTAATTCTTTTCCACTTTATTTGGCACCATTTCCCCCCAATTTTTCTATGGGGTTTTAGGGGCAGTGCCTTAATCCTAGGGGTTAAGTGGCAATGCCCCTTGTAGGGTCCTAAGGAAGCACCCTAGGTGGGGTCAAGGGGTAGGACCCCTTCCAAGGTCCTGGGGTAAGCGACAACGCCCCTGAAGCCAAAGAGAAATTTACTATTGTAAAATGTGTCAAGTGTTAAGTTTTTCTATTGGATGGCTTTCTCTAGCCCTAATTTTGTAAGAAAAAAAAGGCTTGTATAAAATGTCTTAGGGTTAGGGATTTTATGATGTATGAGGATTTAGTAGCTTCTTGCATCAGTATTGAGTTGTAAGGGATTACAAATTGTAATCAGGTTGTAATCATTAGATAATAAGAATATTAGACTAGTTTCTTGGTGGACATAGCCTGAGGATTGAGTGAGCCACATGCAATCTAAATTGTCTATTGTGTTCTCTTCTATGTGCTTTAACATTTTTTGATATTGGGTATATTTTCATGTAATTATTATTTGTCTGTCTAATCCTATCAAAAGTATCAATTATGTATTGAATAACAAAGAATAATGATAGTTAGCTTGGATTAGTCATTAATCTTAACATGCCAATTGTGTTTATCATTTTAAGAGTTCAAGATGATAGATATAATATTTTATTATGATATATATGTTATTATTAGAGGTTAAGATAAAAAAATTATTTTGAATATTTGGATTACATTCTACACGTACATAATGTTTCCTTCTTAAGGATAAATAGTGAACATATATTTTTTAAAATTCTTGGCACGCAAGCTTGGGATTTTGTGATAGTTTTGTGATGTTATAATGCAATATATGATTCAAAGTTTAAAAATGATAGTAATGTACTTGAAGGATGTTAGTGTAGAGATTATGTTGAAAAATTGAGAAGAGGTTTGTTATACGCCTACAAGGAACTATTTTTACATTATTGATGTTATTTCATGATTCTCCTTTTGGATTGTAGCCCATATATGTTTTGTAAGGAAGTGAGACTTCTCATTTTGTCACCTAGGCAATAAGTGCTAAGAAATGTTACTAAATGCAAGTGTGCTCCCCTTATTGTATCTAAACCTTTAACATGGTTATTACTTCTTTAGAGTAATCATTTGTGTATTCCATCTCCACTATGCTTTTTCCCACTATAGGGTTTACATTAAAATATTAGGCCATTATGATATTGTGTATATCATTTATCCATGTTGTTTAATTTCAAAATTAAATTGCTAAAGTTATGTTGGTAAATAGATTTGTCACTACAAGTGCTTCTCTAAAGTTGACCTTGTTTTCCATGTGGGCAATGACAATTGTACCAACTTTTAGATATAATACAATCAATTGTTATAAAATTGTGATCTTTCTCTACATTTGAGAGAGGCAATTCCTCGAATGATGGTTGCATTTAATATTTTTTTGTACTTTTCACTTGAAAGTACATAAGGATAGCCATACAACTAAGGAAAGATAAACAAAAAAAACTTCAATGGTATACATACAAATACTAAATGAGAATATGAAAGCATAACATATTAAAAACGGGATTCGACACAAAGACAATTTTATATACAACAATGATGTAAAAAGAAAACACATTTCAACCTACCAAGAAACATGCTACTTAAACACACTTGGACAAAGATACCAAGATATGACTCTATTTTTTAATTTGCATATATCATAAACACTCTAAGAAATTACCAATTCAACTCATAAGAGATTGATAACAATAACTAGAAAATATATCTAAGCCATACAAATCAAATGCATTATTGGTTATTCATTTGAAATCATATGAGTTTAAAAACATTAAAGTACCAAAATATGAATATAAAGTTCTTTATTAAAATATATAGAGCTCCCCATTTGCAAGCCCCTGCACTCCCCCCTCCCCACATTACTTAAGTCTTATATTTATAGGCTACAAGATAACCTCTTAGTAACTACCTCTTTGTGGATTAGTAGCCAACTAAATTAGAGTGTAGAAATTATTCATGATTTTCAACCAACTCTAACTTTCACAAAAATAAAATGTAAAATCTTACCTTTTACTAAAGTAAAAGTCCAAATCAAACCTCTCACAACAACTAGAATATAAAACCTAACTTTAGTTATAAGTGACATAAGTCACTTTTACAAAAGATAACTTGATAAATATGAGTTGTGAGGAAGACTTCCATCATTATCCATAATTTCATTTTTTTTTGGTATTTTTGGAAACATCTATGTCCAGAACACTTCTCATTTGGTCCCTTTTGAACTAGCATCCAAAATTGATATATGAATAGGATGTTTCAAATCTATTTCTTTTGAATTTTAGTTCAATTTTGCATATATATATTGGGAAAGGATTTCTTGATTTGAAGCCTAGTAGAATTTAGTTTTAAATTTTATTTTGTGCACTTTTTACAATCATTCCCTTCTGTTAGGCAGACTACACATCTTCACTAGATTTTCACATTTTGTATCCAAGTTCACAAACCTTTATAATAATAACATACTCTTCTGCATTGATCTAAATTATTTTACAAATTCAGAGGATAATACCAAAGGAAGAAATAATGGTATTGTAAACATATAATAAAAAATATCAAGAAACTAATTTATTCAAAAAAAATAAAATTTCATATAATTGTGGACAATCTCATAAGTGAGATGTATGCCTAGAAATCAATCCTATTTGGACAAACTCGTAGAGGAGTTGTGTGTTTGAGATCATAAAAGTTGGGTTATCCCATGAATGAGATGTATGTCCATGAACTCTATAGGAGTTGGTCAATCCCATGGTTGAGATGTCTACCCATGAACTCCATATATAAGATCTGATACAAATTGGCAATCTCAGCAAACAAGATGTATGTCCATATCATTTTGCCTTGTTGAATTTGACTTGATCCTTTTTATACATCTTCATGGAAGTTGAAAGGTCATTCCATTTAAATCCTCACTAGAAATTAAATGGACAATTCAAAAATTGAAAAGTTGTTACTTAATATATATGCTAGCTTAATTCTGATCATTCCTCCCCTCTTACAAGGCAATGGTCCCCATTTCCTTATCACCTTCTAAATGATATGCAAGAAATAATGATTTCCTATTTGACATACCCTTTGAGATCTCATGATCCTTCAATCACTCGAAAGAAGTAGCACCAATTTATTGAATGAAGGTTGGACTAAGAAAACTAATGAACTAGCTCAGATAGATCTGCCCAATGAATGCAATACAAAAGGCCTCCTTGGGCTCTTTGATCTATTAATCTCAAACCCCTCAGCAACATGATGACCATACCAAATCATCTACCATTGGAGGCAAGGTCTCAAAGTAGAAAATAGTAATAATGATACTGCATTTGTCTTCTTTTGCAGTAACATTTGTTCATTTCCAACATTCTGAGCAGATGCTCCTTGCTCAAAAACAACATTTTCTGCAGAAACATTACCTCTAGGCATAACTCCAGTGCCACCTCATGACATGATTCCAAGAAAAGTCCATTTACAAGCTTCATGATATTATCATTGTGCATTGTAGTCACCATCTTCCAATTGTTGAGATATCCATAGTAAAAGGCATACATTGCAATATGCTCTGTACAAAACTTTGTTATCACCTTGAAGCTCTCGAAGATGCAAAGAACTACCTCATGTTCAAGGTTAGAGTACTCCCCCTTTTTGTTTTCCTTGATGACAAAAATATCAACATGCGCTAGATGATGACAATATCAAGTTGTTGAGGCCTATTATCATCCATGATAGCTGGTTGGTGTAGCAGCCTATGACATTGCTCTATTTGCTCATCATTGTGTGGTTCCTTAAGGGATTTATATTGGCATGCCTTTGCATAGATGTGGGCTCCCTCCTCCCCATGTCCATTCAATTCCTTTGAAAGAAAAGCCCTCAATCAAACCTATGGACACCAAAGTTAGTAATATGGAATCTCACGAATTACACGTCAAGACAATGTGGTCAGTTGGTCTTCCCAATATGCTTGTTTGGAGTATCTAGAAGCACTACCCTTGAAGCTATACAAAATTTCAGAAAACTACCAAATAGAGACCAAAGCCAAGAAGAAAATCCAAGCTCTAAAAATATGATCTTCATAGGCCCACAACAATACTAGATCAAGTAGTTTTGAAAACTGCTTCAGGTTCTCTCAAAGCTCTCTAGAAAGATTCCTTATTTAGTACCAAACCTCTTCCAAGAGCCACAAAAATGCCAAAAAAAATCCATTTGGATAGAATCAATACTAGCAAAGAGGAAGAAGAACGAAAAGGCTTAAATGGAAACTTTGTTACAAGTGTCCCAAGAACAAACCACTCTGATACCACTAATCTGAATTATTTTACAAATTCAGAGGATAATATCGAAGGAAGAAATAATGGTATTCTAAATATATAATAAAAAATATCAAGAAACCAATTTATTCAAAAATAAATAAAAATATATATAATCGTGGACAATTTTGTAAGTGAGATGTATGCCTACAAATCAATCCTATTTGGAAAAACTAATGGAAGAGTTGTGTTTCTAAGCTCATAAAAGTTTGGTTTACAAGTGGGAAGTATACTTATGAGGGGGCGAGGGGGGGTGTTGAATCAAAAGTAAAAAGCTTTAACCAATAATACTTTTTAAACTTAAATTAATTAATTCATGTAACATAATCAAATAACATGAAAGTAAAATCATTCATAAAAGTAGTTCACATAAAATTTGATCACCCAGAAACCCTCCAAAATGAGAAGGTAAAACTAGGGTGGGGATGAAACCCACAACTTATCACTACAGTAATAATGTAATTTTTCAAGGTTATAATGTTTGAACATGAGCCATGGTCTACCCTATGAGAGGCATGCCCTATTAAAGGCTCTTACATCCTATTAAAAGTATACCTCTCTAAAGGATTTGTAAAACATTCACTTGGAATGTCAACCTATTAAAGGATTTATACAATGGCTGTTAAACCAACTTATCTCCATAGCAATTCATTTTGTGAATACAATTGTTAGAAAGTATAGTATAATGTTTGACATAATCACTTGCAATCTACTATTGTTGATTTCATATCTCTATTCAATCCAATCTAATCCTTGTTGATCTAATATGAAGTTTTTTGTAGTACAGATACTCTATTCTTCTAATTGATTTTGCAATCTACTAAGTCACCTTGTATGTCCTCTTAACACTTCACCCCTTGCTTCTTATGTTCTTCACTTGCTCACACTCCATTCACTCTATTGAATTATGGGGCTTCAACCTCCTCAAAAGGTTTTTGTGAGTTAGGTTTAGGTATGAATCTACGGTTGAGATTCATCCTTTTTGCCTCTTTAGCATTCCATTTTTCTAATTGGTTGCATGTTGATTTCATAGGAAAACAAATAGATTCGATCTTATCTCTAATCTTTGAGATCTATCCATTAGCTAGCATGAAAAATAGTTTAGATTTTAGTTTGTGAAGGCACAAACTCATATGTTGATTCTATGTTACTTGACACTTGATAGAACTATTGCTCAGGACATACCAAAATTCTATCTAGTTTGACACCTAAATAGGCTCAGAATTTGTTATTCACTCGGTACACATACTTGCTTAGCACTGTCTATTTTCTTGGCACCTAAATGACTTAGCACTTACATCTTTTTGTCTCAACACCTATTGCAACTCAACATGAACTTAGAAAGTAGTTTAAGTGTGTTGACACTCAATTGTCAAGACCATTCTAAGATCAACAATCTCCCCCTTTGACATGAGTGTCAAAAACACTTAACTATAAATGATGTATCTAACTCCCTTAAGTATAATATAGCTTTAGTTTTACATACATACAAAATTTCAAAATTTGTTCAAAATTTTGTGAAGGTCTATATACCTCAAAATTTGTAACTCCCCCTACGTTGATGTACCTTTACTATATCCAAAAATTCTCATAGAAGTTTTGTTTCATGCTAATTCATTCTGATACTATTTATCCAATGCTCTTTATCTACTATGCTCTGTTTCTATACTTTTTTTGTTCGCTCCCCCTTTTTGTCTACTTTTTTTCCTGTATTTTTTTTTTACTCTCCCTTTCACATGTATCCCTTGCATATTAAGTCTCCTTTAGGCTTAACAATTTCTAATCTTCCTTTGTTTTTAATTTATCCTCCTTTTTGACACTTATCTCAAAGGGCTATACTCTAACTGAGTATTTTTCCAAGAAGGTTTTGTTTACTTCCATTACAATCCTCAGATTAGTATCCCAATTGTGTAGTGTAACTTCTAGGGATTTGATTTGGATAGTTGTCTCTACTGCTAGGTGAACCAAACCATCTAATATAGAAAGATTTGGATCTTTCTTTAACACATTTTCTACGTAGGCTAGTTCTTTTTGTAAAATCTCCATGTGAGGGGTTAGGGAAAATTGAATCTGAACTAATTTGGCTCTTGTATTAACCTCATCTACTATTAGTGTAGCTAGTTCTTTCTATGTGTGAAGGATTGTATCAAAATGGTTCTCGCTTTAAGCTGGATCTTTTGGCAGTTGTATGCTAGATATCTTCAAGCTCCTTTCCAAGCTTATTATTCTCTAGCTAGTTTCCTATGTGAAAATGGAAGGATCACATAATTTTGAGTACAATGAGAAGATATTATCAAGTACTTCCTTCACTTTATCTATTTGACTAGCCAGTTCTACCTATGAAAATGCTATCTCACTAGATATTCTTTCATTCACCTTTGCTTGAAACTTCTTTTTTGACCATTCCATCAGTTTTGCATTGGTATCATGGTCTTCACTTTGCACCTAGTCCACTATTTTTGAAAGTTGCCCCATAATGCGATTTGTTCTATTAGGTGATTGCAAGCTAAAAGCATCTAAGAAGATGTCCTTGATCTCATGTAGTGTTTGCTTCTATTTATACTCATTTCTAAGTATCTCTTGCTTCTTTTTCCTCTCCAATGCCTCTTGCATTAGGTTACTTTGTTCAAGAGTAATATTGTCATAGTCATATTTGGGAATGATTATTTCTTTGTCCAATGTTGGGTCTCCACGATGAAGTACCCTTGCTACTCTTGTGGAGTTTGAGCCTGGTGCAATGATTTTTAATGGCATGGCATCAGTGCTTAGCTTCTAAAGCATTGTAGGAGTTCCAGTGGTTGGAAAATTTGCCAAAGTTTGAATTGCCTCCTACTCCTTTTCTTTTGAACTTTCTTTTTCCTCTTCTTGTATATCTTTGTCAATCACAATTATTTGGGGTGCACCTTGTTCTTGTGTTGTAGAGATAGAAGTGTATATCTATCCTATTTGATATTTTGCATGCTCTTTGTCTTCTATATTCTGAGTCTTGTGCTCAATCATCAAGACTTTAATTGTGGAATCAACCTTGGTAGATGTGTCTATACGTGTTTGCTCTATAGGTTGTCCACTTGTAGCTATAGGGATGTTAAAAGGTGGTTCTTGTGGATTCACCTTATCCCCTATCAAATTAGCTACAACATTTTGCAACTCTTCCACACTAACCAAAATTGGGTTGTCACACAACTTGGCTTGTAGAGCTGATTGGTCAAGGATCTTCTTGAGATCCTTGTAGTCAATGGGTTTATGTTCTAACCAGAGTTGTTAGGAACATCCTTTACATTTATTGTGTCTGTAGGTGTAGATGTGTCATGTGGAGGGCTCAAGGGTGGTAGTTGTGTGTCTGGCACACTCTGTTCTATTTGCTTCTCCTCAGTAGTTACTACTTTATATGTTCTTTGTTGTGCCTCCTCCATTGTCTTGTCTTTTTTTCTCTTTCTTTGTTTCTTCTTCTTTTTCATTCTCCTCCTCTTCCTCATCATTATTTCCTTCAAGGGGATCTATTTCTCCTAGTTTAACTATTGTTAGCCCATATATTAACTTCCACATTTGAGTGAACTTCTTAACAACATCTTCAATCTTGTTTTGAAGAATGTTGAAGGTTCTATATTTGGGTGCAAATTTTCTCCCATGCTTCTTCCTAGCCTTGGTTATTTGACCTTTTTTCAGCTTTGGCATAACTCAAGCCAATTTAGACTCTCTTATTTCTTTCTCCATGTTTAGGCAATAATGTCATTTATTTTCAATAATAGAATACAAATCTTTTGGTGTTGAATTGTCAAGTTCAAGTGGGGTGGTCTTGAACTTGGCCATCATGGTATAAACTGATTCTTCAACCATGTTCTGCTCATTTCTACTTAACTTACTAAATTTAATATTCTTCAAGACATTCAAGTCAACATTATCTTTAACATTGTCACAAATGTTTTCTAAATCAGATTTTAATGCATGACTTAACACTCTAAATTGGCTTGTGTCTTCTAACTTTGTTCTCTCTTCATCTGAGTCAAGTTGAGCAACATATTTTCTTCTTAGTCTTTTATTTTCTAGACCTTGTTGCTCAGTTTCCTTCTTCTTTTCTTTAGCTCACTTCTTGGCCTTTTGAGTGGCAGCCCTTGTGCTTGCTCTTGTAGTGGGCTTTTTAGGGCTTGGCTAAGTAGCCTTTTGTTTCTTTGACTTTGTTTTTGGCTTTGTGCTTGCCTTTCTTTTCTTAGGCTCAAGTTTTTTTGGTTCTTCCTTGGCTTGTTCCTCCTCAGCACCTTCTTCCTCTTCATTTTCTCCCATGCCTTGTGTCAAGGCAAGTGGCCCTTGGCCCTATTCTCCTTCTTCTTCTTCATCTTATTATTCATCATCCCCTTCTCCTTCTATTGTTCCTTCTCCAAATCTAGACTTAAATTTCTTGACCAATTTGTCTTTCTTCTTTATTGTGGATGTAGTTTTTAGTTCCATTTCCACTTTTGACTTTAAAACATCATAAGTTCTAAAGGGTTTTGCACTTTTGTCAATTTCTTCTACAAGCAATGTTGTGATTGTTGTTGATGCCTCATCTATGTCTATCTCATATCCAAGTGGCCTTACCATCTAATTCTTGGCACTGCTTCTTGTATGTAAGTGTAATCAGTATCAACTAAAAAGAAAATGTCATTGATGTGTTACTTACAAGGGAAACTGATATTCTAAGCATCTGGTTCATAGACTTTTTGAGGTCTTCAAAATAGCTTTTCATGATGGTTTCAAAATTTTCTCCCATCTACTCTATATACTCATGAATATATACTGCTAGAGACATATTTGTCTTCCAACCTATCTTTCCAAAAGAAGAAAATTTATTCTAAACATGAAAGAATGCACATATCAAAATTGAACCAAACTTACATTGAGCACTTTTTGATCTTCTTATGGCTCCCAAATTCTCCATTATCTATTGTAGTTGCAGCTCTGCTAGATCATATGTATGATCTTTCTTAACAATTTTATAACCTAACCTACATCTACTATAATGCAAGGTACACTATTCAATCTACTTGATTTATAGAATTTGTGTGAGATGACTCTTACAACAGACTCTATGAGTGGATCTCTAATTTTTTATATTTTCATACACCTCTAATTCCATTGTGCACCATTATTTTTCTCAATGACCTCCTTAGAGTCACTTCTCAGAGTCTTTGGCCGATCTAGGGTTGGGTAACCTATGACTCTATGGATGATTCTTTTTGTTATTTTGATAGGTCCACCTTCCAACCATAAGCAACCATTATGAATTATGTTTAACACTAACCTAATCCACTTCATCTTGAAGACCATAGAGAAATCTAGGGCATGAGTAAGTCCCTTCTTTTTGACAATATTGAATTCCTCCTTCAATACGCCATTATCACATAGTTTATTGTAGGTTTCACGAATCTCCATATCATCTATACTTCTAACTTCATAATTGTAGCAATTTCTGACATTTTGGACCATAACAACTTTTGGCAAGATGATGGATAATGCACTAGCAGGGTCATTCTTGTATGCCACCTCTAAGATTGGCCTAAAATTTTATTGTTTAACATCTTTTCTAACTAACTAGACTTTGAAGGGCTCCTTTTCTTTAGGATTTTTCAAGCTAGAAGCCATTTTCATAAACTAGGGTTTAACAATTTCAAAACAGTGTAGTTAGCTCTTGAGTAAATTTCTTGATGAATCATTGTTAGAATCTACTTGAATGCTTCATTCTTGCTTGAAATTACTTCTTCACTTCATTTTCTCTTTGCTATATGTTCATTGTGATGAGAAATGATCGAAAAATTAACCTTACACCCTTCAATATACAACATTAAATGCTTAGTGCATATATAGCTGGATACTCGACTTGTATATAATTTCCTTCTTTACTCGACATCAATGCAAATTCCTCTTCACTCAGCATCTATAGGGATTACCTTTACTCAGCATCAACTGATGTAATTTTTCTCGGCAATAACTACTTGCTCGACTCCAATTAGTCTTGGTTGACAACTCAACACACACTATGATTTTACTCAGCAGCTGAAGGTAACTAGTCATACTCAGTAGTAGGATGAAAACTTAAAATTTCAACCTCACATCTTTATTCATGTTGATCTATCATTTTCAGTAATAACTCATTCTAGGAATTGATGTATGATAAAGCATTTAAATATTAGTCCCACATACCTCATTTTCTTTATTTTGATGAAGTATGACCACTTGACACTTTGGGTGAAGTGATCTCTCCATTTGATGAGATTCTTCCATTTTTTCTCTTCCATGTCTTATTCATCTCTCCTCTGATGTGTTCAACATCTACTTTCCCTTTTTCTGTGTTGAACTCATTGTTGGGTTCCTTTGACCTTGTTGGGCAATACTTGCTAATGTGACTAGTCTTTAGGCAGTTGAAACAAGTGGTTTGACTCAAAAATTTATTGTAGTCACCACTGAAGTGTGTTCTATGTAGTTCTTAGGAATGTGTCCATACTCTTGACAGTAGTGATAGCTCTACCTAGTGTTTTAGTCCCAATTATAGTGGTGTTCATGACTTTTTTTCATTGTTGGTTTCTTTGGTGACCACCTAGGCTTGAATTTGTGTTCAAAGGCTCTATGTCCATACTTATTGCAGTTGTAGCAGTGTCCTTCAAATCTTTGTGTCCTGATGGTTCTAGTCCTACAATCATATGCTTGATGAGCTTGCTTATTGCATTTATGACAGTGACCCATGTTCTTAGGTTTATCATGCTCATTGGCATTCTTTCTCCTACACACATTAGTAGTATGTCCTTTCTTGCCATAAAAATGACATGTGGGTTTTGAATTCTTACCTTTTTCACTTCTTTGTTCAGCAATTTTGGATGACTCTCCTTCTTCAGTGCTAGTATATCCTAGCCCTGATATGTCATTACTGGATCTTGGATATTTCAGTAGTTACTCAAAGTACGTGATGGCTTCATTGGGCTTGTTGAAGCTCTCTATAATTTCTCTTTCTCTCCTCAAATTATTTTGCAGTCGTTCATTCTACAACTTTAAATTTCATTGTCTTTGACATTCAACTCATGATGTGCATTCATCATTTCTCTTAGGGTGTCTAGCTACATGTTGGAAATTCTAGCCAACTCAATTGACTTCTCCTCTAGTCTATTGGCTAAGTTCCTCTTGGCATCTTCTATCATGACCTTATCCTCAATGTCTCTTTTCTTCTATTTAATTATTTCACATAGCATCATGGCTTGTGATTCCTGCTCAATCTTAAGAGTTCCGGTCTCTTCTAATTGAGCTATGTTTTTTCTCCATTAGATCTAAAATTGTTGCATCAAATTCCTTTGAGTCTCCATTTGCAAATACTTTTGTGGTGTCAATCTCCTTGTATTGAATATCATTTTCAGCTATGGCAATGTCTTTTCTTCTTTCTAAGGATTCCCTTAGTTCTTCCCTAGCTTCTTCCAAAGAATGTAGAATGAGATATATTTTAATCTCTTGGTTCTCTATAATATTCCCAAGCTTGTATACCTCCATGTCCATATCTTTTCTTCAAGCTGTAAAGCTTCTCCTGATGAGAACTAAGATCTAATACCAATTGTTGAAATTTACAAGTGGGAAGTATACTTCTGAGAGGGGGGGTGAATCAAAAGTAACAAGCTTTAACCAATAATACTTTTTAACTTAAATCAATTCATGCATGTAACATAATAAAATAACATGAAATTAAAAACATGCATGAAAATAGTTAACACCAGATTTGATCACCTAGAAACCCTCCAAAATGATAAGGTAAAATTGGGGTGGGGATGACACCCACAACTTATCACTGCAGCAATAATGTAACTTGTCAAGGTTACAATATTTGACCATGAGCCATGGTCTACCCTGTGAAAGGTCTACCCTATTAAAGGCTCTTACACCCTATTAAAAGTGTACCACTCTAAAGGATTTACAAAACATTCACTTGGAATGTCACCCTATTAAAGGATTTATGCAATGGCTATTAAAACAACCTCTCTCCATAGGATTTCATTCTACTAATACAATTGTTAGAAAGTAGAGTAGAATGTTTGACCTAATCACTTGCAATCTGATATTGCTAATTTTCGATTGTTACTCAATCTAATATGATCCTTGCTGATCTAATATGAAGTTGTTTGTAGTACTAATACTCTATTCTTCTAACTGATCTTGCAATCTGCTAAGTCACCTTGTATGTCCTCTTAACACATCACCCCTTGTTCCTTTTGTTCTTCAATCACTCACACTCTATTCACTCTATTGAATTATGGGGCTTCAATCTCCTTAAAAGGTTTTCATGACTTAGGGTTAGGTATAAATATATAGTTGAGATTCATTCTTTGTGCCTCTTTAGCATTCTATTTTTCTAATTGGTTGCATGTTGATTTCATAGGGAAATAAATAGATTTGATCTTATCTCTAATCTATGAGATCTATCCATTAGCTGGCATGCAAAATAGTTTAGATCTTAGTCTATGAAGGCACAAACTCATATGTTGATTTAGTGTTACTTGCCACTTGATAAATTGTTGCTCAACACATGCTAAAAAAATTTCTAGCTCGGCACCTAAATATGCTTAGCATCTATTATTCACTCAGTAACATACTTGCTTGGCATTGTTTGTTTGCTCAACACCTGAATGACTCAACACTTACTATCTTTCTTACTCAGCACCTATTGCAACTCGACATGAACTTAGCAAATAGTTTAAGTGTGTTAACATTGTCAAGAACATTCTAAGATCAAGAATCCTATGAATGAGATGTATGCCCATCAACTCTATAGGATTTGGGAAATCTTGTGGTTGACATGTCTACCCATGAACTTCAAATATAAGATCTTATACAAATTGGCAATCTTGTCAAATGAGATGTATGTCCATATCATTCTTCCTTGTTTAATTTGATTTGATCCTCTTTATACATCTTTATGGAAGTTGAAAGGTCATTCCATTTAAATCCTCACTAGAAATTGAATGGACAATTCAAAAATTGAAAAGTCATTACTTAATATATTATACTAGCTTAATTCTAATCATGCATGCCTTGAAGAATTATAATAGCCCTCTCAAGAGCTCTCATTTCACTCATTGAGTTGGGAAGTACAGGCAAAGGTAGTAGAATTGGGCTTTACATTTGTTGATTGCTATTATTTTTTAATTTCTAGATTCAATGTTTTATGCATATGTTTTGATTATTACATCCCTTATGAATTTTGTAAAATGGCTGTGATGTGTTCTCTATGGCCAAACTTGCACATTCCTAGTGCATTGTAAGTTTCAATAAATGTATCACATGCTTGTTCTTGGATTCTAGGCTCTTTATTTGGTACAATTTTTTAAAAAAATACTTCATACCTGCTAATTAACATGCTAAAAATGCCTTTATAGCCTTTCCAACAAATTCCTTTCATGCATAATTTGGAGTCATAGCTTTCAAGATCATATTACTTTGAGATATCTTGTTAAAGGATTTTAGGCATTCTCATAAAATCGTATACATTGCACTCCTTGTGTTTGCAGTATGTGGAGTTCATATATTGTAACTATGATGTCTTACCAAAATTATTCCTCCTACCACACTTTTATGGATGGTTATGTATTACATGGATGTTTCCTGTTCATACATGAACCAAGTAAGCTGGTTGATGTGGAAAAATGTTTCAGCTTCCTTCTTTTCTTGAAAATGAAAAATGCTCAGAATTGAGGTTTTTGTCACTTTTTAAGAAAGTTTTTTTTCTCTCAAATCATTGCTAAAATTAAACCATGTGGCTCAAACATAGACGTAGAGGATGATGGTCATAATAGGCCAAAGACCTTTTGTTGGAAGTAGTCAAACCTCCACTCTTCACCTTGTTGCAACTAAACTGCACATATTCCCTAAATCATCTCCAATAGCATAGCACTTGGCTAGTTGTTAATAAAGAATGCAATCATACCATTTAATCTTCCATCCATGTCTTCTACTACATACATCTTTTAGAAATGCATGCATATTATAGGCCCTCTATATATAGAGGTCATTGCATACATTTGTAAGCAATCAGATCAGTGAATAGAATATGCTTGTGTCATTATAAGTGTTTATTTTTTATATCTTTTTAATTTTTTTTCTTATTGGTAATATATCAAATCTCAATTAGATATCAAATCTCCTATTTTCTACATGGTATTAGAGCTATTGAGATTCTTGGGTAGTGTTAGTTTTTCTTTCATGCCAAATTCTAATATTTTGCAATAGGCATAAATTTCATTGAGCAACATCTTTTTGGGTAAAAAAATTGTTGCATGAGTTTTATTAGAATTTCTCTTACTAATTATTTTAAAGTGTTGAAAGTATGATTTTTTCTCATCCAAAAAGAAGAGAAGTTGAGTAATGGATTCTTTTGGTGTTCCCTTGCCCTCAATTAGATTGAATGGAAATAATTATTATGATTAGGTTTCACAAATCAAATTGTCTCTAACTCTTCAAAATTGTTATGATGTTTCCATTGGTAGTGAATAGAAACCAAGACTCTGGAAAAGAACAAGATGACTGGGATAAGAGAGACAAGAAGGCAACAGCCTTGATCAAATTAACACTTTTTGAAGAAGTTTATCTAGAACTTCAAAATGAAAGAAGTGGAGTCTAGGTATGGAAGATATTGAAAAATTTGTATCAAAATTCAGGTGATTTATCATGGATTATATCTCTCACCATAGAGCTATATAATATGAAATTTATAAGCTCATAAGAAATAGTGTCTTATCTAAGTAAATTAAAGAAAAACAAAAATGAGTTGGCTTCACTTGGAAAGAACATAGAGGATAAGGATTTTGTTCAAATCATATTACAAAGTCTTCCTAGTTCTTATCAATCTTTTATAAGGGGACTATATACTACAGATAAACTAAAAGCTATTAAAATTTTTGAGTTGTGTACTAAGTTAATTCAAGAAGAAAAGTGTGAAATAAAAGAAAGAGAATCTTCTACTATTGAGTGTGAATCTCAAGCATTTGTAATGAAAGGTAAACAATATCATCAAAAGGTAAAAGATAATAAATCAAATGGAAGGAATTGGAAGTATGATGATAAAAATAGTTCATCTACGAATCCAAATAGAAGCAAGTGGAAATGTCACTATTATGGTAAACCTAGATAAAAAGCTATTGAATGCTAGAAAAGGATTAATGATATAGAAAAGTATAAGTCTACAAAATC
Source organism: Cupressus sempervirens (assembly GCA_028749045.1). Lineage (NCBI taxonomy): Eukaryota > Viridiplantae > Streptophyta > Pinopsida > Cupressales > Cupressaceae > Cupressus > Cupressus sempervirens. Next base: position 843,024,143 of record CM053787.1, on the reverse strand, counting down.
ATTTGATTCTAAGAGAAATGCCTTTTCTGTAGCACTTAAAGAAAATATTTCCTTTAAATGTGAATGGATAATTGATTGTGGTTGTACACAACATATGTCACATTATCAAGAGCAATTTGAGTTACTAAATGAAAGAAATGGTGAAAACATATATTTTGGAGATAATAGTTCCCTAGAAGTTAAATGAAGTGAAAATTTTCAAGTGAGTAATATAATTTTTAAGAATGTGAAGCTTGTCCCTCAATTATCAACAAATCTTCTCTTTGTATTTCAAATTTTCAATCAAGGATATAAAATAAAATTTTATAGTGATAAATGCTTAGTCAATGATGTGAATGATAATTAAAAAGTGGCTACAATTGATAAAGCGGAGAATGGATTATATAAATTTCAAGAATTTATTGAAAATAAAGATGTATGTGCTATTTCCAAGTATGATGATGTGAGTAGGTTGTGGTATGAGCATATGGGACACATTAACTATCAAAGCCTAAATCTTATGGAGTAGCTAAATATGGTGCATGGGCTCCCAAAAATCTCCCCAAAGAAAAAGTTATGTGAAGGATGTATAATGGGTAAGAAACATATAGAAAGTTTTCCACAAGGAAGATCATGGAGGGAAAAAACCTCTATACATTTGGTCCATAGTCATGTCATGGGTCCTTTTAAAACACCCTCACTTGCAGGTGCAAGGTATGTTCTTACTTTTGTAGATGACTATACTAGAAAAATTTGGGTGTATTTCCTACAAAAGAAGGACGGAGCGTTTCGTAAGTTTAAAGAGTTCAAGGTTCTAACTAAAAAGAAAAGTGGGAAATCTCTAAAAATCATAAGAACATATAGAGGAACTAAATATATGAATAAGGAATTCTTAGGATTTTGTAAACAAAATGGCATAAAGAAAAGAATCAACTATTTCTTATTCACCACAAAAAAATGGAGTTGTAGAAAGAAAGAATAGGAGTATAATGGAAATGGCTATGTATGAATAATTCTAGAAATATAGAAGTCAATCTTTGGGCTGAAGCAATTCATACTATAGTTTACATTCTAAATAAATCTCGTACAAAGGTTGTTATGAATATAACCCCTAAAGAGGCTTGGATTGTAAGAAATCCTACTATGTCTCATTTTCGTATTTTTGGTTCTATTGCTTATGCTCATATTCCTAATGAAAAGATGATTAAATTAGAAATAAAAAGTGAGAACTACATAATGGTGGGATATAGTGAAGAGTCAAAAGGTTATAGGCTATATAATCCTAATAAAAGGGAGATTCATGTTAAAAGAAATGTTTGGTTTGATGAAGATATTGAAAGAAATAAATCTCCCACATTTTCTCATTTTCCAATTTTTCTTGAAGAAGATAAATCTATTGGCACTAATGATTTAGATCAAAATATGGCATCTCTTACATAAAGAGTATACATGTAGGTTGAAGATTCAAGTAGCATTGATGATGACGACACAAGGAAGATGAGGAAGACTCAAAGCATTCAAGAAGTCTATCAAGACAACACTAAGATCTTTGCTAACTATGCTCTTATGGCTAAGGTGATGTAGTTTGAGACTCCAAGCACATTTGATGAAGCTAAATAAAAATATGAATGGAGAGAAGCTATGCAAGAAGAGTACAACTCCTTGATGAAGGATGACACTCGGGAATTGACAACACTCCTAGAAGGAAATAATTTGGTTAGTTGCAAATGGACCTACAAAATAAAGTTCACATCATATGGAGCCATTGAGAGATATAAGAAAAGGTCAATGGCTCGTGGCTTCTCACAAGAGAAGGTATTGACTATATTGAGACATTTGCTCCAATTGCTAAAATGACTTCAATTCATAACATTATTTTTTTGGCTGCAAATTGTGGATGAAAAATGTTTCAAATGGATGTAAAAAGTGCTTTTTTAATGGTGACTTAAAAGAAGATATTTACATGCAACAACCACTAGGATTTTTTAAAGGTGGTGAGGAACATATAGTATGTAGATTGAGAAAATCACTATATGCTCTTAAATAGGCTCTAAGGGTGTGGTACTCCAAAATAAATGAATTCATCATAAAAGATGGATTTGAAAGAAGTAATGTTGACCTAGATGTATGTGTAAATCATATTGATGATGAAATTTTTATTATTGTCTTGTATGTGGATAATCTAATCATTACAGGAGATTCCACACAATGTATTGAGCACACCAGGAAACAACTCAAGCAAACTTTTGAGATAACTGATCTAGGATTAATGCATTATTTCTTGGGTATGCAAGTTTGGCAAGAATAATGAAGGATCATACTTTCTCAAACTAAGTATTCTCTTGACGTATTGAAAATTTTTAATATGAGTGACTATAAACTAGCCAATACACCATGTAAAGTAGGATTAAAATTAAGTACTCATTCTACTCAAAATAAGGTGGATGAAAAATTGTATAGGTAGCTTATTGATAGTCTCTTATATCTTACCATAACTAGACCAGATATTGTATATGTTGTTGGTGTTGTATCTGGGTACATGGAAAATCCATATTATGATTACTGGAAGGTTGTTAAGAGGATTTTGAGGTACATAAAAGGTACTTCCAAGATTTTCTTTGAGTACAAACATGGAGGAGAAGATACTTTAGTAGATTATATAGATTCTGATTATGCAGGAGATATTGATGATAGAAAATCAACTTCAGGATACATCTTTCATCTTGGATCTGAACAAATCTCTTGGAACAACAAGAAGCAATCAACTGTGCCACTATCATCAACAAAGGTAGAATACATTGGTGCATCAAAGGCATCTCAAGAAGATCTATGGATTAGAAGACTACTTCAAGAGACACATCATCAAAAAGCTCAGCGAACCACCATATTCTATGAAAATCAAAGCACCATCAAGCTCACATGCTAGGTCCAAACACATTGAAGTTCATCATCACTTCATTCATGACTTAATGGAGAGTGAAGTAGTGGACCTACACTTTTGTGGCACTGAAGATCAAATTGCAGCTATATTTACCAAAGAATTGTCTACAATTAAATTTCTTAAGTTTAGAACCTTCCTATATCTCAAAGAGGTTGATTTTTGAATTCATTCTTGTAATAATTTCTCCCACTTAAAGATGCATCAATTGTAGAAATTAAAGGAGAGTGTTGGAAGTAGTCAAACCTCCATGTCTCTACCTCATCCTTTATTCTTCCATCCATGTCTTCCTCTATAAACATCTTTTAGTAATGCACTCATATTATAGGCCCTCTATATATAGAGGTCATTGCATATGTTTGTAAGTAGTTAGATCAATGAATAAAATATGCTTCTCTGATCAGTGTCATTATAAGTATTTATTTATGATATATTTTGCATTGTCTAGTCTTTGTCTTTCTACTAATATATCAAATCTTAGCTAGATATCATCTCTTATTTTCTACACTTTTTTTAATGTCTCAATCAATGTCAAAATATTTTTCTATAGCTACGAATGGCATCAACTTTGTTCCCATATTTTTTATGAGCATTAACTCAAAGGTTTTGAGAATTTTGTTCTACCCATACTCTACAGCCTTCTGAATTCTATTATGTCAACATTGTTTTAGAGAATTCTACAAAACATTATGCTATGATTGATATTAGAGCCATAAAAATGCATGTACTCAATCAAAGGGCTTAAATATCACACACTAAGGTTTAATCCCTAAGCTAAAAGTGTTAAATAGTCAAGGTTGACTTATCTATCCAAACTTAATTTTTTCCTTAATGTATAATGTTTAAGGACCAAACTTAATTCCTTCCTTAGTGTATAATGTTTAAGGATAGCTATACCCAACTACTACATTTGAAATATCCTAAGATGCATGTGATCCATTAAATGATTTAAAAATTAAACTTTAAGAAATCTCTCAATTCATACATTCTTTTAAATGCCATGATTTTGAGAAGCTTTCAACTTAGTGTGAACAAGGAGAGGTTGAAAGACATGAGTGAAGCAACCGAACATTTTCTATATGTTACAAATGCCATCAAAGGATTTTCAAACTTATGTATTGATAGTGATGTCACCATCCATATTTATGTTTTTTCAAACATTGGGTATGCATCGCAAATTGGAGAGTGTTTCCAACTGATATCTAAAACTAAATGAAAAACTTTCTTTATCTTTTGATAATGTCCCTATACTACCTTTGAAACATTTATTATGAAATGGGTGGATAGGGTGTAGTTGTTGTCATAGAAGTGGGCTTTATACTTGCATCTTATATTTATGCTCAAACTATGATCAAAAATGTTCTTGATGGTATAAGGATATTCAAGAGAAGATGCAATCTTTTAAGAGATAAGTATCTAAGATGACCATTTTTTATTGGAGTGAGGTGGTTGTGGTCTCTTTAACTATTCTTCTGCATGTGGAGTACAAATTTCTTCCTACTTCAAGACAACAAGCATGCAAGTAATCCCGAGAAGCAAAATCTTTTGCCTATTCACAACATTTGTAGAGAGAAACTGATCAATATTAATCATTAGGGTTATAGAATTAGGTTATAAATTTTAGTTTTAATAGTTATTAAATAGAAATAAAACTACTATGTGACTACTTTATTTATGTAATGAATATTTTTGAATAGAGCACAGTAAAGTTTTAATTATGTTTTGATTATTTTCCATTATATTAGATTTCTAGGCCTAATAGTGGTATTAGAAAAGCAAAGAAAGAATGTGAAATATTACAGGTTTTCTTGTTGTTGGTAGCCATGGCCATCAATATGAATGCATAGAAAATGGATGATGGCTACAGGTTTAGAATTGTGATTTTATGTTAGAAATTTTATATCAAAAATGATCAACAATAAAGTCTTCTTTGGATCACTATTTGATTCTCTTTGTTTAATTTCAAATGCTCTCATAGATCAATATTATTGGGTTTGTTGACACAAGAATTAGGAATTGAAAATTAAATATTTTGAATTGCATGATGATTTCTTTGAATGGAGAAAATAAAGTTTGCATTTAACAATCAGATTTGGTAAAAAATTGTATGATTTTTTAGAAATTATTGACTAGTCAGATTTTAGTGATCTCTTTATTGACACCTTTTTGGGTTTGAGTTAACAAGCACTGTGCAGGCATCTTGAGAAGTAGATTGGCATAAATAGTGTAAAAAGGATCAAAGATTACCTAATCTTGCAAGATATTTTTTGGAATGATCATTTTCACTCCCAACAATAAAGACAAAATTTAATGATTGTATAGAGGTGTATAGAGTTTATTTGGGTCAATAATTTGAATTGAAGTATGTTTAAAGCTTTGGCTAGAGTTTTTTTGTTGAAGATTGATATCTAGATGGTAGGTTAATTTTGTCAAGGATATATAGTAGGGAAATTTTGATATGATTTATAGTGTGGAGAACTCAAAGAATTTATAAGTGCACAAGCTTTGAAATATAACTACAATTACAAAGAAGAAAATAAAGTATTTGAAGAACAAGGATAGGTATATTTTCCTCATCATGTTCTTGAAATAAGAGTTATGTATTTCATCTTAGTCTGATGATAGTTGCAAAAGAAGATAACTATTTCTCTCAAAAGTTTGAGTAGTTATTTTGGTTAAATAAGACAGAGACATATGGAGGAAGAAATATTTTTGTTTTATTAAACCTCGCTAAAAGATGTTGGCTTCACAATATTTAGTGATTAATTCTTCAATATTGCAAGGTAAAAAAAAAGTATCAACAACATGTATTCAAAAGTATAAATTAAATAGAATATAATAAAATTAATACTTGAGGATTTTTGGTCACTTGTCTATGAAAATGGAACAAGAATGGTTAAGGGAAGATTTACAGAAAATGATGATGAAGATATACATGTATATGAGCAATGTTAGTATGCTAATAGAAACCAAATTTAAATAAAGCTTCTAAAAACTAAACAAAATTCATAAACTTCAAGATAGACTAAGATGAACTCTCAATTGAGAATATGAGCCATTAATGGACTCTCTCAATGAGAAGCTCTCTTGTTGAGTGGCTTTGTCTAAATAGATAGAATGTATGCTCAAGCTTATGCTTCAAAAAGGGCTTCAAATGGAGTTGGAATTTGGGTGTGAGTGTATGGTTTTGATGTAAAATGGCTTCTTAAAATGGCATTATGACTTTACTTCATGGATTGTGTTATTTTGCAAAGGGGAAGGATCTAATTTATAGGCAAGAGGCTTGAGGGATTGAGGGCTAAGATGCAAGGATGGGAAAAAGCTCAAGGAGGGCTTAGATTGCATGAGAGGAGAGTACATGGATTGTGTTTCCTTACAGCCAATCAGAGAGTGACACATGTCACAAGGTGAGAGGATGGAGGAAAGGGGAAGGATGAGTCAACCAAGGAGGCTCAATGGGATAAAATCTTCATAAAGACCCTCATAATGGATTGTAAGAGCAATAAAAGGGCTTGGAAGAGTCATTTATGGCCTAGTGGGCTTCATAAAGTTTTATGGTTGGAATATTTTGAAGGAGATGAGAGGAATTTCGACTTGGGCCTGATTAGGAAGGTTTTAAGCTTGCTTAGGATTGTGCAAATGATAAGAGGATGGATTAGGATGGTTTAGGATTAGCTTAGGGATAGGCAAGTGGATGGCATTTAATGAGGGTGGGTGAAGGAGGAGATATTTGTTTACTTTGGCTTGGACTAGTAAGTCTTAACCCATGTTTAGAGAATGTGACAAGGTTAGGAGGGGATTAGGATTAGGTTTAAAGACATCTTCTAGAAGAGTCTAGACTTTGGATGAGGATAAAGACTTTCTAGAATAGTCTAGAACTTCCTAGGATGAGGATGAAGATTTCTAGAAGAGTCTAGAACTTCTTAGGATGAGGATAAATTAGATTTTTAGGAAATAAATAAAGTTTTATTTATCTCAAGGGTTTGGGTTGAGGAGATATTTATTAAAACTTTTTTAATAAACATGAGGATTAATATTTAATCTTAATTAAATATTTTGAGTTGGGATTAGGGGTAGGAAATGATGGGATTAGCCTTTAATCAAAATTAAAGAAGGATTAGAAGATTTTGGAAGAGGTTAGTGGTCTTAAGGAAATTGGCCAAGTTTTGGGCAAAAAATAAATTTTTTATTTATTTTGGGTTTTTTGGTCAATTTATTAATTAAATAATTAATAAATAAGGAAATAATGTTTAAATAAGATTTAAACATTTTTGGGAGGGATTCCTTAATTAAATATTTTTAATTAAGATAAAGGGATTTAATGGCATAAAAATAAATAAATTAATTAAATAATTAATTAATTAATAAATGATGATGTCATCATGAATTTTTCAAAAAATAAAAATACTTTATTTTCTAAAGGTTTTTAGGTGTCTACAATACATATTTTTGAAGCAATGTAGATAAATATGTGGTATCTTATCCAATAGCTTATCACTCATGTTATTAAGTTATTTCCTCTCATCTTCCAAGGGGAGGATATTTGATATATGTCAAATTTAAGTTCAAGTGAGTACAATTTTAGGTTCAAGCTCAAGTGAGCAGCAATTGTAAAAATTCATTTCCTCTCATTTATCAAGGGAAGGATATTCTATATATGTCAGATTCAAATTCAAGTGATTGACAATTTCAGAATAAAGTTCAAGTAAGTGGCAATTTTAGATTCACATCAATTCAATTTTAGATTCAAAATCAATGTTGTCATTTCAAAATAAGTGGATAAAACAAGTTCATTACACAAGCAATGTGTTGTTTTACCAAAATTTTATATGGAGAGAACAAGTTCACAACACCCAATGTGTGTTATGCTATTGCACTCAATGTGTTCTATTATCAAATTTTCATATGGATAGAACAAGTTCACAAAACCAAATGTGTGTTAGTTTATTGCACCCAATGTGTGCTCTTATCAAATTGTAACATGAATAATACATGTTCATTGTACCCAATGTGTGCAATATTCAGTAATTATGCACCCAAAGTGTGCTAATTCGAAAGGGAAAAAATAGGTCTCATTATATAAATTTAAAGTCCAACAATGGACAACATGTTGAAGTATAAAAGTTTGAACCCTACAAGTTCAAATGGATTTTAGCTAATATCACAGGCACAAGCTTTCAAAAGATGATTCAAATCAACTAGCATCACATGTACAAGCTTTCAAAAGAGGATTCAGATCAACCAGCAAATGTTTTTGGATGAGCTCAAAGTTTGCAAATTTTAAAATACTCTTAATTTCATGTAACGCTTTCTGATTGGGGGGATGTTAACCTATTAATCATTAGGGTTATAGAATTAGGTTATAAATTTCAATTTTGGTAGTTATCAAATAGCAGTTGAACTACTATATGACTACATTATTTATATAATGAATCTTGTTGAACAAAACATGGTAAAATTTTGATTATATTTTGATTATTTTCCATTGTATTAGTTTTCTAGGCCTAACATGTAAATGGTTAAAGTGTATCTAGTACAAGCTTGTACTCCTCTATGACCTAAACAATCCAATCATCAAGTATGTCCCTCATATTTGAATTAATATTCTATTGTAACATGATAATTCTCATTGTTTTAGCTCTATGATACTTAACTAATCATTAATTTGTATCACATAAATAATGGGATCACCATGGTCTAAATCAATATCAATATAGTGATTATGGCTTGAGCACTACACACCTTCACAATATTTCATTAGAATGACAAGAACACCTTGTCTTGAAGTGTTGTTGAGCTCTCTCAATATGTGCTGATTTTGGCAAATTTTTTGCTTTAGAGAAGACAAGAACACCCCATTAGCACATGTTGAAGCACTTTTATTATTTGTTTCAAGTAATTTGAATTATAATTACACTATTATATTTGCTATAGTTATAGTTGGATTTTTAGAAAATTTATCTCTACTTGTTGTCTACCCATACCTATTAAAATATTTATTTCTTTATCTTTAGGGCTATCTATGTCATTTTTTATAAGATTCAATGAGTACTAAGTGTTCCATTTATTTTTGTAGAAATGAATTCATGCCAATCATTACTCTTGAAACATGAGTCAATGAGTTTGACTCAAAAAACTACACAGCTAAATCCTCATAGTAATATCACAATAGAATATGATTCAAATCATTTCATAAATTGAATGATTATTTTTTGTTTTCTTTTGGGCCATTCCATTTTCCATGTCTTCTACAACACAATTCTTTGATTTCTTACTAATTCTCCTTGTCTTTGGATTTAATTTTCTTTAACCCTTTTTTGAAGTACACCTATTTGTTTCATCATTATTAACCACAAGTTAATTACTCCATAGTTCCCCACTTGCCACTTAAATCTACAAATATGTACAACTTACCTCACCAAAAAAATTAGAGGACTACTGCTACCTCAATATTTATAGGTTTCAAGATAAATATTGATTGTCAATTTTTTAAATTTAAGAATAATTTAATAAATCTTTTAAATTTAAATATTTTATCCATCTAACATAAGAATAAACTAATTTCCCCTTTTTTAAATATTTCAAAATTTTCAATAAATTTGTAAATTCTAAAAACATTTTAGATCAATAATGATAATATATAAACTTTTATTTTTGATAAAAGTAATATAAAATTAGATTTAAATTTAAATTATTAATCTATTTAAAACTCATTAGTGAAAAAATTGTCTTCAATGAAAATACATACAAATTAACTCTAAATGTCTAGATAAGAAGACTAAATCAGCACTAATAGTTGGATAGATTATCATTGGATTGATAACCTTCCTTTGAATTCTATTGGGTATAATTCCCTGTGTAGGATATACAGTAAATCAACTACACTACTAATATGAATGCTTTTAACCTAAAAGAAAGAAAGGTTACAAACATCTATCCATAAACATAAAATAGATGTGGAAAAACAAAGTGATTGAAAGGAAAAGAAAAGAAAATGACGCAAAATTTATTTTCCTGAAAGCTACAGTACAAATAGAATGAAATCAAAGAATATATTTTCCATCTTCCAAAGAAAATGAAGAATTAGAGTTTCAAAGATATCTTCATATCAAAATGTATTTAGGAAACCAAACATTTAAATGCATTTAGAGAAAACTAAAAGTCATATAAAGATCATAATTAGTAGACTTGTGTCTGTTTATCCTTCTTTCGAACACCGTGTTTGATGTATTTCAAATATAGAATCAAGTTTGATGTTCACAAGCTTTTGCATTGCCATTTTCCATTATGTTTGGGCTACGTGTGTTGTAGTCAGGAATTCCCACATTTTGCATGTGCATTTGACTATCATGGAAAGCACATTCTTCACTTCTTTATCATTACAAGCCTTGAGCCTATTTTGTCAAATAATTGCACCCAGCCTATGGTGCTTTGTTCCTGAGACATATGGCCTTCATTTTTGATTCACCACTTCTACATTATTTATTTGCAACCATATCATATTTGAAATATCAAAACCTATGGTCATCCATATCATTGTCTTGAATCTTATGTGATTCCTCCATGTCTATAGTTTAAACATGTACATGTTTTGTTGGTGTAAATTAGTATTCTCTATTTACACTTACTTAAGTTTACTTAGGTTAATGCATTATTTTATTATTTTGCATTATTTTATTATTTTTATTTGTGAGACACTTAGGAGTTTTCACACCTTTTTGAGTTGTCATGTAGACAACACAGGAGTACACAACTCTATTTTAGCACATGGTATCTACAACACTGATTTACATGTCACACCCTTGTAAGCTTATCCTCTCATCATTGCACATACTTCCATACTTAATGAAGGATAACCCATATCTGGTGGACGTGCACCTAGTTGTATAACACATCATGGTGTTTATTACAAGGCATTCTAGATGTATCTTAGAGGCCTTTATATAAAAGCACTCCTAGTGTACTCTTATCATGGCATTTTGAATATATCGTCGTTCTGATAATACTCTCTCTCTCTCTCTCTTCGTCTACAGTTGTGCTTTTGTTTGAGTTCTTAGTTTCTAGGTGAATTTTTTTCTTAGGAAAATTCTTACATGGTATTAGAGCTTGGAGATTTTCTCATCACATATCCATTCGAGACCACACTTACTTCAAGACCTCAGCTCAAATTTGGAATATTGCAAAAATTGGGAGTGTCTAGAGCTAGATCTAACCTCTCCATTATGTCTAGAATGCTAATTCAATGAAAATTGACTATAAATTTGGCTACCTTGTCCTAAAGTCAACTATGAGGCAAAAAAAATTTGCAAATTGGAACTCGAAGGCCTCAATTTGTAGATTGGAGAAAAAAATTTTGTAGCACCAAGCTATCAGATCCCGGCCCTACAATGGTGTTTATTATTTGGTCGTAGGGAATTTTCAGTACCAAAGAATATTCCATATTTAAGTCGGATTGCACCTTCCTCCTTTCAATGGGCTTATTTTGAAAATTTCAGCCAAGACAGCAACCCATCTGTAATATCTAGGCTCTTACCAACCTCCTCGACAACACCCTCCATCTGATAGACAAGCCTTCACCAGAATCTTGTGGGCTTTTTTGCTTCAAGGTTGTGTGCTTAGCCTTTTAAAAACTATGGCACCATAGTTTGGTATCAATGTGGGACAAATCACTAAAAATTTGACATCAACTTTGATTTTTTACAACATCGATCCCATTCATTTATGGTGATCTACACAATCATACTTTTGGCGAGCATTTGGGTTTTCAGGCAATCACATTTTTGATGACACACTATTCAGTACAATGTCATAGATTTAAAGACTTTTGACCACCTGCTTAAGTCTTTCTAGTTGTGGCAAAAAAGGATTCTGGCAACTATTTTAACAAACAAAACCCTGCCATGCATCGTCATGGCCCTATAGTGACAGAAAATACTAGCACAAGGTAGATATTCTAGCATATACCATGCAAAAAGGTTTTTTTTTTTTGGTGGACATAAAACATTTTCAGGTATGGTAGTGACTTTTTTTGCCACGTGGAATAGGATTATTTGTCCACACAGACCCGCCTTGACACATAAGACATAGCTACCCTAGACATGTGTTAGCCTACAAATTTGACACATGTACACTTTACCATGTCAGCATGGATTACCACATCACCCATGGAACCCAGCTTGTACTACCACATTAGCCACCATTTTTGTACATTTTGTATAGTATAGACATCTAGTCAATGCCCGATCACTAGACACGTCAGCAGGGGACCCAAATTTTTGCTAACATCATCAATTAACTATGTTAAAATTGACAATCATTTGACCATTAAAACTAGGTGTTTTACAACTATAGGGATGGCTATTTGATAGTCAAATTTAGTCTTGTAGTTTTTGCTCCAGACCCCTCTCCAGATTGCAATTCAATTTGGCAGCCTGACTTTGCGAGCCCATAACTTGGACATCTAAACTTTGATTCAGGTGCAATTTTTTTTGAAATTAGGTAGAATTTTCTAAATTTTCTAGTGGTGGTTTTTTTTAGTTTTGGTACACAGATTTTGCAGAAATTGCATTTTTTGGCAACTGTATTTGCATAATCATGTGTTTTGCAACTTCAAATGCTCTGTATAGGCACATCTAGTCACTTTTTCAAGTTTCATTTTTTTGTAAGTGTGTATTTTTTCATCTACTTTCTAGATCTAAAGTTAGATTCTAAGGTTGTGTGGACCAAAATCTCACTTTAAGAATTATACCTTTTTCGGCATTGTAGAGCTTTGATTCTTTTTCAAAATTGTTGTAAATCTGAACTACAGTGCTTAAGTGACAAAATTAAGCCTCATAAGGTAGTTGTAGAAGAAAAATTTAAAAAGTCCACTTTGTTCATTTTGACAAATGGCCCATTGTACATGCACTACTTATAAAGTGTCAACAACATCTTTTTTGGGGGGTCTTTTGATTGAGTGAAAAAGAGGGGGGGGGGGGAGTGTACTGTGTTTTTGTGTCTCTCTTTTGTGCTCTTTTCAATTCTGCATCATGGGTTTTAAATGTCCTCCTCTAACTTCACACATCTATTCTACATGGAAAGATATTGCATAAAGTAGATTAATGGAAAAAGGATATAGTCTTTATGTTGATGGTACAATTACCAAACCTACTGATGCTAAAGAACTTATTGATTTGTAAAATCAAGACCGATAGGCTTTAGGAGTTATTAGGAGTTGTGTACATGGGGATCTTCTCTTCCACATTAAGAATTGTTCAAAATCCAAAGAAGCTTGGGACAAACTTGAACAATTGTATGGTAAGGTGGATGAAGAAAAGGGATTTAGATTGAGGATGATCTACTTCTCTTGGATCCAAATAATTTTGACACAATTCAGGATTACATCATCAAGGCAATGAGTATAGGGCACTTCTTAAAGATTTTGGAAATCCCATGAAGGATGACAGGTTGATTCATCACATCCTGAAGAGGCTACCTTCTGAGTATGCTAACTTTATTTCAATTTTTAATACTCATATGTTGACCATGGGATCTTCTTACTACAAGCCTTCATTTGATGCATTTATAGAGATGTTGATTGCTGAACAATCTCACTTGATAATCAAAGACCAAAGCCTTGGTGGCTAGTGATGAGCACAAATCAAGTCAAGGAGGGAAATTCAACAACAAGAAAAAGTAGTGGAAACAGAAAACACAATATGAGACACAAAAATCCTCCTCTCAACAAGGCAATTCTTCTTCAAAAAAGAAGGAAAGTAATGAAAAGAAGGACAAACTCTTTTGTGCACATTGCAAGAAGCCAAACCATTATGAGCATCATTGCAAGGAAAAAAGAATCGAGAGTTAGAAAATCTACTCAGGAAGAACAAGATTGAAGTGCCAGGTACTTCCAATGATTCAAATCCAAACTCTTCAAAGGGTAAAGGGAAAGAACTTATGGCAAACACAAGTTCTTCTTTGGAATGGATACTTGACTCAGGTGCCTCTTACCATATGGGTTCTTCAAAGGAAGTCTTTTATTCATTGAAGTAGTCAAAGGTACCACACATCTTCATGGGAGATGATACCAAAATGGAAGTTGAAGGGAAAGGACATGTGGAAATGGAAAATGGGGAATTTAAAGATGTTATTTACATTCCAAACATTAGCTCCAATCTCCTATCAGTTTACCAAACCACTCATCTTGGAGATGGTCATAAAGTTGAGTTCCTTCCAGATTTAGTGATGGTGCAAAGTCTACGAGATGATTCATTGGTTGCAGTGGAGAAAGTCAATGATGACAACAGGCTTTATTCATTCTCCCACTGTGTGCCTAAGTCTCCTTCTCAAACCTTTTTGACTCACTCTACTTCACACATCAACTTATGGCATGATCAGTTTGGTCACCTTGACTTTTGCTCTCTTCAACAACTTTGCTCAAAACATATGGTCAAAGGTCTACCTAAGATCAACTTTTCTGAGGGACAGTGTTCATCTTGTTTAGTGGTTATGAATATCAAGGAGAAGTATGATAAAGGGAAGTCTTCTCAAGCTCCAATTGTTCTTTAGCTAGTTCACATGGTTTTAGCAAGACCCTTTGCAATGACTTCAGTCAGCTAAGGCCGCTACATCCTCACATTTGTTGATGACTTTTCAAGATTCACTTGGGTCTACTTCCTTCATCACAAGAATTAAGTGGTTCATAGGCTTCAAGACTTTAAGAATCATGTTGAACACAAGTCAAGGAAAGCTATCAAGTTACTAAGGGTGGACAATGAGAAAAAATATGTGGATAGGAGACTTAAAGACTTTTGTAGAATTGAGGGGATTGATCTTCAAAACTCACCAGCATTTAGTTCACACAAGATCAATGTTGTAGCTATGAGGATTAGGACACTCAATACCATGGCAAGTTGCATGATAAAGGCCAAGTCTCTTGATCCTAAACTAGAAGTTGAAGCTATTAGCAATGCTACTCACATACTTAATAGGTCTCCTCATAATGCCTTAGATGGGAAGACTCCTTTTGAGGCATGGTGCAAAAGAAAACTAGTTGCGAGTCACTTTAGAGTATTCAATTTTCTAGCATGGGAAAACCTATCTTCTATGAGTTGCAAGGCACCAACACCTAGGCCTTGTACCTTCATGAGTTATGAAGACAGTGCAAAGGCTTATAGACTTATGGATCTAGAGACTCATGAGATATTTGTGGATAAGGATGTTCACTTTGAGGAAAGTTCACCCAGCTTATCCTCTACTCCTCTCCACACATCATACATAGTGGAAACTGATAGTGACACCAGTGATAGTGCTTTAATAGGCTCAGACATGTGGGGTTCTATCGACAATTGTAGTGAGAGGTCACTTCAATCTAGTCCACGTGCTTACATTTCCACAATGAAAGGTCCAACATAGCATGGCACATCTCATCTTCTAGATCCAACTTTAGTTAACTTGGGAGATAGACTTGCGGACTTACATCTTCTCATTGATGATGATGATCATTCTACAGTTGTTGCAAGGGCTCACTCTAACCCTCATGTCCATTATCTACGTGATCAATCTTCATAGGTTGGCATGATTGTGGACCCTTATGAACAAAAATTAGTGGAGGTCTCTTTGTCAGTAGAGGAGATAGATGGTTCAGTGGAATAGGTTCAATAGACATCCTTTCCAAATCTACATTTATTCTTTTCAACACATTTGGAAGGGTGAGCATCAGCACTAGCACAAGGATACTTGAGCAGGTTTTAGGGCCATCATATATCTTCAAGAGTGTACCTTTTCCTTTGTTTCTTCCTAAGGGGAGGAACACCATTCTACATTCTTGGACCAGCTTCTTCATCGGAGCAACTTTCACTTGTTGGCATTCTTCTTTGGGAAGGGTGCGGGGGGGGGGGGGGGGGGGCAGCCTATTCTGTCTCTCTTCCTTCTCTCATTCTCTTATGTATATACTAGATGTATGTCGTAATGGGAGGGTCTTGATTACCCCATACATTGATGCATCCTTATTTATCTCTCTTTTTGGGGGAGGGTTTTTCCCATGAGGTTTTCCCTCTTTCTCTGCTTTACAAGAGATTGCATCTTCATCCTAGTTTGTAAGCTTAAGGGCATTCCCCTAAGTTTCACTTAAGCAGGGTGTTGGTGTAAATTAGTATTCTCTATTTACACTTACTTAAGTTTACTTGGGTTAATGCATTATTTTATCATTTTGCATTTTTTTTTATTTTAATTTGTGAGACACTTAGGAGTTTGCACACCTTTTTGAGTTCTCATGTAGACAACACAGGAGTATGCAACTCTATTTTAACACATGGTGTCTACAACATTGATTTGCATGTCACACCCTTCTAGGCTTATCCTCTCATCATCGCACATACTTCCATGCTTAATGGAGGATAACCCATATCTTGTGGATATGTGCCTGGTTGTATGACACATCATGGTGTTGATTACGAGGCATTCTAGATTTATCTTAGAGGCCTTTATATACAAGCACTCCTAGTGTATTCTTATCATGGCATATTGAATATATCGTCATTCTAATCATACTCTCTCTTGATCTATAGTTGTACTTGTGTTTGAGTTCTTAGTTCTTGGGTGAATTTTTCCCTTAGGAAAATTCTTAAATGTTCTTATTCAATAAACTTGAGATTCCCTTCAATGATATTCCAAATGTGCATTGATACAATGGGCTGTGATAACAATTAGGATGCACAACCATGTGTCATTTATTAAGATATTTGGAATTTTCAATTTGAGACATGGCCCATGTTAAATACTTCAATTCCCATGTTTACCAAATCATGCACAATTCACATTGATTCCATTGCATCATGAGGTGGAGATTGACTAGCCAATGCTAATGAAATTTTTATTTCGAGTGATATACATATTCATTGGAGATGGCTCTAACATTTTAGATGTTAAATTTTTTGCTGAAACTTGTAATTTTCTGACTGATGAGTTGAGCTATGAATTGGGTTAGATATCTTGAACATTGTGAACCATAAATATCTAAGAATTCAAGCCATGTAGTTGCATCTTTGAAAACTAAAAATTGAATTGATATCCCTGGAAGGAATTTGATAAATCTGATGAACTTCCTATGAATTCTGAACTCAAATATAATAATCTCTACACTTCTGAACTGAATTGCTAGACTCTCAAGTCTTCAAATCTACATTTTGAATCACTTCAAACCATTGAACCACTTCAAAGTACTTTGAACCTTAGTTCAAAGAGGTTCAAGAACAAGCACTAAAAAGTTTGAATACTGAGTCTATATTGGGAACCAACAAGGGCTCTAACTACAAAATTGTTTTTGATGCAAAAATAAAGAACTACAATAATCTTTGGCAAAATACAAGTGCCTTATTGGGCAATAGGGTCACCAAGAAGAGAAAACTAAGAGCTACTTGTAGAGAGAGTGGGGGGGAGTAGGGAAAAGCCAACTAATCAAAACACCTAAACTACTAGCAAGTATGAAGCTTGCAAAGTATTCAAACTAATACTACGCACACCAAAAACATATTTACAAAAGATATATGTAGCTAGGAAGAAAAATCTACCACAAAACCAGCAATAAGAAAAGAATCACATGAATCCATTTACCAATTGGGAAAAGTAGGAACCTTTCTGCAATAGTAAACTATGCCTTAATAGAGCAGCTACAAACCACTACATTTTGGCGATCTCTTCAAAGTTGAAGCTTAAACTTATAGTGCATAAAATCTTGACAACCCAATACTCTATCCCAAACAACCAAATCTCATTGTAGCATTCTTCCTCTTTAGATGGACTTTCTTTAGCATTTTTCAAATCAAGAAATATTTCAAATTGGGGAGAACAATATTCAAGAAATTTTTCATTAATCTCTTGACTACATTTTACAATGACCTACTTATTCTCATAACCTTGTGGGTCATGCTTCACCTTATTGAATAGAGAGAGTTCATCTAACATGAGATCAAATTTATCATAAAAATTTCCTCTGATCCTATCAAGAAATGGAGCATCGTCAAATATGCAAAACATTTTATCCTTCTTTTCTCCTAGCACATATTTAGACTTCATAACATTACCTTCAATAGGATCACATTGAAAAGAAAAAAATGAATCACCAAACTGACCTTTGTAGCCCATTTATTTTGTATTCATACCTTGGTTATCCAAAGAGGAAGCTTCTTGCTCAAGAGATGATAAATGAGAGTTTCACCTAGTGTTTCAGCAAAGTTTTCAACCAACTAGGAACCAACTCCAACCTTTTCTCTTTCCATCAACATTCAGCATTCTCATCATTTGGTGAATCTTGAGGCTGAAATAGAGGATTTTCTATAATATCAACATTCTCACAAAATCTTATTAGCAAGAAAAGTGGATTGAGTTCACTCTAGGTGACTTCATCTTCTAGACTTTTAGCCTTATTTTCATTTTTTCTTACTACTATTGAATTTTTTTAAAGCTGAATTGCCTCCACTTGAAGTGCAAAATGATCATCTTCTTGAAAACTACTCAAGTTGGAGGTCTACAGAATCTATCTTTGTTTCAGCATTCTTATCATTCTAAAAGTAGGTCTCATGCTATAACTTATCATCTTCAAATTCAGTCAGTGAGTCTATATTCTCAAGAATCGTAGGAAAATCTTCTCCTTGTTATCTTCTATGCATGATGGAAAAGATTTCATCTCTTTACTTTTAGTCAAATTCAGATTAATAATTGAAACACATTTGGAGGGATCCTCTTTATGATGACACCTTTCCTCTTCTTTTCCATCACTACTGCTAGGATTCTCACTCTCAACCCAAGTGTTATTATTCTCCCATGTTTGGATTTCTTGTAGATGGGTTATAGTTGTTTGAATTCCTTTTTCACCTAGAATTGAATAATTACATGAGATGATAATGGGAAGACATAACTAGGGCCTCATCATCATACACCTCCAAATGGATCTTCAATCAAGACACTTTCTCCTCAAGCTCTTGCAAATCTTTCAACTTGTGAAATCTTGTGTAGAGGCTTTTCCATAGTAGCCAAGATGAGGCATCATCTTCGAGACTTACATTATTCTAGACACCCTAGGAAATGTTTTCTTTAAAGCTATCCACAAATTTGTGCAATACTTTATCATCCCTTTAATAAAGTTCTGAGAGAGAAGGGTTTGGCCTTGATCTTCTCATGGCTTTAATATCTTTCATGGTCTTTATATAGAGTTGCCAATCTCTTGCACATGGAGATAATTAGAAAACTAAGGAAATAAATATTAGACACTTAGATCTTTATTTCTAGTTCCCTAGTAGAGTCACCAAAAAAAATTTAGTGAACAAATTGTCTTTGAAAAAAATACATACAAATTAACTCTAAATGCCTAGATAATAAGACTAAATCAGCACTAATAGTTGGATAGGTTATCATTGGATTGATAATCTTCCTCTAAATTCTACCAAATATAGCTCCCCATGTAGGATATACAATGAATCAACTACACTACTAATATGAATTCTTTTAACCTAAAAGCAAGAATGGTTACAAACATCTATCCATAAACGTGAAATAGATGTGGAAAAACTAAGGAACTAAAAGGAAAAGAATAGAAAATGACACAAAGTTCATTTGCCTAAAAGTTGTAATACAAAGAGAATAAAATCAAAGAATATATTTTCTATCTTCTTGAGAAAATGAAGAATTAGAGCTTCAAAGATATCTTGATATTAAAATGTATTCAGGAAACTGCAACACTTAAATGTATTAATGAAAACTGAAATACATACAAAGATCACAATCAGTGGAAAGGAAAATTGTCCAAACCCCAAGTTTTGATGTACAATTATTTTCCAAATCTCCCTTCTCTGAATCATAAAAGATAACAAGGATCTTATTACATGTAGCATCAAAATCATAATCTAAAAAGGAAACATAAATTCCCTCCCCTACATTACATTCAAAATCAAAATTTTACTTCTTTTTCCAACACACAATTCAGAAGATTGAATAAAGGCTCTACTCATCTACAACCCCAAAGTCTTCTCTCTCTCCTAGAAGGAATGGAAAAACTTTGAAAAACTAGAACTCTTGCCCTACAATAGCACAAAATCTGCCCTTGAGAAAAAAAAGTGGAACCCCGCTTCTATTTTGTCTTCTTGATTAAATAGAATTCTAAATAGCCCCCTTTCAATTTCTATAACTATTTCTTGAATGTTCCTACCTCTATTCAACTATCTTTTTCTATTATGACATCCACTTCTAAAACTTTTCATTTGATTAAATCTTGTCCCACCCCCCAAAAAACTCGTGTAGCTTCAAGAAATAAATATATATGACATGGTTGGGAAACATTAGTAGAATGTGTTATATTTTAAGGATCCAACCCATATTGTATTGCTATTATACCTTTGATAAGTGGCATCTTGAAGAAAAAGACATGTGTCACCACTAGGATACACTCAAGAGGGAAGTTTGGGGAATTGATGACTTTGACACATTCTTCAAACATTTTCCTGACTCAACCTACATAGAATATTCTCAGACATCAATTCATTCTGTCAATTATCATTTTCACCATTAATAAAGAAGATTAATTTCTATAAATTGATTATTTTACTATACATTTGGCTTTGTATAACTATTCTCCACTAGACGAGGTTCACTTTATCATTGCTTTCTTTTCTTTTCTAACAACTCAACTATCATATCAAATATGATCTTAAGCCTTGTGTAATTCCTCCATGTTGTTGGGTGTCACACCTCCCTTATTTTGCTATCATCATAGATATGTGACTTAATGCAGAGATCTGAAATTCAAGATACCTCTTACCAAACTTGCCACCTACAGTGATGGAACTTCTTGTGAATTGAGAGGCACTCTTGGAGTTTGAGATCTACCGTCCAATTTGATTGGGATGGACAAAGATGTTACTTTCTAATATAAGCACAAAATGTGAACACTTTTTGAGTAACATATCAAGTTCTCCTCACCATAATGAAATTTCTTAATTTTCTCAAGGATATTGGTCTTCTTCCTTCAATCATTGGTGAGCACCAAATTAAAGATATGAGATGAGTGAGGGCATTGGCATTATATCAAACACTTCATACTCATTTTTGGTGCCTCCACAATTAAGGACTGATGAAACTCGACCCCCACATCCCTTCATTATTATCACAATGCAGGAATTTGGAAGGTAGGATTTTGATGCATGTGTTCTTCAATAGAGTTTGAGAATTGGGTCAAGCAATTCCATTAAATGATTCACATGTTCCCTTGGCATTCTTCTCAAAACTATGCTCAACACACTCCAATGGCTCTTAGCAGTAATTTGAGCTTCTTAATGTGAATATGATATGTGGAAATCAGCCATTGATTGTGTAGACATACTTTATGCTCTGTCATGACTTCTTTCAAAAGACCTGAGTTTGTTTATCCTTCTTTTGAACACCATGTTCAATTTCCTTCATCCACAAAATCGGGTTTGATGTTCATAAGATTTCACATTGATGCTTTATATTATCTTTGGGCTACATGTGTTGCAGTCAGGAATTCCCACATTTCACATGTACATTTGACTATCATGGAAGGCACATTCTTCACTTCTTTATCATTACAAGCCTTAAGCCTATTTTGTGAAATAATTGAACCCAGTCTATGGTGCTTCGTTCCTGACACATATGGCCTTCATTTTTGGTTCACCACTTCTACATTATTTCTTTCCAACCATATCATATTTGAAATATCAAAACTTGCGGTCATCCATATCATTGTCTCAAATCTTATGTGATTCCTCCATGTCTATAGTTTGAACATGTACATATTCTTATTCAACTAACTTGAGATTCCCTTCAATGATGTTCCAAATATGCATTGATATGATGGGTTATGATAACAATTAGGATGCACAAATGTGTGTCATTTATTAAGATATTTGGAATTTTCAATTTGAGACCATGCCCATGTTATATACTCGAATTCTTATGTTTAAAGAAATCATGCACGATTCACATTGATTTCATTGCACCATGAGGTGGAGATTGACTGGTCAGTGCTAATGAATTTTTTTTTTGGAGTGATATACATATTCCCTAGAGATGGCTCTAACATTTTGGATGTTGAACTTTTTGCTGAAATTTTTAATTCTATGACTGATGAGTTGAGCTATGAATTAGGTTGGATCTCTCAAACATTCTAAACCATATGTATCTAATAATTTGAGCTATGTAGTTGCATCTTCGAAAACTAAAAATTGAACTGATATCCTCAGAAGGAAGTTGATAAATCTGATAAATTTCTTGTGAATTCTGAACCCAAATATAATGATCTCTACATGTCTAAACTGAATCACTAGACTCTTGGATTTGTAAATTGGTAATTTGAATCATTTCAAACCATTGAACCACTTTGAACTTCTTTGAACCTTAGTTCAAAGAGATTCAATACAAAACACTAAAATATTCAAATATTGTGTCTATATTGGCTACCAATAGGGGCTCTAACTATGGGATTGTTTTTAATGCAAAAATAGAGGACTCCAACAATCTCTGGCAAAAGACAAGTGCCTTATCCATTGGATGAAAGAGTCACCAAGAAGAGAAAACTAGGAGGTGCTTGTAGAGAGGGCAGAGGAGAGTAGGGCTCAGCCAACTAACCAAAACATCTAAACTACCAGAAAGTACAAAGCCTACATATTATTCAAACTAATGCTACGCACACCAAAAACATATTTACAAAATATATACATAGGTAGGAAGAAAAACCTACCACAAAACCAATAGTAAGGAAATAATCACATAAATCCATTTTTTAGCTAGGAAAAGTAGGAGCCTTTTTGCAATAGTAAACTATGCTTGAATAAAGTAGCTCCAAACCACTACCTTCTAGTGATCTCTTCAAAGTTGAAGCTTAAACTCATAGTGCATAAAATCTTGGCAACCCAACTCTCTTTCCCGAACATCCAAAGCTTATTTTAGCAATATTCCTCTTTAGATTGCCTTTATTCATCATTTTTAAAATCAAGAAAGATTTCAAATTGGGGAGAACAATATTCAAGAAATTTTTCATTAATCTCTTGACTGCAGTTTACAATGACCTCCTTATTCTCATAACCATGTGGACCATGCTTCACCTTATTGAATAGAGAGAATTCATCTAACGTGAGATCAAATTTATCATAAAAATTTCCTCCAATCCTATCAAGAAATGGGGCATCATCAAATATGCAAAACATTTGATCTTTCTTTTCTCCTAGTGCATCTTTAGACTTCATAACATTATCTTCAATAGGATTACACTGAAAAGAATAGAATAAATCACCAAACTAACCTTTGTAGCCCATTTGTTTTGTATTCATACTTTTGCTATCCAAAGATGAATCTTCTTGCTCAAGAGATGATAAAATTTTTCTTATGATGTCTTCCTCTTCCTTGTAGATGAGAGTTTCACCAAGTGTTTTCGTAGAGTTTTCAACTTGCTGGGAACCAACTCCAACCTTTTCTCTTTCCATCAATGTTTCAGAATTCTCTGAGGATAGATTTTCATCATTTAATGGTGAATCTTGAGGCTGAAATGGAGGATTTTCTCTGATATCATCATTCTCACAAAAACCTATTGGCAAGAAAAGTGGATTGAGTTTACTCTGGGTGACTTAATCTTCCAAATATTCAGACTTCTTTTCACTTTTTCTTGGTAATGGTTGAAGCCAGATTGCCTCCACTTGAAGTGCAAAATGATCATCTTCTTGAAAACTACTCAAGTCAGAGGTCTATAGATCTATCTTTGTTTCAGCATTCTCATCATTGTAAAAGGAGGTCTCATGTTGAAACTTATCGTATTCAAATTTAGTCATGAGTCTACCTTCTCAAGAATAGTAGGAAAATCTTCTCCTTGTTATCTTTTATGCATGATGGAAAATATTTCAGCTCTTTGCTTTCAGCCAGATTTAGATCAATAACTAAAACACATTTGGATGGATTCTCTTTATGATGATTCCTTTCCTCTTCTTTTCCATCATTGCTACTAGGATTCTCACTCTCAACCCAAGTGTTATTTTTCTCCCATGTCTAGCTTTCTTGTGGATGGGTTATAGCTGTTTGGATTCCTTTCTCACCTAGTACTAAATAATTACATGAGATGAAATGGGAAGACATAACTGAGGCCTCATCATTATACACCTCCAAATTTTTCCTCAACTGAGACACTTTCTCCTCAAGCTCCTACAAATCTTTCAACTTGTGAAATCTCATGTAGAGGATTTTCCATAGTAGCCAAGACAAGGCATCATCTTCGAGACTTACATTATTCCAGACACCATAGGAAATGATTTCTTTAAAGCTATCCACAAATTCACACAATACTTTATCATCCATTTGATAAAATTCTGGGAGAGAAGGTTTTGGCCTTAATCTTCTCATGGCTTTAATATCCATCATGGTCTTTATATAGAGTTTCCAATCTCTTGCACATGGAGATAACCAAAAAACTAAGGAAACAAATACTAGGCACTTAAATCTTCATTTCTAGTTCCCTAGTGGAGTCACCAAAAATATGTTAGTGAATAGATTGTCTTCAAAGAAACTATATACAAATTAACTCTAAATGCCTAGATATGAAGACTAAATTAGCAGTAGCTATTGGATATATTATCATTGGATCGATAACCTTCCTCTAAATTCTATCCTGTATATCTCCCCGTGTAGGATATACAATGAATCATCTACACTACTTATATGAATTCTTTTAACCTAAAAGAAAGAAAGGTTACAAAAATCTATCTGTAAACATGAAATAGATGTGGAAAAACTAAGGAACTAAAAGGAAAAGAACAACAAATGATGCAAATTTTATTTTCCCAAAAGTTGCAATACAAAGAGAATGAAATCAAAGAATATATTTTCCATCTTCCTAAGAAAATGAAGAATTAGAGCTTCAAAGATATCTTGATATAAAAATGTATTCAAGAAACCACAACATTTAAATGCATTTAGAGAAAACTGAAAGCCATACAAAGATCACAATCAGTGGAAGAAAAACTATCCAAACTACAAGTTTTGAT